>OV656841.1:16339805-16985638 GCA_927399475.2 Acleris emargana | reverse complement strand
GGCCTTAATATATCGCCAACTTTAGCCACAACACTACCCATCATAGACAATTGTAGATTTTAAAAGAAACAAAAACGTCATTCCATCAGGTCCTAATAACCTAACTTATGAAACCATTTAAACTTTTAATGAAATATCCAAGTTAGAGTTATATATTTGGTGATTTTGTATTTTAAAGTAACGACCGTTTCAATAGTTTATGGTTGCAATGGTGTTTGATGAGGTGGTGTGAAAATTCAAGGAGAAACAGTGACAAAACAAAGTTAAGTCTTTTGTTTACATAGTTAGCAAGTTCCATAGAAATACACTATAAACATATCTACTTTGATATTACGTATTGCGTATTGTCCCATAATTATTGTAATAATTACATAAAATCAAAATGAACATATTTTTGGAAGTTTACATTTTTTGGTTTTAGATTGTATTCTTTATATTGTATAAGCACTTATATGTTTTGCTTGCATGCATTTTTATTTGGCCGCAGTTACAGATTTACAATGACAAATGCCGTTGTTTGTGCAGATTTATAATATCATGACGATTTATGTTATATTATTCATCATCCGAATTTCATATACTTACGTGGGTCTGGGTACTAGACAAAAAAAGATTTAAAAAAACCGTCCGGCAGCTAACGTCAATACTACATTTTCGATAACGTACTAGTCGCAGAGTGCATCTTGTCTAAGTCCACATGCTGTGCATTGCAGGAACGTTTCTGTAACGTTTTAAAAACTTGAGCTTAAAAAACGACATTGGTAGAAAAATAAATGTATTAAGGTCCTGATTATTTTTTAACCTGCGCCAAAAGGTGCGAGACGTAAATTAGGTTCAGATATCCATTAGGGTTGAGAGGCAGATATAAATCGATTTCGGGTCAGACGGGGTAGGGCACGGAAAGGTGTGGAGTCAAATATATTATGTAAGGTATTACTTGTGTGGTAGCTAGATGACTTTTATAGTATATTTTGAGTTTTTAATGAATGGCTAACTCCGCGCTAGAGATGGTATTCTGTGTACAAATAAAGTATAGGTAAGTATTTTAAAAAGTTTCTCACTTCACTGTACAAAATACTGATACCTAATTAAGTCCATTGTCGTAAATAACTACACTTAGATACATATCTTACGGGGTTTTAACACTTAGGCCATGAATCCTAAAGAAAGCAGCTCTCTTGATTCAATTGAAAGGTGTCTTCTTATTCCCCGATATAATTTTTAACCTGACTTAATTATTTTGCAGAATTTTATTAAATTCCGTAGTAGCCTTGACTTCAACCCACTCCAATTTTAATTACTCAAGAGTCTGGAGGACTATTAAAACTGAAATCAACCTTCTTGTAAATAATTTAAGGCGACTGGTAGGGTAATCGTCTTTTCATACTACAAGTTTAGTATCTTTGAGCAAGTTTTTCTGTATTTGTAATAGTAGAAAATCACCAATAATACCTTCACGAATCTATTTAGTATCTGTTTTATTAATGCGTCTACCTGATTTTCTGATTTGTAAGTATATATGTTATGTAAATATGCGTTTTTTTTTTTCTACCTTCACAAAAAAGAAAAACCTGCTCAAAGTTAGTATGGAAAGACGTAGCTGAAATGCAGTTTTTTTATACAGCCATGGTTTTATCGAAGAAATCACTTTAGCTAATGCAAAATACTCATATGGTAAATGTTAGATCATTAGAGAATCTACCGTTTTCATGAGTCATGTCAGGGATCCAAACTCTCCAAAATAAATCGCCATCCGTATTCATTCTTCCCCCGTAAAACCAAAAGAAAGAAGAGGACAGATATAACAACTGAATTCATACGCTGCCCAAAGAGTTCTAATAGCACCCTAAAGGGTCAGCAAAGCCTGTATCACAATATGATCTAAAACAGTAATTTAACTTTAAGACTTATCATTAACATGTCGGATCATGCTCGGCGTAGGGTTCCGTACCCGTCTCTGCAAATACAAACCACTATTTCTATAAAAATCGTGCGTTAAATCGAACTGAATTTAAAGTAGTTTGATGCGTTTTTAGATCACTTTTCACCGAGCGGCCCCAACGGAAGACCAGCGTTGGCTTCACAGCCAGCACATGCTGAGTTGGGACCGTTTCGCAACATTAGCACATCTATTCTCTTGTCTCTTTTTCTTCTTTTTTATTGCTACTTTTATTTTTAGTTGTGTTATTGTTGTGAATAAATATTTTACTTACTTACTTACTTACTTACTTACTTACTTTCAGTAAGAGGGTAAAACATTTGAATGGCTTAAGAACCAACAAAGCCTACTTATGCGCAGTCGTACTGTTGTCTTTTTATTAACTTCGTAATTCTCGTTTTAGTTTTTTCTAAACGAAATCAAAATACGAGGAGGTTCTCGATTCGTCTGTTTTTTTATGTTTGTTTCCTTAGAACTTTCGACTGCGTGATCCGATTTTGATGAACCTTTTTTATTTGAACAAATTTCAAATAAAAAAGGTTCATCAAAATCGGATCACGCATGCTTCTGCGTGCTTCCCATTTGGTCTCATTTTATCAAAATAAAGATTTGATGATGGGATCCATGAGGAATCGACAGAACTCTTTAAAATGTATAGGCACACCCATAGCGATTTTGGTATTTTTTATTGTAACTCGCGTATTTGCTCTTGGAAAGCACTATTCAGTGAAGTGGAACTGATGATGAAGAGCACAGATGGCCACCGGAACTCCTAAACGGTATATATTTCAAGGGTGGCGACAAGATATTTCGAGTAAGATAGTTGAGCGATTACGACGAAGCATATTTAGGTTTAAATATATGACTGAGTGAGTTTCCCACGGCGTTGCTTGCGGCGACATTGAAATGTTATATAGTTTCTTATTAATTTAGAAGTAGGACTACATAACAGCATAATTATGGTCACTAAAAAGTCAGATCAAATAAACAAAAAATGGTAGGTAAATAGGTCAGTCCAAATGAAGTCTGCTTTTGGTAATAAAAATGTATATTTGCCTTTTGTAAGTAGTTTTTTATTTTTTTTTAAATCTTAATTCATAGTACTTATTTGTTGTTTTCGTTGTAAGGTGTAAGGTGATCAGGATTTTAGTTTGAACCCTTAAAAGGAAGAGGCAAACGAGCACACAGGACACTTGATAGTAAGTGGGATCTGAGACCCATAGATATTAGCATTCTCAAGACTTCAATCTTAAGACTAATCCTAAGAGAAGAGAAGCAAAATGGAATTATGTCTATGCTAATAATTTATCTTTTTATCTTATCCCCACACCAGAACACAACAACACAATGTTTTATTTCGTTTGTGATATGTTACTCTAGCGAATATGACTAAAAAATATTCAGCTTTCTTTATCCTTTACGGGAGGTAGTATTTCTTTAACCCGCTTATTTATTAGTCCCTGTGCATGGTATGATTTGATTATCTATCTATACTTACCTAGTCAAAGTTTGAGCTTTGTGGCTTCAACACTATTTGAGAAAAAGTGACTGTGACATACAGACAGACATATCAGGACAGACAAAAAAACCAACACGGTAAGGATCCCGTGATTTGACTACGGAACCCTAAAAAAGAGTCGGTGAACAAATTATTTGGTACCTTGTAAGTATTGCAAGTTTGTGAATTACATTTATTTTAAAACTTAAGACAGTAAAAAAAGCAACCCGATAGAAAACAGATTACTATGTTTGAATTTAAATTTACATAGTGTTTAACATTGGTGCATAAAAGGGAATGTGACTTCTATTTCTGCTAATATTTAATCTGTTTATGTTATTGTTGGTATGTCTTTATAAATAAATAAATATATATTATATATGAACCTCACGCCTTCATTCCCAGAGAACCCTATCGTAACTAAGTGTACATAAATGTTAGATAAATACAACACCACATCTTAATGACATCTAAATTCACCCCTTCGCTGTATCACAACCACAAAAACTATATGTTTTAATTCCGTTATTATTTCCTTAAAACTTATAACATCCTTGTCACATAATTACAACACGTGGGTAATTTTCGCGTTGGTTATTAAATATGGCACAGGTACGACCTCCTTAGAAACATGAGCTGGAATGAATGACTTCACCGAATTTTGGATTTGATATCGATAAAAAAAAATATCGATATAATTAAATTAATACATGTGCACATTGAACATTCTCGATTACTGTAAATAGGTTCGATGTCATATCTGATATCGAGCCTCTAAACATAATAAAAGTTTGCGGATGTCATTTCAATCAAAATGACAATTTACTGTCAGTACCATTCATATTCGTACGTTTAGCAGTTTAAAGTGGATATTTTCACCTAGACGGCAATCATTAATACTGACGAATATGGAAAAAATATTGAATGTAAAATAAACATATAAATATACGTGTTAATTTGTTTATTTTTTATCTAAAAATGAGGAGAAAATAAGTAATATTTATTTATGCCGAATAACATTTAGATGTTGGCAGTAACATCGATATATTTACATACATACATAAACTCACGCCTTCATTCCCAGAGTGGGGTAGGCAGAGCTAAAGAATTACCAACAAGTCTTTAAACTTCTTGATAATTCTGTAACCACATTTTGCACAAGTAGGCTAAGATGTTTCCCAGTGTTTTAATGACAGGTGGCAAGCCCATCGCCTAACAGTACTACAAGCCCTTATTCCCTTAGTCGCCTCTTACGACATCCACGGGAAGACATAGAGTGGCACTATTCTAACCCGGCAACCACACGGTAAATAAATAAATAAATAATCATTAGTTATATCTATGATGTGTAATCTGAAACTTCTTATGTATACCTACATATATCCCTTGTAATATTCCATGTTAGTAGAAACAATTTACTGAACTGTAAGCCAAGTATATCGTGCCAAGAAAATGACGTATTGTGTAATGCATCACCCACAAGATGGCGCATTTATCCCATCTGTGTCTACAAGCTAGTTTAATGTACAACTAAATTGCTTTAAAGAGATTTACAGCCGTCTCGTTGATTAATCTTGGTATTTTTAAATATAATTGTAATTTGGGCGTTTGTCTGATGTTAAAAAAGAATTGCTTAACATGAAGATAGGCGTAACTAAATGCAACGGATTAAAAATCAACCTCGACACATTTGTAGGTTTGAGCTAAGTTCCCAAGCGAGGAACATCTTTTGTAATATATAAAATTCTCGTGTCACGGTGTTTGTAATTGAACTTCTCCGAAATGGCTCGACCGATTTTCGTGAAATTTTGTGTGCATATCGGTTAGGTCTGCGAATCGGACAACATCTATTTTTCATCCCCCTAAATGTTAAGGTTGCTCCACCCCTAAATATATTTTTTTTAGGCTAGAAAAATTATACACGGCAAAACAACGTTTGCCGGGTCAGCTAGTATATTATAACATCATCCGCAGGCTTCCGTATAATCGGTGCACCCTAGACGGCTGTCCCGTTTACTGCACTGAGCTTGACATGCTGCACCGTGACTGCTTAGCTGGAATCACGTGATGCGCGACCATAATGGTGAAAAAGGAAATTGCAGAGCGAAAACGTGAGCGGAATGACTCACCTCGAAAACTCATACACCGTGATAGCCGTAGGCTTATCAGTGCGCGCTCCATCCCACATCTTAATGTCAGGGCACCCCGTATTGGACAACTTCGATTTTCTCGCTGGTCGCTTAGAACATCTATGTATTGCGTTTTTCAGTGAGAATAAGGAGATTACCGATCGACATTCAATATAAAGCATATAAGACAAGGCAAACCGGTAATGAGTTACGGCAAAGGCGCTTTTAGAGTTTCAAAGTCAAACTAGAAGTTTTGTTTTCATAGTTTCGCCATGTCCGTCTGTCCATCTGTTTGTCTATCAGTTTGTATGTCACACTCACTTTTTCTCAGAAACTATCGAAGTTTCGAGTTGTGAGAACTTGCCAGTAGTGATTGAGTGTCAATATTGTACAGATTACCTATAGTAATTAATCTAGCCACATCGTTTTGTTCATTACCCATCCATAATATTAGTAAAAATAAGGGAATAACCGTTTTATTTTTATTTTGTAAGTATATTTATTTCTCCGAAATTTATTTTTTCCGATAGGTATGTATGTTATGCTCAAAGCCCGGATGACGGGAGAAATTATGTGTTGACGTTTCAATAGTGCGAGGACACACATTTTATAAGTCGATGACTCGATGTCGATAAAAAAGCACGATGTACTGGACGGAGACTGGATGTCAGAAATATTATAGTTGTAAACGAAATTAAAATGAACTATTTGTATTTTTTAAATATTTTGTATAATTTTCGTAATATACAATTAGCATTTTCTAAATTTAACTGACATAATATATAACGTAAGCTTACCTAGATACCTGATGTAATATTGTGACACAACCTGACGTATAAGATAATGAGTTTTATCAATAAATTTCAGGTTCAAAAATTGTTCGTATAGATGTCGATAGAATAGTCGATATTTAATTAATCACTAGGAAAAGAGCTTTTTTGCTCCTGTCATTCGGGCTTTGGTTATGCTGGAGCTATTTTAGATTAACCGCATAGTTATAGTTACTATAAAGGGTTTTATGAAAACATTGCCTATAAAGGGTTTTATGAAAACATTGCATTCCGAAAATAATTATGTAATTTCGGGATTCTGATCAATTCGGAATTATGCCTCTTTGGAGCTATGTAGTGTACTTGAAAACCAACTTATCGGACAAAATACAATATTATTGTTAACAACATCTGTTATAAATGTATTGTAGTTACCAGTGTGATGTGGACTCAAATAATAACATAAGTACCTACGTAATACAAGGTATTAAAGAATAAATATTATATTTACATTTCTGCTTCTTATTTAATTTGTGGCCGCGCAGTAGCCATTTGCGAATTGTCGAAACGAGGACTGTTTCATCGACCCTCATACATTACGTTTTTAGAGCCGGCCAATGATGAACATTTTCGGGTTAATACCGCCGACAGAGCCGTATTTGTATTACGTTCATAATTTATTAGCACCAGGCCGGAACCGGAGGTGAATCGTTTGAAAGGTTATGTTATAACGATTGCTATATCCTCACAAAGAAAGAATAACACAAAACTTTTCGTAACTGACAATAGCGATCCAAATGAACGGAGTAATAGTTGGACTAGCCGGGCGTTTTTGGCGTTCGCATCCAATAAAAAGGGTCAGGAGAAAATTGGGAGGTTACACAGTATATTTTCTATTTTAAAATAAAATTACCTCTTATTCAAAAACACGTTATAGCTAAAGTGTGCTGAAAAGGTCTGACCTTATCTGCCATTATGACATTTGAATTTGATGGAAAGGGACATCGAATAATTTAAGTATAAAATGGGCTTATTGTGCGTTTATGTGTAAGGGGGTTTATGTTTACTAGACCCAAAAAAAGCCGCCTTCAGTTAGACGGACTTTTAAGGATTTGAAAAGAGATTAAGTATATTTTGCGTTTCTGAAAGTGGTTTTTCGTTTTTATATCTCATAGTATGTAATGTATAGATACTTGTAATAGATGTATAATATACCTATACATACAAATAAAATAAGTAAATTTGGTTACAGAATTTCCGTTACTCCTAAAAAATGTGGCAATTACTCCACCGACAAGAGCCTAGCTCTTAAGTTAATTGAATGATACAGAATTTACAAAAAGTTTTCGGTGTTGTTGGTAATTCTGTAGCTCTGCCTACCCCACTCTGAGAATGAAGGCGTCAAGGTATGTAGGTATTTATGTATATAATATACCTATATTGAAGCCAAACAAAAGTTTAATTTCATAACTCTACTTGATGTGGTAACCATCTCGTACAGATGGGGCCTTCCGGATACAGTTCGACCACTCAGGTGTTTGAATATGAGGAAACTTATATGAAAACGTTGTTTTCTTTTACCGGTAAGAGTTGCTAATAACACTAACTATGTGATTATTTCTAAGTTAAATAATCGCATAGTTACATGGTAACTGCTGGGGATTTAATATTATATCTTTTCAATCTTATTGACTTATTCAATTTATGATACATAATGTAAGGGAAGATGTTTAACAAAATAACATTAGAATGTTAATTGTTTAGAAAGTATCTCAAAACTCTTTTGCGTATGGTTTTCAATTGTTAATTATTATTAGTCGTAACTTTGTCCCACTTAGTAGCTAATTCAAAGTAAGCAACACTTGTTCACAATTATAGACTCGAGTTATTTAATACAGTAAAGTGCAAAAATATGTATCGAAAGAATCCTCTCGTAAATATGTTATGAAGTTCTTATTTCACCGAAATAAGGTGTATTGGGACATATTGCGTTTTTCTATATTCTTACACTTGACTGTACGATGTTATTTAGATGTCAGACTGATGGCTGATTAATGATTGCAAACTATTTTTTCATCAGTACCTAAAAAATCCGTTTAAACCGAATTTCCCGTGTGGTTGCCGGGTTAGAATAGTGCCACTCCATGTCTTCCCGTGGATGTCGTAAGAGGCGACTAAGGGAATATATTAGGCTTGTAGTACTGTTAGGCGATGGGCTTGCAACCTGTCACTAATATGCTGGTAAACATCTTAGCCAATTTGTGCAAATTGTGGTTACTGAATTATCAACAACTTTTTAAAGTTGTAATTCTGTAGTTCTGCCTAGCGCACTCTGGGAGTACAGCCGTGAATTGAAGGTATGTATGTATGTATGTTAATTGGTGAAAATTTAAGTACAAGACTAGAAAAAATCCCTGTTTTCTTAAAAGTCCCTCGTTTTGTTCCACCCGGTACAACGTTGCGTCAAAAACAACGCCATGTTGTTACTATGACCCCGTCGTTTGTTTACGCAACGACACCGTATTTTCACCGATCACCGGTCACCGAAACCGAGGCATCATTCGAGTAGGGCCGAAATCCTAGGCGGTAAAAACCATATCGTCTTTGAGCTGCTATCGTATTGTCAACGTATTGCTAGGTCAAAGACCCTGGCCCTGGTACAGTCACATGTCAACCCGCCGGTCTCGGAGCTGTTTGCTCAATGCGGTGCTAATTTTATAGAGCACTCGACTGTACACGAGTCTCGGTTCGATGTTTATTAAAATAAAATATAGCTTATTTTAGACGGGGTTAATGTAGATTAAAGATGAAAGAAATTTTTAAATCGGGTCACTATGTCCAGAGATTACTCCGGACATACAAACCAACCCAATATTGTATCTCATTATATTTATTAGTGCTAGTTAGGGAATGCAAATAACCGGATATAACCGGTTTTAACCGGTTATTTTCATACAAAATCGGTTAATAACCGGTTAAATGGAATTCCCTAGTGCAAGTGATACAAAAACAGATAAGTATATGAGGCAACAGTAAATGGGAATTTTGGAAGGGAAAGGCTAACTCCACGATTCGGTCGGGAACATTATTAAGAAAGAGGTAGGAGTACCCTAAACCGACGCACGTGTATGAAGAGACTTACGACTGTGGAGGAAACGAGGGAAGTTTGTTTAAATCGTAGCAAGTGGAAAGAAGTGGTCTCTTACGGGTAATAGGCGTGATTGTTTATATGTACGTATTTAAATATATGCATAGAAACATAGATAGATTAACGGTGAAAATAAAAGTGTTACGGTCTACCTCTGCAAAAAACCACGTCGACCTGTGTATGTTGCCCTGTTCCTGATTAAAAGAACGCCACATCAACCGGTGAAATTACACTGAGCTATCCTATTCTTCATTAATATCGTATAAAATTGTAGTTTTTGGTTTTCAATCTTAAACCCACTGTCTCACTACACGTCGGTGATCCTAGACAAGATGCATTGCAAAAACGTTATGGTTATCAAAACTGTATAGGATTGACGTTTGCTGCCAGTCGATCGCATCTAGCACCTAGTCAATTCCATACATTTTAGCATTTTCTAAAATCGTTTACTATATCGTCAAGCATTTTTCGGGACACAGATCATCGGGTGGCTTTCTTTTTGCCTATCCCTAGCCCTATTTCTATATTCTTAGTCTGAATAATCGTTGTTCTTAGAGAGATATACTTCAGATAATTTAGCGTTGAAATGTTGTTTTAAAACCACTCCAACCTTTCCTAATCGCAGTCTTTTTATATTGAGCGTAGGTAACGTAGTACGATGTCGAAGTAAATTATCTCGATTGTAATGTATCACTAATAATAAGTATGTATTACTTGGCTAAATTACGAAGAGTAGCCAGTGGCTTAAGAAAATCGTAAAGCTGAAATTTTCCATACAAAATGCGGTGACTTTATTCTACCCTTAAACGTGGTCCGATTTTTACAAATTTTGAATAAGTGGCAGATATTATGAAAAAAAATTTTTTCCAAGAAAATAATTTCTGGAAAGAAAACAGCTCCAAAATAAACCTTGTTTTTTATAATAACTGCAAAATAAAACGTTATCGCCCGGAGTTAAATTTGTATGGGATTTATTTGGCAACTACGAGATTTAAGCATCACTTGAATTGCTTCACAATCCACTTAACATTTTCGTGTTTGTTCTGTACTTACCTCTATTATTTGTAGTTACCTCCATTGTTTCATTAACCAGCTTGTCCGTTCCGCTGTTCTGTGACTTCTTGTGAACGAGGCCACCACGCTGATTGATAACACCGTAATGACTAGGGTGAAGTATTAATCTTTTTGTCTGTAGTCTCCACTCACTCTACTGGCCCACTCGAATGGAAGCGAGATTTATCTGGCTTTGTGACACCTAACCTTTTAGGCTTTTACGTTCGCAAATAGAAATTATACTTATAGAAAATACAATAGGTCTTCAAAGATTTTACGATAAAATCTCAAAATGTTTATCTGTAATTTATATTAATGTTTATTATAGTTGTGAATGTGACGCGCTAAAACTGGGCAAAATGCAGTACGGTACAGTCCCCTTTATTGCGATTTAATCATTCATCACTCTCGCACTTACGTATAGTCAGAAGGTGACGACATTGATAACAGGCCCGACTATGAACCTATTAAGGGTATCAAACACAGATTACCTGCAGTGCCAAGTCTGACAGGGCCCTACATACATACATACATAAACTCACGCCTTTATTCCCAGAGTGGGGTAGGCAGAGCTACAGAATTACCAACGACTCTAAAAACTGGTTGATAATTCTGTAACCACATTTTGCATAATTAGGCTAAGATGTTTACCAGTGTATTAGTCACAGGTTGCAAGCCCATCGCCTAACATTACTACAAGCCTTTATTCCCTTAGTCGTCTCTTACGACATCCACGGGAAGACATGGAGTGGCACTATTCTAACCCGGCAACCACACGGGTAACAGGGCCCTAACAGTTCAAAACCAATGGAGCGCCAACAGTAAACAATGTAAGTATGCATGCCAATAATGTTCGTGCGACCGGCTTTTAAACTGTCGCTCACTTCACATTTTCAGTTTTCAAACGACAGTTTGATCGACCGACCGTGATCAAAGCCACAAATGTACAGCGAATTTGGCCGTGAGGCGTCGGACCGTTCAGCAGAGATCGCCGCACACTTGCAGCTCGAATAAATCGTCAGGTCGATATCATTCGACGAACTGTTAGTCGTACTGAACTAACTGGCCAATAGCTATCGATGGACTTTTAGTTGTTGTTGTTATTCATAGTCGTATTAATTGAACTGTGATAGGATGTATCGAATAGTACGACGATATTTATAACAAAACTGACGGGAAGCCTTTTCCATTATTGAAATTAATTTCACTATTCACTGTTTGATCTTGAAGTCTTGTCTCATTCGAAATTAAATAAATACAAAATGACATGACATTAATGAAATAAGTGTTCTTACTGCGTTTACTTACTGGAATAATGTCATGTTATGACAATTCTGTGCCTCCTGTGACAAGTGATACAACTCGAAAAACACGATTTTACAGGAGAGCAAAAACAAGTTTTAAAAAAATACTGCTTTTAAACGAATACGTTTTTTTGAACATTTCTTTCGATTTTTATAACATAACAAACAAAAATAATGATATTAGTTATAGATTTTAAGATATTTGAAGAAACGTCCGAAATGTATCATTTTACATTTCAGATTAATCTATTTAACTCGTGTATGATGATACAACTCGAATTGTATTACTTAACACAAAAAAGTGTAATCAAGGAGCTCTGGTGATCACTGATACAACTTTTTTTTAAAGCTTAATTTTTCTATTATTTCTTGAGTTAGAGGTCTAACCTTTATACACAAGTTGTAGGGAATTGAATAAGTAATCTTTCTGAAAACGAACGGGCGTAATATTTAGGATTTTAGTGAGTTGTATCATTAATCACAAAAAATAATCTTAATTTAAACCGTGACTAATGTTACATATCGAGTTATTGTTAGGTCTGGTAACGAAAAAACTTGTGTCAAATAATACAAGTAATTGATCAAAACAAACGATTGCAATTATGATAATTTTGTTTTTTTAAATATAAGGAATAAAGGAACTAAACATGAAATTAAATCACTGAGGAAACAAATTAACTTATACTCCTTCATTTCAAAGCAAAATTACGATGTTGCAACAATACAGGAGGTAAATTAACCAGTGCATATTGCCATCCAAAACAAAAACTAAATAGGCACCTACACAAAAAAACAAATAACAATTCTCAATCATCAGCATAATCTAATCACCTACAAAACATGAAAATAATGATAACTAAATCTCAGGTAGGTAAGATATGAAGAAAGTTAAATTAAGCTTGCCGTCAGTCGAAGTAGTAAGTACGAATAGGTAGTTAAGTGACATAGCGCATGGTCCACCTGAATTTCATCTTACTGAATTTGATACAATAATTTAAGTCACCACAGAACGGTAGCATTTACTAACCTGCCACTTCACAAAATAAAACGTGTTGGTTGGTAAATAACTATTTCTTTCCGTCGCGAGATTTTTACCGTTTTTATCTTCTGTCATAATATTTTACACAAATAACTAGTTCCATACACATGTAGATCATAATATTGTATCGCAGCCATAAAAGGATATTAACATTAAGTTACCTACAATATAAATCATGCTTATGCGTCGGTTCAGGCCACAGCGAGCGTGTGCTCCCACCCTCGATGACAGGGTGACCATAGCTATGAAGAAAGAGACCAGACTCATTTTTCGGAACATGAGTTAGCTATGCCATCGTAAACTAGATTTTTTAAACTATGTTATGTTGAAAGCGACCTATTTTAGCACGTCAATTCACTAAATTATACATAAACTTATGTATAAAACCGCCAATAACGAAATGTGCGTTCTATAATGTCGAACGCAGCCAAAGTACTTGATTTAGTCTATTTTTTCCGTTAAAAGATGATACTTTTAATCTGCAGAACACAGCCAATCGTCAATTAGTCGGATTATACAATATTTATATATAAATACTATAATCTACTATTTGTAATTAGCATGAGACAACTAGGGTAATAGCATATAGCACTTTTTATAACAATACAAGAATTCAATTAATGTATGGTAGTGAATCTTGGGAATGGCAGAAGAAGAACGCAAGCCGGAGTAATGCAGTTGAAATTAGAGCTCTAAGAAGTATGTGTGGTGTTAGGATGATAGATAGAGAAAGAAGAAGTAGCGAGATCCGAGAACGATGTGGATTGAAAGAAGATGTAGTGACTAAAATCGAAAAGGGTATGCTAAGATGGTTTGGTCATTTAGAAAGGATGGATGAAAAAAGGGTTACGAAAGATATATGGCGAGCGAGAGTGAGTGGATATGTCGGTAGGGGACGTCCTACACGGACGTACGGTGATCAGATTCGCGATGTACTGAATAAGGGCCAAATAAAAAGCACCTGAAACTGACGTACGTGCATGAAGAGATTGATGAATGTAGAGGAAGCGAAAGTTGTATGTTTAGATCGGTGCACCTGGCGTTCCGTAGTCTTTGCCTACCCCATTGGGAGACAGACGTGAAGTTATGTATGTTATGTATGTATGTAAGAAATTAATATTGTAATCGGTATAAATTGGCTAAAGAAATTGTCACTTTCGTAAAATTACGATTGAAAGGAGGATAGCAAATATTATAATTAGTTGTATATAAAACATCCAACTACATTGTTTTTTTAAAAAACCTACGAATACTCCAGTTAATTTGTTTAAAATGTGCTTAATACACTGCATTATACTTAGTTCTAACAATTAGGGTTTTTATAAGAAAACATACTAGGAAGTAATAAATATTTTTTTTTCCTAAAAACGGCTGTATCTCGATACCGATTTTTTATTATTGGTCTCTTTTGCGTAACTATTAGAGATAAACCATTTTATTCTCAACCTATAAAAACTCAGTCACAAGGTAATATTAGTAGACCTGTCGATTTAAATATTACACTGTATTATGACACGGTTCTATGGTAAGTATCAATAAATTTGTTTAGATATATTTTTAAGATTTGTATGTATATATGTATGTAAACACTTTATTGTACAACAGAAAAACCATTGCAATACAATTAATATAAAAATATGTACAATATGTTTATATTTTTCTATATAAGTATTTATATCGTTGTACTAGACAACGATATAAATACTATAACCAAAGTACAAGCCTAGAGCTTAGTTTGGGACTAGGCCAATTTGTGTGGGATTCTCCCCTGATATTTTTATTTTTATTTTATAGTAATTGTATCACTATGCACCAAACTTTACAAGTTCTAAATGGTCGTAATATTCTCACATTGTTGATACAACTGACTTATACATTTGCAAAGATTAGGAAATATTTGAAAACATTTGATATAAATCGAGTTGTATCAATTAACACAAACCAAAAGAAGCAAAAACAGGTTTAATTTTTGATCTAACTCAAGTTGTAACTTTCGAAATACGCAAAACTCTGGTGATAAATGATATAACTCAAGTTATATCAAAAGACACAGAAAAATTTAAAGGTATAAGAACCGTGATTTATGATACATTTTGAGATATATCATCTGGCACGAGAAAAAAAATATCTCATGGTTTTTTGACGTGGTTTAACTAGAGAAATAGCATTAAACACGGAAAATCAGAAAAAAAAGGGTCAATTGTATCATTTTACACGAAAGTATCTTCGAAACTAGAAGGCCTAGGAACACGGGAGTTGGAGCAAACGATGCGTTATTTTTTTTTAAGGTGTTTCATGAAAGAAAACGAAAACTCATATAACTCGAGTTGTATCACTTGTCACAGGAGGCACAGAATTCTAAACCGCATTTCTTAATACCAGTGAATATTATGACGGTAGGTGTAATGTTGGATTCTATTCAAAATTCAAAAATTCAAAATTCAAAATATTTATTCAGTAAATTGGCCACATGAGGGCTCTTTTACACGTCGGTAACATGGAGTGAATCTACTAGCGCTTCGGACAAGACCATCATTGCGGAGAAGAAGCGCCGCAAGAAACTCCAGCAGAAGGTCATTTTTTTTCAATGTTTAAATACAATAATACTTAAAAGTATCTAAATTACATTACAAGGTAATAAAGTAATAAATAATTATTTTTTAAACTAACACAAATAAAATCATTACAAATGTAAGGACAATAAAATACAAATAAAATACCAAATATTAAATGTGCTTCGTCATTGGCCGCGTCGCCACTCCTCTTCGAAATGCTTGAGAGGTGTATTGTGGGCCGGCAGCTGGTCTTGCTAAAGTAGGTCGTTAGAGCAGAGAGTGAATCGATATCCACAATAACGATGCAATAAGTTTCGGACGCTGCATTTGACGTATTGCAGATCTAGAGAAAAAGAAATAAGAATTTAAAAAAACATTTCTTATAATGCTTTGCTATCGTGAAATTACAAAAAAGGCAAAGTAGAATAGACGCCACGGATATAGCTTACCTACTATTATTTGATTTGATTCGTAACTATGACTCCAGGTGCCTACTATATTTTATTTCATAAAGTAAACAAGACTGATTGAAAATGACGAGTGATGTTGGTAGAAGTGAGAGGACCGATGAGCCACCGAGTACAAAGCGGTAAACTGATGTATTACCTTAACCTCAAAGATAATAATTAAATGGTTTTTGGTTCTAGTTCTTTGTTAAAATTTATTGGCCTATCTAGTTTTTCAATCTCTGAAGGCTTCATGGCAGGTTGTGAGCGCCGCCGACACACAATTTGCAAGGGACATAATTGCTTTTCCGCAGTCAAATGAAATATTAAATATTATATTTTCGAACATTTTGCAGATTATCGTTCCGTAAAATATATAAGGTAAACGCTATAGGTAATTTTTTGTGAATTGCTTTTCATAACCAGAACACACTAATAATTTAAACATAAGAACTGATCAAATGAAGTTCTAATAATAATGTAGCTTTGCTTTAGCGTGCAGCCTACACTTGAACACGTACCATCGAAGACTTTAAATGTTGATCCACCATAGAACATTGTCATCATGACAGCGTCAAGTGACGACATAGAAATTACATAGGAATTAATCGATGGTTTTATGCGACAAGGTTCCAGAGTGGTTCATCAATTTAGCCCTTCTTCGGAAAAAAGGCACCTTTACTTTATGAATTGTATTGCACTTTCAACCTTATTATAACATTTGAGAGTTTAATATGCTTCTATGAATTAATGGCACTTGTGCCTTTCCTCCATAGGAGGGCAGAATTAAAGTGACCGTACCTTCTCGAGTTCGGTTTCGGTAATTAGTGATATTCATTAATAACGTTTTAGTTTGAATTAAAGTAAACCAGGGCCTCTTTTCAACTTGGTACAGCCATAAAATATGGTCTGACGTGTTATGGTTTCGTTAAATTTTAATAACAGAGCGGTTATTTTATGACATAACTATGCAGTTCAGTTTACGTTGAGAGAAAAGGACAGTGTTATATAACTGCTATAGCTCTCTCCTTTACACTCGTAGTAAAATTAGCTGCATTGCTATGTCATAATAACCCCGGAGTTAGGCCAATTAACGAAGGACAATCGTCAATACTGGCCGCCACGTTAAAAATCGTCTACATAAATATGGTAAGATTGGAGAGAAGTCAATACCATTAAATATAGATACAAAAGAGGAGTGCGAAAAGAATACCTCTTGGGGAAAACCAGCTGAAAGAACAACAAGGTCATTGACCTTAACCAGCCTGCGCCTCCCGGGAAGGTAAGACTGGAACCACAGGAGACCGGAAGAGGAGATATTGCAGGTCATTACGTAACTTCTGCTGGAATTTCATTCAGCGCTTCTTCGCCGCAATGGTGGTCTTCATTTCTCGTTAGTTATATTTTAATATGTAATTTTAATGTAGTTTAACTTCTGTCTCGATTTGGCAAAAATCTCAGAAAGAATGAAAGAGAAACACGTAGCATTGAAACATGAAGATACGCCAATCGTTTATCGCCTCTCACGGGAACGCGTTTGTAAGATTAGCGTATGTAAGAGTCGGTGGCATGGCCTGCCTTAATCTATGGCACCAAGTTTGAGCACGTCCGCGCGTGGCACGTTTTATTCGCAGTTTGCCGACTGCGGCGCGTGCCACGGTGAGCGTCGGACCCCCTTGTCTCCCTAACGCAGTAATTTAGACGTAGAATACTGATTTTAGGAAAGCAGTAGGTAAGGTAAAAATAATGTCGATGATAAAATGGTTTTCTTTAAACATGGAAATGCTTTTACGTTGATGTCAGCGTACTTTGGTGGTTGTGGGGTAGGTACCGTGGTTTTTATTTATTTCTGAATCGTTGAAAGATTATAAGAAATCCTTTAAAAGGATACGTTCGCTTTTGTTCATACCTTTGTGTTTTTGTTTCTTTTTGTGTATATTTTCTTTTTGTGCAATAAAGAGTTTGGATGTATGGTAGTCATTTCACCGGTTGTTTTACCCCCGCAATAGAACAAAACAACACGAACACTGCTGTTTAGGGGGGAATGGTGGTAGGTGGTACGTACTATCAGCCCAATGGAACCCTAACCCACCATAGAACGGGTATCACAGTGACATTATAAAACATTTCCTTGACACTTCTTACTTCTTGAATCATAACGTCACTGCGACACAGTTCTATGGTGGGTCAGGGTTCCATTGGGCTGATAGTACGTTTTTTATTATGAGCTTTAGTCACCAGATGGGATTAAAAAAAGACGTTCAGGGCCTGTTTTCGGTAGATCATCTTGTGGGACGGCGTGAGTCAAATTATAAACCATTTATCTTTAACGCGTTTGCGTAGAAAATAACGGAATACTGAGCAGTACCTACGGTCCGGTGCGGTACGGTACCTACTGTTTTATCTTAGGTACATAAATAAAACTATATCTTTATTTAATTAATGTACATGCATCAATCATGTCAGCCGAAAGACGTCCACTGCTGGACATAGGCCTCCCCCAAGGCTTTCCACTCAGACCGGTCTTGTGCTTTTCTCTCATAATTGGCTTTTGATCCGTTTGGTTTGAACCGTTGGGGGGGGGAAATGCCGTAGTCGCCACGCTTGACACTTAGCGGGTTGGCGACCGCAGTTCTGCCCTCCTAAGCAAATAAGCAGTATCCCAAAATCAACAACCAAAGCAGTTTTAGTTCTCTACTTTTAGTAATAAGGTTGATATTGCTACAGGAATTTTATCTGACTTACTGCGTATTAGCTTAGGAGGGTAGAGTTATACCATGTGATCCGCGGAGGACGCTGCTGCCCATCCTCTGGTTTATCCCTTAGTCGCCTCTTACGACACCCCCGGGAAGAGATGGGGTGGTGCTATTCTCGCCCGGCACCAACACCGACCACATGCATGCATAAAACAAAAGAATAAAAAGAATAGAAATAAAAGATTTGAGAATACCAGTTCTGTTAAAATCAGTTGGAGTCGGGTGCCGAGGGCACCGGAGTTCGATAATTTCATTAAGTTTACAAGGGTTTAGAACAATGTGGTTCACAGCGGATAGAACCAATTGTGTTTGGAACTTTTGCATGCAACAATGCAAACTCAGGTGCGTTACCACTTGCTCGAAAAAGCAAGATTTTATAAAACCTGACTTTAAAAAAATCAACGTACATTTTAACGTAACAGGCTCGATGGAACTGCTCAATCTATTAATCCTCGGGTATTTTTGGTCCTAGTTGCTCAACAATAAAGTTCAATTTATTCGACGGAAGATAAATTTAAGCCTTAGGTAATTATTTAATTTTACTTATCCTAGGTAGTTGTTCTAATATTTTGAAATATAAAAAATACATTGTTTCCGATTATTGTGTTTTCTAATAAACTAAGTATTGTCTTGAAATTGAAGGATGGTGTTTTATAAAACAAATAATAATTTAGTCTGGATACGACCCGAAACACTAAAGGAAAGGATAGAGCTAGGAGTAGGCCAGCGACAAATTGTGATTTGGGTATGCTTTGAACTTAACTTGAAATTATAAAATGTCAAAAAGGTTCATTGCAAGTATATGTAATGAAAACTTTTCAATCACCTACAATTTAACTTTTTGTCAATTTATCATTTTAAAAACACTACGATGATAGGACTTTATAGAACAAATAATATTATAGAAGAAATTGAACTGTTATTATTACCATGGCAACGCTAATTATATAATTGTTTTCCCGCTTCGGTTACGCTATAGGTACCTACCGTTAACGATATCAATATTAGCGGCTTATAGTACGCGCGTAGAAAAAAATCTTTATGTCCTTGCGAAGGCCCGAGGTAGCCCCGGTCATTGTTTGGTCTTTATAATACCGACGTAGATTCAATGGAGATTGTTTTTGAAAGACAATATCAATGCTCCGATTTTTGACTGGGTAGGTACCTATAAGGCTGGTAGTATTGTTAGGCAATCGGCTTGCAACTTGTCACTAATACACTGGTAAACATGCCGACTTGTGCAAAATATGGTAACAGAATTATCAATAACTTTTTATTGTTGGTTGGTAATTCTGTAGCACTTCCAAACCCACTCTGGGAATAAAGGCGTGAGTTTATATAATGTATTTATGTAGGTACCTATAAAGTCTTCCTTTTTTTTACTAAATCGTCCCAGCTGTATACACTGATGATTTTCAAATACGTTTCCTAATTTACAAAATGTAATGCCGCCCATCGACTATTTAATTCAATGAAATTCATCTCGACGGTTGTGGAAAGATAGAAACCCCGTAAGAAAAGTACTTACGCACTTATATACCGGTTGTCTTGTTTTCAGAGTTCCTAAATCGTACAAGCTAAAATAAATTAGGTGCGAGCCCTCTATTCCACTTTATTTTAACTAGCTTGCTTTCAAAGCCCTAATTTATTTGTCTTTACGGCTGCCTTGTCGTTTAAATAAATAAACTTAAAACTTAAACTTAACAAATAAAAACGTAACGTTATGTAAGTAACATAAAACATTCGAAAGTTTTAAATAAACTGAAGAGAAACCTATTCCACCAAGCTACGCAGGTTTTATAAAAAAATTGCTATCCGTTCTATCAGCCCACTATAAATACTACAACGAATTCCGTTTCATGTCAAAAAGTCTTTGTCTATCGTGTTGTAGTGTGTTTTTAGCACATAAATATCATGTCGTTAGATTGAGTTTGAAATTGATTTTTTTATGAAACGCTGACACCACTCTGTATTTTCGTGTTTATTAACTTGCGGTGTTTATTTATGGTATCACCTAGCGATACAGCATTGGAAAACCATTCCTAATTACCTATTAACCTCAAAATAATACAAACAGGCCCCAAATCATAACAACCATCGTTTTAGGTCTCTACAGTCGACCCCTAAACCTCTAGTTAAAATTAAATATCAGCCAACTTATCAAATATACCTTATCCTCTTGAGACTGACGAGACTCTATGTAAACCTAATTTTAAATTAACCTTCATGGCCGCTACATCGCATACGCTGCTTGGGTAGATGACAAAATCTACTATTCTAAATTGCCATAACAAATCATATTGTTTCCTATCGTTTTCTTTGTCAGTAGTTTTTGTCCTACTCTTGGTCCCTCCGGCCAGTATCCATTGGCAGGATCCATCAATGGAGTCGAGTGAACCTTTTGTGCATTCATATCCATCAATGGATACGAGCAGACTTTATGTACAATAGAATCCATAATGGATTTAGATAATTGGATTTTTTGCACATGTGGATTTGTCTGCGAAGGTTCATTAAAGGATCCCAATAAATCCCAATGTTAATAGACTCTGATACATTCATGAATTATATACCTACAATACACCGGATTTTTTTCTGTCTTTCTATTGATACATCTTAATGAACCTATTTACACACGAATCTATTAATGGATTGCACTGAAATGCTGGTCAACAGATGGATTCTAGGTGACATCAAAGAATCTTGGTGTAAAAAAAAGTTTACATTAATTCACAGATTGATTCTAGATGATATTCAAAGGTAATTAAAATCCTCGTACGGATCCTTGTCCAAAAACACTCCATATTATCCATTGATGGATTCTAGACGTTTTTATAGTTCATCATAAACTATTAAGGACTCTAGTGTTCATAACTAAAGTCCGCTCGACTACATCGATGAATCACAATGCACAAAAGGCTCACTCAACTCCTTTAATGGATCCTGCCAATGGATCCTGTGGCCGGAAGGCTTTTGGTCTGACACTATAGAAAAGAAAGAAAGGGACAAAACACATAAATAAAAAAGACGATCGAAAACTATATGGTGTAGGAAATGTTTCATATCAGCCCAGAGCAGTTGAAGGCGTCAGAACAACTAGGGCCCAAATTAACAATAATAGCATTGTTAAACTGTATTGTTTTGCGACGAAAGGATAATGAGAAAATGTTTTGATGCGAGAAATGGTTTTGTGAAGCGTATCAATCAGATGGTCCTTGTTATTCGGACCTCTTCATTTTTTCATTAAATTATTCATTAAGTATAAGTTTTGTGTTTAATTCGTAGTTTGAAACATAATAAAAAATAAAACATGATTCTTACTTCGACATAATGAAAAAGGCGTATCGTCACTTACAAAATAGGAATATTAAGTAGGTATTTATTGATACAATAAAACGCAAAAGAATTGACAACAATTCATTATGTGCTAAGGTAGTAAAATAAAATACCGTTTCTAGATTTTACACTGCTGATTACAGTAAAAATATCTTTGGATTTTTTTATGCAGTAGTTTTTTTATATTTAGCAAAAACAGTAAAAAAGTTGGATTGTGAATGTTAGGAATACACTTATAGTGCCCTTAGTCCATTTATTACCAAAGGAATTGAAAAAAATATACAACTGTCATGTTCATTTTTTATCTGTCTGACGGATTACTTGATTCTAACGACACGCTTTCGATTCTACGCAAAATAGTTTATTTATTTTAATGGCGTCTACAAATTATGTAATTAATTAAATTACGCAAAATAACAAATTTGTGAACGAATGATTGACAAGTGAGTGACATGACATGACAGTCAGTTCTGTTTATGTTTAAAGTTACTTATTTTTTTTATATCATGGTAAGATCACGACATCAGTATTCCTAACTTTGTATATTCGGTCTTTTTAATGACTATTGCTTAAAAAATTATTAACGACGAATTTAAGTTAAATAAAGAAAAACCAAGAAATACGGGTAGTCTAATTTTTAACCAGCTGTTATAAACGTGAAAAAACAATAATGCTTTTTTTTTAATGTTTTCAATTTATAAATGGGTTGAGTCTTTTAACTTGTTTAAAGGTTGTTAAGGAATGCGAACTAGTCCAGCGAGAGTCTAGCTTACCGTCTTGCTATTACGTTGTTCACTCAAACCGGCATCATTAGCTATACTCCAATTGTTTAGGTTAACTAAATGTAAACAAACCATACCACGTGACTCTGTTCAACAGCCAATCAAAACTGTTTGGTCGAGCTTTGACGGATCAGTGTTCTGCTTCTATTAGCTGACGAACTATGTCATGTGGTTTTTTTGTTTACATTTAGTTAAATACCTAAACAATTGGAGTATAGTGTAGATATACCTTATCATCATATTAGATTCGAGATATTGTTACTTACTTAACTTCTACTTCTATTTAACCCATTGATGATGATAGCGTTGTCATAATGTTGTCGACTTGGAATTGAAATGAATTGATGCTCGGTTACCAAAGTTTTCATTCACACGAATTTATATTTATATTTTGAGTCTTCTACCCTATTGCCGAGGCAGGCGTGACAAGGCGAATTAATAAGTGTGTTTATGCAAATTTAATTGCGCTGTATAACAAAGGTTAGTACGACCTGCTAGTTATTAAGGTCGCAAAGGATTACGGAGGGTTCTTACACCGTAACGATTGTAACGTGAATGTAGTAAATTTCTGACTGTTGTACAATTATTATCAAACGAACAGATACAAAAAACACAGGTTCACAAGATCCGTAGAAAAACAACGATTCTTTTTTTTTATCACCACTTTATCTCAGCGGAACGGTGATTGCGGAGAATGTTTTAAACCCTATGTTCTAAGTCGTCGTTAGCTCAGTCAAATTCATTTATGATCAAATGTTTCCTCTAAACTTTTAAAATTAAAAAAAACCCAGTAAATAAATGAAAGGACTTATTTTGATCATGGGAGTTTTAGTTCGGAATCGTTTTAAGACTATCAATTACTGCAACAAAAAAATTATAAATGTTATAAAAATGCATTTTTTTTTAATTCCAAGATGACCACGTGTCATAATACTAGAAAGATTTTTTCCTATTTTAAGCAGATTACGTACAGAACCATTTGATTTGCCTACTGAAAATTAAAAAAAACCGCCATGTCGAGTCGCACTCGCGCACGAAGTATTCCGTACCATAAAATATATATTATACCATAAAAAATCACGTTGGTTGTATATGTTCTATTCTGTTTTTAGTATTTGTTCTTATAGAGGAAACAGAAATACATCATCTGTGAAAATTTCAACTGTCTAGCTATCACTGTTCGTGAGATCTTGCAACCGAGCTATCCACCATGCCAGAGTATTTGTTTTTGTGTCACTATTAACATCCTAAATGTCATGGTAACCGCCCAGGAGCATGACACGTAAATCTGGATCTGGTACAAGAGACTACAGGGGAAGTAAAGAGCAGCAGTACCGATTGTCCAGTTCTATTCATATTCGCCGAGGCATGGCCAAGTTAAAAGTACATCCTGCTCAATGGCCATGATTTTGGGAAGAACCTGCGGGCCTTATGGATACCTATTTCTGACTTTTGAAAATCGAAACTATAAAATTATGGGAGTCGAAGGGATCTATTCTAGACTAAATGACTTGTTAATATGTTAAAAGTCTAATGAGAGGTTTGACAATGCTGACTTGTTGAACCGACCTTACACTCTTTAACATTGGCTTTGGGTAATTTGATATTTCTGTCGTTGCTCGGCACTGGTTATTAAGGGTGATTGGTTATTCGATACTTTATTTTAAGGCGCATAGTTACAGCTCATTTGCCACTAAAAAAATACAATATATTTTTTAAACATAAAATTATTTCTTGAATTCAATAAAAATGGGTTACTTTTAAGTTAAAAAAATCTAGGCTAGTAAATATTATGAATGAACCTTCATAAAAAATAATATAAAAACACTATAAACTTTTATCTTTCCTAAAATATTGAACAACAAATAATGTAAAAATAACAGTAATATAACAGTTGTTAGGACTTTCTGTCAATAATAATGGATGTACAAACAAAACTATTTACATTAAAGTATCAAATGAAACTTCGTTTTACTGACTGGCTTTGTGGCTTTACGTTCCCACTAAATAAATAAGCCGAGGATCCGAGAAAAAGTACTACGCAAAGTCTAATAACGATCGCTATTTTCTTAAAAAATATCCATGTCCTATTAGTTCGCGTTTGATCAATGAAAAAACTTTTACATAAATGCAAATAGTGGTTCCATATTCCTACTATAATAATCTGAGAGATACCGTAAAAGGCACTTCACAAAGTCTAAAATATACCCGCGTTCAGTCAAATTTGAAAGCAGAGTGGTATTATATGTTATGGGGCTTAATGGACTGGACCAGTTGCACCGCCGCTTATATGTATAGTCCAATAATGTAAGTGTTTTTTTTCAATCTAGCTTTGGTTAAGAGCATTTTATAATGCTTATCTTTTTTTCTCTTTTAGATTTTTAGATAAAGGGTCACTAAGTATTTCAAAGTAATCGTCAAACCATTGAAAACTGTTATTTTTGGCGCATCCAGAGGCGAGCATTACAGGCAAGATAAGTATATAAATACGGCCCTAAGATTTAAAAAAAAACATCTGAATGCGCGTTTCGGTGTGAGTAGGCGTCTAGGACACTGTCACGTGCGCCGCTGAATGCGGTCTCCCGCGTAATGAGGAATATTATCACATCCACGCGTGCTCAACTCTTCCAGGTCAGCGTTTCATTAACTTCGTTGTTCCTTCAGCATACGTGCAACCCCGTGTGTTCTTACTTTAGAGCTCGTGGTAAATGTACATCAACGTAACGTGAAAATAATTGTCTCGTGCAACACTTAAAAGAGTTACTTTTGAGTTATCGTCAATGCCAAATTCGTTGCGATTTAGATCAGCTGAAGAAATTTGGCTTTTTCGGTTTATTTCAGTGAGGAGGCAAAGCACTCTAAAAGGGCACCGACAACCACGACGGAGAGGCGACAGCAAGGCATGATCCAGACTTCTTTACTGCCTTCTGTACAAATTAAATTTGGTTTTGTGGCCGGATTAGGTTTTCTAACTCCCTTTTTATAGTTTTTCTTGCCCCAATGAATAAACATTTTGTGGTTATCCTTCAACCAACCACCAGAAAATGTTCGCGATGTTGTATTCCAGTGTAGGGATAAGACGACGGGTAAAATTACAAGCAGAAATAGAGGCATTCCACCTTCGTCCTCAGGATTAGCAATGCATTTGCAATCTTAGGATTGCAGTCTTGTGATTGTAGTTTTGAGAGTGTAAATGTCTATGGATTTCAGTTTCCAGACACTATCAGGGCCTCTATTGAACACGGTAAAAACCATACCGAGTTTTGAGCTGTTATCGTATTTTCACCGTTTTGATAACTCTTATAATGGCGGCTGACGTCAAAACAATACCATAAAAGGTTAACTACGATATCGTTTTTAACCAGGTGGGTTGTATGCTCGTTTGCCTTCTAACTGCCATAGTGTATCGTTTGATTTAAAGCTACTTATAAAAGACTTATTCAAACTCAACCTCATTACATTTATTCGACATAAATACACAACGAAACAACAGACATTAGTACAAAAAATAACAAGATAAGACCAAATTAGAAAAGTTGCACTGAAATCGAAAATAATAGGATAGGACGCAGCTCAGCATGCTGGTTTTCCAATGAACCCCACACCACCACCCCACCTATTTGTAGCTGAACGGAAACGCGAATTCCGCGAATGGTTTTAGAATTACCATCGGAATAAAATGGTATTTTGATGAGTGGCATATACTGAAAAAGTTGAAAAACAAAGTTTTGTGAATATTTATAGTATTTTTGTAATGTTCTCTCTTTTTACTACGTACTGCATGCTCTGTGTAGCCGTAAGTGGGGCTGCATTTAGCTTTAAGTATATTTTTATCTTGTGTCCTACCTTTTAATGTATATAATCTTTGTGGTGAACTGTTATGAATAAAGTAAAATGAATATTACTGCGGTGCCAAGCACAAATCATATTACATCTTGAAAAAGTGAGCTTTGAAAAAACGCCCAAATATCTTTTTACAAACAAAATAAAATAGAATTGTTATATAAATTCATCAGCACATTATTGCCAGCTATATTCTCAATAGGGTCGAGAACAAGTAGATTTTAAGTGGTTGCCATTACCACTCATACATACAAAGGTGGTTACCCATCATGTATTAACTTAAGTTAAAAGAGTTTAGCGTGACCAAATGTAAGTGACTTCTGGATGTCTATGTTAATATTTTTTACGCTCTTGTTTGTGGCCATATAAAGCATCCAAAATAAGAGCGTTTCACTGTGGTTAGGCGTAACTCGTCTAACTTAAGATAGAAGAGCTGTGTGTGACAAGGCAGATTCAGTTATGGGTAATGAAGCTATACCTACTTAGTCACAGAATGAGATTCAAAAACTGGGCTCCTGAGATAGACCCTCAATCTTGATTATCGTTGGCTTAGAGGGAAAACCTGCTTAATCCGTTTTTTGGATTTAGCAGGTTTGCACTTTAAACAGATGAAATAATGTGCGAATCTGCTAATTCTTAAAAAAGGATTTAGCAGGTTTTCACTCTAAGGCGACGTTATGTTGGAGCCAGCTTGACAGTAAATTTGCAACTATTTTACCTTGTGTAGGTAGATATTAAATAAGCGTGGTCAGAAAGAGAGATTTAAGTTTAATTGACTTTTTTCATAGACGTAATCATAGAAGTTTTTTTGCTAATAAATCCGCAGGATCTTTTTACGTTTTAATTAAAGGCGCCTAATGAAATATTAAACAGATTTTATCTAAGGTTTTTCATTAACGTTGCTTTGATCTTATTTCTTAAAACTTTTATTTTTATTTGCTCATAAATCCTGTTATTATAAATAAGCAATTTTATGCCCGAATTATTATTTAGCTAGCTGCGCGTCCCGGCTTTGCATAAGTGAAATATCGATAGTGGTGTTTAAAAGTTATAGTGACATCTATCCTTATAAACATTAGTACATATTGCGTTATCATAATTATACATTATATTATACTGAATAATTTCGTATTAAGATAACATGTTGGATAAACTACGTTTATGTGGACGATTTTAAACGTGAGAACAAACTCTTTTTCTTTTAGCTCTGAGAATAAGTTACAGAGGGATTATTATGACATAGCTATATATGCAGTTCAGTTTACGCTGAGAAAAATGGACAGAGGTATATAACTGCTATAGCTCTGTCCTTTACGCTCACCGTAAAATGAACTACATAGCGACGTCATAATAACCCCCCAGGGCCGTCAACTTTCTGTCCGCTGTCCCATAAAATTGGCTAGAATGTAAAGGAACTGCGATAAACACATTATAAGCAAACATATTTCCGGGAAAACGTTGGCACTACTTATGAAATAAAATACTAATAGTCTAAGGTTTGCGTAGTGATAATAGAAAGAAATAGAAAATAATATTAAATATTTATTTGATTAAAACCTCTGACATAATTCCTCCTAATACAAATGTTTAGCTTAAAAGGAGGATCGACAACGGTGTAAAAACTTTTGTTGAAAATAAATAAATAATCGTGAAATATTTTTTTTTTTAAGATTTGTTGATAATATACTGTAACCACATTTTGCACAAATTAGGCTAAGATGTTTACCAGTGTATTAGTAACAAGTCGCAAGCCCATCGCCTAGCAGTACTACTTACAAGCCTTTATTCCCTCATTCTCAGCTCTTTATTTCATTTGTTACAAAAACTCGCTCTGAGACACTCTTCACCTGCAATCGATACTGCATCGCTATTTTTATATCGTCTGCTCTCTGTCTGTGTTTGTTTTAGTTTATGTGCTAAATCTGGAGACAGAATCAAATTATTTGCGATGGTGCCGTCATTTTGTATTATAGTCATCTGTTAACATTTATACAAAGTTATTCACATATTATTTTGAACATTTTGTATTAACTTGTTTTTCTTGCACATTTCCACTTTTTTGAACACAACATTATTATTATTATTATACATATTTTTAGTTCATACATGTTGTTTTTGGAGCTAGTTTTTTGTGTCGGTTTCAGAATCCTACACTGAGCTTGGTCCGACATGCTCTTGTCTGGTTTTTGTAATGTCTGTCGTCCTTGTCGAAACTACTTTTTGGGAAAAATACTACTATTTACTCAAACTTAGTAGATAATAGTAAATTTCCTTATAGAAAATATATATAAATATAGAAAAATAGAAATACTTTAATAATAATTGATGAGCATAAATACCCGGGACCGGCCCGCTATCCCATTAAAGGGGTTTCGAATGGGTTTTTTTTATAAGGATTTATTTAGAAAAGCTGTCCGATTTGCTTTTTAAAGCGCTATTTATAAGGGTTACCCTTACCAAGGGTTTGGAATGGGTATTTCGTAAGGATTAACTATCCAAATCCGTTTCGTATAAGTCTTGTTCGATTTTGCTCTTATAAAGCGCTATATTCCCTCCTATCCTATCCCTTTAACTTAAAAAAGCCGTTCGACTGGCTTTTTAGGCGCTATTTATAAGTTTGACCGTATAAAAAGGCGTTCAATTGACTTTTAAGCTCTATTTATAAGGGTTACCCTTATATTTGGTTCTACAATAAGAGATATCAATTTACTGCTGACGATCCGAGCTTTAGCTCTTTAGGTTTCCCTTGTGTGAATGGTTAGTTTAACAAATAACTATGACATATATTTCTTCCAAAGCGGTTATTCTTTTACTTCGAGAGGTAAGTCCTATAAAGGCTTTTATCGGGGAATGGGTGGTCGGATAATTTTAAGAATGAAAGCCATTTGATATTCCTCACAGTTCTAACCGTAACTGATTAACGTGCAGCATAGCAGCATTTTGGTGATTATTCGGGCGTTTTAACCGCCGCGTCATTGTTGTCTTCAATATATTGATGAAAATAATGATAATTACCAACAACTTTTGATGTCAAAATCAACGGACTGGGGGGTAGTATCTATTCCATATAAAAGAACAAGACATTTATAAAGTTTATCGTGAATAATCACCCATTTGATATAAAATAGTTCCAGCATAACCTATCCTTTAAATAATGAAAATTTTGACAAAAGAGCAATAAAATTGGGATTCCTCATATTTTTAAATTACTCTAATTTGGAAACCATTTCGAGGAATAGGGGTTTGAAGCTGTTCTGCGTTATTGTTTTTAAAATATTTATCTATTTCGGACATTTCGACAAAAGTATATTTGACCTTTGTTTGACTTTCGTTTTTGGCTTAAAGCCCTCTTAGGTGTATCTTAAGGATTAGGTGAAAACCGCTTGAATTAGAATGTTTTATTACACTATTACAATCAGTTTTTATCATTAGATATCATTTAATTGTTGTAATTCATTAGAAAATGCAAACCTAAATTTAAAATAATAATATCATCCATAAAATGTCTGCTAAATAAATAAAGATATTAAAGAAAACTATTGAGTCAAATACAAAATGAATGAAATTGGTCTCTTGAAATAACCTATTCTTTCGAATTAGAACGTAAAAACCGTGAGTATTTTTTTTGGTCTATCCCCATTCCCCACTGTCCAAACGTTTTGTGCGATAATAACCAACTAAATTTAAAATATAGTCGTTAACATTAGCATAGTTCGGGAGCTCCATCGCTTTTCTAGTCTAAAACATTACACCATGATTAACGGCAGAATATTTCAGCTCGGCTCGCGATATACCGCCGCCATTTTCAGCATCCCCTCAGTACAACTTGTTCTCCGGAAGATTAAAAGTCTTACAAAACTAAATATTTAATAATGCTGGGGAGTCTTGGCTCCAGAGGGGCTCATGCGAGGAACTAGATATCCTACTTCAATTTCTGAGAAAAAAGGTTTTGATGAACAGAGACGGAATGATGTGTTCCCATAAGGGTATGTTTTTTGGGTTTCCGTACCCGAAAGGAGCCCAACGGGATCCTTTTAACTACTGACAGAACTAGAGCAGTTATATAGCTCTGTCCTTTTCTCTCAGCGTAAACTGAACTGCATAACTATGTCATAATAACCCCGCTGTAGTCTGAAAGCGATAAACATGAAATACTGTACAGTCACGAGATTTAATTTAGTACCCACCTTTTTTTTTTTTTTTTTTTTTTTTTTTTTTTTTTTTTTTTTTTTTTTTTTTTTTTTTTGCCCCCGCGGCGGCTTGAACAGCTACTACCGCAGGGATATGGCGTTTCCACGTGAAGTGATTTCGCCAGTGTCAAGGTATATATGAGTATAAATCAATATAGCAATAAAACACAATCCAATCTTCTCTAGGAAGATTGGGGGCAACGTTGTACGGTGATTTGTAGGTCAGAGGTCAAGATAGTTTTAACCTCTGCACCACTGCGAGTCCACTTAAAACGAGAAGAAAGATGCCAGATACACGAAATAAGTCCAAGTCTTCAATCACTGTGCGACACAAAGGCATAAAAAGTACAAATCACTATCAGAAAAGAACTTTGAACACCTAATTACTCAAAAATTAAAGTCTAACACAAATTACACGTCCGCCATCTTTTAACGTTGCAAATGGCCTCCTAACAATAAGGTTGAGTTTCCTATAAGTTACAAATGACTTGACATCTCTAATGACATTGACAACTTCAAGCATATTTTTCTTGAAATGGGTCCGAAATTAACGCTCGCGACCGTACTTATGTATGTCTAATGAAAACAAAAGTTTACTTGCTTAATTATATTCATTATGTCCATTGATCCTTATTTAAGTACCTACGTGATTTCAAATACTTGGTCTTTCGAATGTGATGTATCTAATAAATAATGCCAGATACCAAATCAAGAATACTACGTACGAAATAACTTTCTCCTCAACCCCTGTTACGATTCTTCCTAACAACTTGGTGTCAAAATGTTCCAAACAAAGTGAAAACAAGAGAATTCCCTAACTCCACGACAAACATTTGAATACGACAGCTCCACTGTGAATTATTAACATAAGCATCGCCGTGTGTCGTGATACATTATAATATAATATTTACGTGTCGAACCCCCAACTTGCGAGTTTAGAGGATAAATCAATAGGAGACCCTCCAAATACAGTAAGTAGTATGTAGATACCTAATTTCGAAGGGTAAGACGTAGGGGAAACAACCCTAGTGTTGGCACTTCAGTGTTTATTGGCATAATAAACTTTATTTTAAGTTGTATAAAGACGATAATTCTGCAATCACTAATTGCCAATTACTGGTAGTTTGGTTGCCAATAATTAGCAAAGTTGCTACTCTTTATATTTATAAACTACAGAATAATACTCAAATTGTTGTGTATTTGTATTGTTGATTGTTGTGTGTTATTTAATAACTTAAGTTTTATAAATCAATCATCACAGATTATTTATATAATGCCTGTTTCTAGAAACGTTTGAAGAACCCTTTGAACAGATTAATATAAATGTTTTCAAGACGATCCTCTGTTAATAAGAGGTGGTTAACCAATTTAGAAGCGTCATAAATACGTTCGTAGGAAGACTCTTATCTCATTTTAAACTTAGGCGTGATTTAATTTATGTATGAGTGTATACCAATTAACCAGTTTTTGCATATACCAGTACTGCTGTGAGCTAAATGCAGTTGTACAAAAGTTTTATCGCAATTTTTGGAATAGTTTAAAAAAAACCTTATGGTAAACTTGGTTGACTAATCTCGAAAATCGGAGCTAAACTTGGATTAACGGAGATTGTTCATTATCTCTTTATTTTACTTAAAACGGATAATATTGCTTACTTTATTGCATATTTAAGCCCAGCAATAGGACTATCTATGAAGCAAAGATCACAACTGGAGACTAAGCTGTCTAGATTTTACTAGTGGCGTTAGGTGGCAATTATGTTTGCTGTCGAAATTTAACATAAACTTAAATAACTTTCAAACAATAGTAAATCACTGAACATACTATGGAATAAATCGATAGGTCTGATCGTTTGATCCCCGACCGATATGTTACACCGTGTATTGCCTCGTGTTCGTTGTCTATGCATCTTTTCTAGGCCTCCAGGATCACTAGCGTTGTAAGCAGGCCACTAAGGCTAACCACTAGGGCAATTATGTGTGTTTCATGCAAAAATGTTTAGTTTCTCGTTTCTCCTCCCATCTTAACATATAAAAGTAAAGATTTCATGACTCGGAACTTGCACGCATTGCGCATTTTATTTAAATGATGAAAACTGAAACAAATAAAAACTTCCGCTATTTAGGTGAAAAGGGTGGACGTATGAGTGCGTATGTACCGAAGCCCGAGTATCCAGTTTGTTGGTCCAGTAAACCAATAGGACGCAGCTGAGGGCTTCACGGGCCCAATAATAAATTCTTATTTCACACTTGGCTAACTGGTGTAAGTTGTGAGAGAGCAGCGGACCCGAAACATCGTCATACTTATACAACTGAATTTACTTATAATTATAAGCAAACTTACCACTATGAACTACTCCGTAAGTACGGTCATATTAACCTTTACACATACCCGTACAGTCTGTGATAGTAACCAATAGTAACGACTCATACACTGGATTTATTAGTTTCCTGAGGGGTTATTCTGACGTAGCAATGCAGTTCATTTTACGCTGAGAGAAAGGGACAGAGCTTTATAACTGCTATATCTCTGTCCTTTACGCTCGCCGTAAAATGAAATGCATAGTTACGGCATAATAACCCCCATGTCATTTTTTTTTGGGAACTCACTAATTTGTCAATATATTAAGTATACTAAGTAGTCATTTCGTAACAAAGAATTGCATTACATAGTATTAAACTTTATTTTATTGGTATTATTTTAAACAATATTTCATTATGTTATAAATGGCAGTACAAAATAAAGACATTTTCCACGTCTGTCTATATTCTTGTCTGTCTGCATATCCGCTAAGTCCTCCTAAACCACGTAACGGATTTTGTTATCACCAGCAGTTAGATAATTTTTTATTTAACGTGTAATAAATTCTAGTTAATGTACGGGTACAACAGAAAACTCACATAAACCGAAGCGAAGCGAGGGCGTGTCGCCAGTAATAGACAATACTCAGCAAGACAATACAATAGATAAGACAGGTTGTTTTTGTCGGATTTTTCTTTTTGCTCATGTACGAGTCTAGCGACCTTTGCCCATTCTGCGAAACTAAATTGGGCATGAAAGGTTACTTTATTAAGTTCTTTTCTAATTTTGTGTTCAAATAATTAAGTGCGTGTAACCTTCCGTGGTTTCATCTGATGCTGACTTTAAGCATTTCAGCGCCATTGACTTGATATAAAGTCAGTACATTTAGTGCCCCACACGCCATGACTTCATGTCGAGTCGAGGATTACAGTGCAAAATAGAGCTGAGTATTTGTGACGTAAGGTTGAATTTAGCTGTGGTTTTCAGCTATCATTGGCGTTCACGATACTTTATTACTTCATTGACATGGCGGCATTGTTTGTCACGAACCAATGTTTTTCTTTCTATCTTTCTTCGATAAAGTTCTTTCAATATTTGTTTAAAAAATATGTCACCTATACTCTGATTATTGTAAGATGATGCTCGTGACAGCTCATATAAACAATAATTACACTTATTTCTTTTACTTTCCATAAATACTACACCGGTTCAAACCTAGCGATGCCGTTCAGGAATTTAAATAATTGATCGCCTATTTTTAAACACATCGCTTGCGAGTATAGTAAGCGATTTAAATTACGAAATACCGCTGTCACAAGCATCGTCTTAGAAAAGTCAGAGTATAATTGCAAGCGAAAATTTTTGAACCGCTGCCGGTCAAGATAACCCTGGCATACGGATATTAATGAATTTTATTTCTTTTTTATTGGTGAATTTATACGCAGAAAAAAACCTCGTGTATTTTTTTACAAGCTTTACTTGACCTCAGCTTGTTCGCAATCGCAACCGGCTTCAATGTGGAGCAATTGTTTTCATTCTGTATGTAGACAAGCCTTCGATTTTCAAAAAAAAAAACAATTGCGATTGCAAGTGCGTTAGACAAAAGCCCCTTGGGTCAATTCTTACAAGCGAATTTTAGACCAGTTTCCATTCCATTTTTAAACATTTTCTAAAAAATAATTTAAATGACGATGACAACCGCATCATACTGACAGACGCGGTGAAGTTATTAATCACTTTATTATAATTTGGAGTAATTAAGCACTTTAAATATCGATAGCAGGATTTGATTTATCTTATCTATGGAAATGTTTCGTGACCTAAACAGTTTTTTGAAAAAGATACCTTATTTACATGACTTGCACCACATATAGGGTTGGCAAAGGGAAAATAAAGTGCCGCGCGAGGTACTGCCGCGGGTCAGCTAAAATTGAAATAAGGTTACCTCCTTCAGCCATATTTGAGTTTGCTCAACTATTTTATTTGCTTTGTGTCAGCAATTTGTACCGTAATGTAACTCCAATAGCTCTAACGCTACTCTTTATATAAGCCAAACATCTTTTGTAACATTATGTAACTTTAGGTGCCGCATGAACGTCCTGAAGATTTCTACTCATTTTGGGTTAACCTAATATTAAATCGCTGATCTCTCTCCAATATGACTTACTAGGTGTCTCAAATACTTTGTCATTTAATATTTACAGATAACTTTACCCGCTCGCTTTTTGATCCCACATATGAAGAGACGTTCTACAAATACCGCGTGGCATTATCCTGCTCCAGCCAATCCATGTCTATGCGTTACTTAAAACGCTTAAGGCACAATTGCTATTACTTCACCCTAACATAAGTGGTAAGTTTAACTCATGGTAAAGTTATCACAGAACTATACACGCGTCAATTTTATACTTACTTTATATGATGAGACCGATGACAGTTTGAATATTAGATCCTGGAGAACAAATTAAACTTTTTGTAATTTATTTATTTACTACATAGACACCTCCGGAGGTCCTAGAGCTGCTAGCTATCCAGAGAGGTAATGCAGCCAGTGTCATAGGGACGATGCCGCGAGCGGACCTGCTAGAGGGGGTGTTCTTCTTATAGTGGTGATTATTATTTACATCTTTAATATTTGAGTAGCTTAGTTTTATTTTAAATTAAATAAGTTTAGTTTTAACTTTTAATTGTTTATCATTTAAAATAAATAAATTGAAAATATAGCGGGAAAGGTTATATGATTTATATTTACCATTCTAGCTCACGAAGAATAAGGGTTGCCTTAGATGGTAAAACTACGTATCGAATCACTTAGATCTATGCCCTGAATTAAAAGGATGAAGTTAAATAGATTTGTTCTTGTTTCCATTTTTTCATTAAAGTATTTGTGTTTCCGCAATGTCTCTCAGACATAAAAATAAAAGTATTCAAATCGGTAGGAACTCAGAGACGGAATAAATCCTATATGTACTCGTATAACTTAGGGGACGTCTGTGGAGTTTGCGGAGTCTGCATGGTGCCATTATGCATATTGGAGGATTACAGTTAGAAACACGGCGTCCTTTTTGGTCATTTAGTAGTTTTAGAGTTTCATTATTAAATTGATTACAGTACTTTTTTGTTATTTAGGCAGATTCTGCGGGAAGTTGATAGAAAATATACTGTAAGGGTTTTACCCAATGATAATGCATTACTTTTTTATTTAGGTACGTTAAAATTTACGCTTTAGCATCCTACTTTACTTTTTATTAAGTAATTGATTTCGCTACAGTCCACCAAAACTGTAAAGAATTGGTAGACCAATATCTCAAATATTGCTCATTGTTTAACAGAAAATGTATGTAAACATCTTGGTACCACATGATTGTGTATTAACCGGAATTTCAAGTCTCAAAGGAAACTAGTATTTTCCAACAAAATAAGATAAAACAATGGTTTGATACTTTATTTGTCAAATCCAAAATAATCCATTATTCAAGGAGCAATTTCGGTAAATTTTGTGTACATTCTGTATAAGGGATGTACAGAGGGTATTAGAAACTAGAAGTTATTCTTAGTCCGAAGCCGTAGTTTGAATATGATGACGTCTGAAATGTCCGTGCCAGGAGGTTGTTAGGGTCCCGTACCCGTAAGACGCGCAAGAGGACCCTGTTATATTACTAAGCCTATGCTGTCCGTCCGTCCATCCACCCGTCTAGTTTGTCCGTCTGTCTTAACTTTATAGAGCTGTCCATTTTGAACCGTAATAGATTTACCTAGCGGGTTGATTTCATTTGAATATGTGGTATTACAGCGGAGTTACTAACAAAAGTTTTTTTACAAAAGTGAAATTTCGGTCTACTGAAGTCGCTTCAAGTCTGATGCATCTTGTCTAGGGCCTCAGAGGAAGATCCTTAACGCTATCGAAAACCATTTTCGAAAACTGTCAAAGTGTATGGATCTGAAATAAGCTCTTGACACGACCATCTGGCAGTCAATCCTATATATAACGATAACAATAACGATCTTATCTAGGGCAACTGAAATTTTATTGAAGATAAAAAACAACGTACCTATATCATCATCATATTAGTTTCGGAATAAAAAAGTTGTGACCTTTCAAACAAACACATTATTGAACATTACAGTCTATATTATAATATAGACTGTAATTTTCAATCTTAACTTTTTTTTTGTACTTGACATTAACTTTGACGTGTCTTGTGACGGCCATCTTAGGTATGTACGGCACGGGACCCTAACCAACATGCTTAACTCTAACGTAAACAATTTAAAAGTGAAGCAGACGTAAAATAAGGTAGGGAAACATTAGACCGTTAATATCCTTTTAACGGTTCTTGCGTAATCCATAAAAGTATAGTACACGTTTTCGAATAGTACAAGCGATCTGAAAATTTTACGTAGGTATGATTGAAATGTTTGAACTAGATCTACTGAAACGGAATAAAGTAAGAACAATATTTAGTGGATGTCGTAAGAGGTGACTAAGAGAATAAAGGCTTGTAGTACTGTTTGGCGATGGGCTTGCCACCTGTCACTAATACACTGGGAAACATCTTAGCCTACTTGTGCAAAATGTGGTTACAGAGTTATCAAGAAGTTTTAAAACTTGTTGGTAATTCGTTAGCTCTGCCTACCCCACTCTGGGAATGAAGGCGTGAGTTTATGTATGTGTGTAATATTTAGTTGTTTGTTCACACTTTACTAAAAACCTATAGTATACAGCAAAACATGTGCGTTATTTTAACCAAGAAGGAAAACGGAAGGAAATATATTCGGCGCTTAACGCGAACCCAGCTGTCGCCGCAACGGATTTACATAAGCGAAATTTTGACAAATCACTTTTCAAATCCCACTCGAGTGCGGAATTTCTCGGGTTTTTAGGAAAGCGTCGAAACTGTCTCGTGAAATGCTTTAGACGTTCTAAAAATACGCGCGATCGCTTTTAAATATGCTACAATAAAAAAATAGCTGAAAGAGACAAAACATTTTAGGTCTAAACATCATGAATTGAGTAATCTTAGAACTACACATCGGTAACTCGTGGCATTTAGGTAGCACTTAACATATTAGTGATGGGACAAGTTTTCTAAGTGTATTTTCAGATAAGATAAAACTTTAAATTAATATTACCTCCATGATCTTAACGTATGACGAAGTAGGTTTGTTCACTACTTTAAAAACATCAATGGCAATGTCAATGATATTGTCATTTATTCAAAATGAATAAGTTGAAATCGGAGAGAACATCAATAAAAATACGCTGCAACTTTACAAAATAATGTTTTTAACCCATTACGTCGTCAGTAGAAGTTGAAAGATCATGTTCTTAAACAAAGTGGATTTTCTCAATTAGAAGACGTATGCTACTTGTAAATTTTTTGACCAAATATGATTTGTTTATCACAAATGTCATATATTAAATAATTGAAAATACTTTTTTTCAATTGGTTTCATTTTCTCGACTCGTACAGGAAGAATATTGTCACATCACTAGTGTGTTAGGAACGTTCAACTGCTACCTAAATGCCACGACTTACCGATGTGTACTTATAACTTATAACTGAATCATGTGCGAAGTAAATGCAAGCAACAAGTTACGTCAACTAGGTGCTTTGAAATATCCTTAAATAAGTATGCGGTCCCCAGGTCCTAATGTATCGCAATGAGCACAATATGCTGCTACGATGGTTAGGTGATACGGTGGTAAGCGAATTGAAGATAGTATTATCCTAAAAGTAAAAGAATCTAATAAAGTTCTCACTTTAGGCGATGATCACCTGTAGCCACAAACCCGATTCCCACACAACTTCTAGGACACAGGCACGATCTGTGGAGCTGTCACGCGTTTGAAAATATACTTGCTTCAAGAGCGATCCATCCCAGAGCCACAGCCTCTTTAACGAAAGTTGAGGAACCCAGTGTTTGGGCAAGTAAAAAATTACACAATATAATTTTCTACCATTTCGTTGGTAGCCTAAGTACATCTAAAAGGCTAGGCACAACGACAGAAATAACTCCGCTCCTCCAGTTCCAACTCCAATACATTAGTTACGCTACTAAATTTCTCCTAGAAAACAATCTAAGTATAGCTATATATGTAAGAAGACACTGAGCACTAAACGTATATCCGAAACTCTATGATCTTCATTATAGTGAAACAGCAGTATGATGCTGTCGGTGAGCCGTCCGTGCACCTGCCCCCTACAGGACAGCCTTCGACTTACATAATGTACATTCTTGTTATAGAGCACTTTCATGAAATTTAAATGCGTCTCGCCACAAAAGCGGACGCCCGAACGGTTTTATGAACTAAGTAGTGTATTGGAAACCAAATCTTGTCAAACTATAATGTTATGAGTATGATGAAGTTGAGGCTGCATGGATAATGGCGGCATGCCGAGGTGTAACTAGGTTTGGTTCGATGTTTACTAGCTTCGCAACTCGCAAATATGCTAACGCTAACAATAAAACACATTGAAGTTATCAGTTTACCTTTTATTCCCAAATTCATTAACATACTATTTAAATTCCTCCTGGCGGCATTTAACGTTGCCATGGTATCCTCGGTCTTAATGCTTAGTTAGATTGTCATTTCTTTTTTTGCTTATCCTAACCCAGGAATAGTGTTCAGTAAGATCTGTAATAATATCAATAGCCTACGTTTTCAAATGCAGTATCCTATTATATATTATGCATTCAGCATCCACTATAACAAGGCAGACCAATATGTAAAAAAAAAAAGTTTGTTACAAACGACCTCCTAGCAAATTAGGATGGCTAGACAAGATGCAAATGCACGTCAATCCTATAAAAATTTCGATAACTATATCGTTCTCGCAAAGCAACTTGACTAGGGCTACGGTACGTTCGGTTTTGTTATAAAACGATGCCGAATTTTGCCCGTTTGAATTGTAAAATCGCAAAATGTTGTGTCGGTTGACCAAAACACCTTGGCGCGCGTCGCAACACTTGCAACGATGGGTTAGTAAATTCCTAGTAGTTCATAATATGATTAATACGACAGCAGGCCGGCCGCGTACCTTAATGTAATTATGAAACAATTATTTACAACGGCATTGTACTTAATACATTCGCATTTCATCGCAACAAGACATCGCCTCCTATATTGATGATGATGTTGGCGTTCATGTTTTTGCAAGTCTTCACTAAGGCTATTACGGTTCCGAGTATACAGCCCTGCGACAGACAGACAGAGAGAGACGGCTGACAGCGGACACTTATTATTGAGGTCCCTTTGAGACCCTTGGGTACGGAACCCTAAAAACGTAAACAATCTGAACAGTCGGCCATGGTAATAAATCCAATTAGTTGTTGATTGGGGAGTCTGCCGTTTGGCTAAGATACTCGTATGTTTGCCCAATGTATCATTTGCCAACCCAAGGTTATATACATTTTTCTGAATTAATTTTAGTAGGTAGGTACCATTGTGTAGAACGTATAGTATAGTATAGTATAGTATTTATTCATTGTAAACTGTGTACAAAAGATGTAAAATAAAATGCCAATAGCATCAACAGTTGCCCATTGCGAGCATACAATTTTTGTGACTTATATCTAAAAAACGCATGAATTTAATAATTTATACATGTATCATGGCCAAAGACGTAACGTTTAGTTCTTATAAAATCATGAAATACGTATGGTTACAAAAACGAAGCGGGTTGGCAAATGAAAAGTTGGGAAACGATACATTTGACAAACATATTTTGCCGAAACAAAGGTAACCCGTGATTCATTATTGACTGCATTAGCGGAACTGGTGAAGGAACTAGCTGAAATGAAAGAAGGTTGGAAACTACTCCAACGATATGAGAAGGACTTTTAAATTGAGTGAGTTCTCCCAAGTTATGCTTCTCTAGAGAAAGATATCCTTTAAGATTTAGTTCAGTTTATTAATATTAAAACGACATTATTAGAGAAATCAAAGAAGGTCAATTTTTAATCCCAAGGGTTGCGTTTGCTCTGTCTTCATAAACTTAGATTTATTTTCTGCTCTTTCTATTGTATGTAAGTATATATGTGATCTATCCATTAAACTACAATAAATGCGCATTATTTTTATATATTATTCTCTGTATTTTTGTAGGTACTTAAATAAAGAATGCGCGTAGTTTTTAGGATTTATGCTGTGTTGTTTAAATTATTATATAACTTAACAAGTCACTTGATGCTTTTAACAAAAGCATTAAAAAAATACTACACCCACAAAACTATAATCGAGATAGAATGAAAGAGTTCGTCGATTTATATGAAAACCGAGCGTGTAACATTTTGTGTAGGCACTTTGACGTCACGCGAGTATTTTAGTGATGTGCACAACATAAACAAAATCGTTTCTAATCTGGTGTCATCGATCGCAACGGAAGAGCGTCAGCGAGCCAACAGACTTCGACGGGAGAGGACGCGCGCGCTGGTCTTACGACGCCCCCGCTCGCCATTCTACCGAGAGTACCGAGTAGGTAAGTTCATAATGAATAATGTATATTTTAAAAGAATATCTATTCGTTTTAGAGCGTATTTCATATCATATAAAATAAAATAATAATAGCTGTGTACTTTGTTGGTGTGTCTAATAAATAAATATGGAGTAGGTATTCTGTCTTAACCATCGTTACATCGAAACTAAGTAGGTAGGTAGTTAAAACATTTCTACATCACATCCCGTTTCACAGAATCCATTCATCCATGTCCACATCCTGTCGCCACCTTCCGACTCCATCATCAGATCATCTCTTAGCTATACCATAATATTGCATTGTCATTGAGTTTACATATGCGGTCCAAATTTCAGCCCATTCGGTTAACGGGAAGTGGGTCAAATTTAATTTGCAAGATTTGACCCATTCATACATACATACTTACATACGCATTTGCAAGTTAAATAACAGCTTGTAAAAATAATTATCATTTTTTCGGTTTTCAAAATCGAACGATGAACGCGTTTCGAAAAGAGCTCGACAATTTGGATTTATTTATTTTCGTTGCTGGTTTTCAATGCATGCCAAGTCTGGCGCGTCAAATTAAAGCCGCAATGGAAAAGTTGCATTACACACAGATTCGCCCGTTACTGTTTATAATGAAATTGATACTATGCAACAAATAAATTGTTTTATAAATAATAACAGATATTTTAGGGCAAAGAGTACTTACCTATGATAAGAAATATCTTGATTCACAGCTCCTACTTTTTTGTTGGTGTTTAAACAGTTTATTATCGAGAAACAGGGCATTTTGTTGTTAAATTCGAACGTCACACACGGAAAGCGGTCGAGAGCGGACTGAGCATCGCGGCGAGCAACGTAGATCTCAGAACAACTTTTCGGCACGCGAAGTACATACACTCTTTCCTTCTATCTCGATATAGTTCTGTGACTACACCCTTTAAATTAACTTGATTAATCGGTGTTCATTTATTTAGGATATACGTCCGTGAGTATGTAACAAACTTTTCCTACTCCTGTACTTTTATCTGTCATTTATATAGTCACGAACACTAATATAAGAATATAGATAATATGTCCGCAGAACATTCCGTAGAAAAGTCTATCTAGTCTATTCCCCTTAACAGCACTTGTGCTTTTTTGAGCCAAAACGATATGCCTAGCTGCCAAAGCTTACACCTAGTTTAATTTGACCAATCAAAATACTTCACCAAATTAAACCACCAATCACAAAACACATTGACTGTCAATCGGAACGTTAGGTTCTTTTTGGTATGTAAACTCTTTTACTAATTTAACTCTTTAAAAAAAAACATTTTATTTGGTATCAACCAACCAGAACGCAGCTATATTAAAATCGACCAATCAGGTAAAAGAATTCATTTCTCAAATCATTAGGTGTTTTTTAGGGGTCCGTTCATTTGACCGAAATACGTTTGGCCGAATGAGTCGTTTGGCAACTGTTTCATTTCCCAACCCGCATATATTTCTGTAACTGTGAATATTTCAGGATTTATTTTTGTACCATTGTGTAGACTATAGGTTAGGTTAGGTTAGCTATTTTTTTTTAAATCTAAAATATTTACAGTTACAGAAATATAAGCGGGTTAGGAAATGAAACAGTTGCCAAACGACTCATTCGGCCAAACGTATATCGGTGAAACATTAGTGAACGGTTTTTTAGTCCCTAGTTCACAAGTTAAATTGATTGTGCAACTTTTTTTTTCAATATGAAACCTGGCAAGTGCACATCAATTTAAAAACAAAGTTAACCATAGACACATATTTTGTTGTTTTCGAATGTTTCTCGCTCGTTTGTTGTTCTGTGCTTCGTTCGTTCGTATTCTAACCTAAACCCTGATTTTTAATTGCGTAGAATTCTGACAGCCATCTGACAGCTATCAAATTCTGACGTTTCAGAAGTAATAAACATTTTTTTAATTGTTGACTTTTTTGGCCTTCATTTAAATTCGTTGCTATTCCACATACATAAGGTAGAGTAAACAAATCGGTATCCCGACTTATGACCAAATCATCATTTGACAAACTATATCGTTTTACAAACTTTCATTTCGCAAAAATGTATTCGTGCTTAAACCGTTTCATATTACATTAGTTGCATAGGCTATTAAATAGGTTAGGTTAAGTTGGACTTTTGACCACAAAAAAATATAAAATTATCCGGCGGGAAGTACCTGTTCGCGAAATTAAAGTTTGTAAAACGATATAGTTTGTCAAATGATTATTTGGTAAAACATTAGTGAACCAAACAAATCATTAGCCTACGTGTCTAAGATAAGAATACTAAAAACTTTGAGAAGTAACTATGCTAAATTATATTGTTAAGATTTAAGACAATACGCAAAAAAAAATATGACTTCTAAATAAGTTGAAATCTTTACAAGTCACAGTGTTATTAGTTACTGGAGGAAATAAATAAAACATGACTTATGAAAACACTTTATTTTATTCAGTATCTTCAGAATCTTCATCAGGCATACTGCTGTCACTGTCATCACTTTCCCCCACATGTATAATGAATTTGTCGCAAACACCATCAATTAAATGGTCAAGGTTGCAAAATTTGTCCTCTTCTTTTATTGTATGTGATATACAACCTTGCCATTCTGTTTCAGTAATATTATTGACTCCTTCTAATAATAATTCTTTAACAAAAATTTAAAAAACAAAAATGATTAAATATAATAATATAATTTAACTCCAAAGGTTTGTAATACATGACAATGATCTGAATGATACCAACAACTATTATCTTTTTCCTCTGAAATTTGTTTAACAAAATATAATGTATAGATTGTGCGATTTTAAAATAAAATTACTTTGTATTAATTAACTTTTTATTATTTCATTTTAAATTCTAATTTGTAAATCATATAAGTAATATTCTAAAGATATTTTTTTGACTTTTTTGCACCACACGTTCAAGGAATATTTTGTAGTCTGGCAAGACCAAGAAACGTCAGAATTCTACGCAATTAAAAATCAGGGTATAGGTATATTAATTTAATTTTGCATTTTATTTGAAATCTAGTCGTAGAAAAAGTATTGTATGCAACGGTGTATAACTAAGTCAAAAAATACTCGTGGCGTCTTGCTTTACCACACCACTCGTCTTTTTTGACCTCTCTTATACAACTGTTGCATAAACTACTATTACCGTTCTAGTTACGTAGATTCGGAGAAAACAAATAGGCTGTGCCATGCAAATACTACCGGACGGGCCACGAGTGTTCCTATGAGGTTTCATCTCCTAATTCTATAAAATTTGACTAAATTTATAATGAGCATAAACACTGGCCTATGACACAGAAATCCCTTTAACTTTGTAGGAGAAACTTAGGTTCGTGACCTTTACTTGTGGCTTATAAAACCCAGGGCCAACTTTGGGCAGGGGCAGAACCTCTAAGAAGAGTTACAATTAACATACTCGCTAGCGAAAATAATGCTTTGTCCCTCACAGTATTCTTATAGAGTGCGAGGGATAGAGCATGTGGTTACCCCGTGTGGTTGCCGGGTTAGAATAATGCCACTCTATGTCTTCCCGTGGATGTCGTAAGACGCGACTAAGGGAATATAGGCTTGTAGTACTCTTAGGCGATGAGCTTGCAACCTGTCACTAATACGCTGGTAAACATCTTAGCCTATTTGTGCAAAATGAGGTTACTGAATTATCAACATCTTTTTAAAGATGCACGTAATTCTGTAGCTCTGCCTACCCCACTCTGGGATTACAGGCGTGAAGGTATGTAGGTATGTAGGTAGGTAGGATAGAGCATTCGACTCGCTAGCGTAGCGAGTACGGTAATTGCAACTCATGGTAAGAATACAGATACTTTAGACTTTAAGACGCAAACAGAGGGTGTTATAGATAGGTTGAACGTCTGTGTGTGTATCTGTGTGTCTCTCTGTGGCATCGTAGCTGTACCAACGTGTGTGCGTGTGCGTGTACGTGTGCGTATTTGTGTCCGTCTATATCACTGTAGCTGTATGTTTTCTAGCGGTGCTTTTTAGCTACGTTTCATGAAAAAACGGCCAGGCTGTTTAAGAGATATCAGCTTTGAAAGAAGGGTACCTAACCATTATACCGGGGGTTAATTAATCCACTATTGTCCTCAGTTTGTTCACCGTTGCGTTGACGTACCTGGAACCGTAGTCGAGTCTTCGAGCTTTCTTGTTAAACTAGCCGTTTCAATATTAAACTTAGTTAACTATTAATTCGTCGATGCTAGAGATCCCAGAACTCGAGAGTGGTTTTAAGCCTTACATTTGTGTAACACACACTACATTGCAAAGTAAGAAAATAAATGTAATTTTCTTGATATGGTTTTCAATATTTAACGATACTTTAAATACGTGTATCGTTAGGCTTTTTGCAGCAAAATTAAGTCCTAAGTAGGTACACTTTTACTGTGTTAAAATGTATGGGACTGTCATTCTCGTATCCAATTTTAAGACTTAAACCAGTTTTTTTTACTGCAATCGGCCCTCAATTATAGTTTCTCACTCAAACCACGAAATAAATAATACAACAGACAAGGACACCAATATCTATACACAAAGTCTTCAAAATATGACATACCTACTACTATATAGTTATGGTCTCGCTTACTCTGACGTAACTCAGGCACTGAGCCGCTACCTTAAAATCATAGTTCAAAAGTTACGCTTGCTCCGTCACTTTTCCTCGACTTTGGTATGATTGGCGAGTGAAAGGAACTGAGATTCTAATCGAACTGCTGTGGCGTTTGGGACGTGCGTCGCCATGTTTGACACTCTTTTATATAGTCTACATATAGACTACGCTTCTGAAACTGGGTGGTGAAGCATGGTACGCCGTGAGCGTAATAGTTTGGTGTCTGGCCTTAGCTCCACGTGACCCATGGAACGTTGACAGGGAGGACTACTTACCAAGTGGATATCATGACGCTCCCTTTACCCAAAGATGGGGAGGAGCTTTAAAATATATACATCGTACAAGCACCTTATCACTATTGCAATAAACTTAATGTGTTTATATTTTTGCAAATTCATTTGGAAATTCAATAACTAAACGAACCAATAATAAGTCGTTAAAAGCATTGGAAATACTTCAACTTCGCGAAGACGGAGACAAACTTTCTGTCTGGGAGACAGTTCTGATTGGGCGCTAATGGGGTTGAAGGGATGGTTCTGAGGTGTATCCACAGGCGCCGAGCCCCGGCTCGAGCTAGTTAAAACTTGCATGAACTGACGACATTTAATTCGATTTGTTTTCTTGTTACGACGTGTTATTAACAGCAAATATTATATGTTTACTAGTCAGCTAGGGTATATGAGCATCAACGGGGTAAGTGCGACAAATCATTCATTTTAAGGAGATATTGTTGGTTAGACGGACTTACCCCGTAGACGCACTTGCCCCATCAGTTGGGGTAAGAGCGTCAACGGGGAAGTGCGACATACCTTATATTTTTTAGTATATGATGTTGGTTAGATAGACTTACCCCGTCGATGCACTTGCCCCGTCACGCGGGGTAAGAGCGTCAACGAGGAAGTGTGGCAAAGCATGTATTTTTTAGGAGATAAGGTTAGACGTACTTGCTCCGTAGACATACTTGCTCCACCTTTACTTAATTATTACTTCCTATTTCATCATCTGTCAATTAAACTACTAACAGATCCTTCTGGTCAAACCCCGTTCTAGGAAATGTGATCATTTTACAAAACGGGCTTTGTAGGAGAGGGCTAGCAATTGGGAGTTTAATGAGGGTCAGCACAATTAACGAATGACATTAATTACCTACATCACTGAGGCCTCTCACGAACAGATCTAGAGTGCGAATCACTAGCGCACAGCGTCTTTGCATGCATCATTTTGAATATAAGTAGAGATAATTCCTAACACTTATGAAATATTTTGTAACAGAGTACCTATTGACCGCGGTGTCGATGGGTTTGTTTTAGTGTACTGGGTATTCGTATGTGTTATGTGACGTCATGTTCAATATAACATGACGCAGGTGTTAAGGACGCCTTCTTCAACAGGCATTGCCTAGGAACCCTAAATGTCTCTAAACGTTTTTTTAAATAATTATGCAAAAAAAAACTTGTCCCTTTTTAAAGATCAGCGTGAGATAAACAACGTTGCCTTATGATTTTTTTGATATGTAAATGTAAAATATAAACTTGACATTGGCAGAAATGGTTGCTCATTGGTTGCCATTAAATAAATAAATAATAATAATAATAAATAAAGTGATGAATAAAGCGACTGGAAGCGGATGGAATGTTGTTGAGATATAAGTCAAATGTAGGCTTAAATCATCGATTTTTAAATACGCCGCATTTTATTTCAACGCTGATATTCAGTGGCTCGCGCTGGAGGCCGGTAATGTTAACGGCTTTAATACACAAAGGTTCGATTTCCATTGTACCATAAGACCAAACGAGTTCGCATATGGAACGTGAATTGGTCGAGCCAATCAAACAATTATTTTTAAGCCCCGTTTCATTATAATATTAATTGATATCCATGTTTAAAGTTGCAGCACAAGTTAAGTTAGTTAATATTTGAGGTTGGTAAGTATGTGAGGTGAAATGCTGGAGAATTCGCGCCAAAATAAATAAATAAATAAATAAAAAACAATAGATAGCAGCGGACACGTAGCCTTAGGGAACAGCATTCATCCACAACTCGACAACGCCTGCAGAAGTGCAATATTTAAGTCGCTGCGTCATGGGTCCGCTAAAATACCGGTTAAAATTAGGGGTTGCAGGTCCACCTTGTTCTAATAACTTGAAAAGTGGCTGACACGGAAGACTTACTATTCCGTCAATGAGAATCTTGATGACTTTGACCTTATATTATTTAATTTTGACACATTTTTTATAAACATCGACTTTAATTATTGTTTTTATTTTGTAATTATTCAGATTATTATTTTAATGATTTATTTTTAATGCAATTATGTAATGAGCATTTATTTATTGAGCATGAATGACAATTTGTAAATCCTTACTGAATAAAGAATAAAATTAAAATTATGAATTAAGATAATTAATCTGACGTTTCACGTCCGTCATCAAATCACCCCAACCGTACCTTCCTATTTGAGTAATATAATAAATTCCAGGCTCTTCCAATAGCGTTTACTGGTTAAAATTGTATAATAATATTTTTCAAAATACTTTCAATAGTAACTGACAGGGAAAATATACAAAATAGGTACTTTGCTAACCTTACCATACAGAACCTTAATAACATCAGCTGTAGATATTATTTTAGTGCCTTCAATCCTCGTCACCGCGTCACTACTATAATGTGTTATGTATAACTAGGTTTTAATCCCTAACCATCGATTTTACCACACTGGAATAAGATATACTCCGATATTAGTCTGTACAAATTCGGCGTTTAATCTAGGTGTTGGGTCCTTATTCTCGTTTGGTCGAATCCGCTAACTAACATTGTGTATGTATAATTTTGATTAAATAACAATAATAATATGACTGCCTCCTTTTATCTTGTAAACTTCACAAAAACCTTTTTTCAACCAAGAAAATCGTCCCATACACAGTATTTACTATTCATACTAACGCGTTCAGAAAATAGCATCTTGAAGAATCCGCAGGGCTATTACAACATAAAGTACCCATTTTTATCCCACCAGAGGCACTCACGCCTTAGACTTTTTTCCAATCTCAGCGCGCTTAGTGTGTGTTGAATATTCCACACACATGAAAATGTAGAAGCGTTTTTGTGTTGCAGCCTGGCAGCCATCTTCTTTTATGTGCCAGAGTGGGTCCTTTCACGGCGACGACGGACAAAGGATGTAATCCTGCGGCCTGCCCGCTTAGAGGCCCGCCATGTTTTGAAAGAGTTTAATTGAGGAAATGCAGTGAACCTTAGATAGTTCATATTGATATTGATATTCTTTTGTTTGTCGGTAAATTAGAAAAATATATATCTCTCACGCGTCGTCAGTATTTTATTTACATACATAAACTCACGCCTTCATTCCCAGAGTGGGGTAGGCAGAGCTAAAGAATTACCAACAAGTCTTAAAACTTCTTGATAATTCTGTAACCACATTTTGCAGATTTATTAGATGACTTTCCCAAACGCATTTTTTCTTTGAAGATAATTTTCTTTTCGCGTTTTTTCCCGAAAGTGATAATTAATAGTCCCTTTTTTTCCGGCGGTTTATTTTCACATTCGTGTTTTTACCCTTGCGAGTTTTATCCAGTCGCGTCATTTCCTAGCATTATATATTCACAGTAGTGTGTTACCCACTCCAAAAATTAAATTACACAGAGTTGACGGAGCTCCGCTACCGCGGAGCTCCTATTTCTAGATTATTTGGCCCTCCGGGCCTGCTGCAAAACTAACATAACCTAAACCTACCTACATTACGATGTAATTACTTTTGGGAAAGAGAGAGACTGTGATAGAAATCGATCGGGAAAAAATGCGACTGGGAAATAAGTCGACCGTGAACAACAGCGACGGTAGTAAAATCGACCGGGGAAAAACAAAATTGGGTAAAATTAAAAAAGGGAAAAATGCGAAAAGAAATATCGCTTCACAGAAATAATGATTATGTAAAATTTATCTAACAAGTCATTTTGCACAAGTAGGCTAAGATGTTTCCCAGTGTATTAGTGACAGGTGGCAAGCCCATTGCCTAACAGTACTACAAGCCTTATTCCCTTAGTCGCCTCTTACGACATCCACGGGAAGACATGGAGTGGCACTATTCTAACCCGGCAACCACACGGTTAAGTATTTTATTTATTAAAATAAAAATCAAAACTTTGTATTATTAAAAATACTTCTAAGTTTAAGTATTAAAACCAATATGAACCCCCATAAAAGTCATCCCATCTGTATCGTATTTCTCGAATTTAATTATTTATTCAAAAGACGTCATTAAGGTTCGTAGTCCCTTTGATGTTTACTTTTATCCCCATTTCCCTAGAGACTTGCCAGAATCAAGTATGAAAATGGGAGATCGAGTGTTTCATTTGATAATAACCCGTAAAAACCAATTTAATAATATGGTTAGCTTCGTAAATATTTGAGCATTTTAAGCGACTAAAACAGTAAGTATTTAATACAAAGTCAGTCTAGCTTTTCTAGAATACCTACGCTTCAATTTTCAATGTCGTTTTTAGGGTTCCGTAGTCAACGAAGGACCCTTATAATTTCACCATGTGCGCGGTTTAACTCAGAGACTCTTAGTATAGTCGAATTCATAAATATGTATACACTTTAGTATCTTGTCTATTTAATGTCATATTTAAACTGCCATATATGAATTGTCACAACGATTAATGTGACAAGATACTAAAGTGTATAGATATTTATGAACTCGACTGTACTATAAAGCTGTTATTTGGGATCTTTATACATTTACATTTCGCCGACAAATTTGTACTTATCATAATAACGACGTTTCATAATGTTCACTTTGGGGGCGATAAAGGAGGGTCAAATTACACACTTTAAAAGTCTGCAGACCAATCAATTTTCAGGCAAAAAAGCTTATGAAAAAGCATAAAGCATGAGCGTTTTGAACCTAAAAAATATGCTAGTTGAACGCAATTAGGTAGTGCCTCCTGCTGTAAAATATGCAAAAATTATGTTGAAATATTTTTATTTTAACATGCTTCAAATAAAGTTACACAAACACGGGGCTATAAGAAAAATAACTATTTAAACTACCAGGGTCAGACTAAAAACTTTGCAGTTACTTGAATAAGAGTATTTTCAAAGTGTTCACCTTAATATTTTATGCACTTTTCCATGCGATGAAACCAGCTGGCCTAGTATGGTTGCGTTTATCGCGTGACAAAATGTGGATAAGGCATCTGTCACTCTCGTACTTATATACGTGTCAGAAAGTGACGGATGATTTAAGCACATTTTATCACGTGATAAACGCAGCCATATTAGGCACCTAGTGAGTTTAAAGCACTTATTGAACGATTAAATAAGAGTCGACAAAATGGCCATTTTGAAGGTCTTCACTCCTTCCTCCCCGGCGCTCTGAAACCGCTGACCACGCAACTTATAAAGGGAAAAGTTCGCCTTTGTACATATTTATATATTAATTGTATTGTTCTGGTTTTTCTTTTGTACAATCAAGTATTTACATACATACATAGGGTGATGTAAGCAGTAATGAATGATGGACATTTGATTTTTGTTACAGAAGATAAGGGTTATCTATTAATTTATTTTGGTACAATCAATTTGTAACCTTATGATTTTTGAATTAAGAGTTAATGAGTTGTTGGTAATTCTCGAAATTCGATCGGAGTGAGGGTTGGCGTTATAGAGGTGAAAGAAAGTGACAGGTTAATTCTTTCTCTAAAATGCTCATTCCAGTACCCAACCACTATTGAATCTCCCGATATGTCACATGCTGGTCTTCCTTTATCAGCTAATGCATAAATAACATCGATGTTTTCTTGGGTGATTGCCGGTTTTGGTTGACCTTCACGCACGTCGTCCGTGAGGGATACACAGCCACGTTGAAATTCTGAATACAACCTGCACGTTGTATGGTGTCGTAATTGAAGGTGCTTCATTACTTTAAGCAGCAAACATCCAGTCTTCACATTGTTTTTGTGTTAATCCACTTTTAAAGACGTAATAAATCATAGCTGTTAAATGTTCACGGGGCAATTTCAGTTTCAGCAGCGACCACGGATTATAAGGGTATGCAGCGGCTCTACGACTGCAAAAAACAATTGAAATCGAACCAATTCTTTTTTTTTACGGATGCATGCCGCAGGTGTGTTAATATAACGAAACTTTAGAAATTATGAAAAGGTAATGTGGCAAAAATAAGTTCGGATATATTATATTCCCAATACTTTCAGTGCAGCCCTCGTATATCACAACACAACCTATTCGCATCGTTGTGTTCAGCCGGTGAAATGACTAGCATAGAGGCATTCCATCTTAGTCCTCAGGGTTGGCAACGCATTTGCAGACTTGTGAATGCGAATGTCTATGGGTCGCAGTTTCCACTTACCATCAGGTGGCCTGTGTGCTCGTTTGTCTTCCCACGCTATAAAAAAAAAACGACTAAATGTTAAATCTCTTTGTTTGATCGCCAAGTCCTCCCTGCTCGGTTCTGCGCTCGGAAAATAAACATGCATTCATTTATACTGCGATGTAAATAAATGCACGTTTATTCTCCGAGCACAAAACAGTCCACCTAGCACGTTTAGCTTACCACAAACGTACAGGTGAGTTCATAAATATGTATCACTTTAGTACCTTGTCAATTATTGTCATGTTTAAACTGCCATAGGTACATGAATTGTCAGAACGATTAAAGTGACAGGGTACTAAAGTGTATGCATATTTATAAACTCGACTGGTACCACTCAGAGTATGTACAAAAATGTGCATAAATCGGCGGATCTCATTTCAATAATAAAGCATTATGATAAAAAAAAATGTTACTTGAATGCTTTTAATCTATATTGAAAATAACTTTTATTTTGGTAATAGGTTTCACATAAAATTTCGATAATTCTACCTATTATTTTTAATGAAAGAATGTCTTATTTGCAAACCGACTTCTGAAAAAAGGAGAGGTTCTCAATTTATCTGTATTTTTTATACTTAATAAAAGTAGTTTTTTATGGCTTTTGCGCGCGACGTCGTGAAGTTATTTATCAATATTCCCTAGGGAACTATCAAATTTTTCGGGATAAAAACCAGCCTTTGTGCTATTCCAGGCTATAATCTATTCCTTGCCAAATTTCATCCAGATCCATCCAGCCGTTCAAACGTGATTGAGTTAAAAAACATCCATCTATCCAAACGTTCGCATTTATATTACCTAGTTAGTAAACTAAAAGGGTAGATAAAACGAAGCTTCAATAAGTTACACCCCGTCAAATTTAAGATATACCTACTTATTAATTTATAGTTTAAACAGTAGGTAATCGAAATATTTCTACATGTACTTACATATCTTAGACTAGCATAGAGGCATTCCACCTTAGTCCTCAGGGTAGGCAACGCATTTGCAGTCTTGTGAATGCGAATGTCTATCTGTCACAGTATCCACTTACCATCAGGTGGCCTGTGTGCTCGTTTGCCTTCCCATGCCATAAAAAAAAAAAAAAAAACTTCCTATTTACTTAGTAACGACGTTTCAAACTTTTTTCAAATTGTAATGTCAAAATTATAGTAAATCTGAGTAATAATACTGTATTCAATTGGTATTTTAGGTTAATCATAATTATCATACATGCAATTAACAATAAACGTGTTTTAAAAAACCAATAACTAGTTCCATGAATAGTTCGAGGTTAAAATTGAACGTTTAATGTTATTCGAGCCTGTACATTTTTAAGAAAAATGGTTGTTAAACTTTACTATCTATCTAATTAACTTCACTTTTTAATAAATTATTTAATAATTTCTATACACGAATGACCAAATGCGACTCAATTACTCCGTACGTTGAATTTACCTGGGACAAACATTGGACAGCATTGCATATTCTAAATTAATTACCTACGTTGCAAGTCCATCATACCTTAAAGTCTAGAAATTGTGCGTCCCTTCCATACCAGCATCGTTAGAGAGGGAGGAGAGTCGCTTGCCGTGCTGGTCTAGCGTGGTAAATCAATACGTAACACGATTACTGCGTCTCCGGCCCGCTTGATGCTGACGTGCAATTATCACTCCCGACTGCGCCAGTGCCAAATGTCGTTAAAATGCAAATATAAGTTGATTTCTTCCATTTTTAGGGTTCCGTACCTCAAAAGGAAAAAACGGAACCCTTATAGGATCACTTTGTTGTCCGTCTGTCTGTCTGTCAAGACCCTTTATCACGGGAACGCGAGGAGGTATCGAGTTGAAATTAAAACCATATACTCCGGTCTACAGCCCCGTAAAATTGTGAAAAAATCAAGCTCCTACGTTAACGTAAAAAAAATATACGGCCGTGTATGCCGCAAAAAACGTGTATTTCGACACTGTCGAGGGAATCAAAATGTATAGGGTATTTCCCGATGACCTAGAACTATGAAATTTCGCAAGTAGCACCGTCTTATACTACAAGTATAGGAAAAAGTCTGAAATTTGTAAATTTTAATTAAATAACCAAAAAATCAGGGCCTTTATGCAGGAAACGACGGTTTGTTAAATCATTGTCCCGAACTCATTATTTCTTTGTATTAAATTTTCCGTTCGCATTTTTCCCCGAACGCGATATTACCTAATTTTATTTTTCACCATTCGATTTTATTACAGTCGCTTTTTTTGTTGTTCGACTTTTTTCCTAGTCGGTTTTTTTCCCGTTCGATTTCTATCTCAGTCGCACTTTTCCCAAAAGTATTTACATCGTAATTCGTAGGTAGGTTTAGGTTATGTTAGTTTTGCATCAGGCCCGGAGGGCCAAACCACCCAGAAATAGGAGCTCCGCGGTAGCGGAGCTCCGTCGACTCTGTATCTTCGACAAATTGGAACGGGAAAAACACGACCGTGAAAATATGGTGGTAGGAAAAGAAGCGACTGGATAAAACTCGCAAGGGTAAAAACACGAATGTAAAAATAAACCGCCGGAAAAAAAGTGACTGTTAATTATCACTTTCGGGGAAAAACGCGAAAAGAAAATTAGCTTCAAAGAAAAAATGCGTTTGGGAAAGTCATCTAACAAATCGTAATTTTGAATGTTACTTCTACAAAAGAAAACCAAGTTCTCAATAGATGTCGCTGTTACTTGATTGACTTGATTCCTATTTCGCGCTGACAAGATTTCCCCAGTGAATAACATAAGGCTCGGGAACTTTCAAGAAACGCGTTAATGAGAAATTTCGTATTATGCTCCTATATTAAATTATAAATTATGTAGATTATATAGATACTAATACTAATATAATAATAATGGGTCAATCAACATTTCTTTGTAGCTCGTTGCCATGGTGACGTCTCCTGGGTCACTCTTTAAAACTATGATTTCAAAGGATATAAGTAAGTCCACTAAAAAACTGTTTTATTGGCAATTACACACCCATTCTTTTATGGCCTTTCTCCTGAGTGTGCTGGAACTATATATTATAACATTATTTCTAAGAAACTCTATCACTGTTGTCTCCTGGTTTACGGGACAGAATAACAACAACAAAAAGTTGATCCACCCTAATAACTGTAACTATAACTAAGAAATAAACGTTAACGCAGTTCTAGATTCAATTACTTTGTTTGTATGATTAAACACCTAAAATTACAAATTACGGCATATCCAATAGCAATAGCAATCGTTTTCATTTTGAAAATCGAAAGCTTGTCTGAATACAAAATGAGCACACTTGTTCCGCTTTAAAGTCGATTGCGACTGCGTGTGCGTTAGGCAATAGACCAGCTGAACTATTATATATGTACCTACGACTTGTGCGGAACCCTCGGTGCGCGAGTCCGACTCGCACTTGACCGGTTTTTAAAAACCATCAGGCACTTAAATATAACCGAAAAAATATTACTCGATAAAGTGATTATTTTTGCGTCGTCCAGTGGTATATAAACAACTTAAAATGAAAATATACGTAGTAAAAGTATTGCTTTTACACCTATGATCTTAAGCCGACTGCGGCAGGAGGATTATATTGTTCGAGTGTATGTGTGAGTGTAGGTGTATATGCTTTATGTGTGTCTATATTATTATGTCTTTGGTACGCTCTGCAGCGTAAACGGCTTGATTGATTTTAATATTTGTCTTGGTTTTGGAGTGACAAAGGCTATAATATTTTAATCAACGTAATGGAAAGGTGTTTTTTTAGGTATTGTAACCATACGCTGGCTAAACCGAAAGAGATACACATAGGTACATCAAATTAATTTACTACAGAATTGCAGGCCTCAAAAATCTACAAAAAAGTCCGGAATAGTATTTTTTTGTGTTTAGCGGGCCCATTATGGCCGCATCTTTCTATGTAGATAAACGTGGACAAAACATCTGTCACTTTCTGACCAGTATGTATGTGCGAGAGTGACGGATGCATTATAATCCGCGATAAAGGCGACCATTATACGGGCCCTTAGTGAACAGGGTTATTCCGTTTTCAATAAATTTATATTATAATAAAGATTTCATTCAAAACCTAGTTTGGAAAATATGATAACTAAATCATCTAATGAACCAGCATAAAAAGACGACATTATCAAAACACGCAGTCGGGTTTATAGAATATGCTTTTTAGACGTGTTTAGAAAAAATATAAAAACTGTCACAGGGTAAACTTAGTACTAAGGTTCGTGAAGTTACAGCTCCGTTTTCTTTAAAGATGTATGTACTGTATAATGGGGCTTCCAAAAGCAGCAAGCATCAGGACTTTATTGGGTTTTTAATGTTTCATACGTACGACGGAGCTGCGGAACCTTTGGTGCTGGATTCCGACTCGCGCTTAGCCAGTTTTTCTGCTAGAGGAGGCAAACGAGCTAGCAGCCTCGTGTTTTATTTATTTATTATTTTACTTCATCATGTCAGCCGAAAGACGTCCACTGCTGGACATAGGCCTCCCCCAAGGCTCTCCACTCAGACCGGTCTTGTGCTTTTCGCATCCACCGCTTTCCCGCGATCCTTACAAGGTCGTCACTCCATCTTGTTGGAGGCCTACCCACAGCTCGTGTCCCGGTCCGCGGACGCCACTCAAGAACCTTCTGACCCCATCGGCCATCAGTCCTGCGTACGATGTGCCCCGCCCACTGCCACTTCAGTTTAGCTATTCTTCGGGCTATGTCGGTAACCTTAGTTCTCCTGCGGATATCATCATTTCTGATTCTATCACGAAACAACCATCAACACTCACTCAAAAACTTACCGTCGATTCTCGTATTTGAAAGTGATTTTCGTTAGAAAACTTGGAAACAACAGGATAATTCTAACGCGACCAAGCACCATTTCAGCTCTTCGTATGAAATATTCAGCCACTTTACCAACACAGGATCTTGAAGACTTACTGCTTTTAGTGGGATTAAAAGGAAACAGTTTCTCATGCAATTCCAAAGGAAATGTTTTAGCGTGGATAATGTTTTAATGCTATACGTAGCGGCTGGGCACGCTGGTTGTAAAAATGTTGTGACATGCTTTTGGCGGGATGCCGAGTTGAAAAGTTACGTTTTAGTAAACGCCCGTAATAATAGATCGGTGCTTCAAGTTGCCGTTTCATTTTACTTATACATACATCGGGGTTTTCGGTGCGGGAATAATTTAAGAAAGAGTAGATATCAACAGATAGGTAATCTGAGAAAATATCATATTATGCCTAATGACTAACTACCTCTCTGCGAATTGCTTACACTATGATACAAGTTTATTTTAACTCATGTAGTACTTTCGCTTTACTACCAAGGCTATAATGATATGAGATAATAATAAAATTAACGTTAATTAATTACCTGCAGTAGGTAAATTTAGTAGTTGACACGATTTTCAAAATAAACTATTAATGTTTTTTCAATATTTGGAACAGTTCATCTGCGACGTCTTGCTGTAAATATTATCCATTTCAATGAACTGAACGATCTCTCTAAGTCGGCAGTTGTAATAGGAGCATTTTTTTTTTTTTTGATCGCATTTCTATTTCCTTGTAAAAATTCGTTCATAGTTTTTCGACATTTCTTTTATAAAATACTTACACATACATAAACTCACGCCTTCATTCCCAGAGTGGGGTAGGCAGAGCTAAAGAATTACCAACAAGTCTTAAAACTTCTTGACAATTCCGTAACCACATCCTGCACAAGCAGGCCAAGATGCTTCCCAGTGTATTAGTGATAAGTGGCAAGCCCATCGCCTAACAGTACTACAAGCCTATATTCCCCTAGTCGCCTCTTACGACATCCACGGGAAGACATGGAGTGGCACTATTCCAACCCGGCAACCACACGGTGCATAAAATACTTTTTTTGTTCAATTAATTTTTCATTAGGTAGAAACTCTGTTTTTTAATCTTTGGCTTATGTCAAACATTCCCGCACCGAAAACCCCGATGTATGCTTATATTTAACAGTTTTTGTGGCGTTTTAGCTTTAGTTTTAGCATCTTATCTAGCAGTCAAACCACAGAATGTTTATGTTATGTTTCAACGGTTGATAAACCCTAAACATTTTACTATACATCCAAACATTCGCATTAATAAAACTAAAGCTTCTTTGTGACTTCGTTCACGTAGATTTTGATTATTTCCTCTACGGTATTCCCTCGGGAACTTATTAATTTTCCCAGACGAAGTTTCCAAATCACTATAACACACAAACTCTCGCATTTATAATACTTAGTAGGATATTATAATATAAGTAATAAGTAAGATAATAATATAGAAAAGTCCAAAAGTTGCAGATATCAGAATGTCTAAATATAGTAATTCTTGCTCCGGTAAAAATGAGCTTAGCTTCCAACAATGCTTTCATAAAATTACCCTACTTACGTCTACGACATGATTTTCTACCTTTTCTTGTCTGCGGCTATTTCATTTTATTTTCTCGCATTTCACACGATTCCGCATAAGCATAATCTGGCTTAGTATAATATTTTTATACTATTATGTAATTTGGGAACTGTTTAAAGGATATTTTTCTGAAAGAAAACGTCTATCTACAGTTCAGTGGGCGTGGAAAAAACACGATCATTCGGATGTAGTTAACAATGTAATAAACAAGAAGTACGAGGGGAGGCTGATAAGTAATCTACCAAACTTAAAACAAATACTGTCATAGTTATTTTCTTTTTTTTTTCTATATAGTCCCATGCTAATAAAATGCACTTATTACATTTTTCAAATATATTTCATTTTTCAAAAAAAATTCTTTCGGTTTGTCGTCAAAAAAGTCAGTACCTAACCTCAGCCTTCATTTCGTCATCGGACTTTGGACTCTAAGACATCGGACTTTGAGACTTCACTCATTGGTATTTAAAAGATATCTTTTACCCAGGCTACATTTTCATCGTTGACGGCTGAAACTAGTTTTCCGCTACGAGGATCATCTTTCAGGCTGTCACGACCTAATTTAAACTGCCTCGACCAAAACTTTATAACAAATTTGGAAGAACACGAACTGCCAAACACACGTAACATACGCCGTCTGATCTCCGAAGGCGTATTCCCTTTTTTAGTCAAAAACTTAATCACCGCAGCACGCTGCTCAATTTTATCCATTTTCACTTTTTGTACATCTTTGAAACAATCGTAGGAGACAAATAAACGTGATGCAATAAACAAATGAATGTAATACATTTTGAAAATAGAATAACAAACCAATATAAATCCATACCAGCCAGCATTAGTTTTGTATATATTTCTGACCAAGGAGATTACTTATCAGCCGCCCCTCGTAGTCATTGGAAACAGTCAAGTGGAAGAATGTATTGCGAATTATACGTAATCATGACCAGATTTATCAAAACTTGTAAGAAAAATAGTTTAAAAGCATATTAAATAAATCCCTACAAAGTGTGTAGCGGACCAGCTTACCGAGTGTTCCGTGCCTATGCTATTAATGACAATGTTCGAAATAATGAGTAATAAACATTGTTTCGAATCAAATCATCGCTTTTTAAATCTCTCAATTTAGTCATGTCAACTCATGTCATGTTATTGCTCCAGTACTGTGCCAATACTTATAATTTCTGATGATAACAGAAAATGTAGGTATATATAAGTTTACTTTCCATAAGCTTCAAATCATAAAAGTTTTGTCAACATTTTGTAAGTAATACATACATACATACCTTCACGCCTTCATTCCCAGAGTGGGTTAGGCAGAGCTACAGAACTACCAACAACTCTAAAAACTTGTTGATAACTCTGTAACCACAATTTGCACAGTTAGGCTAAGATGTTTAACAGTTATAAGTAATAAGTACCTAATAATGATGTCTGTAGGTATGTATAGCTACCCAGTCCGATTTAATTGGATTAAAACTGGTGATTGCAGTTTCTAAAACTAGCAAACCTCGAAATAGACTAGTTGTGAGGGTATTGGTTTGCAAATTGATGGTAGCCATTTCGGATAGTCTATTAGCCGGGTTTTTTAAGTATCAATTGGGGAATACTCGACATTTATCACGAAGAGTGGTTTCCTGTTGGACAGCGAGTTAAAATTTTGATAATTAACGGCAGTCCACCAAACATTTCATGCGCAGGACATGACCTCCCTGATTAAGCTTTAATATTTTTTGGGGCAGTTATTTGGTGTTTTCAAATATGCTAACAACGGTGAAGGATCTAAAGATTAACGTAACACATGTCATCAATGAGATAAAAGTGCCATTATGTCCAAAAGTGATGTAAAAAAGGGACCTCTTGTATTCACGCTACCATGCAAAGCCGAGGTGATCCTCTGAATGGGAATACATAATGAAAAGGAGTAAATAAAAAAAAATGTATAAAACACATTCACTATTATCTTGACACACTCGATCATAACCTTCCAACATACGATTTTTTTCCCGTAGATAGGCTTTAGAACATCATGTCTTCTTCTTTTCTGCACTGTATTTTTTACTTCCTATACTGTACTTAATTTTTGACTAGTTATTATGAAATTTCAATCTTATTTGCTTGTAGAACTTCCATTATATACTAGACTGAATTTGTTCAGCCAACCTATTTCCCATATAAAATTTGACATAAAATACTCGAATCTTAGATCTTAGACCAAAATAAAAGTACTACTTTTCACACACTGAAATAATGTATAATTAAGCGAAATAAATGTTCTATATTTCTATTTCTATTTCTAAATATTATTCTACTGTCTCTGAAACTTAATCCAGCTTCTTCCGAAATATGTAGTATGTCTACTCACAGCGACGAAATTCTTAATATGAGCTAGGCACTTCATGGGGAGAGACGCTATTCAGGTTAGTATATAACTTTTCTTTGAGCAACTTCAAAGGAGATTGTTTTATACATATACGAGTACACTTATAATATTGAATGTTATTCCAAGGTATGCCTCTTTGGAGTTGATTCAAGAATGTGGCTGGCAGTTGAAATGCAGACCGTCTGTCATGAGTTATGTTATGACTCTTATACATTCATAAATAAAAACTATTCTTAAAGTGATGAGAAAGCATTTATAAGTTCAAAACAATTGTGTTTCGAAGCAAGCAACACTTAATTCGTATTTTTAATCAGACTAAGTACAAAGAACAATAGGTAACATTTTTTTAGGTTTGCATCGAGACGACGGTAAGTGACCAGATGGAGCTACATTGGTGCCGTGGAAACTGGGTAGGGCACTGGTGTGGGACGCGACGTGTGTTGACACATTCGCCCTTTCCCACGTCCAGTCAACCCGTAATCGGGCCGGCGCAGCAGCTGATCAGGCCCAAATCCTCAAAAAACGCGAAAAATTCTTCATTATTAAATAATAACGAATTTGTGGCGCTAGCAGTGGAGACCATGGGACCTTGGTCAGCTGGTCTGAAAAGCTTTATGAAGGTCCTGTCATACCGGCTGATAGACTCCTTCGGAGATCCTAAAGCTGGTTTCACCGCTCCCAAAGGATTGGGCTAGCTATCCAGAAATGTAATGCAGCCACCATGCCGCGAGCGGAACTGTTAGAGGCGTTGTTCTTTTTATGGTGGTGATTATTATTTATACCTTTTATATTTGAGTAGCTTTGTTTTATTTTAATATAAATATACGTTTAGTTTAATTTTTTTATTTTGTGTTGGAAATAAATTTAAGAAAAGTACAGTTTGTTCAATGGGTCGAAACTTTCTGAGGGAAAATAAATAGTGTAGTGACGTAAGCATTCTCATGAATAACCCTTCGGTTTTATGAGGATAAATAAATATTACCTAATACATAATTATAATTATAGTGTTTTCAATTCACCAAGTGCTAATGCCCAACCTCATTATTCTACGTACGTTGGCGCAACTGTGCAGTGCAATGTCGGTTTGAGTGGTGGGGCGCGCCCTCGTGAATTGAAAACGCATTAAATACCACTGTATTTTTTCAATTTATGTTACGTTTATGGTTAAGATTTCTTTAGTTAATAAGCTAATTAATTATTATACTTATTTAGGGGACCGTATGTGACGCCTTCCTTTATAGTTTGCTTGAGCCAGCTCTGGGCCTGTAATATCTTCGCCTTTATCGCGTGTGGAGAAAGCAACCGTCACTCACGCATTTAATCACTAGTCAGATAGTGACACATGTTTTATCCCCGTTTATATCCACATCGATAAACACGACCATAACAGCATAGTATAAAATAGCATAGCATAATATTCTACACTGGGATAATAGGCCCGCTGGTTTACCGGTGATTAGTAGTGATAGAACACATATCGCACCGCCAGATCAAAAGTGTAGTAACTGAAAATACAACTGTATTTTAAAATCAACTTTAATACAACGCCTGTGAGCTTGAAACAAAACTAACAATGATTTAGAGTTGATACAGTCTTGATCTAGCAGTGCGATATGTTTATCCAAATCAAAATAAGAGAAAGCTAATAAATAGCAATATGTTTACTTTTATACTAGATACAGGGTTATTACTAAGTATAGGTACTTCTAAGGACCGTGGGAACGCGGTGGATGCGAAAAGCACAAGACTTGTCTGAGTGGAGAGCCTTGGGAGAGGCCTATCAGCCGTCCAGCAGTGGACGTCTTTCGGCTGACATGATGATAATGATGATGATAATGATGATAATGATGGTACTTACTTTCCCTAATAATTCGGCCTCCCGCTGTATGTTTTACTATAAATAATTATAATACTCGTACATGGATGAAATGAAATACGAAATTAACAGCTCATTTAGCTGCTCATAATGGACACATTCTCATTTTCTTTCATCACAGAATATAAGTGATCTTGTTTATGTTTTTAGTTTAATAAAATAAATTATTTTCCTTCAATACGATAGCTAAACGTACCCTGCCGGATTCAAGGAATCTTACCTTGTTATTTTACCTTATACAGTATTTTTTGTGGTTAGTAGCATGTAATAATGGGCATTTCTTACGTTTGCTCTGACACAAGATCGGTTGGCATGCAAATAAATAACAATAATATTCCCTTATAAATGTTTTTGTTTTTGTGTGTTTAGTTTACGTACGAGTAATTTTTATCAACCAGTGTACAATTTACCTACCTAATTGTTGATTCTATACTAGTTAGTCTAACTGTTTTATGATTTACATACATACATACATATCGTCACGCCTGTAATCCCAGAGTGGGGTAGGCAGAGCTACAGAATTACATACAACTTTAAAAAGTTGTTGATAAAATCAGTAACCACTTTTTGCAAAATTAGGATAAGATGTTTACCAGCGTATTATGATTTTCATAACAAAAAATATATAAATTTTTATTTTTCATAACACGTAGGTATTACATAATTTCCATTTGTATAAATCAAATGACCTAAAAATTAAAATAATACCAAATGCATAATTTCTTGAATGTTTGGTAGCATAATGAACAAATAGTATGCATAAAAAAGTATATAATAGTTTAATAGTCACCCAATATAATACGGTGCTCTGGTAAACATCTTAGCCTAATTGTGCAAAGTGTGGTTACAGAATTATCAACAAGTTTTAAAAGTTGTTGGTAATTCTTTAGCTCTGCCTACCCTACTTTGGGATTGAAGGCGTGAGTTTATGTATGTATGTATAATTTATTACATGGCTAATAAAATTACCAAGTAAGTATATACATACAATTTCTAAGAACCAAAAAAAAATATACCTTGAACTGAAGCATAGTTAATAGACGACAAAGCCACCAGGGTAAAGTTTGTATGGCCAAAGTTGTAATTGTAATCGTATTAGCTAATCAGCTCACACTAGATTCCAAACCTTTGTTCGAATATTCTCAGGAAAAACATCTTTGTATGAGATCACCACACTTTTCCGGGTACAACAGACAGAACAAAGGAATCGCGAGACACGTCAGCAGTTTATATCAATGGTGCTCAAGTTTGGCTTAACATGAGCCTCACATGAGGTCGGAGAACGTTCGAGAAAAAAGGATGTTATGTAAAGCAGGGAACACAATTTGCTCACCGAGAAATAACGTTGAAAGACCTCGTTTTTCACCTTTCCTTTGCAGGTTTAAAATATGTCACATATCTAGATTATCTGTAGTCACAGTATCCGGCTTTTTTTTCGTCTTTTTATTAGTTAAGTAGTAGTAGTCATTTATTTATTAGGTAGTAATAGTTATAATGAATTCACAATAAGATCGTCAATGTAAAAATAAAAAGCAAAAATCTGATAATGTCAATGTGTACAAAAGTAATAACAATAATGATACAAAATAAAAAAACCTATATTTTTTTATTAAATACTAAATTCATCTGTGACTAAAATTTTATCTTTATTAAATATCCTTCTCAGCACCAACCTTTAATAGTTTATGTTTGTCCCATTGGTTGAGTTGAGTGGTAGAGAATGCCTTAAGGCATTAAGTCCGTCATATGTTTCTGCTTTGTGTATAACTGTGCAATAAAGTTTAAATAAATAAACATTCATAGCTTTCATGACAGTTTGAGTCGTTTACTTAGCCTTATTTTATTTACCCTTGTTGACAACATAGCGACATGAAAGTAGTGCTATTACCGGAAAGTTTACTTACGACTATGATCGAAACTACAGCGTACTGCAAATATAGCTAGCTTGTTAAAAAACACATTTGAATTCGTAATTTTAAGTGTTGAACTTCTGCACGGTTGATTGCATTGATATTGGCAACTAAACACAATAGTTATTTGATAGGTACATTTCAGTTTTACAAAGAGGCCATACATTTTGACGGCTTGACTTATGTGCACAGGCCGGAATTTTCGTGGCACTTTTGGGCTGTTGTAGTGACTTCTCATTTATCGACTTTCAATGTATAATATTGATATACTAAACTTCTAAATAGATTGTAGCAACTTATCGTGTCATGCGGGTAACCAAATTATATGAAAAAAAGGACAATCTATTTACTCGTATTTATGAAGAAACTAAAGAAACACTTGTTAGCACTAGCAAGTATTTTAAACATGAAATTGAAAAAGCAGAAACAGATTAGCGAAATATATTTTTAGCCGGATTTTATAAGTTTTCGTTTTCCAAGTAACTTTTATATTTAATTCCATAAGTCAATTTCAAATTTCGGTTATCAAGGCTAACTGGAAGAGATCGCTCCTTAGCGATAAGACCGCCTGTTTTTTACCTCTACCTTTAATCTTCTTTTGAAATTTGTATTCTGTATTGTATTGTATCGATAAATATGTATGTATACCGGAAGTAGATAAATGAGAACTCACTAGCGTTATTGAAAAGTGCCACGAAAATTTCGGTCTCCGCTGATATATCTTGTTTGCCATATCTATCCAACCTGCAATATTATGCTATTTCTTTGAATCTGAACAGGGGTAGAAATCAAATTGTTTGATGTAAACGTCCATTCTTAAATTAATCTTTGGAAAGAAAATTACTTACTGCCGCACATCATAGTTAAAGTTATGTTGCATTTTTATGTCAAATGTGTAAATAATAAATCATGCAGCGTCCTTCCGGGTCGCTACCACTACCATAACCACCGCCAAGCAGCAGTGCTCGCATTGTTGTTTTCCGGTGTGGAGAAAAGACAACTGGTAAAATTACTATCATAGAGGCATTCCATCTAAGCCTCAGGTTGCGAACGCATTCCACTTAAGATAGCAGTCTAAAGATTTAGTCTTCAGATTGCAAATATATTTGGGTCACAGATCTCACTTACCATCAGATGGCCTGAACGCTCATTTGCCTTATCCACCCCGTAAAAAATAATATAATTAGGAACTTATATCATTTTTCAAATGGGAGAAATACTGGAAAAGATCATAAGTACCCGAAACCGACGTGCGTGCATGACTCGATGTATGAATGTGGAAGAAGTGAAAGAAAAATGTCAAGATCGTGGCAAGTGGAAAGAAGTGGTCTCTGCCTACCCCTCTGGAAAACAGGCATGATTTAATGTATGTATGTATAATTTTTTTCTCACTAACGTTAATAACTTATAAAAATCATTAGAAGCAGTCGTGAATAATTTAGGCAAAATTTAACATGGCCTTGTTTCCTAAGTCGTGGCGGTAGTGTTACTCCCTTCTCTGTGGGGGATAATGACTTTTGGACAAATAACTAGACGGGTAATTCCGAAGTTGCCCCTACAGCGAAATAAGCTAAGAGCATACGTCGTTGAATTTAATAATCATTAACCACGCGGTTAGTCTTGTTGGTTTTTTTATGTCTTTTATAGCAAGCAGAAGGCAAGCGATAATACAGGTTACCTGAGGGTAAGTGAAATCTGAGAACATTTGAATTCTCAAGACTGCAGTCCTAAGACTTCAAATGCAATGCCGACCCTGATGACTCAGATTGAATGTCTCTATCCTAGTAATTTCATTGGTTGTCTTATCCCCCCTAGACAACGGAAGACAACAATGCGAACACTACTGCTCGGCGGTAGGTTAGACGATAGGATGGCTTTTTGTTTTTCTATAGCTTCTTAACACATATGTATCTTTGACTTTGTCTCAGCTCTGTGCTTGTCAGTTTTTCACTTTCATTCCCCAACACAGATATACAACAGGGTAAGTGTATCACATAAAGTGAGGTTTAGACTATAATAATAAAAATTGCAGAAGTTGCATGAGTGCTGTCTTACTTTTAAGGTAGAAAAAGACATCATAATTATGCTAAGTATTTGTTCTATAATTAAAGTTAAAGTAAAACAGCAATAAACTGCGGTGTTTATAGCTAAGTACTCTATTTCTTCCTTAAGAAGTTGGCAACGATTTGGACCAAACCTATGCAAGGCCTTACCTATACCGACAACACTACTCCAGGCTACGTATGCTAGCCGTTCCTGCATAACAATTACACGACTTTTTTTTACCTACTACAGCTCGTCTCCCCACTTTAATAGCCTACCTTCTATACTAGTGACTTAAAACTAACTCAAGGTTTGATGCTAATCAAAAAATTCTAACCGACTATACAAAATTGCGCTGTTATTTGCAATATAAAGTTACTGAAAGACCGATTTGGTCGTAAACAAAACAATATTTGAATAACAATTCTGTAAGTACTTAATTAATAAAAAGATTTTGACAATAGATGTCAGCTCTTAGTCTATAAAACGACAGAGAACGGTTATTAATATAAGAGTTCATCGGTGTTACGGTTCAAAGAAACCTGAATAATTGATATTTAGCAAAGATATTGCTTTTATGGGACCCCATGTGATATGTTATTTTATTTCATTTTCACTCTTTTATTACGATTCGTGAGACAGACAGACAGAGATATATATGGAGAGTGTATCTTCGTTCGTCTTAGTAATAATAGGGTCCCATTGGCACCCTTCGGATATGGAACCCCAATCGACCGAGCGAGCGAACTCGTACGTTCCAAGTTTGAGTTCGTGAGTGCATGACCTAAATGTTGTTTGTACGCTTTGATGGTTTACGGTTCTTGAGATACAGCACGCTAACAGATAGATGGACGGACGAATGAATGGTTGGACAGCGGAGGTTTATTAATAAGGCACCCTTTGGGTACGGTACCCTAAAAAATCCTTGAGTTTAAGGAGTTTATCCCCAGTCCCTCGGGAACTATTCTATTTTCCACTATAAAAAGTACCCTATGTCCGTCTGCAAGCTATTGAACTACCTATCCCTTAAAAGCAATCAATTAAACATTTTCGAATTGAGTTTAAACTGGGAAGATGGAACTAGCAAAAACTCACTCACATTTATAATATTAGTATCAGTAGTATATTCGTTTATACACTTGGAGTTTTTCCAAAGCACAATAAGACCAAATCCGTACCTTTATACAATTTAAGATTGAATAAATTATAAGACTACCACATAATCAACGAAATATATAGGTACCTACCGCAAACGTTTGCATATAAAGCAGATCAGTAGCGACGCCTAGTAAAGTCCACTGGTACACTATAGCTTCACGATTTCCCACAGCTACGAAACGGGCTAGTTAACACAGACAGGAAAAGTCGCCGTTGAAAAATTGTGGGACAGTACGCTACATCGTAAACATGTCTTTTAAATCCTGCAGCTCTGACTAAGCCTTAGACGACCGCTGTATTGCACAACAAACGTTTATCTCTCTCTCTCTATCGTATGGGCCCGGATAGAGGGACGTAGATTAAAGCTCGTGTTTATATTCGGCAAACGACGAGAATGTTAAGCTACGTTTTATTTATTTCACTTTACATGGAATGTGCCAGAAACTTTTGTGTTCTTTCTACGTACAATGGGAACAGTCGGATTACTCCGTAAGCCTGCGCAATATAATTAAAACACCTTTTGTGTACGTTGCAGAGGCCGGTCTGTTTTACTCTAGAGTTTCAATTTTTGCTAAGAATTGAGACTACTGTGTGTTCTTACGGTTAGTTTTACTTATGTGGTTAGAACTATATATATAACTAACTAACTAACTAACTATATATTTTGTATAGTATTATACTATACATATACTATTAGTATATGTAAAGCTGATACGGAATCCAAAATTGGCGAGCCTCACTCTTGCCGGCACGGCCAGGCAGCCGAAGCAAGCAAAAAACGTCGTCGCCGCATAGTTATTCCATCAAAAACAAGTCATACTTTCTCCATACGTTTTTTTCTTTCAACGTTAATCCTCAAAGCAATATTATGGTTCGATATATATATCACTCCAAATATGGTAGTTGCAGATCGAATAATAATCGCATATCTTCGTTGTCAATATGAGATATGGAAATATCAACACGGTAGTATTTTACGGATAACGCCGTGCAGCGTCTATACTAAATAACTTAATATCGATCTAACGGTACACGCACGCGACTGAAATCTCATTCCTGTAATGATCAAACAGTAATATTACGAGTATATTTATAAGCTTCGTCAACGGCCATTATGTTTTCCCCGGTTGTAATTCTTTGAGTAGAGCAGTATCAATTTCCGTGAATGTTGCTTCCTTTCTACTAAGTAGCAACATGGGAACCTTTATAACGTTATTTGTCATGTGTAACTGTTTCAAAATATTTATTTATTTATTTTAGGAAGATATACAGACTAATACAGGAGAGTACGAATTAGGTATATGATAGTAGTCAATTGCTGACGACAAGTCTCTGCATATTACGAGCTATGTCACAAAGACATAATTACAAAGGCGAGTAAAACTGTTATAAAGAGAATAAGTGTTGACTTTAATTAAACATTGGCCCAAGATGCTTAACGCTATCGAAAACGATTTTCAAAAACTTACGTCGGCGGCTTACGTCAATCCTAAACACATCTCGATAACGAAAACGATCTCGCCACGCATCTTGTATAGAGCCACTGTAAAGCTGGAATTCCACAGCAGCGGCGCACGCTACGCATGTCACGTACACGCTGCACAACACGTACACAATGCACTTGTGGACGTGGATCAAATTGTTCTAGGCGTATGCCACTGACGTCATTGCGTGCGTGTGCTGCTAAAGGAGTACGTTATTATTGCATTAGGCGTACGCAGCTGTACGTGTCCCGATTTTACGGAAGCGAAGGCACTGGTAGAGTATGTACGAGTTAAGACCAGAGTTACACTGAGGTTCAACTGGTTGGAGCCCCCGCCACAAGGGTAATTTTACCTTTGTGGTGAGTTTACCGACCAAAGATCTGTCGACCATTATTCGAGAAATTCTCGCCAACTTGTGGGAGGACCTTGTGCAGGGTCCGTCCGGGTTGGTACCACCATCTTATCCATTAACCTACCGCCAAGCAGCAGTGTTCGCATCGTTGTGTTCCGGTTTGGGGATAAGACAGCCGGTGAAATGACTAGCATAGAGGCATTCCATCTTAGTCCTCAGGGTTGGCAACGCATTTGCAGTCTTGTGAATGCGAATGTCTACTCCACTTACTATCAGGTGGCCTGTGTGCTCGTATGCCTTACCATGCTATAAAAAAAAAAAAAAAAAAAAAGGGGGAGTCATATTTCGGCGATTTCGTGGTCGCTGGCTAGCTGACACCGCAAAAGTGCGCGTTATGTTAATTTTGAGTAATTGTATATTGTTATGTATGTTAGGCTTAAAAGTATGTGGAAATATGGGTATTGTTGAATGAAAAAGAGTCTATTGCATTATACATATATCAAAGCGAATTTATACCTACGTGTGCGAGCGTATAAATTCCGGTTTTACAATGCTTACATATTTGTCGGTGCCCAAGGCTTTTTCGGCTACGGTTATTAAAACACTCACTCACTTACTAAAACTAATTTGAGTGAAATAGAGACTGGGTGTGCCTAGGAGTCAATAACAAGAAAAATAATAATTGATTGACACAAAAACGACACGGTTAACATTATTACAAACATAACAAAGATAATATATTTTCATCTGTGCCTTGCGTGTTGCGTCATTAAGGGACCCACTCAGTAGGTAGGTACAAATGCCGAGGCAAGCAACAGCACTGATTTTCTATTTAATTTTCAAAATCAATCTGCCCTTACACACTTTAAACAGAATTCGTTTTGATTTAGAAACTTTTATTTATGTTCTCGTTCTATTTAATTACTTATTTGTTTACTTAGTTTAAATTTTGAACTTAAGTCAATATTGAGCTTGCTTCCGTTATTTTAACAGACTGAAAATAGAATTACATACATGTGAAACATTATTTACGTACACTCAGTGATAATGCAATATTATGGTGTCAAATGGCCGTAATAAACTTATCTTCGTTGAGATGTCCGTCACAAGACGCGCCTGAAGTGACAGTTTTCTATGGGTTGACGTTTACTTTGACGTATCTTGTGACGGGTATGTAAGACAAGATCTGAGTTATTATGACATGATTATGCAGTTCATTTTACGCCGAGCGTAAAGGACAAAGCTATAATGGTTATATAGCTCTCTCCTTTTCTCTCAGCGTTAACTGAACTAGCCATGTCATATTCACCCCCTAGTTTATTAATACGGTGCTAAGTGCTATTTTGATGATGCAATCGGACGGTGGCTACGGGATCTCCTTAACGTACACCCACCGAGTTTGGATTGGACTCGAAAGTATGTATTTTCTTGCAAAAAGTACTAGTAGTAGTGATAGGTAGTTCTTGTAAAACTTATCTAATGAACTATTATTTGGCAGAAAATTGTTATAAATCAAAAGTATGTAGGTACATATGTCTGTATTCATCATCATCATGTCAGCCGAAAGACGTCCACTGCTGGACATAGGCCTCCCCCAAGGCTCTCCACTCAGACCGGTCTTCTGCTTTTCGCATCCACCGCGATCCCGCGATCCTTACAAGGTCGTCACCTCATCTTGTTAGAGGCCTACCTACAGCTTGTCTCCCGGTCCGCGGACGTCACTCAAGAACCTTCTGACCCCATCGGCCATCAGTCCTGCGAGCGATGTGCCCCGCCCACTGCCACTTAAGTTTAGCTATTCTTCGGGCTATGTCTATAACCTTACGGCATGTCTGTATTGTAACCTCTTCCCATTTCACAATCAGAAAATAACAAACTAAATAAAGAAACAGAAATACAAATGTACAAAGGCAAACTTATTCTTATTCATCACCAATGTTTACACCACACCCTTTAGGAAATATTGAGCTTGAAAACTGTAATTCTCGCTAGAGTTACGCGTTCTGAAAAATATCCTAAATTAAAGCACATGCAACGAACTTTAAAGGGAAACCATCACAACTACATAGACTTGATTGGTTCCTGACATAAAGGTGGATAGTGTTAATCATACATACATAAACATATCACGCCTGTAATCCCAGAGTGGGGTAGGCAGAGCTACAGAATTACCTACAACTTAAACCTATTAAACCTACTAAAACCTACAAGTTTAAACCTACTAAAAATCACCAAATAACCTTAAATAGAGTTAATACTTGTTATTTTTCGAGATTGTTTTTTGTGTTTGCAGGAACGGCATCGAAACCCTACACTAATCATGGTCCGATATACTCTTGTCCGGTTTTTTTTATTTGCTATAGCAGCGTTCTTCTTCTCTTTCTCTTCTTTATTTTGTCTTTTCCGATTTTTTTCAGTCTCTTGATGATTTGCTATGGGGTACTTTTACAGATTTTTGCAAATCATGAAACACAAGTTTAAGCAAGTAAAATTTACATTTTGTTATTTTTTTATCATTGGATTTGCTGTGGAATGTTCAAACTGGTAATGTTAATTTGATGTTCGCTGTACAGCCCAGGCCTTGACCTTATTCGAGGGTGGGAGGGTTAAGTTTGTAGAATTATGCTTAATTTAAGTTTCCCCGGATCGCCGGAAATCGCCCGCTGCGAAGGGTTTAATTCGATAGAACTTTTGAAAAGTTGGCGCCTGAAAATGTTGGTAAATCGGTTCAACCATAATTTTGATATTTTGGATAAAATCGCACATTTTAACAAATACGAGTATAGTAAAGTTAACATGAAGCAGTTTTCACAATATTACATTTATAGTTACTGCTTTAGTAGTCCTTTCTTACGCTCTGGGAAAATGCTTTTACTTATACTATCTGCAACTTAATACTTTTACGAGACTTGAAGTGAAAAAAACTGTTTTTGAACCTCTAAAATACCCCTGTATTAATCAAAATGGTTTTTATTCTGTGTTACGAAGAAAACATGCATAACACGTTTTACAAAACTATGTAATTAATAAATTTATTCTGATATTCGAATTTTTAGCGCCCACCTGACGTCCAATCATAATAACAAGTGATTATGTAAATTTTGCGTATCGGTCGAGCTGCAGCAACCGCAGTTCTAATTACCAGAGTTTCACATACTAATCTACATTTGTAAACTTGACGGGAAACATAAATAATAGGATTAATCTAAATATATGAAAAAAGAGCATGCTTCGATGGTTCGGTTATTTGGAAAGGATGGATGAAAGAAGATTAACGTAAGAGATGTACGGATCGAAAGTGAGTGGAAGGGCCGGAAGGGGCCGCCCTAGGCGTACTTTTTCGAATCAAATCGGAGAAATACTGGAAAAGGGCCGAATCTTAAGTACCCGAAACCGACGTGCATGCATGACTCGATGTATGAATGTTGAAGAAGCGAAAGAAATTTGTCAAGATCGTAGCAAGTGGAAAGAAGTGGTATCTGCCTACCCCTCTGGGAAACAGGCGTGATTTAATGTATGTATGTATGTATGAAAGAAGAAAATGACTAACTGACTGACATACCAACGCACAGCCCAAATCACTGGCTCTAGAGATTCCAAAATTGGCACGAAGGTTTCTTATTCGGGGAGCACTAGGTCAAGATTTTCCGAAAATTCACCCCCAACGGGAAGAAACAGGGAGAGTAGCGGGAACTACTCGTACGAAGTCGCAGGCGTCTTTTAGTGGGATATATTCAGGTAGCCAAATACAGATAGAGGACGCATAACATGAGTTTAAGGCTAGGGAATGCAAATAACCGGCTATAACCGGTTTTAGCCGGTTATTTTCATACAAATACGGCCAATAAGCGGTTAAATTGCACTCCCTATTTAAGGCACGCAGTCGCGCCGTCTAGAGAAGACCCTTTGTTGGATGTGATTTCCATCCACGAAATCGCGCGCCCCCGTTTAAATTGCACGATCGCGTCAATGTACGTAACACGCCGCCATGCATTGCAAAACAATAACCTACCGTTTCTGTCGCCCTTACCAGTACGTTTCTAGCTTTCGTCAAACGACGTCTTTATATTTTACCATGAGACCAATGTCTTACCATCCTCCGTGCACGCGCTCCGCGCTGGTCAGGTACAATAAGGACCAGGTGAAACGAATGTAAATCCGCATTTTTTTTAGATTAACTTAATTTAAAAAGTTTATTCGTGAAAAACAATAAATAGCAAAACAGCAGTTTCTAATATCGTCTTTTCCACACTTGAAATAAAAATAACTATTTTAAGCAAACGTTAGTATCTTTAGGGGTTGTTTTTTTTTGTTTTCAACCTTGTAGGGGTAGGTTGATAAGTGCTGAAATTAGTTGGATTGGTTTTAAGTATGTCTTCACAATATAAAAGAAGAAGTAAAGAAAATATGTTTACAAAAAAAATGCAACTGATTCCTCATATTATAAAATAGCACCATCATGGATATGATAATGAGAGCTATGCCATTACGTCTACAGTAGTATTTTTACAAACTTTATTTTATTTCATTTGTATGTTAGTATGTTAACTTTCAATAGTTACGGTTCTTGGAATGGGTTATTATTAGGAATACATACTCATAATATTTCATGCCCTAAAAACACAATTCAAAACAATAAACAACAAATTAAATCATTATAATAAAAACCCTGCTCACTTGTAAAAATCCTTTACACTACCACTTTTTTAATAAGAAACATGATTAGCTTACTGATATAAAAACCATAAATATATATTATTATGGTCCGTTTGGCGCACATTTAAAGTACGCTATGGGCGGTGGTTATTAGAAATGCACCTTACACGCAATACAACTATCATTTGCTCTTACATCACAGTCGGTTGTACATTCTTGATCGTATGCAAACGCTTGTTTGAAAACATATTTCACAGGCTTTTGCGTGTGTAGCAGGTAGGAGGCAAAGGTTTTCGTGGTGGCAGAACCTTGGTTAGGGTCCGTCCGGGTCACTTCCATCATCTTATCATTTAACCTACTACCAAGGAGCAGTGTTCGCATTGTTGTATTCCCGTGCGGGAATAAGACAACCGGTAAAATCACTAGCATATATTGCTCATTCGCCTTCTTCACGCCATGTTAAAGGTAAGGTTTGACGACGCGCTGGCCGAGTTGGTAGTGACCCTGCCTACGAAGCTAGCGGTCCAAATCCCGGTAAGAGCAAATATTTGTGTGATGAGCGCGAATATTTGTTCCTGAGTCATGGATGTTTACTATGTATTTAAGTATATATTTCTCTATATAAGTATTTATATCGTTGTCTAGTACCCATAGTACAAGCCTAGAGTTTAGTTTGGGGCTAGGTCAATTGGTGTGAGATTGTCCCCTGATATTTATTAATTTTATTTAAGTAAATTGAAGTGTTAGCTACGTCGTAATTTTTCTTTATATCACAAAACGTATACGATCCAGGGGCCCTAGACAAGATGCATTACGCCGAGTCGCTTTTCTGTTCGTTTCGTTTTTAAACCAATCGCGTCACTGCTAGATCACGTGACTTTTCGTATTACGTGATCTAGCAGTGACGCGATTGGTTTAAAAACGAAACGAACAGAAAAGCGACTCGGCGTAATGCATCTTGTCTAGGGCCCCAGCTCATTTGGTGCTCAAATAATCTTACTGCAACGTACCGGTAAAAAGAGGCCAAGTTGGAGTATTAAAGGCTAATGTTAAATTATAATATGAATATCGAAGCCCTGTACAGTCTAAATTATATTCGATGAATGGTAAGAAGGCATTGCAAAGATTCTGTTCGACACTGTTAAACCATAATTGCTTTTGACGTGTTATGATACCTGCATTCCACCGGTTCCAAAACACACCTGCATTGTTATTATTGGTCAATTTATTTGCTGTAATTTGGCCTCTTTCTTCTTTACTTTCTTGTAAAAGTAGAAGGAAGTTTGACAAAGCAAAGCAAATCAGAATTAATGACCATTTTAGTGTACCTAGGGGCTTCATGCAGTTCTGTTTACGGTGAGAGAAAAGGACAGAGCTATATAACTGCTATATAGCTCTGTCCTTTACGCTCAACGTAAAATGAACTGCATAGTTATGTCATAATAACCCTTGCGTCTTTGAAGTGTTATGGTATTGTTTTTTACTCGGCAGCCATTACTGTCAATAGGAGCTATCAAATCGTTGACAATACCATAACACGTCAAAGGCGACATGGTTTATACTCAGTAGAATATAATAATAATAATAATATATATACAGTGTGTAAATGGTATACGGGCGTTTATTAAAACTGGACATAGATTAAGACTCTACTAATCATTAACAGAAATAATTATTTTGATTACGCTAACGTATACACCGTTATTAATTTCTGAACATACTATCGACCCGCAATGTACATCGAAGTCCATCTAAGTACAGAATAGTAGTAATAGTAGTCCAGGTAAGTACGTAATGTTTACTTGCGTTTTTAATTAATTGCATTTTTTGTTATACATTGCGTGTTAAATTATTTTGTATGGTTATTTTTTTAAAATTTAATTTTAACAATAGCTGCCTAAATATGCTCAGTAGGGGTTATACTAACCACAGTTAAAAGGAACGCCCGTATGCCATTTACACACTGTATATCTTCGAATAGGCTCTGAACATGAATTATCTTCCTAACTTGGCGGACACACTGCCTTGCTTCGATAATACCTTAAGCCGCTTGATCAAGCTCGGTTAGCAATACCATTCATGGTTTGCTCAGCTATTAAAGCGAAGTAATCTCATCAAGCGACAACGAGCCTCAATGTGGCGAGGCCTGGCGGGAACGTGAGGACATGGCATAGTAATTATTTTTAGTTTAAATAACTAAAGCATAATTTCATTTTCTCGTCGCTTTAAACTCGCGCACCGAGGGTTCCGTACCGCCGAACAGATAATATCAGAAAAAAAACAGGTCACTCTTTTATAGTAGACTAAATAAATAAAAAAAAACAAGACAATTACGTATAATAATATCGTTATCGTTGTGTTCCGGTTTGGGGATAAGACAGCCGGTGAAATGACTAGCATAGAGGCATTCCATCTTAGTCCTCAGGGTTGGCAACGCATTTGCAGTCTTGTGAATGCGAATGTCTATGGGTCACAGTTTCCACTTACCATCAGGTGGCCTGTGTGCTCGTTTGCCTTCCCATGCTATATAAAAATAAAAATAAAAAATAAAATAAAACGTATCAACCCACAAAACACCCCATTGCGGCTAAGGGGACAAAAAGACAAGGCTTTATTTTAAAAAGCCCTTGGTACTAGATATGCAATCAGACTTGCTCTGGTCGGTATATTTCGAGCAAATGTCAGAAATTAAAAAGACTAACTTACTCACCTAGCTTCCAGAGTAGGAGATGTTATTACTTCCTATCCTCATATTCCCGCCACGATCCGACCAAGTTTTAACAAGTTGGTCCTCTATAAACGGGCTAATACAGCAGCTATTTATTACAGAGTTCAACTTAAAAGTTGAGAAGTTATATTAAGTAGCCAGTTTTGATTTATGCCGACACTTGCGAGTAATAGTTACGAACTTGAGATTTTTACAGATTAAAGTTTTAAATCTCCGTTTTAACGTTTTTAAGTGGAAAGAAGTGGTCTCTGCCTACCCCTCTGGGAAACAGGCGTGATTTAATGTATGTATGTATGTATGTAAAATTATAGAAAATTTTGTACCAGAGTGAACAGTTCTAGTAACAGATGCTATGGAATTAAAAACCAGGCAAGTGCATGTCTGACCATGCTCAGTGTAGGGTTCCAAAGCCACTACACAAAAATCACAAAAATAACAAGTATGAACAAATTCTCTACTTATTCAAAGTTATTTGGTGATGTCTTAGGTGATTTTAGTAGGTATAAACGCTTTAGTCGCCTGCATCTCAGGAATCAATCAAGCCTTCTTAGTAGTGATAATTTTCCTTACAAATTAGTTATATGTGCTTTTATTTAAGGTATTTTTCAGATTTTTCGTTTTTGTAGTTTTTTTTTTTTTAGGTTTTGCGACAATTTGCGCTTTAAAGCTTAATATTTCATAAACGGATCCCTTAATCGACAAATTGTAGTTACAACCCCGCAATATTTTTGAAAGACCTATTCAACGACACCATATACTATGGGGTAGACGAGGAAAAATAAAAATCCCACAAAAAAAAGATTTCAAGATTTAATTTTATCACTTTGTTAGCGTGACTAATTCGCGCTTAATTACAGCTCTAGTACTAAGAGTATCTGAGCTAGGCTGCAAACGGACGGACATGGCAAAACTATACGGGTTCCTAGTTTAACTACGGATCCCTAAAAACGGAAACCTTACTTTAAACGGTGTTTAACTTTTATCATACTGCTCTTGAACAGCAACTCAATTTGATAAGAATAGTTTTGTGATACACCGTAGATATTAAAGCTATTGCTAGCGTAAATACTGCTGCCAAAACTAAACTTCTTCGGGAAAAAAACTGTTCAACGAGTCTGCTTTTAAACCAGATTTTAACTTTCTGTGTCTTAGCTGCCATCTTGAAAAAAAGGACATAATTATTGAAAGTGATACGAGCGTTTGCTTTGCTGGAGCTAAGCTACAACATAACTTATTAAAGTCATTTAATAGTTTAATAGGTCAGTAACTGTTCTTTAGATTAGTGAAGGAACGGGAAAAGAGTGCAAGGGATGTATTGAATGTTTTATCCCAGAGCGATGAAATGAGTTATTTTTTCTTCATTTTAGTGCCAGTCACTGAATGGTACTAAAATGTGCCCTTATTGATCACACGGTTGCTAACCAACCACTCACGCCGTTTAAATAGCTCGTTACTTTGCAAAATGTGAAGTAGCTCGAGACCCTACTAAAGCCTAAGGCTGCCCACAAAAATACCTACCGCAAAATTTTTAAAGCCTAAACCACTAATAAAATATTACAACTGTCAACGCATTGCTGTTAAAAATATGTTTTTATCGAACTGTACACACACCCAGTTATGCATTCCAGTTGAAGTTCTTTATGATAACAACTCATCGATATTGAATTTTCTCCGTAATTAATACGTCTGCCCACTTCTCACAAATTAACACGGACTTTATTGAGTTAAAACCCGGTCACGAGTACATTTAACTCCAAAAATCAATCTTAATTATCAGTAACATTAAAAATAACTCTTTCCTTTTTTAACTAAGACCACAGTATTTTATTTCAGTATTTTACCCAGCATTATGTACTTATCTGTTTAACATTCAATTGGATAATATATTGAGTGATGATAATGGAACAAGCTTCTCATTGCTTTGCGCCTGGTTTGACTAGTTTAATTCTACTTACTTTTATAAGACTAACTTTGCGTAGAAAATCGTTTAAATAAAAAACCTGCCGTACTAGAAACTAAAAAATATGTACCTGCCTTTCGTAATAAATCGTACTTAGTCCAGATTGTATGAGATAATTTATTTCACTTTACCAACTATTCAATTTGGGTGCGCTTCAATCTGTCTTAACACATTATGCACCATTTCATTTAACTACCTACGAGAATCATAATTATATAATTAACGTTTAGTATAGAAACAAATTATATGATTTTATGAGGCGTACGATCAAATAAAACCACTCATTTATCAAAACGATAATTTTCTAGTTATAATGCAGTTTAAGTCAATTTCTTCTTGGTAGTTTACTTTAGGTTAAAACTGTGACAACATCACACGTTAGAATGTCTACTTTTTAACCTATAAGACCACTATGATTCAAGAAAGAATGCATTTCGTTATTCATTATTATAGAAATCGAAATTATACAATTTGTGTTACGCAAAATGAAAATTAGTACATCCGTTTTTATACAATTCATTAGTCATCACACAACCACTTAATTTACTTGCGCTATCAACTATTTACAAAATGCCTCTTGCGGAAATACTTAGTACATAAATGAATCCGATTATTTGATCAAATGAACCCATAATCGATTCTCTACTGCGGGTGTCAAGCCTCTACTCGCTTATGGAAATAGATCGCAACCTCACTGTATCGGTTACGCTCTCAGAATACATTGCGGGGAAAAATACATCTACAAAGAAAGCAATTTAAGGAATATACGCCGTTTGACACCCAATTTAGATGTATTTTTCCGGGCACCCACGTAATGCTATGGCTTATTTCGTTTTTTACTGCTCGTACAAGACCGGTTTTTGTAATGTCGCAGTTCAACTTCCGCTCCCTAGTTAAACTAGGGACCCTTATAGTTTCACCTTGTCCGTCTCTATGTCACGCTAACTTTTTCTCGGAAACTATCAACTAATAGAATATAATAGAATAGAAAATAATCATTTATTCGGCTATTAAATAAACACAAACGACACATACATTTGAGAAAAAATAAATAAAGTACATAACCTATTTAACTGATTAAAATGAAATAGGTAGCCGAAACGGTGTACCAGCTCAGCGTGGTGCTGTGGCACGGAGCCGCGGCGCTGATTTTCAGCTGGTCCCGTTTGAGATAGATGGCAAAAACAAGAAAATAAATAAAACATTTTAAAAAACACAGCATAAAAGTTATTCTACAAATAATTAAAATACTACAATTCAAAAAAACAATTATAAAAATTAATAATGTTAAAACATCACAACAAAGTGAGACCTAGCGTACCTACTAAGCACATTCTTATTTGCTTACATAATTAATGAACATTAAATATTCGGCAACACAAAAATAAACAAAAGTGTTATTAATTGAACATTAACAACAAAAACAACCACATTATTACAAAAAGTAGATATTCATAACGCGCGCTAGGATAAACGTTTATTTTTATCTTACAACGTCGTGTGACCTATTATTGGATAGTTCTTATAAAAACATTATGTGTATGTTATTATCATTTTTAGATACCGGGGGAACGGGAAAGTACCGAAGGAAAACTACAAATAGGTACTTAAATGTAGATAATATTTTATGTTATGCACTTCTTTCTTGCAATGAATACACAAAAGGAAAACTATGACAACTAACAACAAGCACACTTTTACCTTGAATAGAAAATTTGCTCATTAATGTGGTTTGTGGAACTAAGTTTTTGAGTTTGACATGATTTGAGTATCACTTGAAATGTAAGCTCTTAGGTTTTTAGGTTCAGGTCAGTCGCTTGAACGAATTATTTTTCTTATATATTCTATTAATAGTTGATTGTTTACAAGATATCTCAGAAATAAATAAGCGTAAAATCACGTTGACAGACCTTGATTTTACGTAGGTAAGTAACAATGTAAAAACAAACATGTATCTACTGAAAAAATATTCATTTATTACTCCAGTCGAGTTCACCGATGATTTTATATTCGTACCTACTAGCTTCTGCCCGCGACTTCGCCCGCATAAATTTGCATCATCGATATTCCATCGGGAACTTTTAAAATTTCCGGGATGAAAAGTGGTATATGTGTTAATCCATGGTATAAGCTATCTCCACTCCAAATTTCATCCAATGCTGCCCAACCGTTGCAGCGTGAAGGAGTAACAAACTACCTAGTTGGTTACTAAGTTCTTTTACTAAGGTTGATGCAAATAAAACTAACTTATGTTTATTTTTTAATTTCAATATGTATACAAATTAAAAGCTTAATTAATATACATTTTGAAAAACAATTAATCATTTTTTTTAGTTTCCGCAATTCCCGATACGATCTTTTAACATTCACAGCCGGCATCGATGAAATTACGCGTGACTTTTCTGTAAATTTCATTTTTTTAAATCGCTTAAAAGTTAGTCTTTGTTTACCAACGAACTTTTTTTGTATAATATTATAAAAAATCCTATGTCTTTATATGTTTGGAGACCAAAATTATATTTCTCAACATGACTTAATTCCAACTTATGAAGCAAGAGATTTGGTGTGTTTTCGTATTTCTGCAAAATCATGTGAAATCTTAAAGTCGATTTAATGAGTCATCAAGATTGACCGGTGTCCAAGCGGATCTTTAGTTGCTTTGAATACATTCGTATCAGAATTTAAAGCTAGAAGTCTGTTCAATATGTCACGCAAATTTGAACTCTCTACAGGAACTCTTACAAAAGTTGGGGCCGTTATCAGTATCATCGTCGTGCGTGATTTTAACTATGATTTTATCGTCCGAAATGGGAATACTTCAAGCTCGTACATCAAATAATTGCAATAGTTTAGAATAAGTACATTATTTTTATTATTATTCTATATAAATCAAAGTTTTGATTAATATACAGGTTTATGCAAGACTGCTTTAATTTTTTTTTTTATTGTAATTAATCTCAGTAACAGAACTTAGTAACCGACTAGATAAACACACACATAAACTTTCGCAATTATAATATTAGTAGGATAAAATAACTCCCTAAAACCATTTTACACAATCGCATAAAGTAGGTATCAGCGGATCGGTAAAGTAAGTGTAGAGTAAAAATTGATGTTAGTTGTTCAAAAGCCCGGCCATTAGGGGACCCAAAGGAAAAATAAATTCAACTTAAGGAAGGACAGACCTGAGCGGCGATAAATTAGAAACAAAAAGAACGCCCGTTGAGAAATAATTGAAATCGAGAAAGGTCATAGATTCCACATTTTTTTGTTAATTACTCAAGATTAAAGTGGGTATGTATATAAATTTATTATATTTATTATTATTTATTCATGAAAAACACATTTATATTTACATATGATAGTATACTGCCAAACTGCATAACAGTTTGTTGGCAGTGCCTTAATTGCTCTTGCTTGATACACAGTGGTGTCAAAAACTTATGGCTAATTCATGCTATTATATTAAGTGACCTATAAATACCCACCACCCTGCAAGCTTTACATTCTGATATGTTAATGTTATGTAATGCGATGTAATGCGATCAGGACCAAAAAGAACGGGCAGGCATATTCTCACTGATACTGATCACAATTATCTAATAATATCTTACTGACACTTTTCTTAAACGTACTTGTTTTAACTTTTTCCATAAACAATTTTTCGGGCAAGGAGTTACATATTTTAGGGATTAGATATTCAAATGTACGTTTTCAATTAATAATTAACAAGTATATAAGTATTAAGTATACAAGTATTATTAATAGTACCTATTATAGTAATTCTTGCTTGTTAGTAGGTGGAAATAGACGAAATAAATTATATTTAGAAGAACGGGTTCCTATTGCTGACACTGCTATTCTGTTTGTCCGCCTCTATCCGTCTCTAGCTTTTAAACGGAATGAATCACAGACCTGATATTTGGATGTTTTATGTAAAATCATCATCATCATGTCAGCAGAAAGACGTCCGCTGCTGGACTTAGGCCTCCCTCAAGGCTCTCCACTCAGACCGGTCTATGTAAAAGCTTGACTTTAAACTAAATATAAGGGGAGCCTGTTGCACCCTGGACAGTTTATTGTTCATCATATAAAAAAAACGAAATACTATTTCTTATTCGTACACTTTTGTCAGAGTCTTGGCTGTTGGGATGATATACACAGCTGGTCGCCCACACCGACTGCTGCTGTTCTGCCCCCTATATAACCTTTGCGATACATCAGGCGTTGGGTTACTCCCACTTCAAATAATACCTGACAGAGCTTCCTCCACTTTACTGTGTCGAATGCTATGCGGAAATCAACAAAGCAGTTTTAGATTTGGAGGACCGTTTTGGAAATGTTGTACTTTAAAAGTGTATTTTTTTATTTTTAATTGGTCCACAATTATCGGAAGAATCGTCGAACATACATACATATATACATACATACCTTCACGCCTGTCTCCCAATGGGGTAGGCAGAGACTATGGAACACCAGGTGCACCGGTCTAAAAACTTTCGCTTCCTCTACATTCATCATTCTCTTCATGCACGTACGTCCGTTTCGGGTGCTTTGATTTGGCCCTTATTCAGTACATCGCGAATCTGAACATCGTACGTCTGTCTAGGACGTCCCCTACCGACATCTGCGCTCTCTCTCGCTCGCAATAAAAATAAAAATAAAATAACATACGTACAGCGAAACATAGAATCTCCTCCTGTTGTCCTTAATCGGTTAATAAATCGGATCTATAATTATGGTGAGATGAACGGTAGGTATGCTCTTTTGACTTACTTCGTTCAATTCACCGCCATTATGACTATTGTTACACAACATAATGTATATACCTACAAATACTAAATTATTAAAAAAAACAAAAATCCCGACTTCAATAAAAAAAACAACTGAAAAGCAAAAAACAAGCTAAGAGCAATGTACTTAATAATACAATTTATACTAAGTATTATATACTTACGTGTAACTTGTATATTGGAAAAAGTATTCCAAGCGGGGACAAGCTATTCCAAATGTTAATTTTTTTCGAGTAATTCATTGCTTGTCCCCTCCTGCAATTCCTTTTCCAATATTCCAGTAAGTATAAATTGTATTATCAAGTCGATTACTCTTACATTTTTTTATAGATTATAGAGCCTGTTTTTTGCTTATCAGTTGATTTTTTTATTGCAGTTAGCTTTAGAGCTCGAATTTTCATGTCACGAAGCTACAAGTGACAAATTTCAAGCGAAAAACTCTTTCTAGCAAAAAGAGGTTTATAACTTAACATTTATGTATTTTTTTATTTTTCCTGTTAAAATGATAGCATTAAAGTGTTATAATGTACATATATTTGAAATGGTCTATTTACTAGCTTCCATTTGATACCCATATTGTTATTTTTTATTCCCCCTCCATTATATTTTTCGCCAACGCCATATTGAAATATTATATACCCTATGCCACTTCGACAATTACTCACATATTAAAATCTGTCAAGCCGTTTAGGCTGCAGAGCGTGCCCAGAAATAGACATACATACGTATACATACTTACTTACATACATACTTACTAACACACATATATATATATACTACATATATGCGCTCGAAAAACACAACCTTCCTTCTGAGGCAGTCGGTTAAAAAAGGCCGTTTTTGTATCAGCCTAATTTATGCCAGAAAAATGGCATTCTACCTACTTAAAATAAATACATTTTGACGTATAAGGTTAATGATTATTTTATAAAAAAAACAATGAACATATTCATATAACTTACAATAACCTCTTATAACCTCTTATAACCTCTTAGTTCGAGGAAATAAAATAAATTCCTTACATAAGTCGTATTTTCATTACGGTTCGTCGAGTTTTCTTGTACAGTGGAAATTTAATATCACCCAACATTAGCCGGTATCATGTACAATGGGCGAGCACACCATCGTCTGTTCAGCTCTACAATCAAGGCTCACTCTTTGTGTCTAAAAACCCCTCAAATTGCCTTGCGACATTGAACGCATTTTAGGGTTCAGTGGGCAAGTTAGCCATATAATGTCCTTCCGTCGTTGGATATCATATTCGCAAAACATGATATTCCGAAAATATCATAAAAGTAAAACATCATATTCGCAAAACATGACATTCGCAAATCATCATAGTAGCAAAACATCACATTAGCAAAACATAACTATTATTAAGATATAAATTAGACAGTGTCGACGGAGCTCCGCTACTGCGGAGCTCCTATTTCTGGGTGGTTGGGCCCTCCGGGCCATCTGCAAAACTAACATAACCTAAACCTACCTACGATTTTATAACAAAACCCGACCATTTGTAAATATCATGTTTTGCGAATATCGTGTTTTGCTAGTATGATGTTATGCGGATATGATGTTTTGCGAGTATGGTGTTATGCGTATATGATGTTTTGCAAGTATGATCTTTTGCGAATGTGATATTCAGCTAAGGTTGGTATAATGTTTACTTACAACATAATATATGTAGATCAGATGTCACATGGTCTAAAACTTCAGAATTCTGAAGGTGTTCCCTAACAACTAAAAACAAATAAAGAGTCTCTAAAAACAGCTTTAAGACTTGACTGGAAAATATTTAGAATAGAATAGAATAGAATATAAAATATTTATACAACGCACACAAAAATACAGTAGAAAAATATAAAGTAAAAAGAAGACATTAATTAGGTGCGTTGAACAGGATCCATCTCAGAGACCCTGACTTAAAACTAATCTACATTAAACAAAAAGACGGGTAACAGTAAACAGGTAACAGTAACATGATAAACACTAGCAAAACACACGCTATATTTAAAGCTGGATACTCAATAGCGAGCTGTAACTGTCACTGTGCACTTAAAATCGTGATGTGTACGCGGCTCGCGAGTACAGAGTACTAGAAGACCCGTACTGCAACTGCTAAGGTTATAGTTGCAGCTCGCTTGTGAGTACCTGGCTTGACGTATTGCACCTGTGAAAAGTCTATCAAGTTTTCAATTAGCTTGACTGTAATGACGGTGGGGGGGTTAGTGTCTCTGGCTTGGGACAAAACTCATTTGGACTTAAGCGTGTCGTTTCGGCCTTTGTACTGGATATTGCACGGAACCCGATTCGCAGCGCGGCCAGCTGAGACGTTTACAGCAGCATTTAGCGTCGTGACTGTAATAATAAACTATTTGGTACTAATCAACGTCAAGGATTTTTTGAGTGTTTATCACTTATCTTACACCTGGATTAAGCCATGCTATGTTTGAGCGTTTGTAGGGATAGACGATTTGAATTTAATACAATTTAATGGCTAGGGAAATAAAACTATTGAGATATTCTGAAAATGTATGTAAGTAATGTCAATTGTATATTTATATCAGATTATTGCAGTATCGAGCTTAAGTAGAATGCAACTTGTCCTAACCCACATATCCACTGCTAGATCAAAACAGTATCAACTCAAATTCCTTGCTGGTTTTGTTTGAAGTTTATAGAAGTTGTAATAAAGTTGATTTTAAAATACAGTTGTATTTTGAGTTACTACTGTTTTGATCTCGCAGTTCGATATGTCAAAGGTTCTTAATCTGCTTGATTTAGATACGATTTAGAGAAGCTATGACCAATCGAATGACAGCTCGTTGGTGGAAATTCTGGCTTCTTCTGGACATTAAACTTCTTGAGGGAACAAAAATAAAATAAGAGCAGTCAAAACGTCGACCATACGATAACAGATCAAAAGCGATATGGTTTTACCGCCTATAATACCGGGCAAGGGCATAAACATTACCCTCGTTCTTAGGCAGAAAGGTAATCGTAAGCCAACGCTGAATTTACGCGTTTCCATTTAGGCGAATGGGAATAAGTCTGGCGCTGATGTCAATTCCATACATATTGACTGTTTTCAAACGTCATTTGCTATTGTAGAATGCAACTTGTCGACCCAATCAGTAAAGATCTTAAGATAACATAGCGGTTTTGTAGTATGCTGTCTAATTTATCAGATGCCCAATTAAAAAAAACACTGTAAGTCGGAACAGTGAGTGACCACGCTATTGTAAGCTGTGACGGTAATGAGAGCCGAGACGTTCAAACGAGGAGAGTCTCATCTCCGCGAGATGAATGTCGCGGGACAAAGACGCGATGAGGTCCGCTCCTGACGGGGCTCGGCGGTCTCAGCTTGAAAATAAAGGCTGCCATTTGAAAAACACATGATTCTGTTGGTTCAGTTTTCATTGTTAATTTATTCGAGGTTAGACCAAATAATACAAGTTAGATGAAGAATGTCTTACCAGTTCAAAGTTCATATTGCTAGAGATACAAATAGAAAAAGTTTATTCACTGAATATGGGTTACATTAAAATTAGGTGTTACAGAAGTTGTTTGGTCCGCCTTACATTCTGTGTCTTTTCAGGACCAACAAAAATAATTTCTTAGTCTAGGTAACAAGTTGAAAACAATAATGTCTTTAGTGTTTGTTTGACGTGCGTGCTTGACTCGATGTATGAATGTGGAAGAAGCGAAAGAGATTTGCCAGGATCTTAGCATGTGGAAAGAAGTGGTCTCTGCCTACCCCTCCGGGAAACAGGTGTGATTGAATGTATGAGTGTAATTTAGTTTAACATAGCAATATTAAAAAAAATAACACTTGAGTAACAACATAATAAACACAGCCATACATACAATTTTGTCTTAAACTGACAGGGAAAGATCTATCATGTATCTTTCCCAGACACCTGACACATCTTTCCCTGCTTTTTAAACACTTTTAAGCTCATTGTTACTACTCAAAATATTGTGACGATCTCATGTCAGCTGCTTCATCTTCAGCATTATTATAGTAACCGAGAGATTACCACCACTAGACCTAGACCTTCCCTAAGATCCACATCCTACGTTAAGCACGGTATTTAACACCTTGGGACTCCATCACGAGACCAGCTCCGATATCTAACAATAATCCTGCATCGGCATCAGGCTTACATAATGTGTTTTAAATTTTAGCATTTTATCCAACAACGGAAAGCGGTCCACCATTACTTGTAAGATTGGACCCAAACATACAATCATACAAACATAGTCATACAAGCGACGTTAAAAAAGAGCTTGTAACAACATAAGTAATTCTAGGATTAATAGGTATTATTAGTAGTAGGTTACTATATTAATAGGTGTAGAAATCACAAAATGAAATTTAAATATTCTATAAAGCTTCCAAACAGCAGTGTTTGCACTTTAGTGTTTCGGTCAGGGGTCAAAGTTTAATTGGTGCAAAAGGGAAATTTATGCGTTCTTTTCCAGATCTCTCTTCACAGAACGATGCAGTCATAATCATTTCCACGTGCGTAGCTAACTACTATAAATTTCTTTTGAATAAATACGTGAGCTAGCCGGGTAAGCAAAACTAAAAAAAAAATATATGTTTCTAACGAAAAACCATGAATCAATTATGAAAACTGAACCAACAGAAACATGGATTTTTCAAAGTCTTCCTCGACTCGCATAAGAGCATATTATTAAAGTGCATGAGAGAGATGTACTAAGAACCGAAAAGCCAAGTCACAAATTAAAAATTATTTCTTCAGTAGGTACTAAATAATAAAATAATTGAAATGACAAAATAAACCATTTAGCCTAGGACTATATCATGGGGCCTGATACAGACAGACAGACGGCTTCAGTACATGGCTAAACTATAAGGGTTTGACTTCGGATCCCTAAAAGGTAAAGCAATATCAAAAGTTTCATGTTCATAGTTTATAATAGGCAACTAAAAACGTATTCCTCTGTATAACGAATCCATGCTGACCCATTTTGAAACTCGTTAATAACTAAGAATAGTATGTTTCAGTTTTAGATCTCGGGGTTATTATGACATAGCTATGCAATTCAATTTACGCGGGGAGAAAAGGACAGAGCTATATAACTTACTAGCGACCCGCCCGCGGCTTCGCCCGCATGGAATGTATTATACATATAAACCTTCCTTAAGAATCACTCTATCTATTTAAAAAAACCGCATCAAAATCTGTTGCGTAGTTTTAAAGATTTAAGCATACATAGGGACAGACAGCGCAAGCGACTTTGTTTTATACTATGTAGTGATAGTGATGATGTAGCTCTGTCCTTTACGCTCTCCGTAAAACGAACTGCATAGCCATGTATTAATAACCGCCCTGTTAACATATTTTAATTACAAGCTCGGTCCGAATGTTTAGTAGTTTTGCGATTTCACTGTAAATAAATTTAGTAGCGTGTGTTATATTCCAATTTGTTTCGTCTACCTTCGTCAACGTCGTTGGATAAAGTCAAAATGTTGAGGTTTATACAATTTATTGCAAAAATCTGACTTAAATATGTGTAAAAATCGATTTATAGACGTATGGTCAAGGTATAATTATTAATAGTAGGTACATCTTCAATGTTTCTTCAAAAACAACTTCGACTGTGAATCACGCTTGTCATTTTGTGTTTACCTACTTTAAGGCTACAGGCCTCATTTCTCAACATTCTCTTTGTCCAATCGTAAATACTTTCCGATAAAATAAGCATGCGGGAACACGGTTAAGTTCAAAAGAAAAAAATAACCAAAATTTTAGTATTTAAGTACTTAGCACTTTTTGTTTTCCAAGGTTTTTCTGTGAGCGATTATCAAATGTACTATTTGAGCGCCAACGACGCGTAAATGTGGTCACAATGTTTCGTTAATGCCAATTATACAAATGCCAGTCAACAAAGTTCGTTTTCTTTAAATGCAAGTTCAAATCTTGATCAAAATGCCCTCCGCTTAATATTCATAAAACATTTATGCTCCTCCAATAGCTTCTTACATTAATTTTCGATTTTTTATCTTCGAGCAAGTCATTGCAGAAATTACCTTCGCGGGCTCCGTGAAGAATTGTGCACTAATGACCAAGTTACATACAGTCTGCTACAAATACTGCCAAGCACCAAGAGATGGGCTCTGAGAAAATATTTTTAACACGTACGTTGTAGCATTTTTCTTTTCAATCCACGAAGTAAATCTCAGTACTAAGAAAGCTATACAAAATATAGTTTCAAGGTTCAATTTTTCATATGCGTACCTATTGTGTAAAGTTTAGTACATTCGATAAATATACTTTATTGCATTATTTATACCATAACAAAAAAACAAAACCCAGTTAGAATCACACGCATGTCTGTCTGTCTGACTGTCGCGGTATAACTTTTTTAAGTGCATGATCTGACACAAAATGAAAGACCTTACACATTTTCTAAAACTATATAACTGTATAGTGTATGTACAGGAAAACCAAAACTAAAGTTTCAAATGGAATTCTTATATTCAGTCGATACATACTATCATGCCTATTTCCCGTAGAGGTAGGCCAAGACCATTTCCTTCCACTTGCTACGATCCAACCAAACTGCAATTATCAACAAAATCTGACTCGCTCATGACTGTTTTTCATGTAACAACCCTTTAAAATTCTGTAGCTCTGCCTACCCCACTCTGGGATTACAGGCGTGAAGGTATGTATGTATGTCTGTAACCCTTTAAAATCAAATCAAGATTTTTTATACAGTCAGGTTAAATGTGAATAGTTACAGTTTTCTTAAAATATCTATTTGTTTTGTTCTTATCTGTCGTTGTGACATTTGAATTTGACAGAAAAAGACAAAAAATGCATGATGTTCGTACATAACAAAATAAGTCAAAATATATTACTTATAATCAGCACACTATTACGAGTGATATATCTATTGACAAAAAAATATGCATTTAAAGGTTAACTAAAATAGGTTTATTGTGCGATTACTGTTAAGGGGGTTAATCCGTTACAAAAGTATAAATCTAATAAAAAAAAATAAAAAATCTGACTAGGTAAAACTAAAACTAAGTTTTATCATGGATGAACTATAATTATACCTAATATAGTTCGTTGTAGTAATTTGTCCATGGTAGGTATTCGCACTTAGAAATCAAGCCTATTTTAATACTCACCTTGCGGCTGACTATACACGCGGTTAATTTGAAATTGTGTCGAAAAGATCAGCAAACATATTAAAAATCCATCATCGAATTGGCGGCTAAACCACATTAATGTTAGTTAAAATATTATAACAGGTAAATCTCGTGATTACATTTATTAAATATCAAACACGAATGAAATGTAACCACATTTATTGTGGTTACTTCATTTGTGTTCGGTTTTCTGATGTAAATATATAATTATATTATTGAAAACTTTTCTTAGGTACTGTCCTTTTTTTCTTATACTACAATATCTAAGAAACCAAACTATTCGTAAGCTAAGTGGATGTTAACCCTTTCAGCGCGTTAAAACGTTCATCACTCCACATCGTCAGAGAATTCGGGCACGGTAATGTTTATGTAAATCAAGTCCCTTTCCCTTGACATTGTGCTTCCCGGGGCCCCTAAGGAGCGCCGTCTAAATGCAACCATTTCCACAACGACCCGCCATCTTGTATTAACCTCGTTTAACAAAATGGCGTAATATTTATGCGCACCTGACTTGTTAACGCTAATATTTTGTTTATTTGAAGTAAATTACTTCATAAATTATTTTGTAACAAGATCGTATTTTGAATATAATGGTAAATCAGATATTTTCTGTGTAACCTTATTTAATTTAAAGTAGGTCACAAGGATTGAGTGAGTAGATACCTACTGCGTCTCAAAATTCAGGTAGGCAGAGTAAGTACACGTTAATAATTTTAACTCCTGCACTGGCATAAAATTAGGCCTGTGCTTTAAACCTTGGCCTACCTACATGTCTGTTGTTCCTGTCTGTCATTCATTATCTGGGGCCTTATTCTCCTTTATATCTACAAGTATTATTACCGTATTGTTTTTAACTCGACCGAAATTACTGTCAAGTAAATACCTAGGTTTAGCCCGAGTAGAATACTTACCCTGTATTTATGCGTTTACTTTTACATCTGAAAATATTTCGGAGGTGATTCTTAGCCTTATTTTATGGAAATCAAATAAGAGTATTGAACACTGATTAAAATATTGGAGATTCTTGAAAGATTTGACTTAAGCGGCTTAGTAATAAAACTGAAAAAAAACATGTTGAGTACCTAGGTATTCTGATATGATCTCAAAGTTAGATGTGACGATACGTAGAAAAGTATTTAAAAACTTTGTATATGTAAGTAATGAATGATAATATTAACGCTAGCTGGATGATAAAATTCCATTTCTTCGGGCAGGTACCTCAAAGGCTTTCACATACCACATGCAAGATCTTAAATTGTCTAAAAAAGTCGATTTTTGAAAATTTAATTTACGAGAAATGTTAAATCGATGCTATTTATTTTCTACCTTTGAGCGCTCGATTTCTCATAAATCGACCCGCAGCAGCGCTGTAGATTCCATTCTCTCCATTGTATGAAAGCTGTGGACGCATCTGTAACATACATTGATAAAATTTCCGAATTTTTATAATTCCGAACGCAGTGTTTTGATACAAGACTTTATTGTTTGATATCGTTGAAAAATTTAACCTAACGTAACCTGCGTAAATCATCAATTTAATCTAAAATAATTCCAGCATACCATAGCATTCGGAAAAATGCATATTTGGAAATAATATGATATTTTAAGGTGTTCCCTTTTGGTCGACGCGTCCGTATCCAAAATATGTCAGAATTAATTTGAATACTAATGAGCGCAGTTAAAGAAACAAGCGTTGTTGCTAGGACAAATAAAATATAGTACATTTCACTTAGGGGATTACATTATGGCAAAGGGTGGCGCCACATTACGGGCGAAACAAGAGATGCAGAAGCATGGGGACCAGTGGCGTAACTAAATATGTACGCTGTGGCAGAAGGATAAAAATGCCACGGGTCCCCGGCCTAAGAGGAATATTTATTTTAAAAAAAAGGGAGATGAATTTGCCAAGGGCTTCAAGTTGTATAGTCTCGCCACTGATGGGCCGTGCTTTAAAGACTTCCACCACTTTAAACACGAGCAGTTCCTGAGGCAAAGACCTAAGAATGAAATGTAACGTCTACTTAAACGATGGAGCTACTGTAGGGTTGACAACTAGGATATCGAGGAAATCGAAATCTCTCGAGGAGTTCAGCAGTCTATCTCCACTGCTTTGTAATGTGTTGGCAAAAGCCCTTGAAAGCCTTAAAGATGGAGGATAAACATTAACATTATATTAAAAGCAATCTTCAGACGATTGTAAACAAGGTAAACGAAAGGAGAAAAGGTCGATTAGCACAAGGCCACCTGATTGCCAATTTTCAATCTCAAGACTAGAATCTTAAGACTGCAATCCTAAAACCGCAGATGTGTTGCCCACCCTGAGGCCTCTATGATAGTTATTCACAAGGTCCTACCACCAATGAAACATCCTCACAAACTCATATTTATACAATTAGAAAGATAAGTAGGATATGTCTTTCCATCGCTAACAATCAGTCCGTAGCTCGGCGTTTCCGAGTTTTTGTCCCAGCCGGCAAATAAGAATTTGCATACAAACTATGTCTTTACATTCCTCACTGTCCCGTTCGCAACTGGTGTTAAGGAGCATCAGACCTAATAAAGACAAACAAGGACACATGCCGAATTTTCCACATACGAATAGTTGAGCATTTCAATTGCCGCTTAGAAATGAGACAGCAATACGCGGAACTTGATCCGTGAGCCAAGTACATCGCGATTGTAATCAAGGTCGCAATGCGTAAAACATTCCTGCAACGAATAGTTCCGATCGTCCTCGGCGGGTCAAAGTACCTCGATCTTTCTAGAAGGCATTCTGGAATGGGCTAACACTGGGAATATAAAAGGCGGAACGATTGCGGCTACGATTCATTCTTCACTTGGACAGCGAACACAGCGAACAAGAGCGAACCGAGCGATACACGTATTGTTTGCAACAGTTAAGTGAATGCGTTTATAAACTAAAGCTCTTAATTTATCGGTGTAATTGTATGTTTTAATCAGTTATCTACCCCACGTAGGTAACAATATCAAACAAAGTATTAAAAATAAAGTTTACCTTTGCAAGGCGGGTCGCTACTACAAAGAAAAATTGTTACAGTAACGGAAGTGTAGTAGCTCCGCAAGCGCATATAGGTTTCTGTTACGCCTTAGAAACATCTGCCCGGCGCAGGCGGTGTCGCACGAGTAGCAATATCCGCAGTCGCAGTACACCGCAACACCTAGGTACAACGTCTGTACAAAACCCGACAAAGAATATGCCTGCCTGCTTTAACTCAAGGTAGTAGAGATATGCAGACATTAAAGCGCCATTAAGTCGGTGAATCATCATCATCATCATCATCATGTCAGCCGAAAGACGTCCACTGCTGGGCATAGGCCTCCCCCAAGGCTCTCCACTCAGACCGGTCTTGTGCTTCCACCGCGTTCCCGCGATCCTTACAAGGTCGTCACTCCATCTTTCGTCGGTGAATACGTAACTTTAATTAAGAAACAAGGTACGAAGTTAGTGTTTTATCAAAGCGTGAAGTCCGACTCGTATTCGACACTTTTTGTGTTTCGCATCCAAATGGCTTTTGCGCATATCGTATTCTTTACCACTTTACATAACGCTCATAATTGTGTGTTGGTATGGAACCAGTGCATGAGCCTTACTCGCACTTGACTGGTTTTATATGCCATTTACGTAGTTACTGAAGGTGCTTAAGAAACATATAAATATATAAAATAAAAAAAAGGTTTACTTACTACTTCATTCATTCATTCATAGCATAGAGGCATTCCATCTTAGTCCTCATGGTTGGCAACGCATTTGCAGTCTTAGGATTGCATTGCAGTCTTGTGAATGCGAATGTCTATGAGTCACAGTTTTCACTTACCATCAGGTGGCCTGTGTGCTCGTTTGTCTCCCGAATGCCATAAAAAAAAAAAAAAAAAAAAAAAAAAAAAAAAAAAAAAAAAAAAAAACTGGGTCAAGTACGAGTCGGAATCGCTCACCAAAGAGGGTGCTGTTGTGCCGCACGGTAGGAATTGATATTGTTCAATATTTTTATAATTACTTTAATTCGAAAACCATTTCGAGGAACAGGGTTTTAAAGCCGTTCTGCATTATTACGTTTTTGATATATTACTCGTTTTCGGCATGAAGCTGTCTTAGGTGCATCTTATGGGTTAGGCGAAAACCGCTTGAATTAGTATGTTTTAATAGACTATTACAAACACTTTTTATCATTACGTATCTTTTAATTGTTGTAATTTCTGAGAAAATGCAAACCCAAGTTAAAATTAATCATGTCATCCATAAAATGCCTGCTAAACAATTAAAGATATTTAAACCAAACTATTGGGTCAAATACAAAATTAATGAAATAGGTCTCTTAAAATTACATATTCTTTCGAATTAGAATGTAAAAACCGGGAGTATTTTTTTATGGACAATCCCAATTTTGTTATATTTCGATTCGAATGCTGTATCCAACCCAATGAAAAAATAGTAAAGTTAACTAATAAATATAATAGGGCTAGGACTAGGACTTCATATTGAGTAAAGCTTTTACCGCTAGCACGAGCCCAACACGCACTTAACCGGTTTTAAGTTTTTTTTACTCTTTTATGATTTACCGTTTTTACGTCATCAGTAAAATTATGAACTGAATAGTGAAAAACAAGTTCTAAGTATGATGTATACAAAACGAGAATATTAGATAAAGTGTTCGAAGTAGTCCCTCGTTGACGGTATTAGTCTTGCAAAAAAACGGTAAGTAACCCATAATTTTATCGAATTTCACTTCAAAGATTGTATCATTTCATCGAATTTAATTTCATTGAACGCAGTTTTCTACTGAACTCATGATGTTTTCAGGATATGTTAAACATTAATAATCTAGGTTAGATTAGATTAGAGTTGTGATTACCAGAAAAAATAAACTCATGCGGCAAGAAATGCCTTTGATGATGAAATGGTTAACTAATATGTGTCATAAAATTGATTGTCATAATTTCGCCTCGCATGGCAACCCTTGGCAGAATATAATCATTTTGCAGAATTACTTTTCGCATACAATTTCTTTGCTGTTATTTCGCACAATTTTCTTTGGCAGAATAGTACATTGGCATAACGTTGATTAGAATACTTTACTGGTAGCAGTTCGTTACCTACTGATATTATGCGAAGGTACAAATATGCCATAATAAATTCGGCGGAAGTTATATTCTGCAACATAAATTTTGCGTTATGTTATTTCAGTTATGCTAAGTATCATTCGTCTAAAAATTAATGATTCTGCCATAACCTGTTATGCGAAGAGTATTTTGGACAATCTATATTATGCAAGATAAAGGAAATCCCGATGAAATCAATGATACGCTCGTTGAATAATAGGTTCTCTAAAAAAACAGAAATGCATACAATTGAGCAAATTAAATTAAATGTTGTAAGAAGCAAGTCGCGGTTGCCTTTGTTCGCCTTAACGCGTTTGTATCCGGCGCGGCGCCCGGGCAGCTCCAGTCTTATTGCGCCAAATAAAATTTTATTGCACCTACAAATTGTGAGATGCAAATTCTTAGCCCTATTTTGTTTATTTGCTTTATCGTAAAGCGTTGGCTTTATTCAAAAGGTCCTTGCTTCAATGGAAGTATGTGTTATACAAATAGTTGTAGTATACAAAAAAATCTGGATTTTTACGTTTTAACCCCTTAAAAGTCGCAAATTTAGATAAAAACCAGCCAAGTGCGAGTCGGGCTCGTATACGAAGGGTTTTGTGCCAGTATAAAGATCGAGTACTAAATACGGGCACAGGGCGCTGGTACCAATCGCAGTACACAATTTCTAGATGACTATATATTATCGTTACTCACCGCCTGTTTCACAATCGACAAGTAAAGTATATTTGACTGATAAATTTAGCCCTTTCTCTTTCTTACACACACACTTGTAAATAGACAAGGAGTGAGGCAACTTTAAATGGCAGATAAATTAACACGTCGTTCGTGAAACAGGCCCTAAGTAAAGTATGTGCACGTCGTGGATCTGAGGCCCTATTGAAAAAGAATACAAGTCGACTAAGCTCGTAATAAAATAAAAATAAAACATTAAGCAGAATAACTACACTTATACCGTTTCTCCCTTTTTTTATTGATGAGTAATAGGTTTGCTCTTCACTAACTCTTACCATTGGTGGACGATGGTTTTATCGATGATCACGCGAGCTAACCTCAAACCCTAGCTTTAAATAGACTTAAATGTCCTTTTCGTCTCCATGTCTTCCCGTGGATTTCGTAAAAGGCGACTAAGGGAATAAACGCTTGTAGTACTGTTAGGCGATGGGCTTGCCACCTGTGACTAATACACTGGGAAACACCTTAGCCTACTTGTGCAAAATGTGGTTACAGAATTATCAAGAAGTTTTAAGACTTGTTGGTAATTCTTTACCTCTGCCTACACCACTCTGGGAATGAAGGTGTGAGTTTATGTATGTATGTATGTAAATATCCTTTTTCACTTACGGATAGAGTTTAAAATTGACCAATCTTACTCGGCCCGGTCATTAGTCTGTTTCGACTGCCAAATAAGTGCACATGTTTCGATAGCCCGCGCCAGCCCAATTAAGCTCGAAGCGTGTGTTTGCTTTTGCATTCAACGCTTCGTTTAGCTGAACAAATACTTCTCGGATTGTTCACGTTCTAGCTACAGTTATGGTCACTCCATGATTTTTTTAACGAAATAAATTAGATAGGTATTTTAAAAATGTACCTTAAAGTGCGGCGGCAGAGTGCTGTCCAAGAATTTTAAATAAATCTCCAGCAAACTGTCAGTATCGCCTTATTAATTTATCTGAGGTAATCTCATAATTTAATTCTTTAGCTGTGGTTGCTATTGTATATGTTTTTCTTTTCAAGGATTTCATACGTACTATTTATTATACCGTTTGTAGTTGTGGCAGTCATATTGTGAAAATGAAACTATCTTTCGCCTTATATAATTTCCCAACTAATTTACCTATCGTAATAATTTTATACGGCGAACCAATCTTTAGCACATTTTTATTTTGCAATTATTCATTTAGTCAAATTATCATTTGGCAAAATATTACATACAAAGTTTCTTTTTTGTAGTTTTTCTAGAAAACATTTTACTAAGGGTAATAATCTATGGCCAAAAAAGTAGGTATACTTGGAAATTAATATTTTGAACATAATTTATTCCATATTTTAGAATTCAAGGTTAGGTTAGAACTTTAATCACAACAGAAACCATTTCCTAGGTTAGGTTAGATTAGAGTTATGTCAAGGTGCTATACATATATTTAATTGATCATTTGGTTTATTATTCCCTACTGAATTAGGATAGAAATCATATGCCATACTATATTTTGGGAAAAGTATGCTATGCCAATACGAAAACGAAAAATTTAATGACATATTGAAAAATTACCAAGTAATTATTTGTTAAATAACAGTTAGCCAAAACATCCAGGATTGCGAAAACTTAAAGTGCAAAAAGTTGTAATGCCAAATTTTATATAACCTGTTTAAACGCGATATTATAATCTAAACCACGGGGTTTAAATTAATAAAATTCAAAAATCAGTTAATTAATGGGTTAATTAACGTTCGGAGAAAATAGCTTGTATAAATGATGTGATGTGATGACGTATGTACGCGGTTATACTTTCAGCCATGCAGCTAACGTACTCTATGATAGATAACTATTTATCACGTTTTACTGCTGAACTACGAATTATATTTTAATTTTTATGTAAGTAAGGTAAGTATTATCATTTTTATAAGTAATATTATTAAATACTGATTGTTAAGTTTCTTGTGACGTGTCTCCTCAGCAGTGGTTTCCTTTGGGAAAGCGCTGGTAGACATTTATCGTGTAACGTGCGGCCTACTTACTAAATAAACATCTTTTATCCTTTTAACCTCAATTAGTTTGTCTGTGAACTTAGGTACTAGGACGCCAATCTCACTGCTAATGATGTTTTGTGTAATATGTAATGAATAAATACATATAAGAGATCTCTTGGGACACATTTTTGCTTGCTGGATACAGCTAAGTGTGCGATCTAGGTATAGGAAATACTACTCGAAAAAGAACACCATTGTAACCCATACTTACAGCTAATAAAATCGATGGGAATAAAACTCATTCATTCATTCATTCACATAAGAAAAGTCAGCTCTCCGCATCTCCGATTACTGTAAAATAATTTTACGTCTCCGTCCCTAAACCTTCCTTAATTTCAGTAAAGCCAAAATCAACAATTTTACCCAAATCGTTTTCTTCCCGACTCTTATTCCCATGTTACCGGGATCAAGTCCGATCTGCTAATGGAGAATAAAACCCCCGGCGTAAAAGCGATTACTAGGAAAAATGTTACAGAATAAATAGAGGAGGATTTGGTAATACAACTTATGTGTTAAAAATCCGGTATTAAGGTGCGTTATGCAGGGTATGCTATATTTAGAAAACCACAATCAAGTGCTGCAAAAGGTGTTCTAAATCACTTGGCGGGTTTTTGCAGCTTCCATATAAACAGCCTCACGTAGAATTAGTACCAGTCTTGTTGGTTTTCGATGTAATCGCAACTTAGTGAAAAAAATGGATTTTCCGCATTTGGTTTCAGTTATAACGTACAGAAAAAATAAATTACAAGCATTGAAATCTAAGCTTTGATACTTTCTTATAGTGCTTGAATGAATTCTGCCTTTACTCCGCTGAATGTGCTAATTTGAACGTCGAATTCAAGAACACTTTATTCAATGAAATTAATGAAAAAATAAAATCAATCGTCGATTCTATATTTTTAATCTATTCAATCTATATTATTCATCAACATATGTGATTATAGTATGTATAGTAAATACAGCATTTCTGCATGTCTTGTTTAGCGGCTTTTAACATTTCCAAATGCAGAGAGTAGAGATGAATACATTACAACAATTACAACTTCGTTCAAACCGAGCTAGTGCTAAGTTTTAGATTTCTCCGTGTTGTCGACGAAACTGATTTATATCTGCTTAGCTTCGCTGCGACAAGTTTGAGTAATGGGAGCAACCAAGTGCGCGGTACTGCAACTAAAATAGATGCCTCACAAGTAAACAGATATTGGACGAAATTCATCTTCCTTTATTTAAATCAATGTTGGAGCATATCAAGGATTAATTAAGAATGGTATTGTTTTCTTATCAGCTACGTATTGTTTTAATATTAATGACAGCACAACCAGATAAGGATTAAATATGACATATAATTCAATTCATCATCATCATCATGTCAGCTGAAAGACGTCCACTGCTGGACAAAGGCCTCCCCCGAGGCTCTCCACTCAGACCGGTCTTGTGCTTTTCGCATCCACCACTTTCCCGCGATCCTTACAAGGTCGTCACTCCATGTTGTTGGAGGCCTACCTACAGCTCGTCTCCCGGCACGCGGACGCCACTCAAGAACCTTCTGACCCCATCGGCCATCAGTCCTGCGTGCTATGTGCCCCGCCCACTGCCACTTCAGTTTAGCTAGCTTCTACATCAAAAGCCAAACATTCAATTGCAAAAAAAAAAATACATTTTGGGCAAGCCATCAGTTTTAAATTCCCCCTCCGCAACTGTCGAAGTACCTACTTCCTTGGAAAAATGGCAACGAGGGAGTCTCGATTCGCCGTAAGCACTTTCGAAGTGTAGTATTTCTAAAAGAAGAACGCGCCGAACCCAAGAGGCTTAAAAACAGTGTAAAATTACATAGGAAACAAAACAGCTCGAGTCATCGGAATCTATTTAAAAAAATGCTTCTGGGTTTTATATTAAATCGCACCTTAAGAACAATAGTGACCTAATTCAGAAATTTTGAAATACGAATTTGGTCTCTATAATAATAAATTCATGACTTGAAGTTTGAAAGCTGAAATTTTGAACTATGTCACTATCGTTCTGAAGGTGGTATTGACTTACTGTAATGTTGTGTTCGTGTATATTTTCTTAGTCATTTTTTTTGACAGCACGGACCAAACACTTAAGCAATATCAGTGGTTTTTACGAAAACCAGGTGTATCTCCACTGCTTTAAACACTTATCGGTGGCTGTGATGGCAGTGTCATAGTCAGATCCTAAAACATCTGTATCGGGTGAATATTTTTAGTGAGTATGGCAATACAAATACCAACACATTATACAAATACCGGTGCGCTGGTCGCTGAAGGAAGTCGTAGCTGCGGAATATTAGAGAGTGGACCGGAGTCTCCATATTAGAGCATCAGTTCCTTCTCGCGATGGACGACGTGGTAGGTACGTCTACGTACCACTACATTAAGGTATTAAATTTCATGATGGCGTTATTTGGTAATAATGTAATGTACCTGCCAATGTACCTTTAAGCTGCAGGTTAAAGACTCGTCAACGAAAACACTCCTCAACGCGTAGACTCGGCGACTCGTGGACGTGTAAACTCGTTGCTTAGCAAGTATTTTTAGTATGGCATCACATTCATTACATCAAGAAGAAACGAAGTCGGTCAAGACATGCATGTGTTACCGTGCGAACTTGATATTTTCAACGATGAATCGCGACTGTCGAGTAAGAGTATTCTTTAAGTACAGTCAACAGCATCAATAAGTGATAATTTCTGTACTATGTCGCTTTCAGTTTCACCATTTTGTATAACATTTCAAACACAGAGTTAAAGTGACAAGGTACATAAATGATCACTTATTTATGCTGTTGACTGTACATACATACATAAACTCACGCCTTCATTCCCAGAATGGGGTATACAGACCTACATAATTACCAACAACTCTAAAAATTTGTTGATAATTCTGTATCCACATTTTGCACAATTGGGCTATGATGTTTACGAGTGTATTAGTGACAGGTTGCAAGCCCATCGCCTAACAGAACCACTAGCCTTTGTTCCTTTAGTAATCTCTTACGACATCCACGGGAAGACATGGAGTGGCACTATTCTAACCCGGCAACCACACGGGACCGTTTAGTCTTTAAGTAAACTGTAAAAATCAAAAACTGGTGGTCAAAAATAATTCCTTCAAACCCCATCAAGTGGTTTTAGCGTATTATATCGCGTGTCGGTATACTGGCCTGTGGCCTGGGGCCGACTTTATTGCGGCGCATATTTTTAAGCCGCGCACAATGAGCAGGGTTGGTAATACGGAGCGACCTCTGAAGTGCCATTGTTTGGCTCCATCCGCGCACTCGTTGCACCAACCGCAATTACATTGCAGCGAACTTTGTTCTAAATTTCAGCATATATTCTAAGTAGCGTTTTTGCTTCGAGACGGTCATAATCATAAACCAAATATCTGATACTTACTACGATTTACTTTTGAGAACTGAAACTATAAGCACTAAAGTAAATACATAGGTAATTAACTTTAGCTGTAAATACTGAAGCTAGTTTTGGAATGAACGATCACAATGAGTGCAGAGGAGGTGACCATTTAGGCCAAGTTCATCATTACCCTTACCATGAGCTACAAAGTACAATGCTCTGTCTCTCGCACTCTATAACAATACTGTGAGGGACAGAGCAATCGACTCGCTAGCGAGTACAGTCATTGTAACTTATGGTAGGGGACTTACTTAACATGTTATTATAGTGGACTATCATTGCTTGAATAAATTGTATGTGTTTTTTGTTTTTTTTTCGTTATTTATAATTTGCTTGCTTGCGTCACAACAATACAGATAATACAGTTCGTCTTAATTTAATCTTGTAGATATTCTGCAAATGTTGAGTATGGTTAGTGCTGTAACTTATAAATTTACATTTGTGTTAATATGCTTTCACCGCATGTAATTTGTTACACTGTAGTCGTACCTATTAAATAAAATTAAAAAAAATGTATCCGCCTCTTGATGCTGCTGTTTGTATTTTTTTTCTGTCCTAATTTGGTTCTATACATTGGACGGTGTAAATGCAGTCGTATTTGAAGTTCCCTAACAATAACTACCGAATGCCTCGGGCTCTTGGGCAGGTCACTCTTTTGTCTCCCAACAGAGTAGGGGTGATACCCAATTCTTTTATGATCAAAGGAAACATTGTGGACGCATTCACATCAGACGGATAAAATCGTTGTATTTATTGTTGCAAAAACAGTAACTTTGTTTCTTTGTTATGTTCTTTGATTTGACACGTTCAAAATGAGATATATTATGTATAAACAGGTCTTATGCAAGTTGCGCTCGCACTCCGAGGGTTCCACACCTAAGCCTTATAAGTGACATGTACCACACCTAAGAAAGTCCTCTGTTCGCAGTCTTTTTTCTGTTAGTATCAGAAATAACAGGGTGTCGGTGTTTTTATTTGCCTTATATAATAGTAACCTTAATATCAAAAAAAAAAAAACCAGGCTTAATAAAAAAAAAAAAAAAACAGCAATAGATAATTTTAGGCATAAGGATAAAACTCTGTAGACCCTTAAAACACTGACCACCATCTACCAAACATCCTGTATAAACTGCATAGGGTCGTTCTAAAAAAAGTGGCACCGTAACCTGTCAATGAGTTTTTGAATACAAAGTGTGTTAAATGTTTGTTTTTCAGAAAAACTAAAAACGTTCATAGATAAGCACCGACCATTTGCATCGAGGCCAAGGCACTTTTTTAAAAAAAAAACATTAAATTTGTTTAAAAAAAATGGTAGGCACCATTTTTTACTATAGCCTGTCTTGTCCAAATGCGACTTGCTTCCAGTTTTTAAGGTCTTTGAACTATTTGTGTATATTTTATTATATATGTTTTATAATATATTTCAAGAAGAATATTATGACATTCAATAGTTATGATATGGTTTTAAAAATATATGCATATCCATCAATTTTAACACACGACAGTTTGTCCAGTGATATTTTAACTGTAATCTGTGTGTCGGTGATATTGTATCTCACTCACATACGAAAAATAATAGGCACACCATATTTCTCGGTAAACATTCGGCCTGTGTTTGGCTCTCCACTATACGAAACGGTTGGAGGCTATCTGTCATAGTTTTGTGGAAATTAGTGAACAAATGCGGTAATCTGGAGTTTGTAACGGGTATGTTAACTTTATCTTGTCTCGATTATTTACGTTAACGGTATGGGACATAATTAAATAATCATTTGAACGTGGTATTCTGATGTATCTACTTATATTACTAAGAGTGGAACATTCATATTTTCGTCGGTTTAAGAGTAAATGTCTTGTAAACATACTTTTAACTCTAACCTGTGTAACTTTTACCTGTAACTTGGTTAGATAAGGTTAGGCACAGGTTAATGTAACTCTTGACAGGTTAAAAAGACATTGTGCAGGTTAGTGTGACTATTGGCAAGCTAAAGTGAATGAATATTTTTAATATTTTTAATTTAATAACTTACATATAATTTCCCTGAAAAACTGTACAGATGCTTTATGAAGCAGTACCCATTAACAGTGCTCTACCAAAGTAAATGTAGGGAATTTCTTTTTTATAGTAATTTGTATTTTAATATAACTCTCTTTAACCTGGAACCTTTTCTCTTCTAACCTGTCTAATAACACTTTCACCTGCATCTCCATATTTCAACTAGCCATAATTCTTTTATTTTCATGAATATTCCGTTCCCTTTTATAAATATGTAACAATTGGAACACCAAGAAGCTTATTCTAAGCAAAGAAGGTAAAAAACCACTACTTTTTTTTTTGGAGCAACTTTAACCTGTCTGTGCCACTTTTATTAGAATTACCCCATAATGTTCTAAGTTTAAAAAGGGCTCCAATACTGCTTCTACGCAAACTCGGTAATTACTTTTGTCTGCAATCGAAGTAGATCAATAGCTCAACCTAGCGAGGAACAGAATAGACAGCTCACGTGCCTTCTCTGCGAAATGCTCGTTAGTTATAATTACTGTTCTAGACTAGACCCCAGAAAATGTTCCGTTGGCAGAAACTTTTGTTCGAGTTTCAAACTGCTAGGGATATGTACCAATGTGTACGTGTATGTATGTGGGTTGGATTTTCCACAATTCGCCTTTTATCTGTGGTCTTTAAGCTTGATTTGTGACGTTGAATGAAGTTTGTACCTATGTTTAGTTTAGTTTTGTTTATTTATTTATCAATGTAATATTACAATATAAATTGCATTGCATGTCAAAAATACGAAATTACATTGAGATCGTCAAAACATAAATACTAATAATCAAAAAATGCAATAATAATTAACAATAATTAATTAAAACAACAACAATTAAATATCGAATAATGGCCACTCGTCCGATGTCAATACATACAATGATTAATAAATTTCAACACAATAATAAATTTACATGTCCAGCTTCGTATATTCATCCACGGAGTATGTATTGATCAATCACAGGAGTAGGACCTAAGTGCGGTTTAGTTACATTTTTAAAGTTTGATTTATAATGTACTAGAGGCCGCCCGCGACTTCGTTCGAGTAGAATTAGTCCCGCTACTATAATCTTAGGGAAATGATTTTCCAAAAATTCTTTCTTATTGCACCTTTAGGATAACCAAGGGATTTATATCCTCAATTTTTTCTGGTATTATAATAATTTATTCTCGCAGCGCACAGAATGGAGTCATTAAAATATATATTGTTAGTATTTGTAGGGTAATGTTTGAAGAGTCTAAATAATATTCACCAACAAAAAGCCAAGTATCATAACGCTCCCACGACAACTAAATGTATACAGGGTGCCTCTGACCTTGGGGCTTTAAATGCATACATCATTTCTACTCCTGAAACTAAACTTCTTTTGTTCTGTAAGTTGTTAAAAATATGTTCAGTTTAAATTTATTTTTTATCATACAAGTTAAATCTAATTTTCAATGTACGCGATCCAATTCTCCATTTTCCTTTAGCCCCCGTACCAAGGTAAGGTCGCCCCCGTACCATGAGATAGTGATTACATGGCCAGTATGTAATACACTGATTTTACAATTAGACTTTAACATCAATTAGTTATCTAAATTTAAGTTATTTTTTCATGTTGCAGAACAAAAGTAGTTCAGTTTAGCGAGTAGAATGGATCGTTGAATTTAAAGCCCCAAGGTCAGAGACACACTGTAGAATTGATATCAGAATCATATGCAATCAAATAAAGAGTAAGCGAATCTCGCCCATCTTTGTATCAAATAGTGTTCAATCAGACACTCCCATAGACTTATTAGAGAAATAAGTCCATGGATATCATAGGCGAAGACAATTATTCAGTAAAAGAGTATTTTCTCTGATGGACTGAACAGAAGCACATGGGGTCAGCTCCTCGCGCTTCTGTCAAGTTGGCCACTCAGGGCCAAGGCATATTGGCCAGTCAGTTCATCGTTTAAGAACAGACACTATCAGTTTTCTTTAAGGTTTCATACATTTCTTTACCAATTGTCAGGCCGCCTGACAGACTAAACTGTTACTCCGTTCCTTTACGTGAGGTTGTGGTAAAATGCTACCCAATTGTACCAACATAAAAAATACTTTAATATTGTAACGGTTGCTCGGGGTGGTAGTAACCACTCTCGATCAGTTTTACCATAAACCTGTTTGTCTCAGTAGTGTTAGTTTAAAAATTCAAGATCCAAAACCCATTTACTCTCGCTTAACCGTACGACCCCGCTAAACTTTATAACACCGAACGTAAATAAGACAAATATTCCTCGCCAGGAGCGGCATTAGAATAAAAAGAGACATTATCAAATTGATGCTGCCATGAGAAATCTCGTACAAGCCTTTATTGTTCCCGCGAGGGCGCTGGCTTAGGTTTTGCTTCACAGAGGTTTTTAAACAGTATGTTTAAGTTTATATTTAAGGTTAAGCATCGCTTTACTTTTCCGTTTGCATAAGTTTCTCACTCACTCACTCCCGTATAAAAGGACATTTAGTAAACTCGGCAAGGATTAAAAACCATACTGCGTAGGAGTGTCTACATAGATGTTAATATACAGGGTTACATTTGGACCTACTGCAAAAAATTAATATGATTTATATTATAAGAGACTGTTCAGCAAAAGTTTTTTTTTCCTTTTGAAAGTACATTTTATAGCCACTTTTATCTGTCACAAATTTCAGGGCGGGTTTGGTCAACGTAAGCACGTCGTGCCTTTTGACGTCGATCAAAAAGTTAGGTCTATTCTTCAGTATTTATTTTAGAAAAAGGCGGCGGCAGTGAGGTTGGTAAACAAGAAGAAAGACCATATTTTTTGTTATGTTTGGTAAAATAGAAAACTTTACTGACAAAATTAGATGTTTTTTTCTAATTCATTAATATGTTGTACTGCTGTTCTCGGATGATATAGCAAAATTTGACGGGGTGTCCAAAAGTAACCCTTTACAGCGAATTTGTACCCACGAGTCCGTGCGTAGCGTACGCTGCTGTAATTTCGGCTTTATGCTCTTTGAAGAGCGTGGGAAGATCGCCGTCAAAGCCCTTTAAATAATGCTACTTAAATTCCAATCGTTTAAATAAACACTTCGCTGCATTGTATTTATTCGAACTGCTAGAATGTACTTCGCTTCCTTTGTGTCTATTTTACGGACCAAGTAATGTCTTTGCAGGCAATAGAGGCAAAGAAAACGAACTTTCAACAAAAAAAAATATTTCACAACTCTACTTAGGAACTCAATTTGAATTTGACAACCCTACTTTAATTACTTACTGAGACGGCGAGCTTGAAACTAGGCGTTAAGGTAGACTTGATTGAAATCGATTTCTAATCGGGGCTAGATAATTTGACATCGAATACAAACGCTAGCGTTTGGTGATCACTGTCGCTTTGCGTTGTCATTGAAAAATGTATGGAATTGACCTAAGCCTTCTAATACTAAGAGTCTCTGAGCTAGGCTACGGACGGGCGCACGGATGGACTATGGCAAAACAATAAGGGTTTTTAGTTTCACTACGGAACCCTAAAAACGGTATAACAGGTAAATTTCTTATGCTGTATTTATCATATACCTACTTTAAGCTCTGGTACACTCCGTAAAAGACGAAAAATTCGATTATGTAAATACTGAAAAGATAAAAACCCACAATATGATGGTGACCCCTACTTTCGGCTTCGGCTGACCATTCCGATTAATCAAGCATTATTTCAAACCGCATCCAAATCTGTCCATCTCTTTCGGTGCTACATTGCCACAGCCAGACACACACATACACTTACATATACGATAACTTAAAACACTGCTCTTTTGTGGGGAATCAAAACACGCGAATACCAATACTTGGTAAGAAATAGTAAGGCCAAGACGAAGCGAGAGACATTTTAGCTACTTTATGTATAACTAGCGATACGCCCTCGCTTCGCTTCGGTTTACGTGAGTTTTCCATGAAAAAACATTCCTCTTGAATATTTCTATCTATTGCTGAAAACTGCATGAAAATCCGTGATAGAGTTTAAAAGATATAAGCGAACACACAGCTGAAGTGACTTCATTTTATACTACATAATATGTAAAGATAAAGATAAAGATTTATGCCCGGTTCCTATATTCAAGAAACGAATCGTACTCCTTACGGGCAGTAGCTTTATGACATTTTCTACGTACAAAATGTGCCAAATTTTAACGAGACGTCACAATTCTACCAACGGTTTTGAATATAGGAACGCACCATAAGTATGGTACAAAACTAGATGCATGTTATTGTGTTACTGATTCATACTTACTGTGCCCCGTCTCTATTGCGCTTCACCATGAAGAGCTAACAATATGGGAGGCATTCGATATGATCATCTATCGTGAACATGCAATATAGGCATGCGTTAATTACTTCCTTCCTAATTCGTTGCATCACTGTTTCCCAGCCACCGTGGCAGGGTCGCCAGCGCCTCGGCTCGTCGTTAAGAGCTGACATTAAGGGAAGCATTAGTTTTTATCCGGCCAGCCCCCGCCGTTACAGAAAGCTTGGACACTCGCGTAAAGACGCCTCAATTTTTATGAGCAAATCTAAACGTGCCGCGGTGACGGAATAGTGACATTGGAAGAACTCTATACCATCTAGATACTTGATCAGACCGAGTGTTTAATTAAATTTAGATCTCTTCATCTTTTGTTTTTTTAAACGTGTCTGCACCAAAATATTTTTAAAATTATATGAGTAAGTAGTTTTAAGTTTACTTAATCATTTTTTTACCTAAATTATCAACGTTTTATCTATTATGAACTAGTGACGTCAGAAATAATAAGATTTCATTGTAACACCTATTATTTTAGAAATATTTTTAACCAAGAACTTGGAATATCTCAACTTCGTATACTTATTAACAAAATCCGAACAAAAATCCGGTCGGAACTTGGTATAGGGGTCCGTAACCATTACGATATGCAGACAGTTTTTTAGTTTAACGGAACATATTAAATCGCTTTTCCCTTCGGCAGATAGATAAAAACCTGAATCATACTTCTACAACAAAAAATCTTAGTGATGGACCAAGGCCATTAAAGACAAGAAAATAGAGAAAAATTTGTAATACATTTGATATCGTCTCTGAACGTAATAAATCAATCCACCATGACGAAACCACTCGTTGTAATCATGTGAAAGCCTAGTCAGCTTTTAATATGTTCTTGTAAGCTTTCTTTTCCTTCTTCTAAATAATTTACTGCGCTTCGTTATTCTTGCTCTTGGTAGTTCCATAAAAAAGGAGAAAATAGCGATGATTTAGTATTGACTGCACGCAATAGTGATGCAGTTCGCAGGGTCTTACAGACCAAATTTTCAACGATTTTTCATAAATTGTCCGTTAATCCATCGTTAATATGAGTTTTTTACATTTATATATTTTTCTTGGCTTTAGTTATTAACCCAAAGGTTTGTTAGCCGTTTTTACTACGGCCCATAAAACCTTTAAGGCACGTTAGACCCTTTTATACCTTTGAAAAGGATTGATCAAAACTGATTGAAGGTTTGTTAGCTGTAATCATACGAATAATATTTCGGCAGGTGTCTGTTAACCGTTTTTCCTCGCCGGTCAAAAATAGCCATTTTCTAACGGGAAATTTATTTCGTGAACAAGCACTTTTCAAGTATTACAATAAAAATCAATCAGTAGATATTAAAATTATGACCAAGTTATGATGTTTTTTTCCGAAAAAACAAACATTAAATCGCTCTACTGTAAAGTTTGTCAAATGGACGTTAGTCAATAATCCTTTCCAGCGTCGATATAGTTAATTACTAACGCCTTTGGGTAACAATGTGTTGCATTTGGAAACAGAATCTCGTCCGTATTTACTAATACAATTTCCAAGCACTTTGACATTCACGTTGACTTTCGTATCTTCACATTCGGGTAACATTGGCTCACCCTAAAAACTACATTTAATAGGTATTTACCTAGTCGGCCCATAACTTCTGTCATTATGGTTTAGTCAATTAAAACGAACGAATATATACTTTTCTCAAACATACAATGAAATGTTGGCGTTATCTTAGTTATTATTGGCTTCAAAGTGTCACGTTGCGAGCGGAACAACTCGAGACAACTGTAAAGGAATTTCATACAAAATTGAAGGCCTAGGCCCGGAAGTATTTATTTTTTATTTTTAATGTAAACTTGGCGGCTGTGTTTATGAACAGGATAATATTCTTTTAATTTTTATTTGTGGGAGAATGGTTATTGGACCAAAAATATCAGCTTTAATGCCTATTACAAAAATGTTTTTTGAGTGATGTTATTTTTATTTCATTGCATATGTTTGAGAAAAGCACTACACATACCTCGCCGTGAAAAGGGGTTGCCAGCCTCGTAACTATCCGTCCGTCTATATCACTCGGCCGGCAACCCCCTACTTCCCGGCCTCTGTAGTAATGTACTATTTTTGCAATTAAGTATGTCTTCAATAAAAGCCTTATTCATATACATTTTTAAGAAATGTCTTGCATTTTAAATAATTGCCGCAATGTTGTATAGGATTTTATAATATTTACGGCAGGCACCGTCAGAAATGCGAGAGAATTTTCTGCAAATTTTAGCTTTTAAAAGTGGTTTAATATTTCGAAACCTTTTTTCTCAGGCCATATTAAAGACTAGCTTTAGATACCTTAACGGGACTCAATCCCAGCTTATGAATCAAGAGATATGGTGATATTTCGAATTTCTGCAGAATTGATGCAAAATCTTTAACTCGATTTAGGGAGACATGAAGATTGGCGATTGTTGAATTAAAGAAGTAAGTCTTTTTAATATGACTTGCAAATTTGAACCATCCGCGATCACTTTTACAAAAACAGTAACCGTCATCGTGTTTTTAACCTTGCTTTACCAGCCCCGTACAGAAATACTTAAGGCTTCTACAGCAACCTATTGCAATAATGTAACGTAAATTATGTGATTTTTAAAACTATATTCATTGAGGTTTTGATGAATGTACATGTTTCATAAAACGATTAATATTAAACAAAAATATTGATGTAACTTCTTTTTAAATTTTAATAAATCTCAGTGACAAAACTTATATGCCGACTAAGTAATTATTCTAATAAATGTTGCATCAGGACTAGGCTGCATATACGGTTATTAAATTGTTCCAATCTATTTAAGAAGATATCCACTAAAACAATTACATATTGTTTTATAAGGGTGGGAAATTATACCCCCTAGGGCTAAAGTAAACCGACTTTACGGTATAGTAAAAGTGATACTGAAAGTGAATAATCTTTGGAAACGTATGTCTATTTAAGAGGTTCATCCGTGCTACGGAAAAACTCCGTAAAAGTATAAAGGTACATACCTAGCAGTAGCGAAGCGTCCATACAACCCGATTCCGAGCGGCTTCCCTAAAAATTCCTATGCATAGAGTAGGTACCTACTAGGTATACAAACAACAAAACGTAAAACCGAAAGTAACCCGGTGTACTATAGCTTTACCTTGCTTCATAATACGATGAATGAACACGCACTAACGCCGCAATTCAAATTTATTTATTTACCAAGCCGAAATCTATCACTCGCTCGCACCCATTCACTAACCTATATTACTAGAAAGAAACAAGAACAATATTTTCGTATACACGCACACATGCTCAGTTACCTTTCACTACGCGCGCTCGAACTTACACCCACAATTAAAACCGCCATACAAGCCGGTGACTCGGCGCCGGACCTCACTAACAAATTCAAACCAAATGGTAATATTATAGCGCTACATTAGCTTTAAACTCGCACACAGACACAGCGGCACCTGTGTGAGCACGCAAGAGGGAGAAGCACGCAAGTCCGGCCGACGAACTACGGCTTATTGCATCCAATTTTGAACTTAAAGTGCATGCGTTAACTTTCTTTTCCCAAGGACACTCAACTCAACAACCGTCTCTCTCCCCCCTGGCCTCACGACCTTCAACTACTTTTTTGATTTTCATTACGCCATTACTTTCGCGTCCTCGCGCTAATACGCGGTGTTTTGTTTTGATTTATAGTTTAATTTGTGTTATTACTTAACTTATTGTGTTTTATGAGACTCAACTAGTGAAATTTAGCTTGTTTAGTGTTCTGTGAATGTTTTTCTGTTTGGATTGTGTTATTTGCAGATTCGTGGCGACAACGGAGGTTTGTTTATATTTCGTTAAGTACCTAAATATTGTTATTTTTGCTTCGATCTATTTTAGGTTATATTCGTGGTTTAGTTTTTAAATATTTTTGCCTGTACTCAAAGTACAAACGGCCGCATTGGTGCAAATTGAGTGTTATCTTACAGATTACCTACTTAATGAACAAACATGTTTTTCAAAGTTATCCTTTGGAAATAAGAAACATGTCATTAAGTTAGGATTAGGACGCGCTCGCCCAGACATAAAAATTGATTATAGGCGTAGAGATGGATTCTTCAAACATTTCCACAGCGAATTACAAATACAATTGGCTGACTGGCAGCTGCAAATTAAACAAATTATTTTGCTATTCATCTTTGCTGTTTTCCGATTCTAGCAGTGTTTGGAATCGAACAGGTTTTGCAGATATTCACAATTTATATAATTCAGTTAGGGGACGCAGGACTTAGAAAAAATTTCGCCAAAATTGTATCATTATGACACCTAATTTAAATGATTTTATCGTATAGAACACGTTGAAATAAGCATGTTTTACTTGAAAAACTTTTCTCTAAAATCAAAATTGGCCGAGTTATAGGGGTTCAAATGTTGGTCATTTTCAAGGCGTCAGGGACTTAGAAAATTTTGATGCTTGAAAATTATGTCAATATAAGGTCTATTTATGATGATTTAATTGTTTAGAATATACTAAAACAAGCATATTTTTTTAAACAAACTTTTCTCTAAAATCAATTATTACTGAAACATTACGGTTTGAATTAAAGTACGTAAAAAAAATAGGTTATGTTAGGTTAGTTTTTATATATTCCCGAAGGGCAAACCGCCCAGAAATAGGGAAATAAATTTGTATTTTTTCTAAGATTTAATCTTAATAAGCACGAAAAAGGCAAGAAAAAAAAACTTATTCTATTTTCTATAAGTAATTCAGCTAGAAAACATGCTCAAAGCGAGAAACATATACGGAGTTGTATACGTATTATTACATGAGTTTGGTAACAGTAGAATTTAAACTTTTTTTGGTAATAATTTTGAGGCCCACAATCGTAAGTGGAACGTAATCGAAATTTATTGAAACGTTTAATTGATACGGTAGTACTACTTGGAAAGCAAGAATTGCCTTTCCGCGCACTTTTAACGCACGCGACACTTCAGCACTGCTTTTTGAGAACTAGAAAGACGACATCCATTTTTTAAGGTATGTTTTTTTTATGTCACGGAAGGGGCAAACAAGCACACACGCCATACACCTTTTTTTTGCTCCGGCTTGCCTATTTATTTACGTGACGCTTCGCCACTGATACCTAGTACACCTTTTCGGGTAGTAAAGGCTATTTGAAAACGTGACAATATGATCGAGATGTTTATGCTCGAACTACAGTTTCTAGATTAAAAATTATCGGCAATGGAATTGTATTTAACCAGTAATTAAGAAGTTAGAGGTAAAACTTAAATAAATCTCAATTGGGATTGTTCGTATTTTTTTAAATATATCTATTTTGAAAACCGTTTCGAGGAATAGGGTTTTAAAGCAGTTCTGCATTATTAAGTTTTTGAAATATTTATCTATTTCGGACATTTCAACAAAATTATTGTTGACCTTTGTTTGACTTTCGTCTTTGGCTTGAAACACTCCTAGGTGTATCTTACGGGTTAGGCATAAACCGTTTGAAATAGTGTGTTTTATGTCACTATTACAATCACTTTTTATCATTAGATATCATTTAATTTAAAATAATCATGTCATCCATAAAATGTCTGCTAAATAAATAAATATATTAAAACAAAACGATTGGGTCAAATACAAAATTAATTAAATTGGTCTCTTAATAGGTACCTATTCTTTCGAATTAGAATGTAAAAACCGTGAGTTATTTTTTTGGTCTATCCCAATTGCAGATAAAAACTCAAATATAAGAAGTAGTAAATTAGAAAGCTTTGTTGAATGTTATATGATAGCCATCAGTACTAATGTGATCAGGAATGTGTGTATGTGTCATTGACCCCAGAGGGCGATTCATCGTCATTCATCTTCCTTTATCGCAGCCTCAAATTTGGAGGTGGGACCTAACTCAAGTCCAAGTTGCGACTCGAACTCATCTCATCACTTTTTACTATCGAGGGACCGAAAATGTAACTACAATTTCTATTAGCGTATTACCTTTTTCTAATAAATTTTAGATAATTTTATCTTAGCAGGAATTAATGGTAAAATGTATTTCAATTTGTTGTACTTTATGTGGGTTTCTGTTTGCTAACCACTGCCGAATACAGAGAAGACTGATATTGTTTGCCACCCTCTTGTAGGCCATGAGATATTAACTTAAACACGATGCCGATAATTTAACATCTTAACACGATATAAGAATGTTCATTCATTCATTCATTAAATCACGCCTGTTTCCCAGTGGGGTAGGCAGAGACCACTTCTTTCCACTTGCTACGATCCTGACAAATTTCCTTCGCTTCTTCAACATTAATAATAGAAACTAAATTATAAGAATGTTTACAAAAATAAAGAAGAATGTGAACAAAAAATATATCTGGTAATATTATTATTATTTTGCCCAGCAGTGGGACACCAAAACAGACCAGTTAAAAAAGAATTAGGTCTATATTGGAATCCTTAATAGTTATTTGTCCTAATCGTCATTTCTCCTAATTTCTCGTTTGTTCTAAATCCATTCACGCGTGATGTTTTTTTGTTTTTGTTTTATTTTAACATAACTCTAACCTAACCTAACCGCAGGTATTTTTGGAAAGCTTAAAAAGTGGTCTGACTCAGCTGAAAACCAGTTTAGGACAATCAATAATTTAGGACAAATGAAAGTTAGGATCGCGAATCACACCCAATATTATGATTTACGGTATCATGGGACGATTAAAGTTGCGACCCCACCGTTGAGTAAAATACTGTGTCGTCGCATGAACAAAAGATTGGGTCATAGTAACAACATGGCGCACTTTTTTACGCACCGTAATATACGCACCGTTAAGCAGCGGTGCGGTCGCACCTTAATACATTATTTTAAGATATTATATCTTATAACTTAATCAACAAACCGTTACATTAATGACGCGGTTAGCTCAGTGGAGGCAAATGCCATGCTGAAGAAGCTAGCCTTCCCGAAAAGGGCAAATATTTGTGTAACGAGAACGAATATTTTGTTTTTGACATAATGAACATTAAATTATATGCTCCCTCTATCTCTCTCGTAATATTTATGGCATATTTTCCTGCTGAACTACGCATGATATTTGATATTAAATTTAAATTAATATTTATAGCTTGATATAATGCAAGACCAAATATTATCATTGTAATATGAAATATGTTTAAAAAATGAATAGCGGAAAAAGTTTCTTGCGGAGTTTCTTCTCAGCAGTGGTCTCCTCTTGGGAAGCGCTGGTAGATTTTTGACGTCTAAAAGTGCCCATGCGGCCTACTTACTGAATTTTATCTTTATCTTTTATCAATAAATAAATACATGTATTATAAACACCTAATAGTATAGTATTATTCCCAAAACCTTCTTTTGTCAGTCCCCTTTTCTTCCTCTAAGTTTTACTCCAATTCCTACACAATCCAGGCAATAAGGCTATGGAACGCTTTACCTACAGAAGTAAGGCGTGCTCAGTCTATTTTAATTTTTAAAAGCAAGCTAAAGGACTATTATTTATCGCTTCCGTAGTTTTTCTATGATTTCCTTTACTTTTATTTTTACCATCCTACGACCTCGTGTGTTATCTTTGTTTGGCTGATTTCTAGAGTTTATGTATATATATATTATAGTTGTATAATAGTATGTATTTAACGTGTATTTAGTATGTATTTTTTAACAAATTTACTTTGTTTATGTGTATATTTATATGTAGTTTATATTTGTGTAAGTAGTTTTTACAATAAAAGAAGTGTTTCTTGTACTTTAGTTTGAGTTCGGAATAATTTAGTTTACACCGCCTGCCATGTATTTTTGTTTTTATTATTTCTCTGTCCAAGGTTGTCTGGAAGAGATCGCTATTTAGCGGTAAGACCGCCTGTTGTATACCTATAGTTAAAATGTACTGTTCCGTGTTTTTTTTTCTTTTGGTGTTCAATAAAGAGTATTTGTATTGTATTGTATTGTATTGTATTTATTTCATTTCTGTGGTTAAGTCTTTTACGATTACCATTAAAGTATATAAAGGAAACTAACATAACTAATAACTATTAACTAATATAATAAATAAGCATAATAAAAACTTAACCTACAGTGGCCAGGCCCAAGTTACCGGTAATTAGGGCTGCCGAAAATATAACCTCCTGACGGCACGGGCCGTGTCGAGAAGTAGTTACTGCTTTCTGTATCTGATCCTTGATCCAGCCATCTAGAAAGAATCTCTTAAGGTGTTTGAAACAAACTATAGGGACAATGATTATCCAGTCAACATCACTTTGTGAGTCATGTCAACGTACTTCCTGAGCTCACCCTTCTCGGCCTTCAAAAATGTTCCCGTCATGCGGGTTGGTAACGTCGACGAGCACTGCCCGCCGTTGAGATCGATCTGTCAACACTAAATCAGGCTTATTGGCGACAAAACTACCGTCCGTAATGGTAATGACAGAACGATTCCAATAGAGCGTAGACTCGGGTGTGTACTAACAGTAATAAGGTACTTCGGACTCAACAATGCCGTATTGGGGAGCTACTTGCTGAGGGGTAATCCTGTCTACGAGGTTATATTTGCGCAAATACTCGCGACAAAACTTTCGGTTTCCCTAAAGATGTCACTAGACAAATGTCTACCTCGGGCAATACTCGGAACACCGTTGAAAGCATATGCACAGCTCCTTCCTCTTCCATGGGTTGGTTTGCGCCAGTTGTCGTTTGGCAAGGAGAGAGGCATAAGACTTTTGTCTTCTGCAACCACGTTACGATGCATCCCTCACTCATTAAGGAAATCATCCCTGAGATTGCACACCTTATTGAGGTTATTGAGATACTTAGCATTTAAAATGGCGTGACCTCCACATTTCCGCGGAATGTATAATCTCGATCTGCGATGTGATGTAAACAGTAGTCGGACCCTCCTATTCAGGACGTCCAGCTCAGTTTGAGTACATCTTAGTATGCCAATGGAGTATTTGAGCATCCCTGTCCAAAGACCGTGATATTTCAAGACAAGTATATAAAGGTTTCAACTTCAGAGAGTGATCTTAGAGAGTCATTGCTTCAGAAAGCTGCAAATTCGATAACTTTACATCTTTCCTTCATTGAACATGGAGGACTGCACATTAACCTACACCATATTCCATCTAGATGGATCTACAGTGGTTTTCAATAGTGCCATCAAATCTGGGTGCTTCGATGTTTGAGGTCATCCATAATATCCATATACAAGAATTGAGAAATGACTTCAGCCTCTCTACGAAGTCGATAGCCTATCCCGGAACCGGGAGCCCTATAGCAAAGAACTATTAGTATTCAATGCTTAAGAAAAACATAAAAAACCTCAGACTGTCATCCTGAAAGTGCCTTTTTAAATCTTTATAAAGGTGACTCAGAAGAAACATTTCTACCACTTGGTTCCACTGCCTCTTACACACACCCAAAAAGAACGTCAAAGTTGCATCAAATTTATATAATTCCAAGATCATTTCGAGCCATGAGTGAGGCACCGAGTCATGGGCCGTCTTAGTGTCAGTCGCAGCAGCCAAGATGGCTACCTTGTTACTAGTTTTTACTCCTAATTTACTGGCAAATGGTTATGTCTATGAGTAGGAGCTCCTTATTATCATATATCAATTATAATATTTATTATTAAGCTATAAGTATTTTGCTTTGATTTGTCTTATTCCTGTGATATGCATATACTAATCATAGAATAACCTCGAACTGAGTCATATTTTTTCATGAGCAAATACCTAAAAAAGAGGGGGCGTCCTTTTTACATTGGTGATTATTATTTACATCTTTAATATTGAGTAGCTTCGTTTTATTTTAATTTAAATAAGTTTAGTTTTAAGTTTTATTGTTAATGTAATGTAATAATACATTATAATAAAAGTTTATCTAAAAAAAGAATATTCTTAGATTACCATGTGAGAATTTCGAGTGAGAATCTCGCTAGTTTTCAGCTCGGTTCTGAATGATAAATAGTGAAAACCAATGGTACCCAAGCAACATTAGAAGCGCCTGGGGCTCAAATGTATTGATTGGGCTGACGGGGGGTTGTCGTGGGTTCAGCGCGCTATCTCGCAAGCGTTTCATAAACGTATCAGCCAATACCTAGCGAGTGTCACGGGAGTCACGGAGCCATAGAGCACAATTAAATAAGGAAACACCGCGCGGAGATTAACAGAGTCTGCTGAGTTTGATTCGGAGTACCATGTTGTTTTTGAAGGAAAATCCTCTTTTATAATCTCATCCATTGATAAAAGAGAGTGTAGAATATAGAGTGAAAATCACACCGTAGGGTTACAACTGAATTTCTATTCCCATTAACGATGGTCATCAATCAAGTGATTGAATTGATTGATGAATCGCTGGCCTAGTTGGTAGTGACCCTGCCTACGAAGCTTGCGGTCCTGGGTTCAAATCCCGGTAAGGGCAGATATTTGTGTGATGAGCGCGAATATTTGTTCCTGAGTCATGGATGTTTTGTATGTATTTAAGTATATATTTCTCTATATAAGTATTTATATCGTTGTCTAGTACCCATAGTACAAGCCTAGAGCTTAGTTTGGGACTAGGTCAATTGGTGTGAAATTGTCCCCTGATATTTATATTTATAATTATCATGTCATCTGCAATCGTTTCTTCACTCATCCATCTTTCAATTTTGCCATGATTACTTTTCAGTATCTTTTACGCAAAGCCATGTAATGTGAACGTTAACACACACAAGAAGAAAAGTAAAATCAATTTGGAGTGGAACAAACCCGTAAATGCGGAATTGCGAACTGTTGGCACCAAAGTTTGGGAAACACAAACAATTTGATAAAGTTTGACGACCGGCGCGTTTCGCATACATCACGGTCCTTTTAAGCTCGGAGGCACACTAGTCGCAAATAATATGAACTTTAGGCTACGTGCGTGAAAACGAAAAAAAAGATTACTTGTGTGTCTGTCTGTCCGTCTGTCGCAGCTAGTTTGCTCCGTATCTTTTGGGCCAATTAAATTGAAATTGTACAGTTGAAGGGGTGCGTCTCGATCCATATGAAATGAAATGAAAATGTTTATTGCATAAGTGAAACCTTACAAGAAGGAGATGCAATACAGTGGGTCCTGAGCTAGGGATCCCTGTTTTACAGGACCCGATTTCGTATCAAGAACAGTTTTAATTAGTTCAAGGTTACAGGATTACATAGTTTTCTTATTTACTTTAAATGTTTCCATATAACAACGAATGTTACATTAATGGTCAAGTTAAGCATTATTCAATAGAAATAATACACTTTTCATTTTGTAGTTTATAAAGTATTATTTTAGTATAAAATAGAAATAGAAATAATTAATTCAACGCAAACACATAACGTACGTACTTACATTTAAATAATAATTTCTAATACAGCATTTATTTAATGTAATTTCTAATGTAATATATATGACGATGTTAAAATAGAATTTAGGTTTAGATTGCGAGCAAATTAGTTCGGTTAGTATTGTGTCATCATTTTGCCTCTTATAATATATGAAAACATTTTTAATTTTCACCAAATCGATTTTAACTATAGCGCTAATCCTAAACATTTATTGGTGTAAAATTAAATTGCTAATAGTTATAATTATATGTAAAAACAAATGCTTAGCCCTGTCTGTCTCTCACCTTACGGGTTAGATAGACCGGACCGGAGAGGGATGGACCGCGTGGGTCATTAAACCTCTTTTCTTATATCATCTTATAAAGCGAGGACAAAATGGTCGCATCCCAAAGTAAATAAAATAATTGCGAAAACGAGTATTTATAAGTACTTACTTACTTGATTTACTTTATTTTACATGTGGACGTAAAAAAATAAGTAAATTCCACCCAATTATGTAATTGCAATATGCAAACGTCTCTTGGTAAGGATGCTAAAGGTAAACAAGTATAGGAAAAAAAACTTAATTAAAGGTAAAATACTTAAGGTGGGTTAGTAAATTTTGTTGTGAACATAACGAATATGAAATTTACTTCAAATTTCAAATATAGAATATCGAATGGTCTATATACTTAAATGTGTTACAACTACATGCAAGAGGACCTTTACTTAAGTTTTTTTACCTATAATAATCCTAAAAGATTGGTTTGATAGCATCACCTTTCGAAATGGTTCCCTCGTTTTTAAACAAACAGAAAGATCGACAAATGTGAAATAAAAATAAAAATTCCAATTGTTAGACCATTATCATTATGAACAAGAAAAATATTTTTACACGGTTAATAAAACAATACGTCCTTTGTTAAATGTATGAAAGAAATACTTTCCTTGCTTTTCCGTTATCTTAAAGAAGCTTGATAAAATCGACGACAGCGTGATCCTACCCAATTTAAGAATTGATAAATAATCTTTGTTGGAATATTTTCCAAGGAGCCGTTCAAAAACTCACATGTTATGTAATTCCTACAAAGAGCTTTCTTGACATCGCTTATACGGGCAATCTTGGAGATAACTGGATATTCCGAAGCTCATCTCTGTCCATAAGCTATTCTATAAATACAGCGCTTTCCATAAGCTCTAACATTAGCTTTTATGAACGCCTTGGTGGTCCCTAACCGAGACATAAAGGACATCTCAACATATCTTTTTTTATGGAATTAGAATTAGAAATCCAGGGATAAAATAAATAAATAAATATCAGGGGACAATCTCACACCAATTGACCTAGCCCCAAACTAAGCTCTAGGCTTGTACTATGGGTGCTAGACAACTAAAAGGCTAAAATAATAATAGTTAACCATCATAAAATAGTTTTTCGCCGTTCCCTCAACAAATATTGTATTTATTTCATATATATTATTTGCCATAGCTGCATAAAATATTATTTTTTAATAGGTAGGTATATCATAATTCATAATATAAAAGAAACTTGTCGCATATTGTCATCGGTGAGGTAGTGTTACGCCCCACGGACCGTGAAATTCTGGAGACGAGAGCGCCGCTACAAATCCGTGACGGAAGGATAACGTACGGCGATATGATGTCGTGGGTGGTACGGTAGTTACTATATAAATATAACTTTTGGAATAATTTAGATTAATACGTCCATATTTCCCGCGAATTAATTTAAAGTAAATGATCTGGGGGGTTATTATGACATAGCTATGCCGTTCATTTTATTTTACGGTGAGCATAAAGGACCGAGCTAGTAGTTATATAGCTCCGTCCTTTTCTCTCAGCTTAAACTGAACTGCATATTTGCTATGTAACTGCTATAGCTCTGTCCTATACACTCGCCCTAAAATGAACTGTATTGCGATGTCATAATAACAGAGCTATAGCATGTAACTGCTATAGCTCTGTCCTATACACTCGCCCTAAAATGAACTGTATTGCGATGTCATAATAACCCCCCTGATCTATTATGATTTCAAATTTGATTTACATAAATAAAATATTAGGCATAGCACGTTGAAAATTAGCTTTTGGCTGCTCTAGTCCTTTTTAGAAACGATTTTTGGACATGGCAATAAATTAAAACAGGGCAGAGCTATCCTTAGGAATATCGAGGAACGACGACCAAACACCGAGGCACATGAACTCCTCCAGAATAAAGGGCATATTTATGAATCTGATGCCATAACCCTGACAGCAAACTTTTAGGCCTTAATGCGTGTTTGCTCCTAATACTCAACAGCTGGGAAGTATGTTTGTTTGAAATTGCCGATTTTGTCACGAGGAAAAAAAACTTGCAAAGATATTAAAGAGCAATAAAATAAAAATACTTAAAAATATATAACTTTATTATTATCTTAAAACGTAATATCGATTAGAAATACTTAGTTTTAGACGCCATTACACCGAAAGTTAACCACTTTCTTGTTGTTTTAAATGGAATGGAAACTACAAGATCAGGGCCTCTATACTATCTAATAACAGCTGTTATCGTATTTTCAACGTTTTGATAACTCTTATTTACTTGACAATAACGGCGTCCGAGTTATAAAAACAATACCACGACAGGGTTTTATTTAGTTAAAATCATAACCAATAAACTCATTAACTCTGAAATAGAAAAAAAACTAAGAATAGTGAAAGTGGAAATAGCTTGTTACTGTTTGAAACCATACAATGTAAATGAAATCCTCCTTAACCTATTTTTTTTGATTCAGAGGAAAAGACTGTCTCTTTTTCTCAAATTATGTTTTCAAATTTAAAAAAAAACATTTAAAACCGTTTGAGATTGATTTTTGGGACCATTTTGAAACGCATATTTTTTTATACATAATGTATAACATGGTTTTTATTGTCTAGAATAGAAGCCCTGCTGTTTTTTTCATTAAAAGTTGATGATAGTTTTCATTATTAAAGTTTTTTTAGCATGGTGCCAGTTATATATAATAAAGTCCCAAGTAGTATAAGAGCAAAAAATCCATAGATTTAAGAATGAGCTAGCTGAACTTCTAATAGATGCTATTATTCAGTCAAGGATTTTCTCAGTTAGTAACTAGGCTAGTATATAGGCTAGTCATATCTAAGGATTGTAGTTTTTGTCGCCCATACAAAATGTGTCAAATTTTAATCCGAAGTAAGCCCATCTGTCCGCGGATTGAATATAGGGTTTGGCCGTAAGTCAGTTGTTTATTTTTATATTCTTTTTTTTGTTCCTACTCTTAAATTTTACCATCCTGTTTTAAAAAATAAACAGGACTCCAAATTTGTACACCTGCGGGTAAAGCATAGTGATTGATACCATGTACTACTACTTTCCAACCAACACTGTGCCTATGTGTATGCAAATAAAATTATTTCTATTTATATTTCTTGTTCCATAATTATTAAAGTCTGTATCCGCTTGTAGATACGCTTGACATTAATTAAAGGTAATTAAAATACAACTACTATAAATGCGAGAGTTATTGAGTGTGACACTAAAAGTACGTTTTTGGGGTTCCGTACCCAAAGGGTAAAAACGGGACCCTAGTACTAAAACTCCGTCTGTCTGTCACCAGGCTGTATCTCGCGAACCGCGATAGCTAGACCGCCGTGTGGTTGCCGGGTTAGAATAGTGCCACTCCATGTCTTCCCGTGGATGTCGTAAGAGGCGACTAAGGGAATAAAGGCTTGTAGTACTGTTAGGCGATGGGCTTGCCACCTGTCACTAATACACTGGGAAATATCTTAGCCTACTTGTGCAAAATGTGTTTACAGAATTATCAAGAAGTTGTAGTTGTTGTTGTTGACTTGTTGGTAATTCTTTAGCTCTGCCTACCCCACTCTGGGAATGAAGGCGTGAGTTTATGTATGTATGTATGTAAGTGGGGCTCCGATACAACAAACGTGATTTTTTATAGATAATGGTACGGAACCCTTCGTGCGCGAGTCCGACTCGCAATTGGCCGTTTTTTTTTATTCCCTGATAACATGACTAGACGGATTGAGATGAGAATCCAGAATTTAACACATAGGCTAGGTTCTTTAGAAGCTACTCGTAGCAAAACAAACTGATTTAGAACTCCGTTAAATCATGAAATATAAAAATCAATGCCACATCTACAGATATACTTAATATCAAATTAATTTCAAACCGTTATGAATACTGCCCTACTAAGCTTAATGGCGATATCTCAGACAAAACACCTGTTGAAATTGCAACCTAGGTACAAACACAGCAGAGTTGAAACTGCTTTGGCTATTAAATTTAGTTATTGCGTTTTTGCTAAGGAGGGCAGAATACCGGTTCGGCGGTATCATTAATAACAAAGAAAGCCTTCGGGCTGCGACGCGATCGGGTTCCATACATAATTAATGACTGGCCTGTCATTTCGTTATGTCAAGTTGTTAAGGAAACTCGGTGGATCGTATTTGATTACTTTCCATAATAATGATTATAAAATAAATACAAGATAATACTCACCCTCTTATTCATAAAAGTGCAACAGCTAAAGTGTGCTTGAAATATACTTTACCCTTATCTTTCATATGTCATTTGAATTGGTCTTATAAAGGGTGAAAGCTGACTTGACGGAAGCGCGAGGAGCTAACCCCTGTGCTTCTGTTTAGTCCATCAGAGAAAATACTATTTTACCGAACGATTGGGATTGTTCAAATTTTTTAAATAACTTATATTTGAAAACCATTTCGAGGAATAGGGTTTTAAAGCCGTTCTGCATTATTAAGTTTTTGAAATATTTATCTATTTCGGACATTTCGACAAAAGTATATTTGACCTTTGTTTGACTTTCGTATTTGGCTTGAAGCCCTCCTAGGTGTATCTTACGGGTTAGGCGAAAACCGCTTGAAATAGTATGTTTTATGACACGATTAGAATCACTTTTTATCATTAGATATCATTTAATTGTTGTAGTTGATTAGAAAATGCCAACCCAGATTTAAAATAATCATGTCATCCATAAAATGTCTGTTAAAAAAATAACGATATTAAAATAAAACTATTGGGTCAAATACAAAATTAATGAAATTGGTCTCTTAAAATTACGTATTCTTTCTAATTAGGATGTAAAAACCGTGAGTTATTTTTTTTGGGTTATCCCAAATTATTCCATGTAATAATAATGCGTGTGATATCCATGGGCTTATTAGCAGTGATCGGATCTCGGATGCAATTTGGGGTGAACGACTTCAAACGTTATGCTTAACATGGATGTGACACGGGATTTCCCGGGATTTTGGGAAATGGGTTATTTTATTATTAATAATTAATAACTTTTGTCGAGGGTTAAACTAAATAAACAAAATGAAAATGTTCGCTATCTATCTATAATAGGTCATTTATTTGACACATACTTTTAAAACATATTTTAGATATAAAATAACTCTACTTTTTGAAACAAAATTTAAAAATAAACATCTTAATAACATGCAACACAATAGCATACTAATTATATCCCTTGCAATAATACCTAGACAAAAGAAATAGTAACATGACAAAAACTTAACCTAAAAATAAAATGAAATTAAAACTACTATGTTTTAGTCGTGTTTATATAATTAAAGTAACATAATATTATTTTTTCAATATTTTCAGGCGTTAATCGATTTCTTTTAACATCTAAGATCCATTTGTAAGTGGAAAAAGACCTTTCGACTTCTACTGATGTAAGCGAAGCGAATTTGTAAATAGAATTTTCGTCACTTGTAGATTCATTTGACATCTGATCTGCATATTCCCGCACAGTGTCAAGGTCAGGATTTCGATTAATAACTGCTTCTAATTTGTTTATGATAGGTAAACTAGAACACCAATTAACAAATAGTGAGGATAGCCTCACTTGATCAAATTCTACCAATGCATCAACGATTGATGTGTTGCGTTCTTGTAGGCGAATTAAAACTACCTCGATGATTTTAAAGTTTTCGTCTATGAAGTCTAAATCTTTTTTAAGGTCGGGTTTCTGTAACACTTGCCTAGCTTTTCTAATCGCCACTGAATCTGAAGCTCTTAAACATGATAAAACCGAACTGATTTCATTAAAGTATTTTACGTAGTAAGAAACGGCAGAGAGCCAAGTACCCCACCTAGTTATCACTGGCTGAGGAGGTAAAGGCAAATTCGGGTATTTTTCTTATAACAGTTTCACACGACTGGGAGATTTCAAGAATATTTTTTTCAAGTTTGCGATCATAGTGTCTACATCAGGGTATTGAGATCGAATGTTTTCAGCTACTCGATGCAAAGCATGAGCTAAGCACGTAACATGAATCATCGTTGGTAAAACACTTTTTAAAATTCGTCTAGCCTTTAACATATACGCAAAACTATCTGTACACAACATAAGAACATTGTCAACTTTGTCTTCGTAAGATTCACCCCATATTTTTTCTAAACAATCAATAACAAAATTTGATATGGTCTCCCCATTAACTACTTCCAAGACTTTACACGCTACTAGATAAGTTTTTTCGGAAACAGTCGAATTCAAAGGCTTCACCAAGAAATGAACTACATATCTACCTAGAAAATCTGTTGTTTCATCCAGCGATATCCATATTTTTTTATTTGCCAATTTACCGTGTATGGCAGCAATCCGGTTTTGATAAAATTTATCCAAGTAGTTTTTTCTAATTGTTGACTCACTAGGTAAGCGATGGAACGGCCGATTACCACAAGCACAGTGTGAATACTTTTCGAAAAAAGATAAAAATGCTGGATTCTCAATTTGCAACCATGGAATATTGCATAGTATCAGAAACTCTATAAGATCAAAGTAAAAGTCTTCAATTTCATTTTTCTTTGAACACCTTCCTCTGTGTATAGCTCCTTCGACGTGTTTCTGAATCGTACTCTTTCGACACCCAATATAAATTTCACATATTGTACAATATATACTACGCTTAGTTGATTCGAACATTAAGTCAGGATACGATTTAATCCAACTTAGAATAGTTTCTTCCTTAGGTTGCCACGCCATATTTTAATTTCTACTTGTCTAGGTACGTTTTTTCTAAGAAACCACCACAATCCAAAAAGTCGTCAAATTAAAAATACGTCACTTAATATGTGCACACTTAACGAACACTAGAATTGTCTATTAGTAATGGTTATTTATACCTGAAATTATTATTATTTGTCGTTAATGAGAATGTGATATGAAAAGCAGAGCTCGATCTGAATGACAATGTCAGTCCAGACATTGTCATTCAGATCGAGTGCTTATTTCAAGTAGCCATATCATTTAATAAAAGAGGTTGATAAGTGGTAATTGTTTATGAAAAGACTATTAAGATAAGACGTACACGTTACGTTCAGTTCTTCTATGCAGTACTGTAAAAATGTTGTTATTAACTTATTAACTACATATTATTTTATTACTTTTATAGAGTAAACTACTTACAATTAAAAGTTATTCACCTTTTTATAAATTTAGGTATCAAAGAGACTCGCGGGATTGTAAGTCATATCCATGTTAAGATAACGGACTTAAATCCCGGGAAATTGCATCCAAGATCCGATCACTGCTTATTAGGCTTATCTAATAAGTCCATGGGAGTGTCTATAAATAACTTGATATTGGCAAAATACACCTTAACAGGAGTGACAACTAACTGATAAGCTTAATCGTGAAACTAACTGATATTTCGGAAACTGCTTCCTAAACTAAATGTATATCTCGAGAGATTAAATCAACATCGACGCACTACCTCTTCCGTGTAGGCACGGATCGGTTGAGCTCCGCGTAAATAAATCGTTTTATTGTGTTATCCTCCCAAAAAGCCGGACTTTTTTTTCGTAAAGTAAATCTTATTACATCATTCGGGTAATAATTGGTCTCACAGATTGTTATTAAGGTACTTACACGCTTTTAGCATTACTTTATAGCTATTACGTTTAATTTGACAGAGCGAGAGCCCCATCACACAGAACATCATCACTCTAGAGTCTAGTTACCCACTTGGAGTAAAAACAAGACAATGTATTTACCTGCTCTAGTGCTTACAATTGAGTACTTGTTTGTTCTTTGCGGTGTGTGTGTGTGCGTTTTAGTTTTAAAGTATTTCTTTTTTTTTGATTATTTTATTTTGACGTGATAATGTCTTATAATCGATGAACGCCGGCTGCACGCACGAAAAAGCGTGCCCCAATGTCACGTTCCGCCTGAGCCGAGTGTGCAAGCAAGAGCGCGGACAAGCGATAGAGAGGCACGATCGGCCTAAACTTTCAGCTTGTGACGCATCGTTTTGTCGTGGGTGCCACAGCATTGTAGTAAATAAATATCAGGGGACAAACTTACACCAATTGGGATTGTCCAAAAAAAATAACTCTACATTTTTACATTTTAATTCGAAAGAATAGGTAATTTTAAGATTTCAATTTCATTAATTTTGTATTTGACCCAATAGTTTTGTTTTATTAACTTTATTTATTTAGCAGTAATTTTATGGATGACATGATTATTTTAAATTTCGGTTCTCATTTCCTAAAAATTACAACAATTAATTGATGATATCGAATGATAAAAAGTGTTTTTAGTAGTGCTATTTCAAGCGGTTTTCGCCTAACCCGTAAGATGCACCTAGGAGGGCTTCAAGCCGAAATCGAAAGTCAAACAAAGGTCAAATATACTTTTGTCAAAATGTCCGAAATAGATAAATATTTCAAAGCTTAATAATGCAGAACGGTTTTAAAACTCTATTCCCCGAAATGGTTTTCTAATTAGAGTAATTTAAAAAATATGAACAATCCCAATTGGTGTAAAAACAAGACAATTTATTTACCTGCTCTAGTGCTTACAATTGAGTACTTGTTTGTTATTTGCGGTGTGTATGTGCGTTTTAGTATGAAAGGTTTTTTTTTTTGACGTGGAATATCTTATAATCGTTGAACGCCGGCTGCACGCACGAAAAAGCGTGACTCATTGTCACGTTCCGCCTGAGCCGAGTGTGCAAGCGAGAGCGCGGGAGAAGCGATAGAGAGGCACGATTGGCCTAAGCGTTCGGCTTGTGCCACAGCATTGTAGTAAATAAATACAATTAATAAATAAATATCAGGGGACAAACTTACACCAATTGACCTAGTCCCAAACTAAGCTCTAGACTTGTACTATGGGTAGATACTAGACAGTGATATAAATACTTATATAGATAAACAATACTTAAACACGTCGAAAACATCCAAGAGTCATGAACAAATAATAACCACGTCATTATTTTTCGAGAAAAGTTTAAAACATGCATGATTATTTTACCTATTAAGAAGCTTGAGGACCTAGTTTTTCATATTCTGTTGAGCCTGTTACCATAAGTCGGTTCAGCTATTTCTGAGGGCAAATTAAGGTTAGTTTAAATCAGGTGCACGTCCAAAAAAGGGACAAGGTCAATTAAAAATGCATCAAATTAACTGAAGTTTTAATGTCACCGAAGGGACCGCATACTCCGGTATAAGCTGCCTGAGCCCCTTTAAAACGTACTGTGAGCTCGGAACTTTGTTCTCAACTACTCAACGGGATTAAGGCAAAGTTTTGCGAATAATTTTCATTGAACTAGGTAGAAGGTACTAGGAATAGGATTAAACTTAACCACGAGTCGACCACTGTTCAAATACGAGGAAAGGTATTCGTTAATATGACGTACGTTTCCGCACCGCGTCCGAGTAAATATAGTTTACAAGTTCTGTACCCGCATCTGAAATAGGCGGTTAACAATACGTATATAACACTACTAGCTTTCGCCCGCGACCCCTTCTGCGTAGAAGTCGTTTATTGCTGCCCCCTCGGGAACAGTCCAATTTTCCGGGAAAAAAAGTATTCTATGTCCTATTCCAGGACATAACCTATAGATATGTGTGACAAGTTTCATCTCGATCCGTTCAGTGGTTGAAGCGTGAAAGACGCACAAACATACACACTTTCACATTTATAATACTAGTATAATTACATACATAACATGTATAATTTATGTTTATAATCCCGTTATTCAATAAGGGCCTTGACAGGTGTCAAAGCTGTACAAAATACGTTTCAGGTTATATTTTTTACTTCGTTGACAGCTGTCAGATCAGACGTTACTGCGACGGGGGTACGGGTATAGTATAGTTCCTGGAAGACCGCGTCGCTCTGTTTAAGAAAAGTTATTTCGCGCGAGGACTTGACTTTTAGCCCTGAGCAACCCCCAGTACAAAAGTCAACGATCAAAATCGTCTCAGTAAACGCTATTCCAACTACTCGACAAATATGATATTTTAGTCACTAATATTTGTAACTAAAATATCATATTGGTTGACTTTGACCAAGACATAGACCCATTATACACTAACTTTGATTTTTTACGCCAAAGTACCTATACCTAAGTATCTTCTTAGATTCTTTCATTACATCACCGGCAATAGTTTATATCTTTTTCTATGTGACAGATATAAAACGCATACTATTATATACTATATATTCAATCCCAGGCTCTTTGGATATGACTCTCTTAAGCTTCGTCCACATGTGTATCATTTCGCCGTATCGTATCTCAGTCGCGTAGAACCGACGCATATCATGATCGCTAGTGTTGACGCAAAAATATCGCAATCATGCTACGCGCCGTAGCTGATTCCGTGTTGCTACGCGTTCAATAATACCCAAAACGCTTGCCATCAATATCGGTAAAGTGCGGACTTGTTTTGATGATGCATAATAATACGCAATTAATACGATTAAATTCTTAAAGCGTATCACTTTTCAACTCGACGCAGATAATATTAACCGGCGAGTTTAAATTGCCACGTCGGGAGCACAAAACACATTTTAAGGCGTGCATTATCAATTAGGCGACAAAGAACTCTTGGTTTCTTGACAACCACGGTCCTCGAACCTGTTTAAGATTACAACAGAGATTGCACTACCAGTGGAGCAACGAGTTTGTCAATACAATTGTGATCAACTGCTCGGTTCACTAATGTTTGACCAAAAAATTATTGACAAATTGTCATTTGACAAACAACGTTTAACCAAATGATCATTGGCAAACGAGACATTTGACAAAAGTATCATCTTACAAAAACTTACTTAGCAATTGATCAATTAGCAATTAGTTTACCTATTTCTGGGAAGAAAAAAAAACAACCTCGAAGGCCAAGGCGTAATCATTTGGAAATTGACTTGTAGTAAAATGATCAATTGATGAAACATTTTTTTGCAAAACGTTGTTTGTCCAGTGTAATTTTGCCAAATGACTTTTGGTCAAACGGCAGGACACCCAACTGGTCGCTTGACCCTCGATGACTTGACTATTTGGCAAAACTTTATATCAAATAAATGAGTATATTTTCTCTAAAAATTTACGAATGCATACCCGTCAGCTGCCTGTCTGTTTACATTACCTGCTGGCAGAGAACACGCGCCGCGCGCGCCATCCCCGTGGACCGGAGTGATTGATTCCAACAACACTTCTGCATTTAGCACTTTATCTGTACGAGTTTTGTTATTGCAGTACAGTGATGGATTATAAATAGAATAACATTTGAGTGCACGTCCCAACTTATTCGATATTGAAATGTTTTTTTAAAGTGTCATAACAAATTATTGTAAGCTTTCATTGCCAAAACTGCGGTCAGTATTTTCTCCAACCGGTCTCATTATACACCGTGTTTTATTTTATTTACGATAACTTCGGCATATTACTAGGTACATCCATAGAAACTAAGTGCCGTAAAACCTGGTAACTATGGTCCAGTACTTCAACTGTGGTCCAAGTCTAAGTTGTTTAATTCCTCATAGATGACTTAAGTATAAGCATTTTAAAACTTTAGTCAACAAGAAATGTCTATAAAACAACACGTTTCCTTAACTAAAGATAATGGGAACTTGTACTGTTGGTCATTGATTTTGGACCATAGTTGGAAGATTTTGGACCATAGTTACCAGGTTTTACGGTGGTAGATTAGATTTATAAATATTGCAAAATATTTTTTTTTTCTGTTTAGAACAAAGTATTTAATCTTTGGTTATTCTAAAAAGGCCTTTAGAGTTAACTCATAGTCAGTGTCAAATACATCAATGTTGGCGTGACATACACAGACAGTTAAGAGCCTTTTAGATCAGTTCAACGTGATTAACTGATTAAATTTAAAAATTAAATATCTTTATAACCGTTATAGTTATCATTTGTCTGTCTTCGGGAAATTAACTTTATTTGACCTAAAGAACGTTCCCTTAAAGTTATCGTAAATCAAAAAAAACACGGTGTATACGTTTACGTATAAAATATACATTTTAAAGGTAAATGGGTTTTAAAAATTCGGACCATAGTTAAGCGCAGTTAACTATACAAACAACGAAGTCGAAAAATGTTCCGTTGTGCGACGAAAATTAAGCCTACAATTGTATGGCTAATTTTCGTGTTATACCGGAAAAGTTTCATAGAAAATTTAATTGAGTAAGTTAGCGCGGCCAAGTTTTCGGTCCTCACCCAAATTTGTTTTTGGGACACTGCTTTTCGATGCCTAATAAAAGTTAAGGGGATAATCTTGGGATTTTTTCTGATGCTGATCGACATTAATCTAACCTAATATTGCTTATGCGCTGCTAACGATGACTTTGTAAATTCGCGAATTCGCGATCTTAATCTTCCAACAAAGTGTGATCCGGATTACGTACCTATATTTGAGTTTGAGAAACGCGTCTATGAATAACGAAATAAAGTATCTAAACCAATGTAGTAAGTATTGAATCATCGCATCGAATATCGCCATTACTTTGAAAAACCCAGTATCTCATATTTCGTGACGTACGATTTTAAACTTAAACGTGAAACTCATACATCTCGAAATATCAGATACAAGTTTTTTCTAAAGTAGTAACGATATGCCTATGCTTATTCAATAATAGGCTACCATCGAGCAAAGCCTCTATTCTACTCGGTAAAAACGATATAGCTATTGATTTGTCGTATTGTCAACGTTTTGGTAGCTCTTATTTACTTGACAGTAATGGCGACCGAGTTAAAACCAATACGATTACACGTCACAGAAACCGAAACCAAACCGACGGAAACCGAAGATAGCCATAAGGACTCTCAATGGCTAATAGTAGGATTTAGTATATTTTAAGTTGTTGATAATTCCTTAACGACGTTTTGCACAATCAGGCTAAGATTTACCAGTGTATTAGTGACAGGTTGCAAACCCATCGCCTAAGAGTACTAGAAGCCTTTATTATTCCCTTAGTCGCCTCTTGCACACAAAACGACGGTTGTGTTTTAACAAGTTTGTAAATATCTAAAAAGACAGTCTTACGCATACATACCTTCACGCCTGTGATCCCAGAATGGGGTAGGCAGAGCTACAGAATTACCGACATCTTTAAAAACTTGTTGATAATTCAGTAACCACATTTTGCAGAATCAGATTAAGATGTTAAAAGCCCGGCTGGCTGTTCACAATGGAGTGCTGGCCCCTACCCTGATGTATGGTAGTGAATGTTGGGTGTGGCAGGACAAGCATGTAAGTCGTGTAAATGCAGTCGAAATGCGCTCTTTGCGTAGTATGTGTGGTGTGAAACTGATTGATAGAGTTAGAAATGAAAAAATCAGAGAGAAGTGTGGAATAAAAGAAGATGTAGTGACTAAGATTGAAAAGGGCATGCTTCGATGGTTTGGTCATTTGGAAAGGATGGATGAGGGAAGATTGACGAAAGAGATATACAGATCGAAAGTGTGTGGAAGGGTCGGAAGGGGCCGCCCTAGGCGTACTTTTTCGAATCAAATCGGAGAAATACTGGAAAAGGGCCGAATCTTAAGTACTCGAAACCGTCGTGCGTGCATGACTCGATGTATGAATGTTGAAGAAGCGAAGGAAATTTGTCAGGATCGTAGCAAGTGGAAAGAAGTGGTCTCTGCCTACCCCTCTGGGAAACAGGCGTGATTTAATGAATGAATGAAAGGTTAAGATGTTATCTTATCAGTGTATTAGTGGCAGGTTGCAAACCCATCGCCTAACTCCACTATAAGGCTTTATTCCCTTAGTCGCCTCTTACTACATCCACGAGAAGACAAGGAGTAGCACTATTCTAATCTGGCAAGCACACAAAACAACGGTTGTGTTTAAAAAAGACAGTCTTTTTTATAAATGTACAACTTCGACATTAGGAAATTTACTTAGCGTTTTAAATAACGCGGAACAATTTGCAGCACACACGGGAAAACTTTTAAGGGCATAAACCAATTTGGAATGAGGGGGGTTCATCCGGGTTCCAATTTGGATTCAATCACGTCGCAGTGGGCGACGGCTTCGGCTGAGGCGGAACCGGACGGACGAGCACTCTGCTCCACAACGCAAGATTTTTAATTTTACATTTATTTAATTGTATCTTTGGCACAATGCCACCGAGGCTTTTCAGGTATTTTTATTTAAGTAGTATTTAGTTTTAGTTTTTAGTATTTCAAGTCATCTAAAACACATCACAGTTCATTAAATCTTATCATTTTAATCAGATATAAAATATTTATTATTAAAATATGAATATATTAAACGATGATATTAAATCAATAAATTTTATTGTAATATATTTTATCCTCCTAAGAAACACCATACACAGAAATTTGCCAGTGGAAAATAAAATTATTGCGATTGCAATTTGCAATAAAGTATTTTTTCTAATTTAATGGCCAGTCATAAATACAAGAGAAATTCTACTTTATCTTTTTTACAATTTATATTTTATCGCAATGGCCGTATTATAGACCTTTTTTATAAGCGGGGACTTAGGAGGATATATCATTATCTTTTAAATCAAATATAATATTATCATGGCGTTAATATCTGACTGAATATGAGCCGACGTGTTACCTGACGTCACGCGGTGTATTGGATCTATCTGTATATCGTGGTCTAATTAGCAGTTTTAAATGCTTGTATTAGCCGTATTTCTTCACCTATTTAAATTTGGGTTATATCTTTTAAGGTATTTTCACATTTTGTTGAGAAATGAGATTTAATAAATCTATGCATATTCCCTATTGTGAGTCCTTTATAGTTAATATAGTAGTTCTGCTTGGACTTCTATTTCATTTAATGTGAAGAAACCTATCATATCATGTTTAGTTCAGGACAAGGGTTATCTCTACGTTCATCCAAAGAGATTATTCATGTTCATAAAAATTTAACAGTTAAAATCGAAACGTCATCACTCATCAGTAATAAAATAGGAAGTAATTAGGATTACACATTCGAAAGATATCACAACAGAACTACTATATAGATAGATAACCCCCGATATAATGGTTAGGTTCCCCTTCATAATGCTCAGTATCAGAGCTGATATATCGTCGGTGATATTTCAAAACCGCATAACTAACAAATTTATGATAAAGCAAAATAAACCTTACAATCTTATTAAAAAGGTACATTTTGCTCCTTATTTAAAATGTTACTTACGCGGCTTTGCAGTTTCACCGACGATATCTTAAACGGCCCAACCGATTTTGATGAAACCTAGCTAAAAACCACCGCTAGAAAACCTGCTTTCGAATAAAATGCATTAAAAACGATTCACCCAGTTAAGACACATTACCACACATTGCCACACACACACATGATTTTCAAACTCATAACGCCCCTCTTTTGCGTCAGGGGTTAAAAACAATACCATTTTTCTTTACGTTTGACTTTGACTTTGACTTTGACGTTTATCGACGGAGTAAACGCTCCGTGCGTCCCTTTCAAATGAGCCCCGGCGTGCTCAAAGGCAGCAAGCCGTCTCGACGCCTGCAAATTCGCAAGGAACGAGTTCTTAGCGGGAGTCGCATTCCAGCTATTATATACTCGTACCAACTTACGAGCATTATACCTACGTGACATTCGACACGGGTAACTAATCGAAGTTACCCTTGATTGATAATTACATACATACATACCTTCACACCTTCATTCCCAGAGTGGGGTAGGCATAGCTACAGAATTACCAACAACTCTAAAAACTTGTTGATAACTCTGTAACCACAATTTGCACAATTACGCTACAAGTTTAACAGTGTATATTAGTGACAGGTAGCAAGCCCATCGCCTAACAGTACTACAAGCCTTTATTCCCTTAGTCGCCTCTTACGACTTCCACGGGAAGACATGGAGTGGCACTATTCTAACCCGGCAACCACACGGCAATCGGCAATGATTGATAATTATGAATGATTAATCTAAGCAAATCAGTAAATATTTATTTTGGGGAGTGTCTATCGCCTGGGCCGGTATTCTAGGCGGTAGAATCAATATCGTAGTTAATCTGTTATGGTAGGGTTATGACGTCAGCCGCCATTACTGTCAAGTAAATAAGAGCTATCAAAACGGTGACAATACGATAACAGCTCAAACGCGGTATGTTTTTTACCGTGTTGAATAATAGACGCCCTGGTCTAACTAAAAGTATAAAATTCAAAAAAATCAAAATTTGTTATGAAGTGGATCTGCTAGCGCTTCGGACAAGACAATAATTGCGCAGAAGAAGCACCGCAAGAAACTCCAGCACGTCATTTTATCTATCTTTAAGCATAGTACTTCAAAAGTAATTTACATTACAAATTAATAAAGTAATGAATAATAATAAATATACTTTATTATTATTCATTACGTTAGTTTCCATTTTCTACGCGGACGAAGGTTAATTTCAAATAAATAAAAGCAGGCTATAAGTACTTTCTTGATGGCTTTCCGGCCACGTAGAAATGAAATGAATGCTTTAGAGTGGGATATTAAGATAGGAGTAATTTACAAATTGTTTACACCCTCTAGTTTGTTAAACTTGTGCAAATGAGTCAAAAACCGTGCAGTTTTTGTAAACGATGTTTGTAAGTTTCATTTTTAATGTTTGTAGAATTAATATCATATTTTTTTATTGTGTATGGAATTTATGGGTATGGGTTAAACAAACATTTAACTATTAGTATCACCAAGTTCTATCCTTACAGATGTATACACAATTCACTTACTCTAATTATTTTTCTCATTTGGTGATAATATCACCAAATAAGAAAAATAATTATAGTACTTAGTTTTAATAATTATAGAAAATTAAATATTAAATAAAATTAACATAATTAAATAAATAATAACAATCTAGTCAGGTTTATATTCCATAAATTATTTTACACTGTACATTTTTTTACGGACCTCATTTTTAGTTGATTCTTAAAGCTTTTTACTACTTTATTTGACTTAAAACTATCCGTCAAATGATTAAAAATTCTAATACACATAATGTACGTAGCCATTTTTTGTTTTTAATTTTAGTTTATCACCAGGCTTGTACATTTTGTGCAAATATTGTGGTCGTACTGTTCTAGCGGATAATGCACTTGTTGGAAGCATTCTTTGTTTTTGAACACGAACATACGCACTCCCATGATGTAATATATAGTTAGTATATGATGCCTTATTATATCATATGGTCGGCATGAGTCATCGGGTTTGAGTCCAAATATAGCTCGAATGCAGCACTTTTGTATTAAAAATACGTCATTTATACATAATAATAAGAATACTGAAAAGTAGGGCTGAATCTACATAACCGATGTAAGCCGTTAATGCTGTTTTCACGGAAACTAATTGATGAACCCTCCTCAGAGCTTAAGTAAATCTATTAATTTTAGAACATGGGTAAACCATGTTCATGCGCCTTCCACGTTGTATCTAAAATGCCCGAAAAAAGTTGCCTGTGCCACTTCTTCAATTCGTTCCTCGTTATAGTTCACGTCTAGTGTGTGATTCACCTTTATTAGTATTTATGAAATTGTATGTATTTAGTTTTCCTTAAGTTTTCTTTTTGATTACTTCTTGTCACGCAGGACTGATGGCCGATGGGGTCAGAAGGTTCTTGAGTGGCGTCCGCGGACCGGGACACGAGCTGTGGGTAGGCCTCCAACAAGATGGAGTGATGACCTTGTAAGGATCGCGGGAAAGCGGTGGATGCGAAAAGCACAAGACTGGTCTGAGTGGAGAGCCTTGGGGGAGGCCTATGTCCAGCAGTGAACGTCTTTCGGCTGACATGATGATGATGATGGACTTCTTGTCAACCATTTGATTACAGTGTTTAATGCTTTCTTTATGTATACATGTATGGGATTGATGTACCCGCAAAGTTTATCTCTAATTTGATTTATGAACTAAACGACTAAAAATAAACTAAAAATAAACGACTATAAATAGTATGTTATTAGTACAAAATTTGCTGGTTTGCCAAAGGTAATCTCAAAGAGATCCCTTAAAGGGATAAGTTCGCGTTTGTTCATTTCAATTCTGTAAATATTGTATTTGAATTTCTGTGTTTGTACAATAAAGTGTTTCAATAATATAAATACGTGTGAAGATTAGGTAACATACAAAAATATTAATAAAGCTGCCGGTGCTTTGGGATCATTATCTTGTGAAGTATCTTACCCAGCATTATTATCTTTTTATTGAAAAGACGAAACAGTAAATAATTCATTCCTCTTATTAGGCACTTGACACGTAGCGCTGTGCTCCGCCCTCCCTGAAGAAAACGTGCCCGAACTCTAGCGCCTCTCTTGCACGTGCATAAACTTGCCTACGCAAACTCTTACACAGAGAAAACAGATCTGATCTCTTCAAAGTAATACAAATTCAATGTTTTACACACGTCTTCGCTAAACTAAACCCCCTCTGCTTTCTGTAAATTTAATTAAAAGTATTTTTTGTAATTTTTGATTTATCTCATTTTTTTGTCTGAATGCCACCCTTGCCACTATGTTTATATTAAATTGATAACACCGAGTGACAGCCATGACAGTTAGGTATTAAATGTAGTGTAACTAGTGTAACCACACTTTAGGACTTTAATTATTAGTTTTATTAGAAATTTTACGATAATGAAAGAAGGCTAATTTAAACAACTGAGTTAATGTCATACAATGTTCGTCATTAACTGAGCCATAATCAAGTGTTATGTATTACCAATTTGAAATCACCCTGAGTTGCTACAGTTATGCAAAAATATTGCAGTATTTTTCAGACTCTGAATTAAATACAGCCTAAATGACTAATCAAACTTCAATGGTTACTCGGTATAGGTGGGTTCACAGAGTTTCTTGCCAAGATGCATTACGCTAACATTTCTATTCGATTCGTTTTTAAACCAATAGCGTCACGTGTCAATAGCGTACTGGTAGATCACGTGACTTTTCGTATCACGTCATCTACGAGTGACGCGATTGGTTTAAAACGAAACGAATAACGTTATTTAGCGTAATGCATATTGGCAGGGGCCTCAGGACTTGTTACGCTAAATGGACAGTGTAAATCATGCGCTCGGGATGGGTCACATCGTCGCTAGAGTACGTAACATGACAAATACCGTCGACATAACTAGACCCCGTTATTTTGTCGCTCTGACATCGCTTTTGAGTAGAGATTTAATGTTTGTTTTATCGACTATCTAAATGTCGATGGTATTGTACTTACAGTTATAAATGTCATATCACTGACAATGAGACAAAGATAAAAACTACTAAAAAAAGAATGGTATTAAAAGTCGGGTGGTCGTTAGTTAATATTGTTTATATTAGATTTTCCACAATAATTACATTAGTTTATCGCATCTCGTAATACTACTGAATTTATCTACTTATGTTTAATCAAGAACATTTAATACCTACGCTATATTGAAATTGAGCAGAGATCTAGAAAGAAAAAATCTATCGCTTTGTTGTATATCTAATATAAACTAAAAGCATCGATATAGAGGCACCCGATAAAATAAACGTTCAATCCCTACAACAATGCGATCTCACCGCAACTAGATTGTCACAAATGTGAACCCAACTTAAGGGTCACGTTACAGTCCTGTCAGTGCATGGTTTACACGGTCAAAATTTAGCATAACAAGTACTGTAGATTTGCCACGCAGTCCGATCCAATGGAGCGCTATAGTCTGCTTAAAGTCGTGAACGTAACCTACTGTTTTTTGTAACAGCGCTGTGCCCATGCAAACTACCAACACTGGAGCCCTTCGGCGTGAATTAAATTTCCAGCTCACCAAGTGGAGGCTCAGGTGAAACGTGAAACGCGATATAAATGATCAAAGTACTTATATTATGTATTATGAAAAGTCGACAAAACTACTGATGTTACTGACATGCGTTACTAACACGGTCACAGAACCATGACATGTTATAATGATATGTTGTTACAAACGTAGACCCAACTTAAAGCAACGGTACTGTCAGTGCATAGTTTACTTACACTGTCGACATTTAGCGTAACAATTTCTGTAGATTTGCCTCGCAGTCCGATCCAACGGAGCCCTATAGTCTGAACCAACCTTAAAAGCTTGAACGTGACCTACTGTTTTTTGTAACAGCGCTGTGGCCATCAAACTACCAACACTGGAGCCCTTCGGCGTGAATTAAATTTCCAGCTCGCCAAGTGGAGGCTCAGGTGAAACGTGAAACGCTGTATAAATGTTTAAAATACTTATATTATTATGTGTTATTAACACAGTCACAGCACCATGACATGTTATGATGAAATGTTGTTACAAACGCGGACCCAACTTAAAGGTCATCTTACGACGGTACTGTCGGCGCATAGTTTTCTTACACTATCCACATTTAGCGTAGCAAGTTCTGTAGATTTGCCAAGCAGTCCGATCCAATGGAGCCCTATAGTCTGAACCAACCTTAAAGTGACCTACTGTTTTTTGTAACAGCGGTGTGCCCATGCAAACTACCAACACTGGAGCCCTGCGGCGTGAATTAAATTTCCAGCTCGCCAGTGGAGGCTCAGGTGAAGCGTGAAATGCGATATGAATGATCAAAATACTTATATTATTATGAAAAATTGACAAAACTAGTTACTGATTGTACTGACATGCATTACTAACACGGTCATAGAACCATGACATGTTATGATGAAATGTTGTTACAAACGTGGACCCAACTTAAAGCCCATCTTACGACGGTACTGTCGGCGCATAGGTTACTTACACTGTCGACATTTAGCGTAACAAGTTCTGTAGATTTGCCACGGAGTCCTATAGTATATGAACCCAACTTAAAGTTTTGAACGTGACCTACTGTTTTTTGTAACAGGGCTGTGCCCATGCAAACTACCAACACTGGAGCCCTTTGGCGTGAATAACATTACCAGCTCGCCAAGTGGGCCTCCCACTGAAACGCGATATAAATGTTCAAAATACTTATATTATTATGCGTTATTAACACAGTCACAGAACCAAGACATGTTATGATGAAATGTTGTTACAAACATGGACCCAACTTAAAGGTCATGTTGCAACGGTACTTTCAGCGCATAGTTTACTTACACAATCCACATTTAGCGTAACAAGTTCTTTAGATTATGTGAACGATAGTATAGGTATGAACCAAACTTAAAATTTTGAACGTGAGCTACTGTTTTTTGTAATAGCGCTGTGCCCATTCGAACTACCAACATCGGAGCCCTTCGGCGTGAATTAAATTTCCAACTCGCGAAGTGGAGGCTCAGGTGAAACGTGAAACGCGATATAAATGTTGAAAGTACCTACTTATATGAAAAGTCGACAAGCCTTCTTTATATAAGGGTTATGTTATTCTAGTGTAACTACGTATAGGGACTTCGATGTAAGTATCGCGCGTTATAAAAAAATGTGACGTTATTTAAAAAATAACTGCATTTTGTTTTATTGCATAAACTCACACTAACCAAATTAATTATATGTTGGTACAGTTTAAAGGGTTTGCCGTGTGGTTGCCGGGTTAGAATAGTACCACTCCATGTCTTCCCGTGGATGTCGTAAGAGGCGACTAAGGGAATAAAGGCTTGCAGTAGGTACTGTTAGGCGATGGGCTTGCAACCTGTCACTAATACACTGGGAAACATCTTTGCCTACTTGTGCAAAATGTGGTTACAGAATTATCAAGAAGTTTTAAGACTTGTTGATAATTCTTTAGCTCTGCCTACCCCACTCTGGGAATGAAGGCGTGAGTTTATGTATGTATGTATGTAAAGTTTAAAGAGCTTTTTTTTGCTTATCGCGGTCGATTGAGCTCATATCACCTTTCTATTAAGCGGACTCCCACAATTTTTTTAATGGAAAAATGACGCCGTATAGCGTTTGTGAATATTAAATGAAAAAATTGAAAATTCCAAAATACGCCACGTTTAAAATTTTATATCGGCTTAGCGATGTATTACAATATTCTGACAGTTTTTTTTTATTTTTATTTGAGGCTTGTTAGTTTTTGTAGCATTTTGTTCGAACGTATCATTTTTAGAGTAATGCTGGAGTGGCTTCGAAAATATGTTTTTTTTTACAAGCGTTGAAATTAAGCCGGCAACGCAGCTGCAGTAATCTCCTGGTGTTGCAGGTGTCCACTGCCATTGGCCTTCTAGCATATAAAATATATATGCTGAAGTTATGGTGTGATCTAGCACATTGCATTTAGTAAATAACTGTTAACGCAAGGTAAGTATAAGATATACTTAGTCAAGCAAGTTAAGCTTGGAGTCTACCTCAAACAAAATCTTTTAAAAAAACCGCAGAAACAGAAATGAAGCATGATAATTCTGGGGTCCTAGTGAAAAAGGGGACAAGTCTTCGGAAGATTAAGTGAAAGTCTTGTATACTCAGTTCATGTATATACCCTTTTTTATTCAGAGTTAAGTCGACTTGTACCCTTTTTCACTTAGACCCCATAATTGTATCCTAGTTATTAAAAGCCACAGCGTTGGAGCTTGATTATTTCTAAATAAATAAACATAAACTTAGTCAAAGTATTTTAGTTTAGTTTCAACTACCTTTTGTTTTAATTGCAGCTGTCCTTTAACAGGCTGTAACTGCGAGAGATCTGTTAATATTGTAATGATTGCGCGCTATTGAAAACAGAACGAGCGCTGGAGTGAGTAATGCGGTTAGCGCGTAAACCGCCTAAATCCAGTGTTCCGTCAAACGCTTGGAAGCCAAAGCCGTTAATTACTTCGCTAAAGCGCATAATTATTCGATCCTGTTGGGCGAAGTTTTACTTACAATTTGAAAGAACTACACTTAATTTGGGCAACATATATGGGAAACCAGTTAACGGTATAACACCTCATATTATTAAGAAGGCTGTGGGAGAGTGGGTGTTTACACGCACCGTGCGACCCTCTGATGTCCAAGCCAAGAAGCAAACGTTACTAACCTTTTTTTTTAATATCACTCAATATGCATGGGATGACAATCTTGTGCGTTGCGAGAAACCATGCGGTCGACTGTCATCTCATACATTTTGTTCATCTAATACTTAAAATTGGAATTTCAATTGCCGTGTGGTTGCCGGCTTAGAATTGTGCCACTCCATGTCTTCCCGTGGAAGTCTTAAGAGGCGACTAAGGAAATAAAGGCTTGTAGTACTGCTAGGCGATGGGCTTGCTACCTGTCACTAATATACCTACACTGTTAAACATCTTAGCCTAATTGTGCAAATTGTGGTTACAGAGTTATCAACAAGGTTTTAGAGTTGTTGGTATTTCTGTAGCTCTGCCTACCCCACTCTGGGAATGAAGGCGTGAAGGTATGTATGTATGTATGGAATTTCAATTGAAACTATAACCTGATAAACAGATTCCATCGTTTAAACTCCCACAACCCAGTCTACTAGGCTAAGGTATGCTATAAATGAACTTGTCCCGAATATGCGCCCTTAGTTAAAGTTATGGCCCTCATTTAAATAACATCCCTGAAACATCCTCGGATGATAAAACTTCCTAACTATTTGGTAAGTCATTACCAACTAACCCTGCATGGGTTGGTTTATTTACACATTCATTGAACTCGCTTTTCTAACTCCATTCATGCTTGATTTTAAAACAAACGGAACAATAAGTAGTTTTGCTAAATAGCAACGATTAAGCTTAGGTAGGTACTTACTGTGATAACATCCTTGAAAACGTTAGGTATTTAAATTGTATGTATAACAATATGAAATACATTTTTGTACTCGTCGATTAAAATGTTTGTATTACGATTTCATAGAGAATACTGTAACGTCACTCTTTTCATCGTTGAATAGTCTATGTTACTTCCGAAACAACCGAAATAACTATTTCGATACGCTCTAGACAACCGAAAAAAAATTGAAAATAGAACTTCGTATTTAAATAATATGTGCCCTTGTTTAAGGAGACTCGATGCGGTACAAAATTTGCCAATATTGTATGGCGTTTTGGAACGTAGCAGCATCGCGTCATCTGTCAAAAATCTACTTAAACTTGCTGCTGTATCCAGGACATTAAAAAAAACCGGTGGTGTGATAACTTTTCTTTTAAAAGCCAAGAAGTTTACGTTTTCTCTGTGGAAATAAAAATCATCATTCATAAAGATTTCATAGAGAATACTGCAACGTCACTCTTTTCATCGTTGTTACTTCAGAAACAACCGAAATAACTATTTCGATACGCTCTAGACAACCGAAATTTTTTTGAAAATAGATCTTCGGATTTCCATAATTATGTGTCCTTGTTTAAGGAGCCTCGATCCGATACAAAATTGCCAATCTGTGGCGTTTCGGAACGTAGCAGCGTCGCATCATCTGTCAAAAATCTACTTTTAGTTTTCTTATATACTCGTATTAATGACTTACATTATTAATTTTAATGAACTCGTACAAAAAGTATTGTTCACAATAGTGTCATAATTAAGCTTTTTAATCTCGTACCTTACTTAGGCCACTCAGCAAGCTTCGTGGCCTAAACACGGTACTCGACTAAAAAGCTCTCTATTATAACACGATTACGAAAAATACTATTTCAGATCATAAATACCAACTAACATTAAAAGCATTTCTTAAAATCGGAAGTCTGGAGCATAGCCTTATACGTGAACACTGAAACGGGGACAATGATACAAAGAGGTAGAGAAAGATTGGAGGCTTTTGAAATGTGGTGTTAGAGGAGGATGGAGGGGATAATTTGGACAGAAAAAATATCGAATGACCGAGTGCTGATTAGAATAAATGAAAGTAGGAATTTACTAGCAACAATAGAAAATAGAAGAGAAACAATGATAGGAAACCTGCTACGACACGACCTTTTCCCTAAAAACATCATAGAAGGAAAGAGAGGTAGAGAAAGAACAAAAAGAAATTACTTTGAGCAAATAAAAGAGAATGTTAAGGTTGGGTCGTACCAGAGAGTCAAGCAGTTGACGGAGGATCGGAGCGGTTGGCGACTACTCCACCGACAAGGGCATGGCTCTTAAATAAAGTCCTTGATATTGTTTTGACAAGTAATATTATCTTTAAAAACATGATAAGTTAAAGTTAAAATATATAATAAAAATTTAAGACTTTTGACCAGTTATTATTTCTAATAATTATTAACTTTTAACCTTATGATTATGACTGACACTATGTAAGTAGGATGTAAAACGTTTTGGGATGTAAAAAAACGAACTTTTCACTGGCAGACGGTACATTATATACCCTAACAACTAATATTGTTTAATACAGGTAAAAATTGTACTGACTTTTATTATTTAACTATTACTTTTACCAAATGTTTTTTAGAATTATTTATCCTTCTAGAGACTCTCTTGACATGATATGAAATGTCATCATTAGGTATATACCATGTGAAAATATATCAAAAGTGACGCACCATTAGACTGTTGGCGACCAGTGCATTTTTTGTCGCAGGATAAAGGATTCCTTTGTTTTAACTGTTAGTTGGTATAACAGTTAGAAGCTCAGTACAACAGGTCATGTTAAGCTTTTTATTAGATTATAACCAACGACTAATTCCCATTCGTATGGTATTATTATTTTGTATATAAGTTACGTTTAGAAGTTATAATTAAACAAAATATTATTGACGGGATAGTGCCAGCAATCTTGTTGCTAAACTTCGCCTTCCCATAGTTGTCAATTATGTTGTCATGGTGATATTTCTCATATCAAAGCTAGAGATTTCGTTAATAATCAGATTAATGGTTAATAGGCACCAAAAACGGAAAAAATATTACAAGCGAAGAAACGTAAACAGCCAATTAGTATTAGCCCAGTATTAAGTATGTTTCATGTCTCTTTATGTCCCTAAGTAACTTAAATATTTTGTCACTCATCCCCAAAATACAATAGTTTGAAAATACCAGATTACACTTTATTATACCACATTCCCAAAATACCAGATTCAAAATAGGGATGAATTTATTGTACTTATCTACCCAAAATTTTGAATCTGGTGTTTTGGGAATCTGGTATAAAGTGTAATTTGGTATTTTCAAATTATGGTATTTTGGGAATGAGCGCATTTTGTTACCACATTTAATTATTTATTAATTGCGCTTAAACCTTTACTAGCTCCTTTTTTTTTGGCAGCCCTATCAACATACCAGCAAATGTATGAAACCAACTTCAGGGCATATCTTCGCAAAACATGAAAGGATTAATTTACTGTGTTACTTTCTAAATTGATAAGATAAGGTATAGATGTGTCATTATTGATACCACAGCATAGTTTGGGTGAAGTTGGGGAATAATACGCATAAATACGTCAACTAAATTCGCCAAAGGGGCAAAATTTAGCCGATTCCCCTATTGGCCGGCAACGCACCGACATCTCTTCTTAGTTGCTTTTGTATAAGAGAGGTGGTGGTTACTTCCCATCAGGTAACTTACATGCTCGTTTGCCTTCCACTCCTATAAAAAAAACTAAGCAATTCGATTTAAAGCATTAATTCTCTATAACGATAGCCAAGAAGAAGAAATGTTCTTTAATCATAAAGATTTGTTGAAAAAGGTGTCAATACCTAGGCGAAGTAACAAGTCGTGACCTTAATGCCAGCATATAATCAATTATTACGCAAGCAATCCCCTTGAAGAAGCCACGTTATGCTGCCACGCCCAGACCAGAATCAAAAGAGATTGCTTTGTGTTCTTCCGCGCTAAATACGCGAGTCATAGTTTGCGCCCGCCCTGATGGCAAAGTCAAATTTAAATAATTGCTGTTTACATAAAAACCACACAATTGAATTTAAAAAAAATATCTTTCGCGTCTTCCACATTCATACGTTGAGTCATGCACGCACGTCGTCGGTTTCGGGTAAGATTATAGGTTTTCAGTATTTTTCCGATTCGATTCAAAAAAGGACGCCTAGGCGGCCAATTCTGACCCTTCCATTCACTTTCGCTCTGTATATCTCTTTCGATTTAAAGTATTAATTGCCTATAATGAAGCGAATACCCTGACTTACGACGAAATATTCTTTAATAATGAAGATTTAGAAGATCTGTCGAATAAGGTGTACACGTAAGTTTAAAGTCCCTTTAAAAGAATAAATAAAAAAAAACCATCGACGCATGCCCATTTCAATCTTAGTACCAACTAAGGTTCTTTAGTACTTTTTCATTCCTTACTCTATCAATCAGTTTCACACAACACATACTACGCAAAGAACGCAATGCAACAGCATTTATACGACTTTTATGCTTGTTCTGCCACACCCAACAGAGATAGAGATTTGTCAGGATCGTAGCAAGTGGAAAGAAGTGGTCTGTCCCTACCCCTCTGGGAAAGAGGCGTAGTAAAGTGTGTATGTATTAATAAAAAAATGGTTTCCCTAAGAATAAGAAGTTAATTAAGAAGTCATAAATACTCAAATATTTTTCAATCAATAACATGCGAAAAAGATGTCATGTTTGAAAAATAAAACTATCGAGGATTTTATTTCTAATCATGTTTTCACGTTTTCCAATCTCAAGGCAATATTACCAAGTTTAATATACCCAAAGGACAGACACGTTATAGGCGTTATGGTTATTGAGATCTAGATCTCGGAGCAGTACCGAATTTATCCTATGTGGCCTCTAGAACAAACACGGAGATGAGTGCTTAAATAATGTAATTATAGTTGTCGAAACGTCTCAGCGGACTACTTCGCTTTTAACATGAGTAGGGTAGGTACTTAGGTTCACCTATGCCCGCACAAGAGGCGAGTGATTTTTATTAACCCCCAACGCAAAAAAGAGGGATGTTATAAGTTTGACGTGTAAGTGTGTGTGTGTGTGTGTCTGTCTGTGGCACCGTAGCTCTTAAACGGATGAATCGCTTTTTTTTTAATTTGAAAGCAGGCAATCTTACACGAGTTGAACTAGTCCCAAATTAGGTTTTATTTCAACTTAAAAAGAGAGATCTCTGTTGTACTCCTATATGGTAACAGTGTGAAGACATCCTGTTTCGACTTAGGTAGGATTTGCACCGTCTGGTTCCCGTAACAAAGTTGACACACGACATAACCCAAGTCGACCGGCAAATCCTGACATAGTAAGCACACAACCACGTCCGTTTCGCTGCAAGCCGATTAATTGCCTGTACACCAGGCTTAGTGCGTAATTCAGTCAATATTGCTACCAATAACGTGTCGTGACTTCAATCGGGTTATTAATTTGACAACATAAGCAAGAAAATAGAGTTTGAGGTTTAATATAACATTATTGACACGTACGCTAAACAAAGGTAATTGAACAAGAGATTCAACATTATCATTTTATCAACCGAAAGACAAAAGGGTCTCCACGACAGTCTGTGTGTACCTACTACCTATTCGCAACTATTGGTTTTCCGCGATCTTACTAGATGCCCGCCAACATTTCGCTTTCCGGAAGGTAAAATGATTACAAACGGTGTATTTTTATGGCGACTTGATTTTACCCCTGTGAATACTTTCCGGACAGCTGATTTCGACTTGATTTCCGGAGATGAAAAAATATCATGTAGCTCTAGCTGTATATTCACTGAAAAATGCTCACTTCAGAAAAGTAATATCACATTGTACCAAGAATTGACATGTTCCAGACACAAGGGGTAATATCCGGCTGTTCAATAGTTCTTTTTGTTTTCTTTGAAGTTCGTACTTATAGAGTTATATATTGGGTTTGCAAGGAGTGACGAGAAAATGTTTATCGAATAAGCGATCAACTACTGCCGCGAGTCAATACTTAAAGCCCCATAAAAGATTACTATCGTATAATAGTTATTTATGGAATGCAACATTCCAGTTTAAGCGAGTGCCTTGTTAGTATAGTAAGAAGTTAGTTTCCTAGTAGATACATAATAAGCATTAGTATAATAACAGCTGATTGTATATCGTCGCATAGGTACCTACATTATTATTTTTCCATGTTTAATATGGATTAATGTGTATTTTAAACATTAATCCATATTAAACATCTCTCCGATCCCATGACCAGAATTAGACGAATTTTAATAAAAACAACCCTTAAGATATCGTCGGTGATACTGCGAAACCGTAACTAACAAATTTATGATAGCGCAACATAAACCTTACCTTATTATAAAAAAGGTGCATTTTCTTCCTTATTTAAAATGTTACTTACGCGGTTTTGCAGTTTCACCGACTATACATATATCCTATTGGTTACGTAGCAAAACGTCTAAAATCAAATATTATAAGTTCGTTTTTCATACGATCGAAATATATAAAGTCAAATTCCATAACGTACGACATCAATAACATCATTTATCATAAGTTCAAAATGTCTACGATCTAAATTCATAACGTTTATAATCTATACTGCTGACTATGTATAATGTACAAAATACATAAAGTCAAATTACATAACGTACGAAATTTATAACTAATTTAAATGGCAAATACCAAATGCGTGCAGCAAATTACTCTTAACTAGTTATCAGACTATCAATATCAATTATCTTAAAAAAATGATTCTTGTAATATAGCAAATATTATTACAAAAATACACGAATACAGCCATTTCGACCTTTTAAAGAGTATTGCTGCCAATTTGTGATTTTACTTTGAAATGTTTGTTTTGTAATGAAAGGAATAAGTACCGTGTTTTAGTAAGTTTAAATAAATTTTCATACCATACAATATTTTGTATTATTACACAAATATTCATTTGATCAGTAGTAGGCACGTTTACGTAATGTATCAGAGGTACAGTCGTGTTGTATGTATGTGTATTATGAAACCGCGATTACTTTGGGATTGGAATAGCTGTCAATTCATACGCACTTTGACGTAAGTATATGGTAAAACTGTCACTTCTAATCCCTTTCTAATCGCGGCTAGATAATATCAAACGTTATAGGTTTAGAACATTATTAATTCAGGCTTTCTACATTCTAAGACCTATGTGTATCAAGTTTATGTCAAATAATCTTATTCATTTTGTAATTCGATATTATATTCATTCGACCAGTCGTGTTGTATATATTTCGAACGTTATAGATTACGAACTTTATTCATTTAGGCTTTCGGCATTCTAGACGTATGTGTATCAAGTTTATAACATTTGATTTTAGTCGTTTTGCTACGTAACCATCCTATTCATTAAAAACTGTAAAACATGTTGAAAATTTGTGGTGCAATCGAGTACGATAGGTATACGCAAAAAAATAGATAATACCCACAGACAAAATGAGAACCTGCTTCTGTTTTGAAGTTGCTTAGAAACTGTACCAAACTGTATGTTTCAAGGTAGGTATTCTGCGAGGTATTCAACCTTTAATACGCGGTCATTGTCCTTGCACCCGCGCGCCTTTTTGCCTTCATTTTGATAAAAAAATGAGAAAAACTGATCAAGATCATAAGTAAAAAAATTACATCTTCCGCAATCTTCGTCTCTTTATTTACCTTAACTTGACCTCACAGATTTCTTAAGAGTACCTATAGGTAAAAACCAAACATTTCCTCCATCGTTTTCAGTCAAAGGAGAAAACTGGATCGTTGTGGGCTGTATTTTTATAGGTCAGTGCTTGTGAATGTTTCAAATAAAAAAAAACTTTTAACCAATAGGTATTAATCGACCAATCTGCAGCCGTCAATTTAACATGTAGCGCTAAAGCTGTACTGCTTACTGTAAGTAATTTCATAGGGATACATTTTAGCTGTAATCCATACTAATACTATAAATGTGAAAGTGTGTATTTTGTCTTTCACGCTTCAACCACTGAACGGATCGAGATGAAACTTGGCACACATATAGGTTAAATTCTGGAATAGGTCATAGAATAGATTTCATTTCATTTCATAGAGAAAAAATGAAAATTTTCAAGGGAGCAGCAATAAACGACTACTACGCGGACGGAGTCGCGGGCTAAAGCTAGTAAAACATAAAGTTGTCATGTTTATGTGCATAATACTTATCGTCATTTTGATTTTACGCAAAACGTTGTACAGATGTAGTGAATAAACCATTCCCATCGTTTTTTGTCGGATAAGTTCGTATTTATCGTTCTAAGCTAATCGAGAAAACAACATAAATATGAAGTTATCCGACGAAAAACGATGGGAAAGGATTATTCACTACATGTGTTCCCGTGGGAGTCGTAAGAGGCGACTAAGAGAATAAAGGCTTGTAGTACTATTAGGCGATGGGCTTGCTACCTGTCACTAATATACACTGTTAAACATCTTAGCCTAGTTGTGCAAATTGTGGTTACAGAGTTATCAACAAGTTTTTGGAGTTGTTGGTAATTCTGTAGCTCTGCCTACCCCACTCTGGGAATGAAGGCGTGAAGGTATGTATGTATGTGTACAGACATGAGAGGTATACGTGCACCTCTTAATGACTATTAAGACTGAATCGATAAAACTCCGCTTGGCTTCTTCCGACCGCTTTGAACGACACAGGGTAAATAACGAGCCTAAACAGATCGATGTACTCGTAGAGGGGTGGTTGAGAGTTTTAGTTGCGCCCCCTCGTCTCGTCGTGGTGGGCTTTGCCCTTCCCCTGCCCTCTTTCTTGTTCAGCGAAAGGAAATATTTGCGAAAGTTATTCTGCCTATGCACGTTGCTTCACTTAAAGTATACGCTCAAATTGTGTATGTAGTACAAGACATAATTATATTAATAGCGCGATGCTCCTTTTATTTTATGATTGTCTTACGATTTGGTATATATTTATGAAATTGCAATAATTGCACTTTTCACTTCTTCTTTGTTTAAATGTAATACTCTCTCGCTGCTGCGGTGAAACATTGTATGTGTCACGCAAGATCTAAGTTATTTGAGTCTCCTGTCTTTGAATCCCTCGCTGCGCGCAGGCTTCTAACCTAGAATAAGTACGTTATTTAACACACATCAAAAATGTTCAGAAAAAAAAGAGTTAAGTACTAATATTTCCTTGACTATACATATATCGATAAAATGCATACCGTAAAACGGGGCTATTTGGGAATCACGGGGCTATTTGGAACTAAGTAATCATAAGCTTTTAGTTGGTATATTTTTTGTCATTGCTATGATAGAACTGTAAAATTTGTTGTCAGGCTAAGTTTTTAGTTCTATTATTGCCATGACAAAAAATATATCAACTAAAAGATTATAATTACTTAGTTCCAAATAGCCTCGTGATTCCCAAATAGCCCCGTTTTACGTTAGTTAAAAAAACCCGACTCAAAATAGTCTGTAAAAAACCTCTATTTTTTTTAATTATAGATAGGTAACATTTTTTGATAGAAGTGTCGCCACGTCGGGGGACCACTAAGTAAATAAAATAATATACAATACCCCAGCTACTTAGCGGTCCCCCGACATGGCGACACTTCTATCAAAAAATGTTACCTATCTATAATTAAAAAAAATAGAGGTTTTTTACAGACTATTTTGAGTCGGGTTTTTTTAACTACCTACAGCTCGTCTCCCGGTCCGCGGACGCCACTCAAAAACCTTCTGACCCCATCAGCCATCAGTCCTGCGTGCGATGTGCCCCGCCCACTGCCACTTCAGTTTAGCTATTCTTCGAGCTATGTCGGTAACCTTAGTTCTCCTGCGGATATCATCATTTTTGATTCTATCACGCAGAGAAACCCCGAGCATAGCCCTCTTCATAGCCCTCTGAGTGTGCTTGAGCTTTCTAATGAAGCCCATTGTTAGCGCCCACGTCTCGGATCCGTAGGTCATCACTGGCAACACACACTGGTCAAAGACTTTTGACTTCAAACACTGCGGTAATTTGGACGAAAAGGTGCTGCGAAGCTTCCCGAACGCTGCCCAGCCGAGTCGGATTCGTCGAGTGACCTCTTTCTCAAAGTTGGACCTACCTAACTGGACCGTTTGTCCCAGGTAAATATAGTCGTCAACAACTTCGAGCGCAGAGCCTCCGACTATCACGGGAGTTGGCGCGACATGGACATTGGACATGACTTTCGTCTTGTCCATGTTCATTCTCAAGCCAACTCGGTCGGAAACTCTACTGAGGTCAGCGAGCATTGCACTGAGGTCCTCCATGGTCTCAGCCATGACTACGATATCGTCAGCGAATCGAAGGTGAGTGATGTACTCACCATTTATGTTGATGCCTCGTCCTTTCCAGTCCAGAACCTTAAAAGCATCCTCCAATGCAGCGGTGAACAGTTTCGGAGAGATCACATCTCCTTGTCTGACTCCCCGCTGCAGAGGAATAGGCTTCGTGCTCCGGTCCTGTAGTCGGACGGACATAGTGGCGTTTTCGTACAGACATTTCAACACTTCGATATACCAGTAGTCAACTTGGCACCGCTGGAGAGACTGCAGCACAGCCCATGTCTCGATCGAATCAAAGGCTTTCTCGTAGTCCACAAATGCAAGGCAAAGGGGGAGGTTATACTCTTCGGTCTTCTGTATAACCTGCCGCAACGCATGTATGTGGTCTACGGTACTATAGCCTTTTCGGAAACCGGCTTGTTCGGGAGGCTGGAAATCGTCAAACCTGCGCGCGAGACGATTTGTCAAAAATTATTACCTACCTATAATTAAAAAAATGATACAACGATTTGATAATGTTGTTTTGATATTTACCTACGCTGTCTAGGTAGCTTACTTGTATTCTAACTTAGGGCCGATTGTTGGACTCAAAATATTAAAACCTACTTTTATTAAACTTATAGGGCAAATACTTATTATTTTTAACCTTTTAGACATTTTTTACAGACTGTTTTGAGTCGGGGTTTTATTTTATTATTAATTATTTTTTATTTAACCCTTTTTTAACTTGTCCAAATGAACAATACGACTACAGCTAGCAACGCCTCTTTAAAGACAGGAATAATGTTTACTTTGTAATTTTTTTGTTCAGCACCTAAAAACTGGAAGAACCTTGGCGTATTACAAAAAAGGCTGTTGTATATTCGGGCAAGTTTTTTTTAGCAAAAGGCCAGACTTAAATGTGGCTTTGAGTCGTGTGAAAAGTTAACAAGGTATTGCAATTTGTGAATTGGATCAAAGAAAAGTATTCAATTATCCTCTTGACAAATCAGCATTGGAAGAATTGCAAGGAATAAAGGAACAGTGCCACTAACGCCACTGTCGGCCACAGCCGACACACGTTATAGATTAAAAGAGAGACTTTGTTTCCCCATACATCCATCCATTTTTAATTTTTCTATGACATCGCAAAGCGACAGTGATCACCAAACGCTAGCGTTTTTATTCGATGGCAACTTGTCTAGCCCCACAGAGCATAACAATAAGGGTTGATAATAATCAAAACACAGGTTTATAGTAAAAATCACAGTCGTTTAATAATTAATAAATACTGCTTATTAGGATAGACATAGGTAGAGTATACCAAAACCTTCAGCGTGTTAGAAAGAATTGGGATCTAGTTAAGTCTAATGTATGAGTACATACGAGTACAAGTAGTGACCTACGACGTTGAAATAATGATAAATAATATCGAGCAATTGCTCCTTGAGTTCATCAGCTCATCACACTTCAAAGTTGTTCAAATAAAACAGAGGTTGCATATGCTTTCATTACAAAAAAAAAAGATACTGTTTCTTCCTGTCAAAATTAGTTGCATTGCAGTGCTTTAAAACTGGTGTACAGTTAGTGATGGGCGATTTCTGAAACATTACAAAACTTTCCTTAACTGCGAAAATTACAACATCTGAAAGTTACATAATCAGATGGAAATGATTCTGACACAAGTAAATTTCATTTAAATTTCATGAAAAGTTTCCGTTACTTACGTTGCATTACAAAACATAAGTAATTTTCAGAAATTAAACGATTTCACTTTGGTAACTTTCAGAATAATACATGAAATTTTAGATGCATGTTTCACTTATGAAACTTTCAGAATATTGCAGAAATTTAAGTAAAACTTTCACTTTTGAAACTTACAAGCCGCCCATCACTATATATGTACAGTACAATACCTTTTAACAGGACCGTCGAGTTTGTACTTCTCTCTCACGTTATGTTAGTCAAACCGACTTTACTTGAGTCCGAAAGCCGTTTTAAGAGATATTGCACTAGATCAACATATGTTATGTATTCTGTCTGAGAAAAGGGCCACGATATTGTTATTGTCATTTAGTGTGAAATCATATTATTGAATAAACTTGATTTTAAAATAATAGCACCCTCTATCCATTAACAATGTAGTCAATAACCTTGATATTGATGACAGAATAAATTGTGAAGCTATTTTGTTTACTTTTAACTTGTTCAAATTTAATTACATTTTATTTCACAAATTAATTTTAATTAACACAATTTGAAATGTTCATAGAAGTTAATTTACAACAGTAAAATTGAGCAATTTAATTGTAAATATTGCGGTATGTTGAACTTAGACAAAAATGGTCTGAATAATACTGCCCTCGTACAGTCAACATCATAAATAAGTGATCATGTATGTACCTTGTCACTTTAACGTTGTGTTTGAAATGATATACAAAATTGTGAACCGATTGAAAGCGACAAGGTACATAAATGATCACTTATTTATGCTGTTGACTGTACTGAGAAAAGGCGCTTGTGCAATTAATTCATAGAAGCATATTGAACTCTCAAAGGTTATAATAAGGTTGGATATGCAATACAATTCATATAGTACATGCACCTTTTTTTCGTAGGAGGGCAGAATATGTTTACGTGAGTGCTCGTAACTATGTCTAAGTTGCAGCACTAACTCAAAATACATAGCTTTATTATTTTATGTGAAAGATAAATCGAATCCGCGTAAGTATTTACGTAAAATTTCACACGCACAATAACACAAAATGAGTACCTATGGATTTGAAAATAGTTTATAAATAATACAGAAATGGGTAAAGACCAAAAAGTAGGACGATAGTTAAGCGCAGTTAACCATACAAACAACGAAAAAATCCCTACAATTGTATGGCTAACTTCCGTGCCACAAAGGAAAATTTTCATAGAAAAGGCTATAGCCGTGTTTCTATACAAAATTTGCCTTTCTGTCAAATGTTCTAGTAATTTTATTTTTAGATACTCCTTGTAGGCAAAGGTCTGTTCCCCAAAGAAGAGCCATGTAAGTACACTTGTCAGTTTTCGTAATATGGCGGTTTGTTTTTTTTCACTTTTTAATTTTTTTCTTGAATTCGGTCTTTGCGATTAATTTGATTTTTTGGTAAACTATACTACATAATAAAACCCATCACTACAAAAAATATTGCTTGAAACTTTAGTACAAATATATGTCAAAATAATGGAAACTATAAATTGTTTTTTTTTTTTTTGGTGTTCTGGTGTAGCGGCACCTACAGTTTTTATTTCATAAATTGCCCATCTATAGACCTACTACATATATTAAATTCAAATTATTAGCTTTGGTACTTCATGCCAAAAACTAACTACAAATAAAATTATTCCTTACTAGAACACTTTTTTATTTTTTAGATAATGTTTAAATAAATGTCAAAAACGAAACCAACTTCCAAAAATGACAAAATACAAAAATAGGATGTATACGATTTCATTCATACAAGTAATTAAAGCAATCCTGTAAAATCATTGAAACAAGGAAGGAATAATTTTATTTGTAGTTAGTTTTTGGCATGAAGTACCAAAGCTAATAATTTGAATTTAATATATGTAGTAGGTCTATAGATGGGCAATTTATGAAATAAAAACTGTAGGTGCCGCTACACCAGAACACCAAAAAAAAAAAAAAACAATTTATAGTTTCCATTATTTTGACATATATTTGTACTAAAGTTTCAAGCAATATTTTTTGTAGTGATGGGTTTTATTATGTAGTATAGTTTACCAAAAAATCAAATTAATCGCAAAGACCGAATTCAAGAAAAAAATTAAAAAGTGAAAAAAAACAAACCGCCATATTACGAAAACTGACAAGTGTACATGGCTCTTCTTTGGGGAACAGACCTTTGCCTACAAGGAGTATCTAAAAATAAAATTACTAGAACATTTGACAGAAAGGCAAATTTTGTATAGAAACACGGCTATAGCCTTTAATTGCCTTAGCGTGGCCAACTTTCTGGTCCCTAACCAAATAAAAAAACAATACCACAAGAAACGAAAAATATAGCAATAATTTGTATATATTATATTACCTGAAACACGCAATAAATAATAATATCGATTTTAAAATATGCCTTTGTTTAATTTATTTTACTTCTAAGACTAAGTAATTTATTATTATGATAGGAAAAGCAATAGGTGCTGAAGGAAACAGTCGCGTTTTGAGTCAATAAAAAAACCTGATAACACGGGCCATATCCAAATAAAAAGGCACAAACGACAGTAAAAGAACAATAAGGGTGCTAAAAATACTTGAACAAGACAAGACAACTAATATTTAACAACGATATTTGGAATGAAGCACCAACACGAAAAAGGCATTATAGCTTGAGTTGATTCATCTTTTTAATTCAAGCGTATCCAGGAGGACAGTAAATTTGACAACTTGACAACTATTATTACAAGTTTATTAATTTTATGAACTCGCAACGATTAAACAAAAAAACTGCTTTAGTTAAAGTGAACTACAGTCTGTATTTGTTAACTATAATGATAATAGTATGTGTCATATGTTTTATAGTTAACAAATATTGAATAATTATGCGTTTTTGAGTTCCGGAATGTCCTATTAAGAAGGGGTTAGGTACTAACAATATTTATTTCATTAAAATTATAAAAGAAATGGTTAATGATTGCACAGACGTAGAACTTCTTATATACGTATAATGTAAGTCATGGGCCCAATGGTCTATAAAACCTTAACCTAAACCTCTAGGGGTGTTATAATAAACTAATAAAACAAAACTATTAAGCTACGTAATTCGAAACCTACAAATACCTAACCTAAGCCAAGCGTTCGAACATGCGGGATTTGTTGCCGAGTATCAAAAACGTGCTTTATACGCGGTAACTTTAAGTTGATATTTAATTAACCAGGCCATGTTAGTTTTCAGTCTACTTCAAGTAGGACTGCCATCCGCTCTGATTTCCCGGGAAACGTCGTAATTTCAGTGACGTAGCGAGGGGTGGGGGGACGGGAGCAGGGCAGGGGTCGCCGTGGCCCTGGGCGGCTTATCATCACCATATTTGAATCTGATAAAAGGATCCGTGAGGAATTGTGGGAACTCCTCTAATACTTTATTTTTAGTAACAAGTCCAGCATTTGCATTCAGAAAGTATCATTTAATTTGGATGAAGTGGAACTGATGATGAAGACCACGAATGGCCACCAGAACCCTCAACGGCAGGTAACTTTTTCAAGGGTTAAAAGATATCTCGATTAAGATATTTTAGCGACTATAATGAAGAACATTTAATTGTTTCAATATGATTTCCCGCGGCGATATTACTAAAAAGTATAAAATGAAATAAATGGTTTAAAAAAACCACGCTATGCCACTGCGTAGTGTGAAAGGCGACCGGGAGCCGTCATCCGGACGGGATTCTCTAAGAGAGATCCTGTCCGGGTAAAAAACGGGTCGTTTTAGGCGACCGGATCGAGGTCACATCAGATTATTTATTTTTGATGACCTGATGAAGGAAAATAAACACACGCGCCACATGATGGTAAGTGAACTCTGAAGCCCATAGACCATTGCAATTACAATTGGAACACAACAATGCGAACAAGTTTAGAGGGGAACATGGTGGTAGCATCCCGATGGACGCTGTACAAGGTCCTGCACTAAATAAATCATAAACGCATCGTTTTGTTTAAATCATATCCAATGTAACCAATATTTCCGGGCAGTATATCACTTTTTCTAGCGCCAATATTTTGAGGGCAGCCCTAATTTCAAGGCAATTCGTCCACTCTAGATCTTAATTACAGTTTGTATGACTTTACTTTCACTCGTAGTGTCAAGTTAGCTATGAAAGAAAATAATCGATCCACACGGAAAGGACTTTCTTTTAAAGTCGCAAAATTTGGCGCAGTAGATTAGAATAAGTATAAACTTGTTCGTTGAAATCACGATATTGGCGATATAAGGTTCTCAAATGTACGACCAGTGTTGCGTGGCTGGTACAGTCAAAAACATAAAGGTGTGACCTCACCTTAGGTCCAACGTCAATCTGAATTTCTACAGCGATAAGCTTGAGTTTCCTATAAGTTATAAATGACTTGTCATCTCTAATGACACCGACAACATCAAGCATATTATTTTTTAAATTGGTCCTACATTTATTTTCTTGACCGTACCATTGATAATCCACGCCGGTTTTTCGCCATTATTCAAATCCATCCAACAGCTCAACTTGTTCGGTTTTATTAAAATATTCCAGCATAAACGTATTGTCAAATATTAAGTAACCATCTTCGAACTAACTACACCTACCTAACTACAATCAATAATTTGAGAATCCACCACAAGTTCACACCAGAAACATGACAGGTGTCTTGGTAGTCGTATTATTGTCACTAATATTTTTACAAAAAAATGTCCGGTTATTGGTTAAGTACATTACTGAAAATGGGTGTGTAATCTAATCACTAATGATTTACATAAAATAAATGTAATAATTTCGATCATATTTATTCTGTAGTTGCCTAATGAACAGATAGAATAATAATACCCTAATACAATAATTAACGTGCGTAATGCACATTTGATATAAGAAGGACCACATATTGCTCCAAAAATATGAGAATAAGTAGTACGACAAAGTCGACGATACGACTAATTCGCGTACAACTAGGCCGAACTCGATGAGGTGAGCTTGGCCTCATTTAGCAAATTGGCTTACCTCAACTTCATTTAATATCATTACAAAATTAGTTTAATATAAAATATGTAAGATGACATTTATATCATCTGATTATTATCAAAAACCATAAAATAATGGAATTTGAAATTTGAATAATTTGCTCTGTTTTGGGGTAAGAAAACATCACTTTTATTACAGGCCGTTTTCATACAAAAAAATATACGGTTACTTCATTCTAGGTACGTAAATAATTAATTTAAAGAAAACCTCCCATTTCTTGAGAGAAAGCATTGTCTGCCTCGACAGAAAGTACAATCTATGGACATCAGATATGACTCATCCATAAATCGTGTACTTTCTACCCTCGGCAACAATGCCATTAAAAATATTCATATGATAAATGAGTATTATACTGTTTGACCGTAATGCTACAAAATAATGTAACATATTGGTATTTTGCTGAACATAAATTTTGTAAGTAAATTAAATTATGCAAAAAATGTCTACAGCTCGAAACGAATATACATTTGCCATTTTTGGTATCAGCGATAACAGAGAGTTTAACTGCAAAACACGTTAGCGAATCTAGCTATAACCCTACCTCTAGTCAGAACACTGCATTTGCTCGTGCTGGCCGCCGACACTTATTACCTAATGGCACGCCAATAATTCTACTGTCTGGGTCCCGAACTCGTGGTGAATACTCTTCTTAAATGCATTGGAACATGCGTGACTTAATCATACTTTCAAAGGCTGAGCCGACAACTAGATAACTATTTACTAAACCGCTTATACAATATACTTTCTAGTTTACTCATTACTTAAATAGGTACGAAAGTTTGATGTTAACTGATGAATAACATTTTTTCTGATATATCGAAAGATCTTATCGGGAACAACAATTGAATCGTAAAATTCCGTCCCAGCGATTTAGTAGCTATTTGTTGTTTAGTCAAATAGGCCGCAAAGACACTTATAGTACAATCAGCACATATTAATGGGATTTAAATATCATTCCATTTAATAATATGCAACGAATTCACCGTTTGGAATACCTACCCAACAATTCAACATTTGCAAGTCTGTTCTTCACACTCAGTCCATCTAAAGTTTAACATAAGCTTAGATTTGTGCCTACTGCATCATCTTAAGCTTAAACTTTAGTACTAAATACGCCACAACTCGGATAAAAACAAAGAACGCGCTCAGCACGCCGGCATCTAACCAGAAATTCGCTTTGTCCATCGTCATTTCCTGCAAAAACGTATCTGGACGTCTAAAATGGCAGTACATTTCTGAGCATTCGAGTTTCTCTCGGCCATAACCGTACACGGATAACATGGCTCCTTCGAACCCGTATCTTACGTAGCTGAGATACGTGATCCACTGCATGTAGCTGGGGATTACTTTAAAGTTGACGAAGAATCCGGAAAACAGGACGACGGGTATGGTGGTGATGGGGCCGATGTAGACGCCGGTCTCTATCTTCATGGCGGCGCCGACGAGCAGGCCGAGCGACTGCGCCACCAGCGCTGTCAGGATGTTGATGGTGGTGAACATGAGCACGCGGTCCGTCTGCATCGGCTGGCCCGTCATGAAGTACACTATCAACACGTACACGCCGCTAAACACTATCTGTGGAACCAAATGTTTCATTGAGAATGTTTTTTATACTCGTATGTAATTATCAGCAATAATATCCTCATTAACTGCTTAACAAAGTTTGAAAAACATGTGATGGATTTAGCATTATTTGAAACAACTGTATTGGATATATTTTCTATTTAGTATTGTCTGTCTTTTTTAGACTTGTTCGCTTCCGTACTTTATCAGGCGACGCAATTTGAATATTATTTGATTCCATTCGGTGTTGTTCTTATATTATTAAAAAAGGAAGGTAATCTTAGGACAATTGCACCTTCTGATTTTTTAAATGTATTTAGCTAGTAGGTACTGATTTTAACTACAAGATGGACGTGACCATGTTTATCTGAAAGGTAATCTGTTAAGTACAGTGATAAGTGAAAAAAAAAAAAATTACCACATTGATCTATCGACATGAATTATACCATAATTACCTGAAAAGGCAGATCCGCCAATGTTTTCGCAAAGTAAAAGGCCTTTAATGAGTACCAATAATTTAAATGCTCTCTCACAAACACACTCATTTCCATAGGGACTGGAACAAAGAAAACATAGGTAAATAATCAAACGTTAAGATTAACAACAACAAATTGTTTAAGATACCGAAGAAACTCTGGTGACCATTAAATTGAACTGATAGGTATTAATGCAAGAATGATGGAAATGAAAAGTGGTTTTAAAACTGTTTAATGCACTTACTAAGTTGAGTTTAATAGGTGCATTTTTTAACTTATTTATAAGGATACTCTTATGTAACACTTACATGTAAGGATTGTAGGTATCATCGCCGCAAACATTGTAAACATAACAGTAAAAAATATACAGCCAGCGTTACTCATAACCTTTGCTGCATCAGACCCAATATCGTAGAATAACACCCCAATCAACAGCCCAATGATCGTGTGCGAACATAGCCTCAGGTGCGTTAGCATCGGATCACGTAAAATACTTTTAAATGTTCGCATTAATAATATCCAAAATTGCTTGAAGCCAGACGTCGGAAAACCAGTTTTGACTGGTTTTGTGCTGAAACTTTCGCTTGAATCGAGGAGTGAAGTGGTGCAAGTAACGGGAGCCAAGTTCGTGGAGATGGGCAAAGTGGTCGGCTTCTCCGGGTGCGCCGCGGGCCCAGACATGTCTATCACCGTGCACGTGGGCTTGTCTGTAATAGACACGCTAAATTACATATTTTTGCCAAACTAGCAGCATTAGTTACAAACAGCGGGGCTAGACAAGATACAAAAACTAACGTAAAAGATTATTGAAGACTGCCAAAATGTAGACAATTGACATAAGCACTGGACGCGTCCATCCGGCAGTGTACGTCAATCCTATACATTTTGGATAACGATAACGTTCTCGCAATGCATCTTGTCCAGGGCCACAGGGCTGGGTAGAATTGCAATCACTTGTGATTAAAATACAAATACGTATTTGATATTTGTATTTAAATTCAGTGCCTCCAGTGAAAAAGGGAATATCACAAGTTGCCTATGGCTTTTTTTGCAACATTGGATCGTATCCGCAGAGTTCAAATAATAGGTCTGTGTAGGAATAACATAAGTTGTCGTGACGTGCCAATTCTACACGTTAGTCGCTAGGTTTCGTATAAATCAAATCAGCTCCTACATACCATACATCCATACACTCCTTCAATAATTTATTACGTTATTACAAAAAGTGGCACCAGCTCTGAATAGTTTAAGGTTTAGCCAAATAAGAGTAAAGCGAGGAAATTCTCACCAAGCACGATTTCTGGGGACTTGACGTTGTTCTTGGCCTGGTTGTTGAACTTGGAGTGGTGCGGCGCGGGGGGCTGCGCGCGGCCGCAGTTGCCCTTGTTCACCGCCATCACCAGCTTGTGCACCCAGTCGCCGTGCTCTCCCGTTGCCACTTCCATCACTGGAATATCACAATATTTATTACGACACAATCCAGGAGAGCCATAGCGGCTATTGCAGCAGAGGCAGATTTAGATAGGGTAAGTAAAGGTAGATTTACATAGGGACATTTGATAGTGTAAATTAATTTGGAGCAAGTACAGCGCTGTGGCGTCAGAACCAGCACTGACTTCAATATTTCGTTCTTTTGAATTAATATTTCTGCTTGAGTCAGTAACAACCTGGGTAAATCTGTATCAGCCTTTCGTTAAATTTTAGTTACACCTAGCTATCACGACATGTTCCAAATCGTTCTTATAAACCGATTCCTATGTCAGCCATTTTTTAATCATCGAATGGTATTGTCACACGATTGCGAAAGATTATAAATAACCCCCAAATATGAAAGGGTTGACTTTTTCTATTTTTGTTAATGATCCCATTGTTTAGTTGAAAGACAATTAAGAATATAATAAAGTATCACACGTCAACGATATAAAAAAAAACGAATACTAATTGAACGCTGACAATGGAACAATAAAATTTACTAGTACCTCCCTAATTCCACTTCAAACATTTCAACCTAAATGTCATCGAGGTAGTTTTCCAAACCCATCTGGTGCAACTTCGAATGATAAGGTTTAACAATATATAAACGATGAATCATCAGATAGCTTTTACCTCGGACTAGCACGCAAACCTTTTTATCCAGAAAATTTGAGTTCCTGAGGTAATAATGAGAGCTAAAATTTACGAAGAAGAGAAAAATTCAAGTACATACCATAATCTGCAGGATTGTGGTAGCTCGGGCAATTGAGACCCATGTTCGACAGGAATGACACCAGATCCTTGACCTTTCCCTGGTATATGCACTGTCCCTCCGCCAAAGTGTACAAGAAATCAAACATCTCGAACAACCGCGCGGACGGCTGGTGAATCGTGCAGATAATTGTCCTCCCTCCCCGCGCCAAGGACTTTAGCAGCGAGATACATTGGAAACACGAGGAACTGTCCAGGCCAGACGTGGGCTCGTCAAAAAACATCACAGGGGGATTGTTTACTAACTCTAACGCTATTGATAGTCGCTTGCGCTGACCACCTGATAGATTAATCGTCCGTGTATCACTAGCATCCACAAGACCTAACGTTTCAATGATTTCATTTATCACTATCTTCTTCGCTTGCACTGTCATGTCCTTCCCTAACTTCAAGTTTGCCGACACGTGCATAGCCTCTTTCACTGTCAAATGCGGCAGGAGGCAGTCGTCTTGCATTATATAGCTTGAAAGTTTTCTAAAGCGCCGCAGATTCCGGTCTTTTCCGTTGATTAGGACGGAACCGCTAACATTTGAAGCTCTGAAATTGGAAACAATTTCTCAATAGTATGATTTGATTCGTGTTGGACACATTCCAAGACTAATTTGGACAGCGCGCCACATATTCTGGGATGACCGATGTAAAAATAGAATATTTTAAAGGTAAAAAGATAGGACAATTGAAACCATGGTATTTATAACCACCAAAATTATCTTTGAGACCCAAATTCAGAAAAAGACCACCAAAATAAAATTGCTTCGGTTAACCAAGTTTAATAAATGAGTACCAAATTTTAACCAGCAAAATTACGAGATATGAATATAAAGCCTGAGCAGAAAAAGGAAAAACCTGTGGGGTCGCCACTAATACAGTCCTTTTTTATCCGTGTTTCGTGAATTGCAAAAGAAATGAAAATTCATATAATTTCCGCAATATGGCGAGGATTTTATTTTTCTGGTCAGGACTGAACTATTTCAGTGATGTTTTTAAGTATTTTTAATTGTATTCGCGGACAAAAGTTAGATGGTAAATATTTGGATGCATAATTTAAATAGGGTTTACATTTTGGTGGTTATTTAGGTACTGTTTTTCGAAATAAAAAGTATAGTTATATGTATGTTATTTATTACTTTTCAGGTGATTCATTGAACATCTGCCATAAGCCATAACCATATTTTTTTTAATAGAACCAATTATAGTTGTCCTTCGCAGCCCATTTGATAAGAAAAGACCAAACAGACAATATATTTGATATAGTTGATTTCTAATTTCTAGTGTCACTTTAGAAGGTCTAGGGGTTATGACAGAACTATAGCAGTTATATAGCTTTGTCCATTTCTCTCAGCCTTAAATGTAATTATCCTCCCCCCCCCCCCCCCCCCTCTTTATATTACATTAACATTAAACAAAATTGAAAAGCTAAAAGCTTACTTGTAGCCAGCCAAAATGTTCATGAGCGTGCTTTTCCCAGCTCCCGAGGGTCCCATAATAGCCGTCAGCTCCCCAGATCTAAAGGTTCCATTGATACACTTGAGCAGCGCCTTGTACCCTCGCTTGCGACCCTCGCTCACGGAGTACGACAGGTCTGAGAACTCGATGTCGACGGGCGGGCGCTTGGGCAGGTGTGTGAGCGACGCCATGGGCTTCTTCTCGCCATTGGGGATTTTGCGCACCAGCCCCGACATAGAGGCCGCACCGGCGCCTCCATTGCACAAGTTGATTTGTGAGCCCCTGTAATTCAAATATAAATAATTATTTTCATTCTAAGAGAGTATCCTCCTAAGACCCAACGAAAAATTCAGCATGTAGTCACTACGGCTCGTAGTCCTACCAGAAGTAGGACAAAATGGTGGGTTTTCTATTTAGTCCTACTGGTAGGACCGTGGTACGCTATGGCTACACAACTGTCGAAGGAGCTGGGTCTGAATGACAAAGTTAATAAGTACTATGGGTAGGACCTTGAACCTTAGGAGGGATATTTCTCGAAAGTCTTGCAATTTTGAAACAATAACACAACAATCTTTTTTAATACAGTTTCTCAAAAATTTGTACTTTTCGTAGCTATCTCGTGGGAAAAGTTAGTTTTTTTAGAACTAGTGCTTTTTACTTTTTGTAGCAGCATATCGTATGGAAAGTTGCATTTTTCATTGATATTTTTTATCAGACAGTAAATCAAGTAAAAAAAATCATTTAATTACTGTTTTATTTGCGTTTCATATTGTAATTTTTCGGAAATGTATTCAAAAGGTAATATATGTGTGTCGTTTGATACACTTGCGAAAGCGTAATATTCACTCGTCCCGAGTCTTGTCCCTCTCTTGCAGCTCGGGCCACACCTCGGGAGTTCAAATAAAATGTAAATAATGCAGGAAAAGTCGAGGATTCATGAGTAAACCTTTTACTAAACTTAAATGTAACCGTATCCGCTACCTGTATAAGTGTGTGCTTATTTTATGCTATTCTTTTTTTGTATTGTTTTCCAAAAAACGTAACATTTATATCATAATTATAAATATCCGTTTCAAAAACCAGATGACTTTTAACAATAAAAAGCTTTTCAGTTTGTCGTTGTATTAAAGTTGAGACACTCTTTCTTACGATTTTACAGTGAATATCTACTTAAACTTATACATGCTTACTCGTAGAATCTGTTAAACTAAACGCATCATTTGATCACAGGGTACACTTTGGTTACGCTTAAAAAGTAAACTGGTTGCTAATTACTATTTAAAAAAAACTGTTATGAAAATTATTATTAATTACTATCTGTGTTTTTACGGAGAAAATAATCATCTAGCGCTTTAATCAATTATGAAGGCGCGCCCCGCTATAAAATTGATATTACACAGTGGCGATAACAATGTACCTAGGTATTTCTTGGACGAAAACACTATAAGTTAACATATAGCTGTTGTTGTTCGTAATGTATGGTAGGTAGATGTCAGCCGCGTCGCGTCACTTGTGCCCTTGACACCGAGTGGAGCCGTCTCGCGGGCGCAGGCGCGGAGAGATCGTGCGCCTGCTCGGTGCTAGTGCACTAACTGCGCGCCGCCGCTAGACAAATATTTTGGCAACATATTTGACTTAGGTACTTGTGCAGACTTACAGTAAAGAATACAATTTAGGGCATTTAATGGTTTGCTGTCGTATTCAGTTTTCAGATCATGATTTAATACCACTAATTTTACTCTACTCTCTTTCACGCTACAACGAACGGCCGGACGGTTTCGGGACTTTTGGGTGAAATTCGAAATGGAGATAGCTTGTACCCTGGAATTTAAAAGTGAGTGTATTTCTCCGAGGGATGGATAATCGAAATCTACGTGGACGAAGTCGTGGGCAGAAGCTAGTAAATCATAAAAAAAACGTGGTGCACAAAACTTAGACGCATTATTTTGAAATATCCTGTCCTGATATTTCGTAACTCGTCTGCCACACTAAGTAACCTATTATTACGATTACTTACGAGTGAACATTATTGAATAAATTAATCATTATTATACTAAACCACGACCGAAAGTGCGAAAGTATATAGATCGGACCGTGTGAGGTCTATGTACTTTCAGCCGTGGTTTTGTACGATCCGTGTGCCGAATGAAAGGCCTGCGCCATGCCATCTATGAGCTATGAGTGCCCGCTGGCAGAAGGCCAACATCATGAAAACAGGGCGAGGGATGCACAGACGATGTCAATTTATCTCTTCATATATTTAATGCTAATACTAGCTTTTTTGGCACCGTCATATTTTAATATTACTAATATACAATATGATGTTAGGTTCTTTAATTTGAAACGCTTTTTTGATACCCCTTGAGATGACTTTTGACTTAGGACAGCCGGGTAAAAATCGGATCAAAATCACAAAGAAAAATATACAACGTATTTTTCCTAAGAATGTAAAGTCAAGCTGGAATAAGACGTCGATAAGTTCGGCAACGATCTTAAGTCGGTTATGATCCTCACTAACCCCCTGATCCTTAGTAAAAAGATAAAAAAGATTATTCAAATCTCGTCGAAGCGGCCTAAAAATAAATACGTAAAACAGTTTGAAAAAGGTCAAAGAGTAGCTAAGCAACGGTTCATTAACAACGAAACCAAAGACGGACTGCCCCACTAACCGTTCCAAAACGCGATTCGATTGTTTGCAGGCGATATGTTTTACTTTGTTGTGCGGCAGTTCGCAAAATTTAGAAGTAGTTTTCACTACTGGGTTAGGCCAGGTCATGTGCTTATTTTTTTTTTAATGTTTATTTCATGAAGCCCCAATACTCCGGTAGGTAATAGTTAGTCATCATCATCATGTCAGCCGAAAGACGTCCACTGCTAGACATAGGCCTCCCCCAAGGCTCTCCACTCAAATCGGTCTTGTGCTTTTCGCATCCACCACGTTCCCGCGATCTTTACAAGGTCGTCACTCCATCTTGTTGGAGGCCTACCTACATCTCGTCTTCCGGTCCGCAGACGCCACTCAAGAACCTTCTGGCCCCACCGGCCATCAGTCCTACGAGCGATGTGCCCCACCCACTGCCACTTCAGTTTAGCTATTCGGGCTATGTCGGTAACCTTAGTTCTACTGCTAGTAGTATAGTTAGTACCTGATTATAATTATGTACTATGTTCGTAGAGACTGATGAGTCTGATGACATATTATTTGAGACGTGAAATTACACCTTCACTTGAAGGATACGTGAAGTAGTATTAAAACACGAAATAAACACTCATAAGTAGTCATCGCGCGTGTTAGTATTTAAGTCTGCGTTCCTTGTTCCGCTTGGGTGCGTTCTTTTGTGTAATTTGTTCAGTTGTGACTCATATTTGTTGCTTACGCGGATACTTGTTCAATAATCGAGCCACGATACCAAAAGCCGTCGGTAAGAGTTTCAATACCTACCACATTGTAACCACTTGCTGAACACGCTTTTGGGGGGTATATTTAGAAAAAAACAATTATTTTACCAAATTGAACACCGCAATTAAGTACGAGAAGTCAAGTCGCTTGTGAGTGTCTCCACGCTGGTCTTCGGTGGATCCAGGCAAACGAGGCTGGCAGTCAGTGGATACGTAATTACATTAAATTAAATTACTATCTTTCATCACGTCTGACATAGATATGCCACCAAATTTTTTTTGAACAGTTGCGGGTAAAAAAAAAGTTGGTATAAATAACCCTAGGTTTAATTTAAAACGCGTTCTTACGTGGACACCAGTCATGATGCCAAGGATGGACGATAAAAGAAAAAGAAGAAAATCAATAGTTCGTGAATAACAAAGAACAGATTAAAACTTTCAAGAAGACAGTAGCCACGAAATGGTCCCAACTCAACGTAATGCTGGGATAAGTATCGTATACATTACGTATACATTCGGGTGTTTAATTTTTGGCACATTTCAATTTTCAATGAAGTTGATAAAATTCTTGGTACTTCTTATGTAAAAGACCAGTATTCAAAATTATAATACAATTCGTTGGTACTTAGGGGTTTGCACACTTTGACAACTTTTCAAGTAAATTTTCATGATTAGGTATGCAAAGCTCCACAGCAGCAAAAAGCGGAAACAATGGTGATGATTGTCAGTATCATTAGTGTTTGACATAAGTGGACAGATAAGTTTGGTTATTGTTTGATATTTTTGGATAAATAATAAACATTGAAAATCTGGTCCTCCTAAGTGGTCAATTTGTGCAATCTCTAAATAATGCCCATTCACCTTGAAACTAGACATTTTCATTTTTTACCATAGTAAGAGTTAGGGCGCAAGCGATGTCTGCAAAAAATAAGACATTTATTTTTTCCCATACAAATGTGAAACACCAACAAGTTAAAAACTCTTGACTACCAAACACAACACATACAAAATTGAAACACCCTAATATACATCACAACATCACATACATAGACTGTTTTTAAGACTGCTTGGTAATTCTGTAGCTCTGCCTACCCCACTCTGGGAATGAAGGCGTGAGTTTATGTATGTATGTAAGTATGTACATAGACTGTTTTATTTTCTTTTCAATGGAAATCTCCTGATTATTCTGCTATACAGAGTGATGAAACTACTATAGACTGTCTTGATAAAATAAAAATAAAACCGGTTCCTTAAAATAGAGTTTGTGATATTTCATTAAAACACGATAGTGGGTTTATTAACTACACGTTGTGGTTATTTGGCGACCATACAATTATACAATAATTAGATTAGACTAAAGTTCCTACTTTAAGGAAAGTATTGAACTAGTTCTGTCCTATTCAAGAAATAAAACTTATTTTTACTTTTTAGTTACAAAAAATTAACGGCGGTCGAGTTTTTTAATTTTTTAATTTATTTTAAGCATTTTTAGTGCCTAGTATTAATAATAATGGGTTATTAACCAATCCAACTTAATTTTTTACGGGTTTGAATATGGGCTACGGGCTTGAAATAATCAATGTATTTTCTAGTATTTATCACGCTTTACAGGTCAATTCGTTTATGAATGCTACTATATTTGTATATATTTGAAATGGTCACATTAAGACCTTTCAAATGATATCGATATTGTAATGGTTAGAATTCTTTTTTTGACATAAAAAAATGTAATTTTTCCATTGTTATTATAAAATTTTATCAGTTTTCTCATGTCACCCGGGAAGATGAAAGTATTCTAACGATACCACACACATCTAAATTGGCTCAGGCGTTTAGAAGTTATGGTGGAATAAAGAATCATACATGAACCCTGAAAACATTACACTCCTTTTTTTTGGCAGTCGTGTAAAAATGACGGGCGGTGAGCAACGCATTGGCAGTCTTACGATATAACAGTCTTCAGATGGAACATATCTCTGGGTATCAGATCCCACATCCCACCAGGTTGCGGGTGTGCGTTCGTTCTTGCAATGTCATTATTTTTTATAAACGCGTTTTTTACTATCACATTATGAGTCATTAAACAACCGGCTGCTCCATTTTCAACACGCTCGTGCCGGCTATGATAAATAAACAGTTAATGAGGTTTATACCTAAATGGGAATGAATGATGTATCTAAAATTAAACATCAAGAGAAATGATTACATACACTCACTTAAGTCAGAAATAAAAATACAGTGTAGGACAAATTAAATTGCTTAAATTTATTGAAATTGACATTTCATTTCAATACTTGGTTTAACCCTTAATCAAACGGGACAATTTTAAGAAGATAATGGAATATAAACTTTTTGAAGACAAACAAAGAACAGAAAAACAAATGAAAACTATAAAATTAAGTGGGAAATAGTTTCCCAATATTTGATTAAGGGTTAAAGATTAATTTGTAAGATGTTTATTAGAAATTTAGTTAATGAACTAAGATATTTGGAAAGTAAAACACTCAAATCAAATTCGATACAGGTTACTCAGGCTGTTTAATTAATTATTTTTATATGTAAATACCATATTTTTTTTCAAAATTAATCCCATCGCCAATAAGGTGGAGTCTTGTAATTGCAACTGTCTGGTTATTGCAACTAATTTGAATAATTTCCTCTATGATCACTGTTTTTAACAAAGACAGGCGTGATATTGTTCTTCTATACTAATAAATGCAATATCAAGCTTGTTGTTGTTCAAAACAGTGATGCTACAGGGAGTTATTTAAGTCAGTTGCAATTACCAGACAGTTGCAATTACAAGACTCCACCTTATTTAAAAAAAACCGGACAAGAGCGTGTTGGACCACACTCAGAGTTGGGTTGCGACGGTACGGTACGGTAGGGTTACTATAAACACAAAAAACTATCTGGCGCCTGTCATAGATGATTTTATTTAACAACCAGTGGGGTTATTATAACGTAACAACGCAGTTCAGTTTACACTGCGAGAAAAGGACAGAGTTATATAACTGCTATAGCTCTGTCCTTTACGCTCGCCGTAAAATGAACTGCATTGCCCCATAATAACCCTGGTCGGCGTTATTTAAATATATGACTAGGTATGCCAAATCACAGCTTCAGTACCAAGGGTCTCTGAGATAAACCGCGGACAGACGGATAGAAGAACAGACGGATGTGGCGAAACTATAAAGGTTCCTCGTTGACTGTAAAACCCTAAAAACCTAGAGTAAATGTCGTCAAAAAAATCAGTTTAACCCCCATCATCCCTCAAAAGTGTACAGGTTTTAACTTGAAACTTGAATAACAAACACCCTGTATAGTTTGTTCGCTCTCGAAACTCTTCTGACTGATAAACAAGGGCAACAAATATTACTATTAATGTTACTGACTTTGCAAATCCCTTGGCAAACCGCTGCGTGTCAACATGTTTATAAGCTAATGTCAATGGACTCTTAAACATTCTGTTTCTGTTTTCTTACGACGTTCCAATGCATTGGATCGTTTGTCGTAACGTGTGATGTGTTGGTTAATTTAATAATATTTTGAAAATATGTTCGTCGTATTTTTCTTGTTAAGCTCACGACCGCTCCAACAAGCCGAATAGAGCAGCCGCGCCAAAATCAATCCGTGACTGTAGCGTTTAACAGTACATGGCGCGGTCCGTTTGATTTCTTAATGGACGGAAACCCATCGCGACGCGCTGACACATGAATCCTTCTGAATGGAACCATCACCATGCAAGCCAAATGGCATCGTCGTGAATGCGTTCCCTGGCTGCCATTTTCTAATCAATCTGGCGCCCACATATTACTCCCATCCAGTTGTATGCACTCGATCTGTCGCCGAGACAAACAGCGCGTGCGTTGCCCAGCTCTAGGATCTCAGCCTACGGTTTAATCGTTTAATCTGAGAGTGTTTATTTGATCGTTATTCAACATATAGCTTCTCAAGGGTCGATATAATTATACCTACGTAGGCAAAAAAATAACTCAATAAAAATTATACATTGTTTTATTCTATAAACTTTAATGAGTAAAGTGAAGTATTTATTTTAATTCAGCAAAATCTTTTTAATCCTTTACTTGACATAGTACACTTTTATGCCCGTTACCCTTTTTTAAAAATCTAGAGAGTAAATTAAGGACGTAGCAATTATTTTTAAAGCGCATTATTATAACTGAAACTGATATTATAATAAGTCAGAGAAATTTTATTTTGTACTTGTACCGAAAACCTCCGTTTACGCATCGTTTCATAAAAATACTTAATTTAATTAAATGTTTGCTTCAATTATGCTAATTTATCGTTATTTCAGTGTAAGTATATTTCCAATACACAATAGCAATCTTGGTATATCAAAACAACATAACAATTGCCTCTAACGTAACATTTAGGCATATGTATCTACGAGTATAAATTAATGCACACCGCTAGCTAGACCATTAAGTAAGGTTAATCCTGCTATGTAACTTTAAAGATACATTACCAGGTATACTTTTGCTATGTACCCTTATGGATACACACACAGCCAAATAATGTATTTAAAAAAAACGAATTTTAATCTTGTTTTTGGTGGTATAAACAGTTAGTTATGGTTTATATTTCAAAATTTGGTGGCTATATCTATACCCTATATCTTTTAAATATGCCTATTTTTATTTATTTGTTTTTGATAAGTTAATATTAAAAATATTTTTGTGGGTACTCGTTTTAACCTCGTAACTTCGTAAGTCCCCGTGTACTTGCACAAGTATACACAGGAATAAATATTATGAAGAAAACACAGGACTTACGAGGTTATGACGGTGTGTACATATATTTTTCTATGTACATTCATGACGATATAGTTGTGTGCATTTAAAGATACATTTAATGACACAAATTAGAATCGATAGGATTTTTATATTATTTTTTCAGCTCTCATCAAAAAACACAATTCGTAAAAAAACAAACAAAATTTCAGAAAAAAATCTTGCCATGTATATTATTACACCTACCCACGAATCTAAACGGCCTCTTTATGGATTGTTCAAGGTCTGTAGTTCGACCACACATTGGGACAGAAAGATTAAGGATATGGTGTCCAGACAACTATAACTCTTTCGCTCTCCCTACCCGGGACATGACAGATTTAACAGCGGATAATAATACGGCTTCAGGGCGTCTACTCCACTGGGGAAAACTACATTGCCCTTGTCTTGTTGACGTATAATTGTCAACGTTACAATAGATCTTATGTACTTGAGAGTAATGGTGGCCATGTTAAAAATAATACTATAACATGTCAATCCAATATCTTTGCCGTAGAGAACAAGGTACATAGAAGATGGAAATACCTTATGAATTGTATTCGGAAGAAAAGAAACGAGACGCAATGACCGGCAAACAAGTGAAAAAATCAATCACGTACAAGCCGGTTGCCAAGGCTATCGCGATTCAAGGACAAGTAAGAAGTTAAATGGCAGTCTACAAAACCAAAAGGTTTTTAAGGCTTAGAGTAGGCAAATGAGACGAAGGCTGCTTTACACTTATACCGACAAAGAAAACAACAATTCTGCTTGGCGTACTGCTAAGGTCCTTCGACTAGTATACTGCTTATTAACCTGTGCCTTCGATCCATAAAAACTGTGTAGCTAAAAAATAACTGCGTACGTAACGTTTTATTCAAGGGATAGTAATGTATTTGGCTCGATACAATGCCGTGTTCCGTACACACATAGTATGGGTGACTCGAAACTACGAGTAATATACAGAATTCTACACCAAATATCGTACAAGAGATAGCGAACACTTGTCTTGTTGACGTCCGTTTGAGCAACGATCAATGTCGCTAACGTTACGCGCTGACATCCATTTTTAAATATGTACATTTTAAAGACTGCTTACGGGGGACAGGGCTTTAGGGAATGTGTTGATTACGAAACTCATACGCTTCCGTATTTTTACCCTGGACTAAGCATAACAAGAGAAAATCGTGTACTTGAAGGAAAAAGTCAATATCTGACGTAACTGGTGCGTTCCACTGGAGTCGATAATTTAGCCTTGGTGAAACAGCTGCGTCGTTTCAGACCAAAGGCCTCATTAGTTATTTTATTACCATAATCGATTTCGGTTTAATAATGTACTCTTGAATCAGTGCTTGTAGACTAGAATAGAATCATTTATTTCAGGCTATTGCCTTTATAATTTGTGAGTTACAGTGTAATTAAAATAGGTTAGTGACATCGAAATATTATATTACATAGATAACACAAGGCAAAACAGATGTAGGTACCTTGGTGTTTTGGCCTGTTCTCAGTATACCTTGCCTGAACTATGTATTGTTCCTGACACCAATTATTACTTACTTTATCCAGTATAAAAGGATAGTCTTATACTGAATCATTTTTTATAACTTATTTTCAGAGTTTAGAGGCGGAGTTAATACCCACCATTTCAGTGACTTGTGCATACATTTATTATCTGCGTTTTTATTGTGCTCTGGTAAGTAGGACCTGAATCATTTCATTCTGAAGACTACAAGACTACAATCCTAAGGGAAGTGTTAATAAACTCATCTTGGCTGACATGCCGGTCACGAGATACGTCAAAGTAAACGTCAAGCAATGGAGAACTGTCATCTTTGACGCATCTTGAGACGAGGATTACAGTCTAGAGTTTATTAATACGGCCCTTAGACTGTAAATGCGTTGCTAACCCTGAAGACTAAGATGAGATGAAAAAATAATTTACCAAAGTGCGAACACTGCTGCTTGACGGTAGTTCAAATATGAAGATGGCGCTACCCGACCTTGGTGTTTAGTTAATTTAATACAAACACATTTTTTTCAACGAAAGAGTAGCATTGGATAAAGACCATGTCCTCGATCGTAACAGTTAATAAACGGAAAGTCAACGTCAAGCGCGTTCGCGAATTTAAAACGTGTGACTTCGATTGACGATGGGAGTTATTCTAGTGAAGTTTATAAACTTACCCCAGTAATTGTCCATTGTTAAGAGGCTCCGCCTTGGCCTGGCTGAACATGACCTTGTCTCCGAGCTCCCCGTGGCTGCCACGGCCCACCAGCGGCAGCTGGATCTGGGTGCCTTTTGACTCCATCTTCAGCTCAGACGTCATCGCTGCATTACCATTGTGTGGTACGATGCTCTGAAATACGGGAAAATATACACGGTGAACATAATTATCTCACTAATATAACAAATCCCTTGTGGTTGTCGGGTTAGAATAGTATCACTCCGTGTCTTCCCGTGGATGTCGTAACAGGTGACTAAGGGAATAAAGGCTTGTAGTTCTGTTAGGCATGGGCTTGCAACCTGTCACTAATACAATGGTAAACATCTTAGCCTGATTGTGCAAAATGTGGTTACAGAGTTATCAACAAGTTGTTAGAGTGGTCGGTAATTCTGTAGGTCTGCCTACCCGACTCTGGGAATAAAGGCGTGAGTTTATGTATACATGTATATTATAAATGCGAAAGGTTGTGTGTGTGTGTATTAGTTTGTTACTCCTTCACGCTGCAACTTCAGGGCGGATTTGGATGAAATTTTGAATGGAGATACCTTATACCCTGGCTTAACACATAGGCTACCTTTACGCTTTTTACCCCGGGAATTTTAAACGACGATAATTTACGATAATCAAAACTCCCCACAACATGGGATGGCCGAATAACTAATCTACGCGGATGAAGTCAGAAAACTAGCATAAACCACGACTAGTGAAAACATACCATAATACAGCTCAAAATTTATATTGTACATATACAAAAATGTGTCACATTCTTAAGACTTAAATAGATACGGAGGACAAAAATATATATTTTTTTTTAAACTCGACTCTATTGTTAGGTAGTACCGTAAAATGGGGTGACTTTAGAAACGCCAGGAGACTTTGATTATTTTTGGATCGTCAATTTTGTGCAATGTATGAGTTATTATTTAGCTCTTTCGCGACATTACTTTCATATTTTTCATATTCGATCGACCAATAATAGTAGTTTAAATATTATCAGACAAATTTGATATGAAAACTTCAAAACAAAATACATGCAAAATAAAATACTACAAATTTTTGACATGCTTCTGGTGATATAAACACAGAAATAATCAAAGTAGCTCCATTTTAAGGATTAAGATTTTAAGGTGTGTTATATATTTTTTTCTACTTAGCCGTCTACTTTAGTCTGCTTCTAGCTGCTTGAAGTTACTTCAAATGAGTAGTCACCAATACAATATTTTTAATAATTCATACATACATACATACATAAATTCACGCCTTCATTCCCAGAGTGGGGTAGGCAGAGCTAAAGAATTACCAACAACTTTTAAAACTTCTTGATAATTCTGTAACCACATTTTGCACAAGTAGGCTAAGATGTTTCCCAGTGTATTAGTGACAGGTGGCAAGCCCATCGCCTAACAGTACTACAAGCCAATAATAATTCATTTTACGATTAAATGCGGGAGTTACAGAAGTTTTATTTAAAATTTATCAAACTCGCCCCCATTTTACGGAAGTGATAGAACGTGTGCATATCGACACATTTCTATAGTTATTATTGACTTATACCCGCAGTACCAGTATTATGGTCACTTTTATCGCGTTGGATAAAGCATCCGTCTCTCTCGCACTTACAAACTGGTCAGAGAGTAACTGATGTTTTATCTACATCGATAAATACAACCATAATAAGCCCGCAGACTTTAGTCATACAGTGATAGTGACGATTGCAATATCGTCGAAATATCGGGAACTCATTATCATTAAACAATTTAACCAGTAGTAACAAAACGTTCATTGTTATTACTGCCGTGTTCCGATATATGTTATCACCTCGTAGGCTTCAATATATTTGATTGCGGCTTTACGTACATTCAATATGAGAATCCAAGCATCCGAATGTATATGTTTGATTTTTCCTTAAAACATTTACTATAGAACCGATATAGGTACTAGGTACCTACATGTTTCTTAAAACATTTTTTTCTCAAAAGCCAGTCATAGAATTTCCTAGCCACCCAGTATTTTTATATACAGGGTTGGGCAGATTAAGTGTCCTAGTTGTGTATGGCTTTTTTATTTAAATATAACTAAACTTCTTATTCACTTCGAATTTTTTTTTTGTTGACAATTTAACCTTCTTTATGATTTCTACACGTCAGCTTGATATATTTTGTTTTTATATTGTTTTCAACAATGGACGCGAAACGCCAGCTCGTGTGCGATTAGTACCAGAAAAAATACCGACCGTGTGAGATATTGAAGACGCTGAAACATTTAAATATCAATATAAGGTTTATATCGCGGACCGTCAAGCGATTCAAAGAAACGGGATCTTCACAAATCAGGCCCAAACCTGGGAGAAAGCCAAAAACATCATTAAAAATATTCGTGAGCGTATTAGACGAAATCCAGCTCGAAGTGCAAGCAAACTTGCTAAAGATATGAAAATATCCCGTCGAACAATGAGTTGTATTTTAAAATATGATCTTGGGCTAAAGGCCTACAAAAAACAAAAAAATCATGGCTTAATAGATGCCAGAAAAAAGCTAGAGTGAAAAAATGTAGGGAATTGCTAGCTTGGCACGACGGCGATGATATTATTTTTTCCGATGAAAAGATGTTCCAGTTAGAAGACAGTCACAACCAACAAAATGATCGTGTCTATGGTGCTTCATTGAAGGATATTCCTGTGGACAAATTAGCCGTACAACGGTTCCAGAGTGCATCAGCTGTCATGGTATGGGTGCGATATCGCCTAGAGGCAAGTTACCGCTGCTGTTTATTGATCGAGGTGTCATAATTAACCAAGACTATTACATCCAGAACGTGTTACAGGGTCATTTGCTAGAAAATGCTCAAAAATTATATGGAAACGACTATTACTGCTTCCAACAAGATAGTGCCCCACCTCACAAAGCTAAACGCACTCAAGACTGGTGTAGAACAAATTTGACAGATTTTATACCTTGGCAAGAATGGCCTGCATCATCGCCGGATTTGAATGCTTTGGACTTTTCGATATGGGGTTACATGCTGAGCAAGATTGGGAGCACACAGGGCATGAATCTAAACTCATTCAAGCATCGATTAGTCAAGATATGGGATGAAATACCAGACGAGGTAGTGCGTGCCGCGTGCAATGCATTCTATGGAAGAATGCGTCAAGTTATTAAAGCTGATGGCGAGCGATTTGAACTTATGAATTAGTTTTTTTAAGTATAGAGTACGCTAAAAATAAAAACGTGATAAATTTTAAAATTTTCTGTCTTGTTTTAATTTTATGGCTCTTTTTAACTAGGACACTTAATCTGCCCAATCCTGTATTTATCAAAACACGTAACATATTTTCTGTTATGAAAATTCACCGATGTTTTTTTTTTCATTCTTTCCGTGCGGTTTCCTTTCTTAAACAAGCGATTTCTTCTCCATGTTCGCAGATTTTGTCAACTCTTTTAAAGGCACCACGAATGCGAAATACATAATATGATCAATAATTCATGATTTTATTGACGTAAGGAATCCCAAATAGATGCAGAACAGATGAAATCAAAAATTGGTTAGGGTTCCGTAGTCGACAATGCTTATAGTTTCATCATGTCTGTCTGTCCGCCTGTCCGTGTCGGTCCGCAGTTTAACTTATCTAGTGACTCGTGGTACTAATAACTGTAATTTCACAGGGACATACATACCTATTAATTACAACGACCAAAGTGTGTACAAAATAAAATCTTTAAAATATATTTTATATTTCTAACCCTCAATTTAAATGTATTTAAAGTGGTTATTTTTGTTATAGTCAAGTGTAACCTACAAGCTAAACCGAATGTTTTTGTTTTGATAATAATTCATAATTCTTTATTTTTTAAGGCTGTAATGTAACTACCAGATAGAGCCACGAGACTTTATTCTTTTGTTTTTCTTCGAATGAAGGTACGCAACCCTAAAAAGAAGACAACGGTTTGAATTCCTAAAAATAACTCTTCGATTTCCAGCTTGTTTTAAACTTGTCGGTGTCATTTTTCATGTGGTTTTTATATATTTTTTTGACAATGCAAGTTAAAAGATTAACACAACGGTGGATCACGCAAAGTCAAGCATATATACTTGCACATAAAGTTTTGAATTTAAATTCAAATTATTACAGGGAAATTGGCTACAGTAGCACTTCGGACATGACCATCATCATTTCATCATCACTAAGAAGCGCCGCATGAAACTAAAATGTACTGACAGAAGACACAAGAACGCTTGACTGATACATCTGTATGAACCTGCGTGAGTCTGGGATTTCCCTGTCATTGCACTACTTTCTGGAGACGGGTAATTCATCCCGGCTCATAGACACCTCCGGAGATCCTCGAGCTGGTGCTTACCTCTCCCAAAAGATTGGGATAGCTATCCAGAGAGGTAATGCAGCCAGTGTCATAGGGACCATGCCGCGAGCGGGCCTGCTAGAGGGGGTGTTCTTTTTATAGTGGTGATTATTATTTACATCTTTAATATTTGAGTAGTTTAGTTTTATTTTAATTTGAGTAGCTTAGTTTAATTTTAATTTTAATAAGTTTAGTTTTAACTTTTAATTGTAGTACCTACCTATGTTATTAGGGTAATTCATTAAAATTCCTTAGAAGGTTACTTATCCTATCTTTTTTAGATGACCTACATGACCGGTTGTCCGTTGAACCCCGTAGTATTTTTTGATTACTAAGCTACTTCACCTTGATATCCAGCAGACAAAACACAAAAAAAAACTTTAAAAATGCTTAATTATTTCATTCATTAGTTATAAATAATTGTATTTATAAAATTATATTATTCTAGAGTTTAGAGTTTTGAACAAGTTTTTGGTAATTCTGTAGCTCTGCCTACCCCACTCTGGGAACGAAGGCGTGAGTATATGTATGTATGTATGTATGTATATTATTCTAGATACTTTAAGAAAGTTTTAGGCGATAAGTAAGGTAGGCTTTTGGTAGCATATCATGGTTATAGAATCTGTGGAGTCGCTACTTCGTATTTGTTATGTGCATAGGTACCTACCATCTTTATTTTGACCTTCAGTATTGTCATATTACCTATATGGTATAAATATGGCCACGGTATGCTACCAAAAGTCCTAACCCCTAGCGGTAAGTCAAAAAGCGTCTCCGGCCATTTCCTAGTTTTGCGGACTACGCGACGATGCCGAAATCATGCCGGCAGCCCGAAAATAGACGACGGCGGCAGATGAAAAATCCGACGGTGAGTTTTAAATTAACCATTTTATACAACGATTATGTTAACATAGGTAATCACCTGATCTTCCAACTCAGTTTATACACACATTTCCTAATAGTCAACATGATTATTTACCTTTTTAAGGTTTCGGACAACCTTTTACGCACGGCGAAGCGCGCATCACGTATCAATGGCGTCAGTTTGTACAGCGCTATATATTTTATTGCGTTTGACGTCGTACTACCGTCTACCATATTCCGACCTTTGAACGCAAGTAACGTCAAGTATCAGGGATATCGATTTACATGAACGCCGCAGCTATGTACACATGGGCATTTCATAGAATAGTGCCGTTGTTCAAACATGACGTTAGAGTGACAAAGTAATAAATTATTTATGTGTGACCGTACTCGTTCCAGGTCCTCTATTCTGCTGTGTAAAACCTTATTGCCTTTGACATGGGATCATATTGATTCGTCATGTCTGTCTGTCTGTCTGTCCGTCCGTATGTCACAGACACTTATTTCCGAAACTATAAGAACTATACCGTTGAAACTTGGTAAGTAGATGTATTCTGTGAAACGCATTAAGATTTTCACAGAAAAATTGAAAAAAAAACAATAAAGTTTGGGGGCTCCCCATACTTAGAACTGAAACTAAAGATTTTTTTTCCATCAAAAACATACGTGTGGGATATCTATGGAACTTCAAAAATTATGTTGAGGTTTCTAATGTTTTTTTCTAAACTGAACAAAGTGGTAAAATGTGTGTCCCTGTAACTTCTAAAATAAGAGAATAATAAAACTAAACAAAATATATGATGTACACAAACTGCAAATACACAAGGTGCACACTTCCACCGAAAATTGGATTGAACGAGATCTAGTAAGTATTTTTTTTAATACGTCAGGAATCCACTTATGTTACTTGCTGCTACGGAACCCTCCGTGGGCGAGTTCGACTCGCACTTGGCCGGTTTTTTTTTAAATAACCGTTACTGCCAGGTTAAAAAGAGTTATCGTATCGTCGACATTACGATAACATTTCAAAGGCAATATGTTTTACCCAGTAGGATAGAGACCCTGGTATCCTTATTGGAAGTTTATAAATGCACTATACCTGTCCACGGATTCCTTTATTAGCACTGACCAGTACCACCATTGCCACTTTTAAATACCACTGATCCCACTGACAGACACGATCGTCGCCGGTCGCGTTGAAATTACTAGTTACATCAATCCCCTAATCGCAATAAATCAGTGTTATCGTACTTAAACAGTTGGTAACAAGTGTAATGACTTTTAAAAACGATTTTGTATGAGGCGACCTTGGTAATTATCTTCAAAAGCGCACTGGATTTTAACGCAACCTCGCCTTTGTTCAACGTTTTTATTTGTGCGTAAATACAAATAAGCACAATACTTTATTACTTATTATTTTTAATTGATTGACTTTGTTTATTTACCTATTCATATATAAAATAACTAGCGGACCCGACAGACGTTAAACCCGGCAGATGGCGTTGTCTTGCATGGCAGATATCATGCAGGACAACGCCATCTGCCGGGTTTATTTGTGACTCTAAACCATCCTCGAATCCACTTGAACACACACAAAAAAAAACATTCAAATCGGTTCAGCCGTTTAGGGGTTAATTGTCAACACACGTACAGAAGAATTATATATATACAGGGTGTCCCTGGATAAAGTCGACAAACGAATAGGGATGAAAGTAGATGCAATTTCACCGACAAAAAAATTAATAAACAAAAATTTGGTGTTTTTTTTTTTTTTTTTGAGATTTTTAAAAATAAACATTGTTTGCCGTGCACTCTATCGGAACAAAGAGAAATATCTCGCCTCATATGAGGTCTATTCAGATGAAATAAATGGTTTCTTAATCCCAGGAGATTACGTGTGACAAACAGGTAAAAAAAAATACAAAAAAATACGCCGAACTTAAAAAAAAACAGGTTTTTATTCAAAAAATGTGTTTATTTATTGTAAATTCCTGATAATTCCTAAAATTGCTTAAAAATATGCCCATATTACCTTATGTTATTATTAGCTATAATTATTTGTTAACTCATTGTCTTTAATTAAAAAAAGAATGACGTGTGTAATGCAAACACGACATTTTTGATGAGCGGTCAAAAATATTGTGTCGTTTAGTACTTATGTGTAAAACAGACTATATGGCCCGAAATTAAATGGAAATATATTCAATCTTATGTGAACATCAGACATTTTGGTCCGGGGATATTCGATCATACATATCAAATTCAATCCTATGTTAGGTCGGATATTTATAAACATCCGACGCTCCGTTCTAAGAAAAATATAAAACCAATATGTCTTACGTGAATATCAGACCTACTTATAAAGCCATACATTAAGATTACTAGAGGCAAAAAATCATATTTGAACATCAGATGTTTTTCTTCTAAGGTACTCTGGACATCCGACCTTGTTTAGTAAATCTAACTTCGTTAATAAAAGAGCTAGCGATATAACGGTTAGATGGTCTGAAAGAGGACAAAAAATTAAGTATGATTCTAAAAAAAAGGGTTTTTGGTAAAGAATGGACATCCGACCAGTTGCCTCTGATGTCCAGAATTCTGACCTAGGTATACGTAAATGGTACATTTTGATGCAAGTGCGGAGTGTATGTCATTTTACACGAGTCCCGAGTTGTAAGCGAAGGACAAGACCGGACCGTAGAGGGAGAATAGAACAGTGGGCATTGGACTAGTACCAGGTGGGAAGTCTGTGATGCGTTTATACATAACTATAGTTCATTTATTTTAGGATGAGAAACCACAATAACATTATATTGCGTTTGCTCAACTATTTATTAGTTTTATTACCTAGCAAATAGTACAGTACAATAGTCTGGGAGCCGCAAAATAAAATTGTTTTAATGTCACTTTATTTGCGTGTCGTCAATTGTTACTCTAGTACAAATTGTAAAGAGATTACAGTTCACGAGCCGCAATATAATGTTGTTGTAGTTTCTCATTCTAAATTAAATGAAGTATAGCGACTCCAGCCGCGTAGAAGTCTTTTATCGCTGCTCCCTCGGGACTCCCGATTTTCCAGGATAAAAACTATCCTATGACCTATTCCAGGACCTAACCAATGTGTGCCAAGTTTCATTTCGTTTTCGTGTTTAAAGCGTGAAAGACGGACAAACATACAGACTTTCACATTTATAATATTATAGTATGGATGGATAACGTATGTGTAAACGAGATGCACTTACCTGTCCCTCTCGCGTATACGTTTCATACGTTTCTCGTGTCAGTTTGTCTGCCACAAAAAATTGTGGCAGACAAACTGACAGCGGATGCGAGTCGGATGAGTTTTTACTGTTTTCGTAGTTTTTTCGCAAATTACAAGGGACAAGTATAGAACGGAGGTAATTCTTAGAACGGAGCGTCGGATGTTTATATCCGACCTAACATAGGATTGAATTTGATATGTATGATCGAATATCCCCGGACCAAAATATCTGATGTTCACATAAGATTGAATATATTTCCATTTAATTTCGGGCCATATAGTCTGTTTTACACATAAGTACTAAACGACACAATATTTTTGACCGCTCATCAAAAATGTCGTGTTTGCATTACACACGTCATTCTTTTTTTAATTAAAGACAATGAGTTAACAAATAATTATAGCTAATAATAACATAAGGTAATATGGGCATATTTTTAAGCAATTTTAGGAATTATCAGGAATTTACAATAAATAAACACATTTTTTTGAATAAAAACCTGTTTTTTTTAAAGTTTGGCGTATTTTTTTGTATTTTTTTTACCTGTTTGACACACGTAATGTCCTGGGATTAAGAAACCATTTATTTCATCTGAATAGACCTCATATGAGGCGAGATATTTCTCTTTGTTCCGATAGAGTGCACAGCAAACAATGTTTATTTTTAAAAATCTCAAAAAAAAAGAAAATGACACCAATTTTTTTTTATTTTTTTTTTTGTCGGTGAAATTGCATCTACTTTCATCCCTATTCGTTTGTCGACTTTATCCAGGGACACCCTGTATATAAAGAAGATAACTAAACACATATGCAGTGATGGGTAGCCTATGAGAAATTAGATTAATATTATTGGGATGCATACCGCCATGCGGATTGCAAATCTGGCCGGAATGGTACTTTGTTATCAAGTCCGTATATTTTCAAAAACGATTGAGCGAATGTAAGTGATAATGATATCTCTGACGATTTTTTTTTATAATATGCGTTCCACAATGTGACAAGCAAAACACGGTATTAAAAGGCCATTCATCTCATGTGATGTTAGTAAAACTTTGATTATTTTTTCATGGAAAGTACGATAGTGAAACTCTCTGAATCTGGTGAAATGGAAGAAGGTATTTAGGAGCCCCGACCCTGAGATTAGAACAGTATATATATATACGAGCGTACGTATGCGACCGTACCTGGGCCTTATATAGTTCGATTGGAGGTAGTTAGTTGGTTGGGCGTAAAGTACCGTCTGCTCAACTAAACACGACGTCAAGCGTCTTGGGAGCCAATTTGGCTTACAGTTACTCGATATGTCAATGCCCAAGATTCACAAATTGAGCTTTAAATCGATGGGAGCGCTTTTTGGGGAAATTTGCCGAATTGCCATCTCTAAATTCTGGGGTCCTATCGAAAAAGGGTGTAAGTCATCTGAAGATCAAGTGAAAAAGGGTTTAAGTCTAGTATACTCCGTTCATATATATTACCCTTTTTTATTACGAGTTAAGTCGACTTGTACGCTTTTTCACTAGGATCCCAAAATTGTACTCAAGACAATGTGTTTTACTATTTATCTGTACATTATCTTACTCAAATTAAGTATGACCATAATGTGCCAATAATTCAGCCACTTGTTTAAAACTAAAATTAAAGCTTTGCTTTTTGATAAACTTATTTTTTTCTTATACTTATTGTTCACTGCTAATCAGGTACATTTATATATTGACGATTCAAGTGACGTCACCTAAATAATAGCATTTCTTTATTGTTAAGTTGATATTTAAAATCAGTGACGTCAGTCATTCACAAGACATTGTAACAACATTTCAAGATTTTTATCTAAGCATTATGTATGTGGATAAAAATGATTAGCCACCGACTTAGTCAGTGCTACTGATTTGGCAGATAGATTGATGCCAAATTGGATAAGAAAATTTTTACGCAAATGTTTTATTAAGCAGATTGAACACCTACCTGACATTTCGTGTACGATTACCTACACTGCCCCCGTCATTTAATTTGGTTTTAATATTTACTTTTTCGAATCAAATCGGAGAAATACTGAAAAAGGGCCGAATCTTATTATCTCTATCGATATCTATCTTAAGTACCCGATACCGTCCTGCATCCATGACTCGATGTATGAATGTTAAAGAAGCGACAAGCATTTGTCAAGATCGTAGCAAGTGGAAAGAAGTGGTCTCTGCCTTCCCCCCTGGGAAACAGGCGTGATTTAATGTATGTATTTATGAATATTTACCCTGTTTCATTTACCAAGCTCCCTTTTCTGACGTCTTGCCTAAACATATCCATTTATAACAATTGAAAGAACTTGTACCTGCAGCTGAGATGCATGCGAATTCGAACTCGTGTTTCTTTTTAATTCATTTCTTACTCGAGAGTCGTGACTTCGTCCGCGTTGAACTCGTTTTTTGTTTTCCCTCAGAATCAATGTTATTTTCCAGGCCAAAAAGTATCATTATGTTCTAAAAACTAATTATTTTTAGTAAATTTTTATTCCGGTTTATCCAGAGAACTTAATCAATCGGTAGCTCTTCTCTTTTTTGGCTGTTTTGAAATACAATACTCATACTCATACTCATACACATTTATTCATATTTTTCGATAAAATTACACGTCAAAGGTTACATTATTTTATAGATAAATAGATGTAGGTACATAATAGAAATATATATCAATTTACATTTCAATTCAAATTACTAATTACAATACATTATGAATTATAGTAGTCGTCAAGTGAATAAAATGCTTGTATAGTAAGCCATTTTTTCAGTTTGTTATAAAATAAATCATTGCAATCAGTATTTTTTATTTCGTCGGGTAGTTTATTATAGATATTAGGCCCAGCAATACTTATTGTTTTAGTAGACTTAGCCAGTCTGCAACTCGTTGTGGCCAGTATGTTTTTATTAAAAAACAAAGGTACAGATGTAGTGCATAATTGTTTTCCTTCGTATTTTCACGGAAACGTACGAACGTGTCTTGCTATTTCAGTTGGTCACAGTACAAAAGTACTGAGGTTGACTGACGAAGCATGACAGATACGTTTCCGACAAAATACGAAGGAAAACAATTATGCACTACATCTGTACTTTGGTTTTCGATCCAATTATACGTAGATGACATTAATTATAAAATATCTAGCGACCCGCTTCTCTTCGGTTTTCTGTAAAACCCGTATATAATCCAGAATATATCTTATTAATTATAAAAACCTTTACATTGAATCACTCTATGATATTAAAATCCGTTGCGTAGTTTGAAAGATCTAAGCCTACATAAAGAGGGACAGAGACGACGAGAATCGACTTTTTTTTAGTGTCCGACCGAAGTTTCGGTTTCGGTTTCGGTTTCGGCCAATTTCGGCCAAAAAAGTGATTTCGGCCGCAGTTTCGGTTTCGGCCAGAATCCGGCCGAAACCTTCGGCCGGGCCGAAATTGCTTCGCGGCCTCTCGCGGCTCTCGCATCGGGAGCGCTCGGCTTAATTCGGACGCGCTCGGTCGGGTATTAGGTTTGGCTTAAAGATCTCTGATTAAAATGATGCTATAATTATTAATAATATAGTTAAAAGTTCCCGTTCCAGTTAAGTGTGGTTGCCGGTCCCCGTGTGGTTGCCGGGTTAGAATAGTGCCACTCCATGTCTTCCCGTGGATGTCGTAAGAGGCGACTAAGGGAATAAAGGCTTGTAGTACTATTAGGCGATGGGCTTACAACCTGTCACTAATACGCTGGTAAACATCTTAGAAAGCCTATTTGTGCAGAATGTGGTTACAGAATTATCAACAAGTTTTTAAAGTTTTAGGTAATTCTGTAGCTCTGCCTACCCCACTCCGGGATTACAGGCGTGAAGGTATGTATGTTATGTATGTATGTAGTTAAAAGTTGATTAGTGTTTAAGTAGCATGACTACAGCAATGATCTTGGTAAATTTGTTTCAAGATCGCTGATTGAAGTGATAATTTCATAATTATGTAGAGTTGATTAAAATTTAATTATTTCATATTTTTTGACAAAGTTGATTTATGTTAAAGTAGCATGAATGCTGTGATTTCTCTTGCAATGTTTGACTTTGTCACACGAGGTATTATTCTAAAACTTTGTTTAAAGATCACTGATTACAGTGATAATACTATAATTTATGTAAAAGTTGATGTATGTTTATGCTGTGATTTATCTTGCAATTTGTGATTGTGATTTACTTTATCCAGGTATTATATTAATTAGGTAACTTTGTTTAAAACTTTAAAAAATTGATTTTATTTGGTTTAAAATTTCATAGTTTGCCTCTAATTATATCTATTTTCATTAAAAATAAACGTTTTTTATTTTGTTTAACTAAAACAGTAGCTGTTCTCATATAAGAAATCCTTGCAATAACCTTTTCCTTACGATTTGTACAGTAATTTTGAATAATTTCATAAGTCTTCAAAAATTTCGGTTACGGTTTCGGTTTCGGCCGAAATCAGAAAAAAACCGAATATTCGGTTTCGGTTTCGGCTAAAAATCGTGTTTCGGTCGGACACTACTTTTTTTTCTACTGTGTAACGATATCCTCGTGCCGCCCAGGGCAAAAAAGTTGTTAATCGAAATCAGTACATAGGTTCTTGTCATAAAAAGTTTAAAATATGATTTTTAGAAGGCCTTTTAAAAGGCCTCTGGGCGGCAGGAGGTTATTATCACTAGGGAATGCAAATAACCGGTTAAAACCGGTTTTAACCGGTTATTTTCATACATAATCGGTTAATAACCGGTTAAATTGCATTCCCTAATCATCACCGATTGCATCTTTGCAATATGGTAAGAAGTATTTTTGTTCAGTCTTATTTAGTATTATTGATTGGTTAGTACATAAAGTTTAACAAACTACGGCAGAGCTCATTCAGTGTAATAAAGGTCACGTAATTAACTTGCCAATAATGAAACCATTAACCCCTATTCCTCTAAAGGGGTTCTACTCCCTGTAGAAGTTTGTATGCCCTCCATATTGAGTTTTAAAGCTACGTCGTGTCGTGAGGTTTCATTTTTGGCAAGTTGTTACGTGACCTTTATTTTACTGCAAATGAGCTCTACTTACTCTCATTATTGAGGTTATTGTTTAAAAGTCGATCATTCATGAGGTTAGAAACTAGGAGGTATTAAGACTGCTTTTTGGCATAATTTGAAAATTAATTAATTCTACTTGTTAAAACCATATTTCTTTTGACATTTTATCGTAATAGTTACACGATACGATCTATAGCTCTTATTTATTTACTTGACAGTAATAGAGGCTGTTACTAAATAGAATACGATAAAATCCTAAAAGCAATAAGGGTTTTATAGAGAAGAAATGAGCAGCTCTTGTTTTTTTTTATAATGTACTTTAGATTTAAATGTCTGTTATAACTTAGCTACTCATAGTTAGCCATCATAGCAGCCGAAAGAAGTCTATTGCTAGACATAGGTCCCCCTAAGGGTTGCCACAAGGACCCGTCCTGCACTGCTATCCATCGGTTTCCCGCTACCCTAGCCACGCCGTCGGTTCACCTTGTTGGAGGTCTACCCACGCTGCTTCTTCCGGTGCGCGGACGCCACTCGAGAACTTTTCGACCTCATCGGCCACCTATTTTGCGAGTTATATGCCCCGCCCACAGCCACAAGTCTCACAACCCTTAGGGCTATATCTGTGACTTTGGATTCCTGATGCGATACCCGTCTCCGTTGCCCTTTGAGTGACCTTTGGCCTCTTTCCCAAAGTTAGACCTACGTAACAGTATGACGTGAAGCGTTCAAGCGCTGAGCCTCCAATTATTATCAGTTGGTAGTAAATACACGTATTTGACATGATCTTTGTCTTGTCCATGTTCGTTCTTAGACCAACTCGATGACATAGAATGGGAGCGGCGAGCGATGGCAGCATGCCATGCTGCAACATGCAACTGCTGCATGCGATGCAACATGCTGGCCCGCAGGTTCGCAAGGTGCACAAATAAAGTCAAAGTGACGATGTTCAAAGCTTATTGTAAGTCGTTCTACACCTGCAGCTTGTGGGTCAACTTCACGCAGAAGGCTATCAGAGCTCTCAGAGTCTAATACAACAATGGTTTCAGAAAGTTGCTGGGGCTGCCTCGATGCATCAGCGCTTCGGGGATGTGTTAAGGGTAGGGAGGGGAAGGGTAGTTTATAAAAACTACCCTTCCCCTTCCTACCTTTAACTTATTTATTGCCTTTCGTATAACATTTAACTTTTGTTTTAATCTGCCGATTTTTTGTTGTAATCTTAACTAATTGTAAAATTTAAAAATCTGACACGTTGGGTTTAGATTTAACTATTGGTTATGATTTTAACTGTTATTTGTTAACTACTACTACTAATGTCGAACTTCACCAACCATTTAAGAGACGATTAGAGTATTAACAGTTGTCAAAATGTATGAACTAACAGTCGATTAACATTGATTAACATTTAACATCGTTTGGTGAAATTGGTAGTAATGTAAGGGAACTTGACGAAGCGTTAGAATATTCAGATTCAATAGCTTTTAAAGCATGAGAGCTGAGATTTGTAAGGCCCATAGGCATGTGCTTAGTAGGTTTGTGCTACGAAAAACCGAGGCTTTGTCTTGCTTGTTTTATACTCTGCACTTTAAATATGAATAGAGATTGTGCTACCTTTTGTTAAGTAAACTCAAGTTACATTTCAATTGAGATGAGAAAAGAGGTGAACAAATCAGAACTGTTTAACACATAAGCTAACAATATCATCGAATTGTTATTTAAAGTTAAAACTTAATATGAACTAAAGACCTAGTGTATAAATCATAACAAAACCTTACTAGATCTTCAAAAGTTCGTGGTTATGAAATAATAAATGGTAAATTGGTTCGTTTCGTTTCGTGATTCAGTTTTTTTTATGTTAATTTTGTGTCTAAATGAGAGTCAAGTGTAAATAAAGTGTCAGGAGAAATAAAGAGAATGAATGTTCAATAAAAGAAGCATTATTGATTGATTCGTAATTTTCTACTGATACATAAGAAGGGTTTCTTGCTTACTTGGCTGTTTAATTTTTTTGTGGGATGGAGAGAACTAACGAGCACACATGCCAAATAATGGTAAATGATGATTAGAGACAAGCTCAGCTACTGAAAATTCGTACCTGGTGCGTAATAACGAGAAAACAAAATAGCCCTCAGGCTATGTGGAGGTACGTAGGATTTGAGACCATAAATCACCATACCATAATTTGCATTCCCAAGACTACAATGTTAAGACTATATATGCGTTGCCAATTCCTTGATTAGATGAAATGTCTCTTATCAATTTACTGGTAGTCTTAGGTCTTACCGGAACACAACAATGCGGATACCGCTGTTAGCGATTCGGACGGACCCTGCGCAAGGCCCTTCCACAATACAGATAGCCAGTAAAAGTCTGGCAAGCTTTTACTTCTCTCTCATTTACCCTCACATGCCCTTATGTGAGTCTGACTGACTTAACCTCAACCTTAAGGCACCGGTTCCACCGCCGACGATGAGCGGGGAGCGAGTACAGCCAGCGATCAACTATTAGTCGTCTCTTTTATTGACACGGGATCTATATATTTTGTTCGTTTCTCGAGCGACAAAATAGTCGATGGCTAATCGCTTCCCACCCTTGGTGGGACCACTACCTAAAAACTTCTCGCACTATACAATCTTGGTATTATAATAAAGACTAACTCCACCACCTAATTTCACCCACGGAGGAGAATCCATCTTGATAATTGAAGTTCGAAGTTCGAAGTCACGTTTCGCTCGAGTTTACGGTTTCCTTCTCGGACTAAACATTGTAGTGGTGTGCGTTGTTTCGATCGAATGACATGAACTTTGGCCACAAAGTAAGAAATAGTACTTACAAGCTTTGGCTGAGGTTTCGATTTATGGCAATTTTTTTTTTGCACAGGGCCGTTAAATTAATTCCCACATTAGCAAAAGAGTTATCGCTCGACTTTCGTTTCTTTGACGTCCGAAAAAGTAGTCAGACAGATCACTGATATTTTTTCTGTGAAATAAGTATATGTTTTCCGTTTATTTAATGAAATGTAAACGACTTCTCGGTTCTCCCGCGTACAAAAATCAAGCTACATAAATGTTCCGGCAATCTTACCCTTAATGAAGAATTCATTCACCCCCTACGAGTATTTTGAGAAGCCTTAACTAAAGACAATTCAATCAGAACGTAACTCAAACACGACTTGATTCAGGTTATCTTTCGTCTGAATCGTACTTCTCGTGAAAACTCAATTTCAATAAACATAATACTGTTGTGTCAAACACAAATCAATAGCACGGTTTGACAGATATCTCAGCGGCCGAAACCAATCCATTAAAAAAGCAAAAGATGGTGAAATTAAGTGGTGTTTGATTATAAACCTGAAGGAGTCCCTCAGGGATCGATAATTGGCGCTTTATTTTTCAGCATTTTTCATGTTGTTCAGATATATCTAAGTCTATCAGAAATTACAAGTATCATCTATGTTCAAAATATGTTTAAATGTATGGCTCATCCTAGTGACTTTATTGTGGCTACCTAGACTAAAAAAATGTGCTAAGTAATTAATGGCCTTCATAAAAGTAAATTTATGTCTTTGGCTTTCAAGCCAAGTATCAAAATGGTTGGCAATGTAGGTATAGTCAACAAATTTAATTGTTGAGCACCTATAGAACCTTGTCATAGTGACAGCGTCAAGTATAAAGAAATACATAATATCAAAATTAACTTTGTCTTTCTGCGACAGGGTTCTATAGGTGCTCAACAATTAAAGTGGTTGACCGTTTTAAACGCGTATTTACCGAAAAAGTGCGCATTATAGTTTGCGAATCGTTAATTAATTGAGGTAAAACTAAGTATGCCTGCAGAAAATAATTTGTCATTCAAAATGTGTATGGTCGATTTTGCCATACTGTTCCTCCAAAGCTGTTCAAAGTCGTTTAGTGGAAGTAGAACATGCTGGTCTTTATTTGAGGTCATTCATTTTAACAAGCCTACCATTTTCAATAAATTTGGAGACGGGAATATCGGCAGGCGCCGATTCGTCAAAATATTTTTGGTCAAATATTATCATTTCCCAAATTTTCATTTTTCGAAAAGTATTTTGTATTAATATTGTTACACGTGTGACTTCATAAAAAACAAATCAACTGCAACGGGAAACCACTTTTTGGGAAAAGAAAATTTGGGAAATGATACATTTGACCAAAAATATTTTGACGAAACAAAGGTAAGTAATCCTTTTTAGACTCCTCACTTCATGAAAGATATAGAACGAGATCATCCACCTTTAGAGGAATAATGCCACAGGACCCTCTTTCAAGGACAGTTTTGCTACCCAGCAACCAGTATCTACAAAATATTCCTCCACGTATTGGCACCTATGAAACAATTAGTGACCAAATTTTCTTAGCGTTAAAATAAGGAAAACTTTCTTCTTAAAGAAACAAATGCTTGGTATGCGTCACGGTTGCTCGGTGACGGATTTCGGTGTTGTCACAGGAAAGAAAACTAAAATTTAAAATAAAAGAATTTAATAGAACGGTTATTTTTACATAATATAGACAGTGTTTTTTTTTGGCTGATGATCATAATTGAGGAGCACAACCACATAATGTTATTTAATTCGCAGGTCATTTGCCGGGCCTTATTTCTCTTATTAGGCATATGTAACATAGAAAAATATAGCTCTTACAAAGTAATAGGTACCTAGTATGTATGTAAGTATTGTATTTATTTTTAAACTATTTTAAATTCTTTGTACGATCGACTGTAAAGATATGTATGACCTGGGGGCGTAAAATGACTGCATTTATCGCTTGACAAAATGTGGATAAAACATCCGTCGCTTTTTGACACGTTCGTAGGTACGATAGTGACCGATGCGTTATCCACATTATGTCACGCGATAAACGCTACCATACTAGGTCCGCTGTTATGACATGGGTGCCTTCAAGAAAAGAGCTTAGATTTCCCTAATTGACCGGCAACGCACAGACAACTCTGCTTGGGTTGCTGGTGTTTATGGGCGGTGGTGATTACTTCCCATCAAGTAACCTACATGCTCGTTTGCCCCCCACTCTTATAAAAAAAAAAGTTGGCAGTCACTACCTTAATTAAGATAAGTCGCAAAAATTTAAGCATATCTTTGACCTCACATCAACTGAATTTAAGTAAATAGGTATTACAACTTAACATATTGTTGTACGGATTAAACAATTGGCTGAACCCACGAGATAGAGAAAGGCTCTACCAACCTATCAGGGAAATTCTTAATTTTCTTCAGACTATAGCAAACCATATCTTTTGGTGCTTTCGCCGCATTTTCTCGCTTAAGTAAACTCTAATTGGAATCTAGACATTGAGTCTCTTTAGACACTATGTAGAGAACTAGAGATTGCCTCTTACACAAGTTGGATACGCTGCCGCTGTCAGGATTTTTTAACAATTGTACTGTGTTTCTGTCATAATTGACTTGTTTCAGGCTCATGTCTCGGACTGAGTACCTATTACCACTCTCTGAACTCTGTCCACTGTCTTGACTTATGAAGGGCTAGTAAAATTGGGCATGCGACAATAATCCTTTGAGCGAAAAATATGAAAGCTGCTGCCTAATTGATATGTTAAATTAAAGTACCGTGTGATGTAGAGTACGAGCGTAACTGAGAAATACCGACAATTCATTATTCTTTCTCTGATCTTCGTATGAATAAACGTTGTAGTATGTTCATCCCATAAAATGACCGATTTTACAGAACTTTTTCGATAGGTAGGTAAGTGTTTCTGGTTCTATAGAGTCGCGTTGAAATGCATTCTCATATTAGACCATGCACATTAAAATTAAAACTAAAAATAACGTAATGTTAAACAAAAAACGTGGCGTGGATCTAAACACGGGTCGAACATTATTTATCCAAACAAATCCGCCTTTGTTTTGTATTATAGCTATTCTCTGTCGGATGAAACAAACCATAAAATATTTTTTTACCTGAATCTAACACGTCACGTTGAACACAGTAAGATTTCACAAACACTTCACACATAAAGGTACCTATATCGTTTTATTAGAATGGGCGCTGAAGCGGGTTAATGATTTCACAGACGAAACGCGTGATACCACCCCGCAGACTCATGTGCTACTGACATCGCTGGCAACTCGCGGGCGCTCGGAGAGTTCGCGCTCAGCCGTAGTTGGCCCACCAAGCGGCCGCGAACAAAGGCGACAAACCAGCTGTTTGATGATTGTGGCCCTTGCCTAGACATCGCTTATCGATTGACGGCTACCTACGTCGCGCAAACCCTTATTAAAGAGAGCCCGTGACGTGACATAACTGTCTTACAGGTCCAAGTCTTGTAGGGTACCAAAATCGCTAGTTAGGCTAACGTAATGTTAAAAATCAGGTCTGTTGCATAACGCAAATAAACCTACCATAAACTTCGATCTCTGAATGTATCTTGGTCGTAGATTCAAAATTTATTCAAACAATCAATGCGAAAAAGATACTTACATTACAAACATAAACATTGTATTGGGAACGTTTAGGTTGGGAGTAGTGCGAGTGCATTCTCAGTGCGCGCGTACTGGCACGAAACCTGAGAGGGCGGATCTTGTTGTCGCCGTCTAACATCGATTTCGGTCATTGCAAGTCTCTCTGTCGCTCCGAATGCGGTCTCTGTCGTACCCGATAGGGCACTGCGGATATACATTCACGGCATGCTTTCATTTCACGGCACTTAACTGTCCTATTTTGGGGTTAACTAAGCAAGTGACATCTGTAGGAGCTAAAAGAAGATACGATTTTTGTTTCAGAAATAAAACAAAAAGGTTTACTTTATGGTTTGGCTAGCATTAGTAAATAACTATTGAGAATGCTGTCTTAGTTAAAATTCTAGCCTAAGGGGAGAATTGGAAAAAAACACATTTTTATAGCCACCCTCAATCGTGTATGCCGTCAGATGTGATGCAACAAGGGTGAGCTCGTGGACGGATTCTGAGATATACCAGCTTAGTTATTCTGTTACAAACAACCGTGCGTCGATAAAACGACGAGTGCGTTAGATAATACACGACTGCAAAACTATACGCGCATCCGCCCCTGTACATTAGCGCGTATGTGTTTGTTACTTATTTATTATAATACACGTCTTGCCCAATCGGGCCAAGTTTCATCTGCCAATCGTACTACTAGCCTAATAACTACGTAGGTATGTACAACTAGCGGCAGAGAATAAACGTCACTCCTTACGACATTTACGATAGTAAATGTTAAGAAGAAAATTAAGTACAAGTAGTAGTGACATTGTTAATTATCTGATAAAGTTACAGCAGACCTCTTCCATAGAACAATTGGAAGGTATAGCATTCTGCGTACGAGTGATCAATGGTAAGTATATTTCTTAATCGGCTCGAATTGGGATTTCATTGATAAACCAATTAAATGGCATGGGACCAAGGGGCGCAACCTGGGAAACGCCTGGTGTTGCCACGAAACCATTAGAACTTAATTTGGATGCCAACAATATTTATTAGAATGATACCCGTCATAGTCGGATATCAGTAAGTACATAATTTAATTATATTTAGGCCAATGATGAAAATTATTAGTTTTTATTTATTTTGCCGCATTCCTGCCACGTTTATAGTTACGAGTACATTCTTACTCAAAGGAGGTACTTACATTCGATAATAATATCAGTTCATTCCCAATGGTGCCACAGGAGCGAACAATGGAAGAATTTGTTCCATTTTAGACAGCTTTCCCCGAAGTTCTCCACCGTGATTGGTGTTGTGCTGATCGCATCCAGCTGATTCCTGAAACTCTAAATCGTCGGACCACCTTGCTCAGAATTGCTTACTAACCGCTCCAAGGATCACGTGAAAATGTAATACATTTTGCAAAGTTAGACATTGTTATGGCGGTTAGATATAATCCTCGTATTGTATAACTCCGCTTGGCGAAAAAAACAAAGGAAGAACTTTGAATTCGAGCATAATGATGAGATTACGTATCTGTGTAATGAGTTCACGTTCCACAGTTTTGTAGTATTAAAGTAATTGTAGTAGCATTCCTGGACGTTACGACTCTTATGTGTAGCGACACCACGGACCTGAGTGTTCCCGAGGGAAGGTCCTGTTCCTCACCAGCTGTTTGGAGTGTACGACGACGAGCAACAGGCTCACCTCTGGCTTGCCTTTAATGCCCTGTCAGAGCGGAGTCGCAAGAGCTCGATCGATGTGTTGCATGTGGCTAGGGGGCACCTTATGGTCTACAAAGTACAAAAGCAACTCTCCACACTTAGCCCCTATGAAACTGTTGTGTATATGCGGATTGTGGCTATTTTGGGAACCCCATTCCATTGAATTGGCGAGAAACCGTCAGCCATTGCAACCAAAGTTATTAGCGTTGGCCAAGCAGGCGCCATCGTTTCATCAAAAGCCGAGTTCACCAATCCGTATCATTTCATTCATGTAGCCTATTATTAAAGTTCCCTTACTTATGTAATAGTCCTAAGTCCTACACTAACCGAAGGTTTTCTGTGGGAGCATACTTCAGTAGTCTGGGACAATCGTCGGTTGGTAATGTTGGTATCCCCTCACTTTAGTAAATTAAAGTTGTCTAAAGAGTCTCTGCGTGTTGTACCTCGCGAGTCCAGCTCGCACTTGACCGGTTCTTAAGTTTAGCCGGCAGACGTACCTACGCGGGGGTGGGGCCGATGACACGCGGGTTCTTACTTGCAAGTGCCATGCGATTGTGAACTGTTTTCAAACGTCAAGTGTGGCGGAGCTCATTGCCAAAAATGTTAACGCGTGCAGGAATAAATATTATTACTTACAAACATGAGAATTTAGGTATAGTCGAAAGATTCATCCCCTCCTGGTATTGTGGGTGACCCGTTTATTGAATTGAAATAAATGAGATTCGCTAAACTTTATCATTTGAGCAAGTTAGCAGGATCATTGGGTATTTTTATTAAGTACTTTTTTCATTATGTTTATAGAGGGCCGTTGCTAACAGATAGTTTTGATATTTTTATCATGGTAAACCATAGAAACTCTCACGTCTTGCACCAATGGTACTTTCAACCCTTAGAAACACACCCAAAAGGAGGTTGTCTAATAAATCCCGTATACGGGCTCCTAAACATTAAGGTTGCATCGCCCATGCAACGTTGAACGCAACCTAAATGTATATAAAGTTAAATTTGCGATCTCGTTGTTGACGGGGTGAGCAGGTAGGCCGGTCGTTGACCGGGTCGTCTGCGCTTCCGGCTGGGTCGGCTGCAAATCTAATTTGCCTGCCACTTTACTAGCTGTATTACGGTACCTAACTTAGTACATACAATTTATTTTTGGCATGAATAATTTCACCAGAATAGGGCATAAATAACGCACTCAATATACCTTTCATTACCAAAAATAGTATATGAAATTTAAAAGCCATTTCAATTGTTAACCGAAAAAAGAAAATAAACTCAATATTAGTAAACGACCGCAAACACGTTAACCCCGTTTAATTTAAAATGTAGTCCAAATATTGACCATCACATTATGTTATTAATATAGATTAAATCAAGCATAGTAAATTATTACATAAAGTAGTTAATTACCACCAAAATAAGTGGCCAGTACTCTTATTCATCGCTCCTTCGCACCACTCACACCGCACACTCGAATATCGCTTCGTCTTCCTACATCTCGAGCCTCGCCGCCTCGTGGCCTCTGGTGTTCAAGGCTTACTCTTGAGTTTTTGACTCCTGACTTGAGATCACTCTAGGGATAGGACAGACATGACTAGGTGGAAGTGGATGCTCTAATTCGGTTTTTAGTGCATTTTACCACTTAAAGCAAGCATCCGATGCAAGCACTAGCACACGATTCACTTGTGTGACTGATCGGAGAGCGGTGTCAAGCAGTGGAAACTGTTATTTAACCGCTAGCCTATCAAAATTTGATGCTATCACACTTTATTTGGTACTATGCCAACATTATTATAGCAATGAAAAAGGTAGGTAATAGTGAGTTACTAAATTTGGTCCAACATCACAGGGTTGAGACTATTACAAATTAAAACATTTATGGCTCGTTATTTTTTGCAAAAATTTCATACTCATTTACTAAATTTAGTCTGACTTTATTTTTACCTGTCAGAAACACGCCGAGAGCAAATAAGTAACTAACTTAGAGCTTCCTCGTAAAACCTGCGTATTGGAACATAAAATCCGGAATAAAATCAGATTGCTTTTATCCATGCAACGCTGTTGCGACGATCATGGGTCAATCAACTTTTCTTTGTAGCTCGTTGCCATGGTGACGTCTCCTGTGTCACTCTTTAAAACTATGATTTCAAGGGATATAAGTCCACTAAAAAACTGTTTTATTGGCAATTACACACCCATTCTTTTATGGCCTTTCTGCTGAGTGTGCTGGAAGTATATATTATAACATTTTTTCTAAGAAACTCTATCACTGTTGTCTCTTGGCTTACGGGACAGAATAACAACAACAAAAAGTTGATCCACCCTCATACATAACGCAACATACATTATAGGGTAAATGGTCGGTAACTTGCCACTTAAGAAATTGTCATTTTAGTTACTGGCCACCAAATTTATATGTATGTATATTCATAGCTGGGCACCGTTAATCAAATAGTTAACTTCGTTAATCGTTAATCCGCTACAAAAAAAGTTAGCTTCGTTAAACGTTAAAGCGTTACATTTCGGAAGAATTAACGCAAGTCGTTAATCCGTTAATATGTGTAAAAAAATGCATTTTTATATCGTTGCGTTAGTGAACTTATAAAACCTGTTGGTTTGGGTTCTGGAAGTTAACAGGATAGGGACAAAACAAAATACAAAAGGGCATAAGGTGCATATTCCCTTTCATGAACATTAACATGTTGAAGTTCTCGTCTGAAAGCGAGGCTCGTTTTGGAGTTAAAATGTCTTTACCCGTGGAAAACAGACGTTTAATTGCAGCGCTTGAGGGTATAGCAGTATTGTATTTAATGAATAGATTTATGAATATATGTTCCCCGAGGAATGCAGCATCTTTGAAAGAGTCTTTTGATTTCATGTCCAGCCACATTTTAACGAGACTTTGCGCTTTACTCTTTAAAGAGTTGGAGCTCTTTGGTTTTTCCATAGACTGAGTGACAGAATTGAAAAAGTCTTCCTTGTCATCATCGTTGTTTCTCACACTATACTCGAAACTGTAATTAGATTCCAAAATCCTAACCTCAACCGACGCACATTCGCTGTGATTACTGCATTTTGGTGTAAGTGTAGGTATTTTTATCAATTAAACTGACCCTAATATTACTGGTTACACGAGTTCTCATTGATATGTTTATGAAATAATATTTTAATAAAGAAATAATCAAGATGGGAACTGTCAGATTTTGGAATCTAATTAGATTTTCGAGTATACACACTCGCTGGTACGCGCCGCCCTGCAATTGTCGTTTCATACTTGTCTGAACCTGTTTTTCTTGCCGCGCCGCGGTGCCTTTCGGTAAATAGTAGGCATTGGATTAACGATTAACGGACTTCTGCATATTAACGGAAGTTAACGTGTCCGTTAACATTTTAAAAAGTTAACTTAAATATTAATCCGTTAATCAAAATGTTAACTTCGTTAATTAACGATTAACGGATTAACGAGTTAATGCCCAGCTATGTGTATATTACTTATTATATATGTATATATATTATGTACGCCATTAAATAGTAAAGGTAGTTTAACAGCACTCCGGTTAATATGTTCGCATTTAGGTTTTCTAGTTTAATTACAGAAATATCAGCATAGGTTTTGCTTGAGGTACACATATTATTGCAAAGTGACCCAGTTATTGTCGATTTACCCTACTAAATCGTTAAAAGACGTGTTGTTACTAAATTTATTTATTTGATCAGTCGTCATCAAAACATAACGATCATAGTCGACATTGGACTCTGTTTTTTTAACTATAAAGTACTAAAAAAACATAGTATCTATAGGCGGTCAATAATATCTGTGTACACGCTCAAACATCTTAACAATAAAGTAGAGTTACGATATTTCTGAGCACCTTATTATTATATATGTTACGATATATTTGAAAGTGAATATTGAGTGAAGAGCCTTAGGGAAGGCCTATGTCCAGCAGTGGACGTCTTTCGGCTGTCATGATGATGATGATGATGTACTCGTATTTTACGAATAAAGTTTGCATAATTGGCGGTTAGAAGTTTTAATAACTTGAAACTCATGCGTGGGGAACGGTCGTAAATGTTTCAGACTTTTCGGAAGTTAATCCTAGAGGTTCTGGAGATTTATTTACCTATTTAAAATTAAAATTACACACAGACATAATGCATGCAACATTAGGGTATATTATCAAGTCAATTAGACGATCACAAGTAAATAAAAACTGGAACAACAAGAATTCATTACATACTTACATATGCCCTCCTTTACTGTCTACTTAGTACTTAAATAAGCGCTACCATAACGTTTTCAATATGATATAGGGTTTAAAACAAAGTGGCCCTGGTCAAACTGATATTATGAATGAGTAAAAGATAAAACAGCAATTTGCGACACAGGAACTGGTAGCCGCGGCGCCTTATCTCAATAAAAACAGTATTTCAATAGTAAATAGACCGTAAACGTTATGACGTTTAACTGTTTTGAAACCTACAAGCGTCATCATTCATAACATTGACGAGTTTACTCGGCCTACCGTTCGGATACGTTAGATTATATCCATCAAACAACAGTGTTGAGGTTAAAGGTAAAACACATTTCAAAACCATCTGCGGAAAGGCCCGTATAGTATAACATTCCCATCAGTACTCATATTCTCTTAACAAGATTGATCAGTAATTTTCCCAGACAATAATAATTAATTATTCCCCGAGGTGCTCCGCCGCAATGTGGAGGACTCTCCCTGGTACCCCATCCTGTACTGGCGCTTTCCTGCAGGACCAGATGGTCGACGACGCTGTCCATTAAGTCGTCCGTCACAGGATGGGCATCATATGGATCAACCTCCTCAACCGTGGGGCTCACTATGCCGGGCTGCTGAAAAGCCGACACGGCAGGGAAGAGTCCCTTCACAATCCTCGTGAGGAACTCTGGCTCAAGGGAATCCATGGGAGGTGCGCAACGCATTTTGTTGCGCACTATTTGGTAAGGCCACTCCCACGGATCCCTATCCAGCGTGGCCAAGACCTCCTCTCGCGCCTCGTCCCTCCTGCGAACTATCTCCACGGAGAGCGCGTCTTTGACCCCTTCAGGTCTCTGTGGAGATGCTCTTCCAACTCCGGCAGGTGTCTGTAATGGCTGTAAGCACGGCGCGCGGCATCACTGGTGGCTCGCAGGGCCGCAATCTCCTGCAACCACCAGTACACCTGCCTTTCAGCGGGCCGCACTCGAGCCCAGGGCATGGCCGCGTCGTACACCGACGTTAGTGCGACGTGAAACCTGGCTGCCCGCTCCTCAACTCGTAAGGTGACCACTCGAAACGAACATTGATACGCGAATGAAACGTCCACGACCGATCGCCCATTTCGACGCATACACGTGTTCGTGTCACCCCGGTTGAGTACCTCAAGCCCCATCGCCGCCACCCAGTCCTCGAGGGTTACCTTTCTCGGGTCTGTGATAGAGGGAACCCCACGCCGTGCTCTTGGCGTTGAGATCCCCCATCACCACCACCGGTGCCGGCGCCGCCCCTTTTACAACCCACCCCAGCCCCAACAGGAAGGTCTCGAATTCCCGTAGCGCCACCACTGAAACGCCAATGCCCCACTCCGCCATGACCTGGAGGCGGGCCGTTGCTTGACCAGCCTTGCCACTGGTGCGCGGTGGGGCACATCTCCAGATCTCCACCACTCCATTGCAGTCACACTGGCGGACAACCAAGCGTGGGTAGACCTCCAACATGGTGAACTGACGACGAGCCTATGGTTACGATAAACCGAAGCTTGCGTAGTTGAGCGTCGTACGAGGGGATAATGGAGTCCTGGGGGGTTGAGCCTACCACAGATCGGGTTGTAGTTATCTTGTGGAGGCAACACGCCCTCTTTGGTCCGGCATTCCTTCAAGACGACAGCCTCAGGAACTAGCCAGCCTGGGGTAACCGGCTAAGGCGCCCCTTAAGGGTGGTCGGCGAGGGTTTCGGGATCATGAGGTGCGCAGCCGGCGGAGCGCGAAGTCTACGGCGAGTACAGGCCAAAATCTCGGCCTGACAACTGTAGTCCTTCTCGCACCGTGCAGGCTCGCTGCATCGCTGATCCTGGACCCTATACTCTCCGCGGTAGGTCCTGGTGCTCGAATGAGCATCCCCATCTGCGGGCTCCCAGGAGGGTGGGACGCCGAGGAGAATGAAACCTTTTCTAACCAAAACCATGGATAAAAAGAGTGGAAACAAACCCAAAAACATAAACCAGCAGCAGGCCGCTGCTTCTAACGAAGCGCCATGCAATAACCAACCAAGTCCCCAACCCGGTCTTTTGCAGGCCGGTGATCAGCAGTGGGCGGCTAACACACGAAAGCGCAATCCATCAAACAAGCGCAAAAAGGATAAACGCACGGCCAAACGTGCAGTACACTTTGCCCAGGCAGGCTCGGAAAGGAGGCAACCTCCCGCCGCAAGGCAGGAGGAAGCCAAAGGGTTGGCAACGACCCCCGTCGCCTCAGTAGGCGCAAAGCAGACGATCCGCCTCGGCGAAAGCCAAGGTGGGACGAAGCTGAGCGCCGAAAAGGCATTCCGTCCCAGCCAAGGTGCGAAGGACAAGGCCGACGCACCTCAGGCGGCAAAAAGGAAGCGCGGTGGTAGAGGCAGGAAAGGGAAACCTGAGCCCAAAAGTGGTAGCCAGATAGTACCTAAGCGCTCTCGCCCCGACGACACACAATCGCCGATAGGCAGTATTGCGAAGCGCACCAAGGCCTCCACTAGTCTGGTGAACCCAGCCGTCACCTACGCTGACACTGTGGTCCTAAATGACCTATTTGTCGCAGTGATGGCGGAACCCTTCACCGACCTAACACCTGTCCAAGTGGAGGGCATCAAGAGCACACTGGAGACTAGCATCGGGGACATTGCCGATGCTCCAGGTGCCTCCAACTACTGATGTGCCAAAGGAAACTTTACAAAATTGCGGAAAATTTCATGTAGGAAAATTTTGGAAACTTCTCACAATTATGTATGGGGATTGAAACTTTCCGTTTCTTAAATTTAAATTTCCTATATTTCTTGGGAAAGTTTCCGGAAATTTCTTGCAACTTTTCCAACTTTTTGGAAACTTTCCGCAACTTGCACATCACTGCCTCCAACACAATCCCGTACTGGCCCTCCTTCCGTGGCAAACCTTTCCACAGCAAGGGTGTGCTCAAATTGCAGTGCGAGGACGTAAAAGACATAGAATGGCTTAAAAACACCGTAGCCAATTTTGTGTCACCAATTCCCGGGACCAAGCTGGTGGTAAGGCGACAAACGGACATCCCCAGACGGGTGAAGTCCGCTGTCCTGTTACCGACTTGTGCTGACGAGCCTAAGATGATTCAACGCATCTTGGCTGGTCAGAACAAGTGGTATCAGGTTAGCAGGTGGTCGCTTTACAATATCGAGCGCCATGAGGGTAATCCTTCGGGTACCTTTCTGGTGCTGGGTATTCCAGAGGACCAAATTCCCGGGATCTTAGCGAGGGGGCGCAGACTCTGCTACAAGCTGGGTAACGCCTACATCCGTTTCTTCGGGAGCTCGGGAAGGCTGCAGGATATGCCGCCAGACCCTGCTGAGACTGCGACTGCACCCAAAGTCACCAGCAACTCCTCCGCTGAAAAGCAGAGTGAGCACGCTGACCATGACCAGGGAGCAGGCGCGTCTACGTCTGTGGTTAGCAGGCCGAACTCCGCCGCAAGGCAGAGAGAAGCTAGCAAACCAGTGGTCACCCAACACTCTTCCGCCGAAAGGCAGAAGCAGGATGGGAAATCAGCTTGCTCGCAGACTACCTCCACCGTGGACGCCGCTCTCGGCGACCTGGAGGAGGATGTCGCGCAGCTGATGGACCAGGACGTCTCGCTGAGAACGGACGAGGAAGTGAGCAGTCCCATTCGCTCCTCCTCCCCTCTCTAACGTCGTCCAAGCTAACCTCCAGCATAAACAAGCCGCGGTGGCTACCCTGCGAAGAATGCTGGAGGTAAACAACAAGACCGTTGCCCTTATCCAGGAGCCGTGGATAAGGAAGGACAGGATATGCGGTCTAAACAACATCGGGGGTAAGATTCTACTCGATACCACTGTGACTAATCCACGCACATGCATCTATGTACCAAAATCTATCAATGCAGTTTTAATGAATGAATTCTGTTCCAGAGACCTGACTACGGTCAGACTCCAAAACAACTGCCCTAGCATCCCGGAGGTTATAATAGCATCGGCCTACCTGGCGGGCGATGTGGACATACCGACGGTTGAGCTGGCCAATCTCATCAGGCACTGCGAAAACAACAAGCTTGAGCTGATCATCTCGGCGGACGCAAACGCGCACCACACCCTGTGGGGCAGCGGATCTTCCAATAAACGAGGTGAGGACTTAGTTGAATTTTTATTCTCCACTAATCTCAGGCTTATAAACAGGGGGTCAGAACCTACTTTTGTTACCTCCAGATTCCAAACTATAATCGACATCACACTTGCTACGGAAAGGGTATCGGAGGTGATCTCCGACTGGCATGTGTCGAAAGACCTGTCATGCTCCGACCATAGATGGGGAAGATTCAAACTAAACGTGGACTCTAAACAGCCAGAACTTTGGCGAAATCCCAGACGGACCGACCGTGCAAAGTTCAACAGACTGATATCTGCAAACCTGGCTCCTGCCACAATCCCGATGGGGTACAAAGAGCCTGCAGACATAGAGAGACATGTAAATAAACTGACGGAAACGCTAATAGACTCATTTACGAAAGCTTGTTCACCAACAACGCCCTCGACGAAAGCCACCAATCGTAATGGCTGGTGGGGACCGGAACTCGAGAAAATGCGATGCAAACTACGCAAACTGTTTAACAGAGCGAGCAACACAAGGAAGGTAACAGACTGGGACGCCTACAAGCGGATCCAGCTACAGTATAAAAAACGGATCCGTGAGAGGAAACGTGATTGCTGGAGAACCTTCTGCACTAACATTGAATCAAACACTCAGGCAGCCAGGATAAAAACCATCTTATGTAACCTAGGCTCACTGAAAAAACCGGACAACAACTACACAACCACAAATAGTGAGATGTGCGAGGTGTTGCTTGATACACACTTCCCAGGATGTACAGTTACGGAAGACTCGACATGGGAAGACACGACCCAGCAGACTTTTGAACAACCAGCTGTTGAGGCCGTCAATACTGCCCAAAGAATAGTAACACTAGAGAAAGTGTCATGGGCAATCAACAGCTTCTCGACGTTTAAAGCGGCAGGCCTAGATGGCATAACTTCCGGGACTCTTGCAATGGTGCCAGGATACTGTGGCACCCCACCTAGTCAAGATTTACCAGGCATGTCTCTGGCACCGCTATGTCCCCACAAAATGGAGAGAAGTTAAAGTGGTATTTATACCCAAACCAGGTAAGAGTGATTATACGCAGCCAAAATCATATAGACCAATAAGCCTTACGTCATTCCTACTGAAAACTCTGGAACGACTCTGTGACCGAGATCTCAGAGACGGGGCTCTGGCGCATTATCCTCTTCATCACCAACAGCATGCCTACTGTTCAGGTAAATCAACAGAATCAGCACTACACAGCGTCATTTCACCTATAGAAAATGCACTATCAACACAATCATCAGCTCTTGCAACCTTCATCGACATCGAGGGGGCTTTTGACAAGACGCAATTCAACAGCATAAGCCACGCCCTACTTAGCCATGGCGCCGACCAAACCGTCTCGGGATGGATCGACAACAAAGGGCGGTACAGGTAACAGTCAATAGTACCACACGAGCCATTGTATCGAAAGGCTGTCCGCAGGGAGGAGTCGTCTCACCGCTCCTGTGGAACCTCTTGGTGGATGACCTAATCCGCTCACTAAACGAGGCTGGCTTCTACACTGTAGGCTATGCAGACGATGTAGCTATCCTCGTAAGGGGAAAGTTTGAGTCAGTCCTATGCGACCTCATGCAGGGGGCTCTCAAAATCGTCGAACGATGGTGCTCCGAACATGGTTTGTCAGTAAATCCATCAAAAACCGAACTAGTACTTTTCACAAAGAAACGGGTCATTAATAACCTAAGTTTACCGAAACTCCTAGGCACGACCTTGACTCTCTCCAAAGAGGTCAAGTATTTAGGAGTCATCCTGGATGACAAACTGCTATGGAACAAACACTTAGATAACAAACTAGAAAAGGCCTGTGTCATATTCTGGCAGTGTAAAAGGTTACTTGGCAGAACCTGGGGTATACACCCAAGAATTTCCATGTGGCTATACACGGCAGTGATCAGACCTGTTATCACCTATGGTGCTGTGGTCTGGTGGCCCAGAACTAAACTGACCACAGCCAAGAATAAACTGCAACAATTTCAAAGACTAGCTTGCGTAGCTATTACAGGTTGCATGAAAACTACACCCACAGCGGCGCTGGAGATACTGCTGGGTCTACCGCCCCTAAACCTTTTCATCCAACAGGAGGCGGCGGTAGCAGCCATCAGATTAAAATCCCTCAACCTCTGGGGTGTTACAAACGGAACCCATACCGAAGTCCTTCAGGAAGCAATCACATATCAACCTCTGATAGCTGCTCCTAATGACAAGGTACCCAAACAACACAACTTCAACAAAAGCTACACCATCCAGCTTGCTGAGAAACCCACTGACCAGTCCAGTATACATGAACTACGCATCTATACGGATGGATCAAAGACGGAAAAGGGAACAGGTGCAGGAGTGTACTCACCCGAAATTAACATCAACATATCAACAGCCTTAGGCAAATACAGCTCCATCTACTAATGTGAATGTACTGCCATACTACAGGCTGCCAAGGCAGTGGCTAGGCGGGGTATCAAAGACCAAAAAATACGAATTGTTTCCGACAGCGCTGCGGTACTACGAGCCCTAGACAACAAAATAATACAATCCGGGCTCATACTAGAGTGCCACTCAGAATTGGAAGTGATAGGTTTAAATAACCAACTCACGCTACAATGGATAAAGGGGCACAGTGGATCTCTAGGTAACGATGCAGCAGACCAGCTGGCTAGGAGAGGATCGGACCGCCCAGCGGTCGGTCCCGCTCCAATGCTTCCATTAGCATTTAACCAGCTAAGATCATGGTTACGTCACAGAACACTCGAACAACATGCCAATCAATGGGCAAATACCAGTACATGTAGACAATCAAGGGAAACTGTGCCACACCCGGACACGCGTCTAACAAAGCGTCTCCTATCACTAGATAGACATGCCCTACGAATAATTGTAGGAAATATTACTGGACATTGCTCGCTTAACAAACATTTGTATGTTCTAGGTATGACCGACAGCCCCCTATGCAGGGGATGCCTGTCGGCCGACGAAACAGCCCCCCACGTAATCCTGGAATGCGTAGGTGTAGCCGCTCAACGGACTGAAATCCTCAAGACACCGAGGTCACTCCGAGAAGCCTGTGGAGATACCAGGAGGATCCTGCGCTTCTGGTCGGAGTTAGGCTGGCTAGACTACTAGCTGGTACCCCTACGCACAATGGCCCGACATACACGGGCTAAGTGCGGAAAAAGGAGTCCATCACCATAACCATAACCAAACCGAGGCTTATGTCCAGCAGTAGACGTCTTTCGGTTGAAATGATGATCGTGATGAGTTTTTGATGTGCTTAGGTATAGTCGCTTCGAGGTATTTTAAATCGTAGAGTTAGTGTTTCCAATCCAACTGACCTCGGTAAAGCCCAGACAAATTGATTCATTGATTCATTGAATTAGATGAACCATTTAAAACATTCCTCGTGATGTCTTTACGAGGCTTTAGGCACGCAAACTAATGTAGAGATTGTTTGATCCCAAACGGAACATAGGTCGTTTCATAGATTGACTAAGGTCCCGCCCTCCTTTCGACGGACAATACCATAAATGGAAAATGACAACTGCAAAATTAGTAACTTTTAAATAATATAAACGTATATTACCAACTACGTAAAATACCATTAACGGGAAATACAATCACTCTTCGCTTCGGTTTAAACAAGTAAAGAGCATCGCGGACCATCCTCGGTGTCCAACACCGTTACTTTGAACACAAAAAGAAACTCGAAAAACAACAAGAATGAACGAATTTTCTATTTAAAGTTACCTGCTTGGTGGTCTTAGATGATTTTTAGCATAAACACTGTAGTCGCCTGTATCTCAGGAACCAATCAAGTCTATATAGTCGGTAATTTTCCTTTTAAATTCGTTACTGTGCTTTTATGAAGATATTTTTCAGTTTTTTGTTACCTACTTGTATTTTTTTTTAAACTGTCCCCGAATCTTAAAACTGGTAAAATGAACATAATATTTTTAAGAGCTATTCAATGATACCTCATATGATGTCATAAAGTAAAAAAACCTTTGCATAAAAAAAAAATAAAAAAAATATATTATTTTACAGCTTTGTATGTGGCTAGACCGCGGCCAGACGGACAGACGGACATGGATAGTTTGACTTCGGGACCTTAAAAAGTAGCCTTCGTCCATCTTCAATACAACATTTCAAGTCAACAAATTTGATTCCTAGATCGCAGATCACCTTGAGCCGGGCCACTTTATCAGGGACACGTCATGACGTAGAGAATAAATAAAATCTTCATGTTTACGATTTGAGATACTACGTCACACCTTCAATTCTAATTTTCAATTCTCCTTAATAAATAAGCCCATTTAAATACAAGTAGATGTTAGCTATGTAAATGGGAAATAAGCAGTAGTTGCCACAGCTGTTAAATTACTCCCGCGCAGGGTTACTCATCGATGTCGTGTCGAGGGCAAAGTTCTCTCTTTGTTCCGTTTGTGATACCTAATCAAAGCCAAGTACCTACTCGTACCTACTTATACGTAATTATATTGTTAGAGACAGCATGCAGTAAATGTGCCGCTGAGATCAGTGGCGGATTTACCAGCAGGCTTAGTAGGCTCGAGCCTAGGGCGGCACATTTTGGGGGCGGCAAATTTGAGGACGCATTTTTTTTTATAACCTCATGGAAATCAAAAAGATTTTTCCATTACAGTTTTCTGATGTCAATGAAAAATAATGTATGAAATGACAATTGTAGAGGAAAGGGCGGCAAAAACTATACAGCCCATACCTTGAAAATTTATAAATCCGCCACTGCAGGAGAGGAATTAATTATTATTTTGTACCGATAAATAGAAAAGCAGGTGAACAGTACCTACAGTACAAACCAGGTTAAGGGATTTTATGGGATGTTGGTCTTGAAACCCTGGTCTGGAGCAAAACATGGAAACAAAAAACAATCGGGGCCAAGTGATAATCTAGGTTAAAGTTGTTTTTACGGTTTTCCTATCAATTTTGATTCAGTCTTAACAACTGAATAGCAAGTTTTTTGACTGCCGTTATTATCTTCAAACTAAACGTTATAACTTCAAGTTATGATGTTCACTGTCCCATTGTATATTACATACTTATTGTTTTTTGTGTAGTAAATTCATTTCTAGGTAAGTTGATATTCAACAGCATCAACCAATTCGTGTCACACATCCCATCTGCGCGCGCTTCAATTGGGCCGGCCATGCCATTACGCCTGATTGATGTTAAGTATGTTAACAGTAGTAATTGTTTACAATTGAAACGTCTAGGCCGTTTAGACAATTGATATTCTTTAAACGTTATTGAACTCGCGTCTTTATGGTTTGGAGATGTACCGGAAAGATTTGCTTGTTAAGGCAACGGTAATAGAAAATTCTTCTATTAAGCTCCGAACGAAAGCAGGATCTCAATTCGGCCCTTATTTATTTTTCATGTACCTGTATTCACGCAAGCGCAATCCAATTGCTCCAAGACTCGCCCAACGCCCTTGGCTTGCTAATATCTTGGCAAGAAACATTGCAGACTATCTCCAACGACGACCGGCGCATATTTTACCTTGCAATTACACCATTTAAAAATCATGTTCCGAGCTGAATATGACCAAAACTAGCACAACGAAGAGATGGAATTATTTTAATGCATCTTACTCAAACATAGTGAACCGGATATTATGAAAGGACCTATTGCCCGATTTTATATTAATACTTATTGACTGTTGTAAATTAACGTACCCCTAGAGACTTTGACAGACTGAGTTTTTGGAGAACTAGATCGACTGTGTGTACAAAGAGCAAAAACTACAGTCATAACAATAATCAAACAGTCAAATTAATGTTGTGGTTTCTTTCCCTCTATCCATATTGTTGTCTTGAGTAACAACGAGGAGTTATTATTTACCATTTTGACCGTCTTAGCCATACCATATAGAGTCTATAAGAGCGGCTTATTCTCAGGATCTTTACAAAAATCTCTTTATTAGGACCACAAAGCGCACGACTTGTTATGAAACACTCCAATTAGCAGCCAGCCTGAAACAACAAGCCTCACCCTGCGTCCTTGGCATTCCCTTCCCGGCACCCTACATTAAATTAATTGTGTACGCGTGTTATCCATGCTTGGTTGGTTGCTCTGCAATGAATAAAACGTATACTCGTATTTGACGATTTAAATGGTACGATTGTTTTGCTATTACGAGTGGTTTATATCTACGTAGGGTGTATTGATTTTCTCCGTGGAAATAACTTTACAGTAAAAAAATCGCTGACCATAAGTAAAAATGGGGATTTTCTATCAACCTCTTCCGTTTGCTCCAGCCCTGTGGTTGTAAATCTATAGTTCAAGGCTAGGTTTGGTCTAGAACATGAAAATATATTTAATAAACTATTAAAAGATTTCCTTATCACCAAATGCTACTACACAATTAATACATATTTAGAAGATAAACTATTATAATTGACATTATTAAATTGAATATATTATAAAACTATAATACTAACATTAAAATGATAAGGCAAATATAATACAGTTAATTATTATACAAAAACAAATATTGAAGACTGAAACCAATACCTGCCGTAAAAAATAGAAATAAAATTAAAAATCTTATGACAACATGTCTATTTACTTATAGCAAAAAATAATTCAAAATACTTTGTGCAATAAATTGTATAAACTATATTATAATGAGATAGTTTAATAATATCGATAACTATACTTGAAAAAATATAATAAATAGTAGAATAATTATATATAATTCAGTGATTAAAGTGCAATTAAAATGAGTAAATAACATATTATAATATTATAAAGCTAAGCCCTCTCCGCTGTTTCTGTTGCTGTGCCCAACAGGGTCCACATACCATGAACATGTATATACCTATGATTACAATAACATCTGTAAAATGTGGAACGCAATAAATATATTGAGTATTGAGATCAGTGTGTTTAAAGTACCATTGTTATAATTTGTTAATATTTTGGACGTCAGTCATAAGACTTATAAGTAACTGAAGTCATCCACATAAGCACCTTGATGGGGCACTATTACAACAATCTCAAAGGCGTCCGCATCAGATCACGCATCATACAGAGAGGATATTTCTATCCGGAATTAAATGTCGGTGAGTATATACATAGCCCTTTCTATAAAAGGGCTATGTTGGGAGTTTCTATGAAGGATCGAATTCATAACGAGATGATCCCACCGAGATCTAAAGTCATTGACGTAGCTCATCGAATTAGCCAGCTGAAGTGGCAATGGGCCGGCCGTATAAACCGCAGAACCACGTGGAGACCGTGGTTGGGCAAACGCAATGTAGGACGCCCTCGGACTAGGACGAGTGATGAAGATGGCTGGCAAGAGATGGATTAGAGTCGCCGTGGATCGTGCTCGGTGGCAAATAACGGGAGAGGCCTATGTCCAGCATTGGGCTAGAATAGTATAGGGTATAGGATGACGATGATGATGATGATAACCGCGGCTAATGGTATTCACAGGTACATACTATTACTTATTGACTGCTGCGAACCTTATTTAAATGCTAGCATAGTAATCTGACTATCTAGGGAGACTTTGGCCATTCAACTATCAGCTTATGGACCTTATCACAATGTAATATGGTGAAAAAGCGGATAAATCTCTTTGCAGCCGTTCGTCTATCAAAGTTCGAGTATTTTATCTTGTGAAGGGGCCCTTTCGGATACACTATGACCCCTTAAGATCTTTTGTGCAATTACCCTCTTATACTTCTACTTCATTCTGTAAGTTTTTACGTCATTCTGTATGTAATAAGGTCTATTTTGATCCGTCTTATGCTTTGAGATCAAAATAGTGTTATAAATAGACAGTGTTTTTTGAACCGAAGATTCACCTAGAATAAAATAAGATTAATTATTTCACCATCCCGGACCATGATACTTACTCGTAAGTGTTACAACTTACAATTTTGAAACTTTACAAGTAAAAATGTTGTAGTTTTTTTTTTTTGTTTGATTCACAAATGACTATTTCTCATTCATATGTACAGTCCAGCATAAATAAGTGATCATTTATGTACCATGTCAGTTTAACGTTGTGTTTGAAATGTTATACAAAATTGTGAAACGATTGAAAGTGACAAGGTACAGAAATGATCAGTTATTTATGTTGTTTGTACTTACCTACTTGATCGATTACCTTGGATCGGGAACCTTCTTTGAAACTCGAAATTCCAAGTTCGTTATCTTTATCCCTTTTCCTCGACGAAGTAACGAATGACAAGAGAAAGGAATGTCGGATTCGAGGTTTTTAATTTAGTGCTTTGTAGTAGGCGTCCTAGTGCCTACTACTACTACTATCGAAAATTTCATGTCGAGCAGAAAACGCCAAAAAAAAACGTTTCTCCTGTGCCCTCCTTAAATTTCTTCTTCTTCCAGTGTCTCAATCGTGAAGGTTGGCTGTAAGCTTGTTGTCTCTGTCCACAGTCAGCAGGAACAGCTGTTTGACGGAGGCAATGTCTGTCTACTCCCGGATGTTCCCCAGCTTCCTTTATGACATTGGGGAGCTTTTAATCTTGTTTAAACTTCTCACGTTCCACGTTCCTACTCCCAGGGTTTTCCGCCCGGTGGGAAATAGGACCATTTTGCTCGTTTTTAGGGTTTCGAAGCAAAATTGTAAACAAAACATGCAGATAATTTTATGGATATTGGAAATACTATCTGCAACAGTGGTAACTGTTATATGTTTCCTTTTATCTCCATAGTTTTTATGCCTTAAAATCAGAAATATTTCAGTCTTGTAGATAAAAAATATGTTACAAAAACTATAAAAGGAAATTATGCGTTATTATTAGCGTCATTAGGAAACATCATAGCCTACTTGTGCAAAATGTGGTTACAGAATTATCAACAAGTTTTTAGAGTTGTTGGTAATTTTGTAGCTCTGCCTACCCCACTCTGGGATTACAGGCGTGAAGGTATGTATGTATGTATGTAGTTATTATTAAAATCGAATCCAAAGTCGGTTTGGCGCACCAATATGTCGACGTAATGCGATATAAATCACTATTGCTACTACAGGTGAGAACCATTAATTGGTGTTATCTGTTGGTTTTCCTTAAATGAATAAATAAATAAGTATTATGGAGACAGGATTCCGTTCGTCCGCTGCTTACGACACGATGTAGGTACCTAATGACGATCTAGAACCAACTATTATCATAACTATGTGGGATTGCTGTTTTTTGCCGTTTCTTGTAAATATGGAATGACGCTGAGTGTTGGCTACTCAGTTCTCAGTAAGCGGTGAGTGGTAATCTAGAAAATAATCACATATGGTGAGCTAGGATGGCAGCACGTTTGTTTTTGAAGCTGGGACGATTTTTTATGAAACAACGGTAACTTTGCTCTTGTCATATCTCATGTATGTTGTTATGTTGAACATATTTAGTTGGAGTGTGTCCGGAACGAAGTTTATAGGTTTGATTATATTTAGAAAGACACAGAACAGGACAGAAATAGAACTGGGCCTCTATTATAGGCGGTAAAATCCATACCGTCTTTGATCTGTTATGGGTTGTTTTTAACTCGGCCGTTATTACTGCCAAGTGAATAAAAGCTATCAAAATGTTGACAATATGATAACAGCATTAACAGCTCATCAAAGACGATATGGGTTTTACCGCCTTGAATCTTGGCCCTGCACATGCTGGCTTCTTAAGCAGATCATAATACCCTGCCAATTCCTACAATAAAGTCTAGCAATTCTTTGAACAATATCAATAAACCTGTTTCTACTGCACATCTCATCTGGCTCTTTCGGATTCGATGTCACAATAAAACTCCGAGTATCATCATCATCAGTATCAGACGCAAGACGTCCCCTGCTGGACAAAGACCTTCCCCAAGGTTTTCCACACCGATCGGTCCTCTGCTACTGTCATCCAGCGGTTTCCCGCGACTTTTATTAGATCGTCAGTCCACCTTGTGGAAGGCCTGCCGACACTTCGTCTCCTGGTTCGCGGTTGCCACTCTAGAACTTTCCCGCTCTAACGGCCATCGGTTCTACGAGCAATGTGCCCCGCCCACTGCCACTTAAGGTTTGCAATTCGGTGAGCTATGTCAGTTACTTTAGTTCTTCTGCGGATCTCCTCATTCCTGATTCGATCTCGCAAGGAGACACCCAGCATAGCTCTTTCCATCGCCCTTTGAGTGGCTTTGAGTTATACCTTTTACAGTATGTTTACTCCCATCTTGAGGAACCGGAGTGTCTCAGTGCTATATTTCATCTCATCAGTCATCTGTCGTTTCTTCTTGAGTTCGGTAATTAGGGCAAAAACTGTTTTTAAATAGTTTCCTAACAAAGTCGAATTTAGCAAATGGCCTCCCCGATCATTACAGGAGTGGGGAGGAACGTTTTTATTTTAAGGCCATCTTGATTTTAAGCTCTGAAATGGGTCTTTACTTACAAACTTACGAACATAGCACTAAACACTAACTACAACAACTAAAGGATTTTTTATTTTACATTATATTGATGATGTCGTAGCGCCTAGTGATAAAAAGGTTCATAATCTACCCTGAATAGTTGTAGTGGGGAAAGGAGCACAACCTGCAGAACAAACCAGACGTTATTTTACCGAAATAGAAGGAAAAATAAATCATTTAAGTAGTATTATTAAGGATAAAGACATTTCTATTCTTACTTTACTATTATTTGCTAAAGACAAGATTTGTTTGCCCAGGTTACCATGTTAACAAATAAAACATACTTGTGTCAATATGTATACGTATCTTGCAAAACACGATCTAGGTACTTGCCAGGATCACCATCATTAGGTTCGACGTCTTTCTTTATTCTAGAATCTCGCAATGAAGGTACTTATGCTTAGTCATTAGCATTACTTTCGGAGCGCAGGCAAGGCTTACATATAAGTCGCTTCACTTCAAACACGGATATCTCCTTGAAATTTGTTATACGAATTTAAAACTTAACTAGTTTGAAAAAAGACGCAAATTCCGTTGTCCTTTTGCATGGATTTATCCGAGTTTGAAGTTAAGCGACTCATATCGAAAAAATACCACATTTGTCATGGCTGTAAAGACCTGTTTTAATAGACATTTTATACGCACCTAAACTGGAAACAAATGTTATTTCCCTTGTCTAACAATAGTAATATAAAATACCCCATTGTATATGTTCAATGAACCTATGTTTGATAATAGTTGGTAGATTGTTCAACAAGGAACTAAAACAAGCCATAATGACACGAGGTCTTAATCCTCGCTTACGCGCTCGCTCGCGTGGCTATAGTTCGAGCGTCAGTGTGTGAGTGTGTGTGTATGCTTGGATGATTAGCCACAGATTCAAACTTGAAAACGAATTAGACCATGCATAATTAAATGAATTCATCCTTGATATAATTAAATAGATTCATTTTCGTAATCATTAATCGTTAATCGTGTTTTAGGAAATTAAATCTTTTTTTATACAGGGTGTATTGCAAGTCGTGTGCCAAATGAATATGGTGGGTAGCTAAGGTCACTTGCAACACGTTTTGGGCCAATTAACACTCATCCTACCCACGGTGTTTTTTTTATTTATTTTTTTGAAAAAATCTCGGAATCTTCCAAAAGTTAACCATTTTGTTCACCTATCTTTTTTTTTAAATGTGACAGCACAAAAGTACTTATTGTTTTTTTATCTTTAATGTTTGCGCATTTGAATGAAATGTTATTTTTATTCATATAGTAAACAAATAAAAAATATTAGCCAACAAAGTGTGAAGGACAGAAAAATAAAATCTTCACGGTCAACTTTACGGCACAATTAAAAAAAAAGTAGAAGCTCCTCAGATCTTCCAACATCATAAACACTTGTCCAGTTCCTGACAATTCTTACGGTATACCACATGTCTAGAATCACGTTCAGTTTTTCGTCAAAATATGGTTTCAATCTAAAATGGTGGTTTTATTCGGTCAGTCGATCCAGCCAGTTAAATGGGCTAAATGCACAATACAAAACGCAATATGGTTAAAAATCATCTTTATTTTAATAATTACTTAAAATGTTGTTCAAATTGTCTTCCTCCACAATTGATACATTCGCGACACCTTTTTCGTATTTCTACAGTAGTTGTTGTACGAAGTGTCATTTCTTGCCGCATTATTGCGAACGCGTCATTAATTTTTGCGATCAGATGCTCTCTGCTCTCTACCTGTGTTGCGTTGCGTACACTAGCTCTTTGGCCCTTCCCCAGACGTAAAAGTCAAAGACACTTCGTACAACAACTGTACATTTCATTGGAATGCGCAAACATTAAAGATAAAAAAACTACAAATACTTTTGTGCTGTCACATTTAAAAAAAAAGATAGGTGAACAAAATGGAAGATTCCGAGATTTTTTCAAAAAAAATATTAAAATAACACCGTGGGTAGGATAAGTGTTAATTGGCCCAAAACGTGTTGCAAGTGACCTTAGCTACCCACCCTATTCATTTGGCACACGACTTGCAATACACCCTGTATATTTTTGCACATTTTTCATTTTGAGATTATTTCCTCGCCCTAAATATTGTCTATACGCAATCAATGAAAATGGCGATAATCCGGCTGTTCAGGGGTTTCAAAGTAAATTTGAAAAAAATACTTTAATCCCTAGAGATGAATAAAACAGCTTTAGTCCCGATGTGCACAGACCAAAGGAACATTTCAAGAGCATGAGAAGTGAATAGATTCTTGCTATCGATTATTAGTCGGTATTTTTGTAAGAAAAAGAAAATTAAAGTAAAACTAGGTAAAATAACAACCCTGTTGTAATTAATTATCTATATTTAATTACGTTGGTACCTACAAAACTTGTCATCATTTATATTTAACTCGACTATTATCATTCTAATAAGTTATATATTAAAATACTGACTGATTGCTGAGTTTTTTACGGTGCTTCTGCATTAGAGCCTGGTCTCCTTCTTCTCTTCTTTTTTTAAAGCAGATGTAATAATTTAGGCACGTGTTGGGTTATTTTCTGGTATGTTCTTGTGTTACCTTTATGGTAAAGTAACTTCTATTTTGTATCGTCACAAGTGAAGTCTAAAGTTAGTTTTATGGCGTCCCTAGCATGACATGTTGCACCGATCGCACCGAGCTGAACCGACCGAGTGCTCATGCACTTAAAACGCACTTAACCGTCGGTATCCAAACGGAAACAAAGCAACCACAATTCATTGACCTACCCGTTTACGAGAATTACCAACAAGAAAAGGTCAGCTGGATCGGGATACGACGGATTGTGTGTCAACCTAAACAGCCATTGTGTGATAATAGAAAATGATTTAGGTTCAGAATTATTTCAAAACATAAGTTACATAAGTCAGGGGGCCTAGACAAAATGGATGGACAGTTGAAAACGTCACATTATGTTGAAGCGGTTTCGGATAAATATTTAATTAAGTACCTTTACGTGTTAGGCTGTAGGCTGGTCGGGCTACACGCGCGAACCGGTGTTAGTGTGTCCGAAATATTCACAAAAGCGATCGTAAATAATGAGATAAAAATATAATTATACCGAAATATGCAATTCGTTCTTGGCTTGTGCCTCGTAGTTTTTAGACCCGAGTTCTAGATGATGAAGAAACGAAAGTGAGATATCACATCAAAAATACGAACACACATCCAAAAAGAAACAAAATGTGTATATGTATTTGTTATTCCTTTTTCTTCTGTTTTTATCGAAACTTTTTAAATAGGCGCAATAGTGAGCATAGTACAGGTAGGTACATAATTATTAAATAATATCTACCTAACTAACAAACCTACTTTATAGCAAGGTTGCGCATTAAGTTAACTAAACTTATGTACCTACTCGTACTTACATATGCTAAAGCTAATAGTATAGTTCCTTTAAGAAATCTGTGCGTGATTATACTAAACGATAATTGGACGTAATTACGATCTCAGAACTCACTTTATAGTGTTCATGGCAAGTCACATTTATAAGACCCAGCTGGTAGGCCGTGACATGACGTTTTTCCGTCATTATTCATGGTTTGAAACTGACCGACTAAATAACGAGTAGGGGTTATTCTATGTCGCACGAAGGGCGAGCTCGATCCGACTAGCATAACTATAGTATCGTATACGTGCGTTAGAATCGCGGGAAGATCCATGCCTACGTGTCCATGGTTCAGCTGAGACGCCTAAGTCTAGGTCTAATGATCGTAGCATTTACTCATGCCAATTTAGAGTCTGCAGTTTTAATTATCTAACCTGAGCCTGAGCTATACCCGTATCGCCGTATCCCCGAATCACCTCCTGAAATCCAACCCGAGTAAAGAAGAGCAACCCCTAGCCAAGATGCAAACGATACTTTTTCCTTTTCTATCACATTTAATTCATGATCGGCGACCGGTAGCAATTTATCGACGAAAGCATAACATGGATATGATTCTATTTCAATTTCGTGTACAATTTATATATTAAAAATGTATGCAGTTCTATCATCGAGGTTTTAACATGTCTTAAACGATGAAATATCGGTTTACAACTACGAACCTCTCTCATCTGTTGATGTAGAAAGGTCATTCTTTATATAAATAGATCCTCAATGTTAAAAGGAATCGATTGACAATATCAATAGAAATAAATATGATCATTTACTATAACAAATTAAATTCAGTGAGTTTGTGACAATATAATGATGGTTTTATTTTTAACAAAGACTTATCCATATTAGTCAATACGTTTGACGTTAAAGTGACATAAAATGCTACCGGTTGCAGATCATTACTTATAATATATGGGATGACATTCTCGTGCGTTATGATTTATGATAAACCACGTGGTCAATTGTCATCCAATACATTTTGAGCGATAGAAAAGAAAAACGTTAGTAGCATTGCATCTTGGCTACGTCACTCGAGCGCACTCGCTTGCAATTGCAATAGAGTGCAAAGCAAAACGACTACTAGGTACTGCTAGTGCGTTAACTGATTCATGGTGCGTTCCTATATTCAAAACCGTGGATAGACTTGTAAAGAAAAAAAAAAAAATTAACGAAAACAATTAAACTACATCGATAGAACATTGTCCCACAAAACTGTTTAAACTGTTTGCTACGTATAAAATGTGTCAAATAACGAGACGTCACAACGCTATCCACGATTTTGAATATAGGAAACTTTAGTGTCTTCAATCAACGAAAGTGCCCTGTCACGTAAGTTGACGTTGGTCGGTTGCGTGATACATAAAATCAAATCAAATCAAATCAAGAAGAGGGGCGGAATCGTGGATTTAAAACACTGTCGAAGTATACGCATAATGTACAGGAATAAATATGACCTACTGCCCTCGGCTCATACGTATATCGCGGCTAATAATCAAATATGTACGCTTGATATAAACAAACAAATGATACCGACACACACGTAATAAACGCTAGCAAAGATGCTGTGTGAGGTATTTCATATTTGTTGTTGTAAAATTTGTAAAACTTATTTTAATTTTAAAACTCGACACAAAAAGAGGGGTGTTATAGGTGCGGCACACGGTGCGGTTTTTTCATTTGAAAGTTGGTTTTCTAGCGGTGGTTATTACAAAGAAAAAGATAGATAGAAAGAAAAAACATTTATCCGTGACAAATAGACAAAAAAACTGACATGGACAAAAATACATGTTGTCACGAAATGGTTCCAATTAGACATGTTTTATCAAAATCGGTTTAGCCATTCTTGAGATATTGAGCTTTTAGGGGGTTATAAACCCCGATATAACGGCGTCACGTACTTTCAGAGCTGATAGATCTTAAATGGCCCAGCTGATGTTCATGAAATCTTGCTAAGAGCCATCTCGATTAATGTAGCTTTATTTAAAAAAAAACCTTCGTCCAAATCCGTTTATCCGTTTGGGAGCTAACACAAACAGACACTCAGATACATAGACAGAGACACACGTTATAAACTTCTCATCCCTCTTTTTTTTTTTATTGACTCGTGTGGTTGCCGGGTTAGAATAGTACCACTCCATGTCTTCCCGTGGAAGTCGTAAGAGGCGACTAAGGGAATAAAGGCTTGTGGTACTGTTAGGCGATGGGCTTGCTACCTGTCACTAATATACACTGTTAAACATCTTAGCCTAATTGTGCAAATTGTGGTTACAGAGTTATCAACAAGTTTTTAGAGTTGTTGGTAATTCTGTAGCTCTGCCTACCCCACTCTGGGAATGAAGGCGTGAAGGTATATGTATGTATGTGTATTATTTAAGTAAGTAGGCTTTCGCCTGCAAGATTTTTACACATCATTAGTCATATATTTATTTAAATATACCTCATTTGTCCCGAGTAGTCCCTATGTACGAGTGGTAAGTAGCTAGACTTAAAAGAAACACGACCACAACAAAATTTTGTACCGCTACATATTTATTTACAGTCAACTCGGCCCTCCTAGGCACTGTTCTGTTTGTAAATAGGTTGCAATTTCTACATGTGTTTTGTCTGAGATATTGCCATTAAGCTTAGTAGGGCAGAGCTGCGACCGTACTTGGAGACCGAGTCTACCCAATTGATTTTGATATAGCATTAAGCAATCAACCTCTAATACACGTGCATGCATGAAATCAATGCAGATTATTACGCAGAGTACTACTTAATATGGGGCCTTATACTAAACTTATTCTTAGTCCTCAGGGATAGCAACGCATTTGCAGTCTTGTGAATGCGAATGTCTATGGGTCACAGTTTCCACTTACCATCAGGTGGCCTGTGTGCTCGTTTGCCTTCCCATGCAACATAAAAAAAAAAAAAAAAAAAACTGTTAAAACTATTGTTATATTACCGACGATATTATAGCTCTTAATGACAGTAATGACGGCTGAATTAAAAATAATACGAAAGCAATATGTGTACAGACACTGTAGAATAAGGCCCACGATCCCGCATTCCTGAGACTCAAGATAAAACTAGATTTAACTATTAGGCAAGGCCCGGGTAAAATTAGATTCAAAAATTCAGTACAAGTGCAAACACGAGTATAGCCTGAAACTTACAACATGGACCCAAACCAAAACGAATATTCTTCAATACATTGACGAAAACCATCACGACTACCAGAGACTTCTGATGTTACAATATAAAACGAAACAGAACAGATTTTCCATTTCATAAAATAAATGTGTTATTTTATCTATGCGAAGACAACAATGACGGTGGTTAAAACTCTGAAGAATCACCAGGGCCACTTGCAGGAAACTGGATTTACGACTAACATTTCCATACATTTACCTATAAAAACAGCTAACCTGAATCCAGACTGAATCTAGATATACTTGTACCTTTTTCCTGCGAATAGCTCTTAGAAACTGCCTTCTTGAAATAAGTTAAGTTCCCCAATAAGCTAAACAAACGTCTTCCAGCGTCTAAATCTATAGCACACTGACTTGATTTGACTAGGCTTGAAATTTTGACAATTAATTTTATAAGCAACTCATAAGGAAGTACGACTACAATCGAAATGCGAAATATGTTGTGCTTCAGCCGTCAACCTTTACCGTTGGTTACGAGTGCGAGAGGTTGAAAGCCTCTGACGTAACGACCCAAGCCGGTGCGCGCGCACCGAGTGCACTCGGCCGTGCTCTGGCGCAGCTGACATGATTTATGTCACAGAGCCAGGAAAATTGAGAAATCATACCGGACTATTTTAATTTAAATATTTCATCTTAATTACACTCGCGTAGAATTACTTTTACTGCTTTTCCTTTTTTACTCCTTAGGTGATGAATTTTCAGAAATCCCTAGTTCTACCTTAGGACTATAGTAATATAAGTACAAATAACGGGCTTAATTCTAAAATGCATTCTCTACCAAATAACCTAAATATTTTTTTTATAATTATAAGTATATTTAGCAAATACTGACTGAGTAAGTACGAGTATGAGTCAAGAGAACCGTGAGACCTCAGAGTATAATTAATAAACCATCGACTATTAACTACGACCACATTCACTTGCATTAAGATAACTTACCTATAGTCTATCTGTTTAGGTACTTAAATAAATGTAAACAAAAAAATCACGTGGTTCTGGATATTAGCCAATCAAAACTGTTCCGTCGAGGGTTGACGTATCAATGTTCGCCTCCTATTGGCTGACCAACTATGTCACGTGATTTTTTTGTTTACATTTATTTAAGTACCTAAACAGATAGACTATAGACACAGAATAAATACGAGTTTACTTACTTCGTTTGAGGCTGGATGTGGGCTGGCGGTACTTACTTGGGGGTATTTCGCACAGGTTCAATTTTCGAGCTAGCGTGCGTAAAGAATACTCGCCCCTAAGTAAAAAAAAAGGAATTGAGAACTTCCTCCATTTTTGAAGTCATTTAAAAAAGAGAGTTTATGCATGGATTTAGTGCCAAGCGCAGGAAGGACCACCAAGCTTAATAGGGGGTGTCACGAGTATAACGTTACATAAATAACATAGCTGAACGAATCGTTCCAATAAGTTTAATTCCCTTGCACTTTAGACTATACAAGACTATACCCTCGCTTTTCTCCACTCTGTTAGTTTCCAAGCTCTCTGGTTTGAACGCATTTCGTTTAAACAAAGACTTGCTTGTAACTGGACCTCTATTAGTCAATGACGACCATTGTCTGTTATGTTAATCTTTATTAATTTGAAATCGATTCGTGATTAAACCTTTAACATGATGTGGAGTTTAAATGGGTTTGATTAATAGTTGACCCTAGGATCAGCAAAGCTCATATTTCAATGAATAAGGCTTACTACTTGCTATAGAAACCATTTCGTTTTTTTACGAGAATCGCCTTGACTGTAAAGTGAATAATAGCTTCTATAGAGGTTTTTTTTTATTTATCCATAAACGCATTTAAGTACGAATTTATACACTTACTAGCGACCCGCCCGCGGCTTCGCCCGCATGGAATGTATTATACATATAAACCTTCCTTAAGAATCACTCTATCTATTAAAAAAAACCGCATCAAAATCCGTTGCGTAGTTTTAAAGATTTAAGCATTGTTGACTGGCATTGACTTTGTTTTATACTATGTAGTGAAATGTGCGTGTTTGTCATTGCAGGACCTATATTCAACTCGGTAAATACCATTTGTCTTTGACGTGTTATGTTATGGTTTTGTTTTTTACTCGGTCGCCTTTAATGTCTAGTAAATAAAAGCTATCAAAACGTTAACAATACCATAACACGTCAAGGACAGTATGGTTTTACCCAAGGGCTTTATAGAGTTGAATAGAAGTCATATTCTGTGAGGTTTGTGAGGCTACACTCAGATTTGACTACCATACACGTAGATTACAGGGTGAAATCTAAGTCGTGAATCAAAATTTAAAATACATACATACATAACTTCACGCCTGTTATCCCAGAGTGGGGTAGGCAGAGCTACAGAATGACAACTTTAAAAAGTTGTTGATAATTCAGTAACCACAATTTGCACAAATAGGCTAAGATGTTTACCAGCATAATGTTAGTGACAAGTTGCAAGCCCATCGAAATCTAATTTTTCAATAAAGCCGCCTTAGGCTAATACAGAGCTCTAGTGCTAATTGTATTTTAACGTCTCCTTAAATAACTACGATTAAAAAATAATTATTGTTAATAACACATCATTACTCACGATATTCTGATATTCTGAAAATGCCAGTAATCCAGCAAGTAAAATAAATTTTCAAATATATTCAAAAAAAGCAACTGGCAAGTATAAAACTCATTATACGGCGGCGACCCTTAATTAAAATAAATTAAGGTTAATAAAAGAAAGAAAGGAAAGAAGTGGTCTCTGCCTACCCCTCTGGGAAACAGGCGTGATTTAATGTATGTATGTATGTATGTATGTAAGGTTAATAAAACTAAAACAGCAAACAAAACCTTATTTAAGATAAATGTCGGTGCAAGTGATTGTTACCTTATTAAGGAATTAGAAAATAAAATACGATTTAAATTTGACCCTGTATATTTAGATTTAATAGGCAATGTAATGTCGTTTTATTTATTAATTCAATTGCTTTTATACATATTTTACTTACATTATGTTTTACGTGTAGCTACCTACTCTCGCCGTTTACTATGACCTGGGAAAAGCAATTGAGAACACAGTTAGGCATCTGGGGTTTGAGGCCCAAGGAACCCTAACGACTAAGATGGAATCAATCCATGCTAGTAATTTAACCAGCTGTCTTATACCGGAGTACAAGAATTAACACTGTTTACCTTTAGTATAAATAAATTAGGTAAGTAAATGTTACTAAAAAAAATAAGTATTACTTAAGGGTTCAAACTAAGATGAACTTAATAAGAGCCTAATAATTAACGAGAACCGAACCCATGTTGGTTCCGTGGTCAATCGGAGTCTGCTAGTTAAACCGAAGTCATGACCTAACTAATTTATAAACTCGGGTTGACCCAGATATGTCAGAACAAGTAATCATAAAGTGGGTCAGACCTAGGGAAACTTGCTGTAGGACAAGAAGAAATCTAAGTTTTAAGCTTACACTTTTAAGCCAGGTTTAGTCCAGATAAGAAATGTTTAATTAAATGGTTGCCCTCTGACCTCTGAGTCAGTTAAAGACGATTAAGTCGTTCCTTAATGAAAATCTTCAAGATAAGTTTGGAAAAGGAACGAGTTAATCCTACTAATTTTATAAATGCGAAAGTTTGAGTGCGTGTGTGTGTGTGTTAGTTTGTTACTCCTTCACGTTGGTTGCAACAGCTGGACGGATTTGGATGAAATTTGAAATGGAGCTAGCTCATACCCTGGATTAACACAAAGGCTACTTTTGATCCCCGAAGTAATAATCCCGATAATCTAAATCTACGCGGCGAAGTCGCAGGCAGAAGCTAAATGTCTCTTAGTACGGTGGTGAGAGGTAATTTAATGATGAAGTCGAAAATTAGCAAGACGATATCTGGTGTACTCGTTTGGACTTGTTAGATGGCTGATAAGCAGATAATGACTGCAAAATAAAGACTGTAGAAGTTAGTTGAAAAATATTTCTAATTTTTAAGCACCGACGCAAAAGAGGGGCATTTTAAGTTTGACCGTTGTGTGTGTGTGTGTGTGTGTGTCGTGCCGTAGCTAATAAACGAATGAACCGATTTTAATGCGTTTGTTTTTTAAATTAAAAGTAAAGTTTTTTTGGACTTAAAAACAATCATAAGGTGCCCACTCGCCACTTATGCAACACATCCGCCCTTCGAGCATATAGCTCTTGCGACTCCACTCCGACCGGCGAATAATGGCAAGCCAGAGGTGAGGGTCTGTTCCTCGCCATTTATTATTATTATTACAATGGCAAATTTCAAGTTGATCGCATTTGTAGTTGCTAAAACTACAGACAGACAACGAAGTTTCACCATAAGGGTACCTTTTTACCATTTGGTCAGATGCCAGTGACAGTTCATAGAAACATTACAGTAACCTTCTAGAGTAAGTTAATAATCGTAATGGCAAGATTTCTACAACGAGCGTGTTACGTAGCACCGCGGCTTGAAGCAGACGTAGACTTGTTGGAGATTTAGATGCGGGTCTCACTAACACATTAAACTTAATTTAAAAAGTGGAACATGGCCTAAATGGCTTGACCATAAATGAAAGATATGTTTTAATGTCAACTACTATAATGGCCATAAATCATTGTATGGTAAGTCAAAAACCATTTAGCATATCGTCTTAATTAATATAAAAGTCCCAACTCAGACGACACATAGACAACCCGATACCAGCATTTTTAAAGCTGATAAGTTTTCACTAGCGCACTTAATCGATTTATATTTGTATTTTATGTAATGTCTTAAAAATGATAGAAAAAGTAGATCACTTACGCACTTTATCCACACAACAAAAATGTAATCTTTTATAATTCTCGACACTCTTTCATGAATTTTAATGTCCCACACTCCTCAAGCTATTTCAAAACTGAATGAATTCATCCTTAATATAATTAAAGAGATTCATATTCGTAATCATTAATCGTGTTTTAAGTAATAAAATCGTTTTTTTTAGAATATTTTTGCATTTTGAAGTTATTCCCATGCTCTAAAATAATTCTATACACAATCACTCTTAAATGGCGATAATCCTCCATTCACAAACACCGTGATTGGTTGTTTAAGAGTTTCCAAAGAAAATTAAAAAAATATACTTTATTCCCTAGAGATTGATAAGCTTTAGTCCCGATGTGCAGATACTAAAGCAACATTTTAAGAGCATGAGAAGTGAAAAGTTATTAACGCGCACACACAGGTACACACAAACACATGTAGGTATTGCGCGAGTGGTGTGATTACGATTACAGAACGAAATAATAACTAATATTTATTTATTTTATTATTTTATAGCAAGTGGAAAGCAACCGAGGTTCCTTGTGCTAAGTGGGATGGGATGACATTAAACGCTGTTTTTGTGCCTTTTTCTTAAAAAGAAACCCGCATCTAAGTCATAGTTTAATCTAATAATAATAGAAGGGGTACTTGCGTGACTATAACGAGTGTTTGCTTTATAATATCAAAAGATCATATGTACCTGCTTACCCAGAATGCTATAACTCTACGTGTATATTATTAAATAACCCACAGTACTATTTGTATTTGAGATAATGTAGCTCGAGCGCGAACCTTTCACACATATATCACGATTTTTAATCGTAATTACTATTTGGAAACGAATACTTTACATTTATCGTGTAAAAGATGTTTGATCGGTAGATAGATGTTAAAAAAATATGCCTGCGAGCCTAATATGGCTGCGTTTATCACTCGACAAAATGTCGATAAAACATCCGTCACGTACGTACGTATACGTAACGTATATAAGTACGAGAGTGACGGATGCTTTATCGACATTTTGTCACGCGATAAGCGCAAACATACTAGGCCCGCAGAAAATCATTTTCAATTTAAGTGAAATATTATGAAACTTTGCATACTCCATACATTTTATGCGCTCACTCCCAAAATACCAGAATTTTAAAATACCAAACTACTCTTTTTACCAGATTCTTAAAAACCTGATTCGAAAATATTGGGTGAAAAGATTAATACCTAATTTGAATGTTTAGTTTTGGGAGTCCGATATACTTATTGAGAATCTGGTATTATAATATACTGGTATTTTGGGAATGAGCGATTTTGTCGTATTAATTATCCCAGTCTATCTCCATAACATTCTGAAGCTTACTCGTACAGGGCCTAGTCGAGATGCATAACACTGAGTCATCAATTTTAGAGGATTGCAAGCTGATGACAGATGGTCGACCGCTGGCTATGTCAACCCCATACCAGATAAAATTGCACCGTTTGCATCTTAGTAGCCAAGATACTAGGGTAATATTTTTTAAATCTCGGTCGCTTTATGACATGGGTTGTTACAGGATTAAATTCAGCAAATGTATTCTTCTCTACCTGTACGTATTAATCAGTAAATTATGGTACGAGTGTGCTAAATTAGTCATTAACGACGAGGCGGCATTTTAGCACGAGCGAGGGCGTAAGTGAGCCGAGAGTAAATAGGTGCATCTGGTAACACTAAAAACGTACCTATTTCCTTAAAACTTCAAAAATGAAACAAAAACTTCAGACCTTACTTTTAATGATTACCAGTACTTTACCAGTACCTTGTGTCGATTTTGATCCGAAAGGACAGGTAATCAATACTAAGATGATAGTAAGTAAACAATTCAAAGTCATGCAGAAATTCGCTGTCATTAGAAACTTGAATAAACTGTGAAGGCTAAATAGTTTTCGAAATAGATAATATAGGCATACCTCTTTCAAAGTAATCATCCTACTTATACAGGGTGGAAAAAACGATCGCCACATGGACCTACGTTAAATATTGGCAATAGCCAATTCTACGCAAAGGAGACTTACTTTTATTTTTGAAAACAATAGTAACTATATTTATGGATTATTTAAATCTTAACTGGGAATCGAACTAGTCGAATATGACAAGGCATCGGTAACTCGTGGCATTTAGGTAGAACTTGGCAATATTTTTAAAAGACTTATTCAACAACACCCCACTAGTGTGGGGGTGAACGGGTAAATATTTGCTATTTCCAATATTTAGGTACCTAGTGGCCGTCCATGTGGCGATCATTTTTCCATCCTGTGTATTTATTTACAGCATGCTATTTTAGTTACATTATTTGAAACCTACTTGTATCAGTATATGTAGAAAAACATTTTTAATTTTGTATTTTACAGCCCGCCCATATTTTTTTTAAACTTTACCTTAGAACATCGGCTTCGATACAACTTGGTAATACCATGCCTTATTGACGTGTTATGGTATTACATGGTATTACATTTAACTCTGCCGCCATTAACTGTCAAGTACTAAATATTCCTATCGTAACGTTCACAATAGGTCACATGCCAAAATCAATATGGTTTTACCGAGTAGATAGGCCCAGGCATATGAAGAGGACCTTTACAATACTGCTTCTAGGTAATAATTAAGATCCATCATTCCATAGAGAAGCTATGAAGTAAAAAATACATAATTATAAATATGTATGGATGTGGTATTTGATGTGGTATGCTATATTACATCGTAGGTAACTTTTGTAATGGATCTTAATTATTATGGTATCATTATATTTTATTATATACTACTCAAAACAAAATAGGGGCCACGGTATATTCTGCATACTAAAGAACTGTTTTCGGAGAAGGATTATTATAACAAATTTTAACCTGTAAGTTTTGAATTTAGTATCATTCGAAAGCTGCAATTTTCAACTTACAAGTTGTGTTTTTAATTTTTGGGTGTGGTTTTTTAAATCAATTTTCAAATTTCATACAAAATGAGCAAAAGAAATGCAACTTTTTTAAAAACCACACGCACAGTAAAAACAAAACAATTGACAAAAAAATTTAAAATCTAGTTTGTAAATTGAACATTACAGCTTTCGAATGATACTATATTCAAAAATTACAGGTTAAAATTTGTTGTAATAATCCTTCTCCGAAAACAGTTCTTTTGTATGCAGAATATACCGTGGCCCCTATTTTGTTTTGAGTAGTATAGTTAGGGAGCTGTCGAATTGTTCTGTGTACGGTTTGTTCATATTTTTTCTTTAGAGATTACGATTCAGATCAGTGCTATTCGATTTGGTCCAGTCAATTAAGGTCCCATGTCGCTTTGTTTTCGTGTTACAGCGCACCAAATATGTTTAAAAATGACCCTGTCTGGGACTGATGGTTAAAATCCTCTAAATAAGGAAGAAAATCGATAAGGCAGACATCCACATATTATGTCTTATCACGGGAAGAATTTGTAAAAATGTAAAAAAGAAGGTATACTATACTCAGTTTTTTATAAGATAAGGTAAACTAACAATTCATATACTAAATAATATTATGTTAACTAGAGCAATCACATAAAAATAAACTTATATTATTTACACGCCTCGTACCAAAGAAATGCGTGCTCGGCAGGCTCTTGACCGGTTGGTTAGTATTATAGTAGATAGTGTAGGTACCTATTTGGTTTGGTACAGAGTCCTAAATACGCTTTAGCGCCTATAATATTCAGAATACACAAAGTAGTAAAAGCATCGTTATAACAATTAATATTAAAAACAGCAGGCGCTTATTGACAACATGCATTTTTCCGTACAACAATATTAGGTAGGTATATTACAACTTTGTTTCGATTCTTTGTGTATACCTCCAACATTGAATTTCGAAGTTATTTTAACCTTTTCACATTCTCACGATTGCGTAATATAATAACTAATGATGAGTGAAAGGATTAATAGAACCTCTGAACCTTCGAACTTCGTAGTGCTTCACGATAACTCACAAAATTTAAAATTTATACGATAATATCACGCGTTTTAATTTTATACACATAGAAATGAAAGCGAGCAGGCATTATACATTTTGGGAATCCCTTTATTAATATATATAATTATATGTTAATATCATACTCTCTAAATGCTCAAAATTTATTTTATAATTTTGCCTACATTGTCAGTTGTTATGGTGGCTGCGTTGAAAAGTGTTGCCAATTTTGAAATACACCGCGCGTAAGGGTAATTCTGCTTTTCACATGATACTTATTTAAAGAAAAAAAACATGCAAAAATAATTATATACTATATTTTTATATTGAGTAAAATATGTAAACACCAAGTCAAGCTAAATGTATTATTACGCAAATAAGTAGTAACGTTTAACCCTATTAGCACTCGTTTACCATTAAATTATTTATCTAATTCATAAACGTTAATGTAATACGACTTTTTAATAACTTATTGCTACGTATTACGTATTTATTATTCAAATGCCAGAAACCCGTAGCATGAACTAGGTGCATATTATTATGACACAACTAGAAACCAATATTAAATTTTATAGTGACGGTTGTTCCCTTACCTTACGTACATACCAGATTTCGAAAAAAAATATGGGTAGTTTAGTGCACTGTGCACGGATTATAGGGTATCTCTAAATGGTTTAGTGGACGTTGACATGTTAGTGTGGCAACCTTTTAAAAAGAAAGTGAAGTGAAAGAAATGAATTTACGAGAATAGGTCGCACAACGCATAGATTTTTGGTTGATTTCCTTTTCACTTTGCTTTCCTACACTCCGTAAGATCTAATAAACTAGGGTTTATTTGTGTTCCCAGTTATATTTTGATTCAACGGAGTCGGTGCCGTAACACCGAACGCAAGATAAGTACGAATGTGGACAGCATCTTATTGATTTTCCTTGCATACGCTTTCAACCAACGCGAAGTGGTGTTAACAAAACTAGTGAGATATCTATGCTCTAGTTCATATTTACTTAACTATTTAGTCTTACGTCTGAATTGAGCCAGTGTGAAAAGCTATAAGATAAATAAGTAAAAATGATGGCAAATTCACTTGACACCGTTAACGTAAATCAACCCACGCAAAATGGTAGCAAGGTGCAACCGAGCAATAATGAATCGAAGACCAACCTAATAGTGAACTACTTGCCACAAACGATGTCCCAGGAGGAGATAAGGTCATTGTTTTCGAGCGTCGGCGAAGTAGAAAGTTGCAAGTTGATTAGAGATAAAGTGACCGTATTTCCCGACCACATCCTGAATGGGCAAAGTCTCGGGTACGCTTTCGTCAACTATCACAAGGCCGAGGATGCGGAGAAAGCTGTGAATACACTCAATGGCTTGAGATTACAGAACAAGATCATCAAAGTCTCTTACGCGCGGCCGAGCTCGGATGCGATTAAAGGGGCCAATTTGTACGTATCCGGACTGCCAAAGCACATGACGCAGCAGGAGCTTGAAAAGCTGTTTGGGCCTTACGGCTCCATCATTAGCTCGCGCATTCTGCATGAGAACGTAAACGTGGGGCATCTCCTGCAAGGCGGCGGCGATGAGCAGAGTGTGCAGGGTCCATCGCGCGGCGTCGCCTTCATCCGCTACGATCAACGCTGTGAGGCCGAGGCCGCCATCCGTGAGCTCAATGGCACTGTGCCACCTGGTGGCACTGGTCCCATGACTGTCAAGTGCGCCAATAATCCCAGCAACCAGAACAAGGCTCTAGCTCCGTTAGCAGCCTACTTGGCCCCCACATCTACCCGACGCTTTGTAGGCCCTGCTGGCAAGGCTCTTCTTGCCATCAATAAAGGTCTGCAGAGATTCTCACCACTTGCTGACCCGCTGATTCAAGGTAATGCTCTTGGTGGTTCAGGTTGGTGCATCTTTGTGTATAATATTGGAGCTGACACAGAGGAAAGCATTCTGTGGCAGCTCTTTGGCCCATTTGGTGCTGTCCAGAGTGTAAAGATAATAAGAGATCCCACTACCAACAAGTGCAAAGGTTATGGATTTGTTACCATGACCAACTATGATGAAGCTGTGGTGGCAATCCAGTCCCTGAATGGATACTCATTGAATGGCCAGGTGCTGCAGGTCAGCTTCAAAACGAACAAGAGTAAATCTTAAACTCTGCAAAGTCTAGTCAATAAATTGTAGTTAATACAAAAATGTTGATCATTACTGTCATGGACATCACGAAAGATTGATTAATTTTAGCATGAAATAGGTAACAGTGTGACATCAGATTTTTTTTTAGTAGGTGTGTATTATGAGTACAAAACAAAGCCTGCCATTTACCAGATTGTGTAAGATTTGTCTGTGAGTTAACAACGAGGTGTGGAATAAATAGAATTTAGCTATGTGTCTATTTCTATGAAAAAAGAAAATGTACTCATACTAGTGAAAGGTTTTACAATTACATCACAGGTTCAAATATTTTAAAGTATAAAACAGCAACTCTCAATTTTTAAATAAGATTTTTTGTATGGTACTCACAATCACAACATTTTTATTGAGAAATAAAAGTATGCGGCTGGTCATATTGGCTTGTAATCTCATCAGGTAACTGATAATAGACTAATGGTTCTATTCAAGCAATTTTAATATTAAAATGGTATTGCTAAAATTCATGATTAAAACTTTTTAATATAAGCTAGAGTTAACACTGTGTCAGTTATAAGTCCATACATAGGATCATTTCATAGAATCATAAAAAACAATACCATGTGCAAAAACCAGAAATGTGAGTAACCTCTTGGTAGCGAAAGATACCTGATCACAACAATACAACTTACCTTCTACTCCCAATGAGGACAGAACACCATTAGATAGAATCAAACCTCATGTTACCTAGCAATAATTATTGTAGTAAACCTAATCTTTTATATGGTAGGTATCATACTATTTAATGACCTACCTTAACTGCAATAACAAATTGAAACTTTTGCTCTAAGCATTATTTATACATGCATAAGGGGTATGGAAGTGTACTAGGCAAAGTCCTCTCACAAGATGAAGCAGTACATGTTTTTTAGACATTAATGATGTTTACATTGAAAAGTTCCAGTAATTTTCTTTTTATGTTACTGGAGCAAACATTGAAACAGAAAGATGTCTGAATTCATGCAATATTCTATTATTGTAAATTAACAGTGCAATATTAAAAAAATTACTATAAGTAAAAGTAAATGAAGAATTATTATTTATGTATATGCAAATTCCAGGTGCAATTATATTTACTTACCTACAAAATATCTATGACAACTCAAAATAGATTCAATAAAAAAGTGTTTAATTTTTTATTACAGTTTATTTTGTGTACTACCAAAGATGTCAAAGTTTAATAGTTATATTATAAACTATGACTGATAAAATAATTAACACATCTTTGAAGTAAGTAAAACACACGAGAATAAAATGTAAAAATAGTTTTCTATTTCTTCCAATAAATATGTTTATGTTCCCAGACAATGTTAAAAATAGGACCCTAACATTTAACTTCCATAAAATCAATCATAATTGTTACGATAGATAAATGTTTGACTTATTGAGCTAGACTCAGATGCACAAAATCATAAAGTATAGTGTTACTGATATTATTATGCAATCATAGGTTTATATTAGCTATGTCATTTCCTACAATTTGTATAAGAATTTGATTTAATTCCATTAAAGAGTTGTGGGATTACAATTTTATTTTAGAAACTAATTTCACGTATTTGTCTTGACTTTCATAAAAAAATAATCTCAATCAAAATTATGAAGTTTAAGGACCATGACATAACTATATAATGATTGATCAACATTTTATTGAACTAAATTTTGTATGTGTCTAATATATGTATCATATTTGTGCGCACATATATGTATGTAGTGATGTCGATTCGGAATAGGTACGAACTTCGTTCCCTGATGCGCTAGAGGGAACGCCTGGATGATTGATGGAGTTAGAAGTAAGCAGATGGGCTTCATGGTGGACTAACTTCCTAAGTGAAACAGGTTTTGTAATGTATTTAAGCAATACTCTCAAGGTTATCCCCATTTGCTACCTTTAAACTCGCACAAAATTCAGGCATCATAAATATATTAATAAATATGATATTGTCTCTCTAATTCATTTAATAAAATAATCATTAATACATAATATTTATTATTAAATTTACTTAAGTAATTTTATATTTCATTGTAAACCTAATTTATTGTCGTAATCATTATAGACACATAATAGATTTCATTTGATGTTATAATATTAATGTATTGAATATTACTTAGAGTAAGTTCTAAATTAGTTCTGTAAACTGAGTAAAGGACATATACCTACCTACCTACCACATGATTTTGTCGTCCCTAATATTCGTGTTTAGTAGTTTCTGCAAATTCATAGTTAAATTATACATAGATAACATAAATGCATATCAGGTAATGATAAAATAACTAAAGAGGCGAGAATTTCTTAAATAAATGAAGGTCTAGAGTGGCAAATGAATGCATTTTGAATAAGTATTTTGTTTAATTTCTTATTCTAATAATTATAAATGTTTCATTAAGGTAAATAATTATTTATTTAAAGTACTTAACTACACGGAACTAGTCAGCTATAATTTTGCGCAACATAAATTATTATATTTAGTGTTTAATAAAACTGTGTTCTCTAATTTAAATTTAAATGTAGTTGCTTAGGATTTTGAGTTCAAATTATGTTGGTGTGGTGTTTGGTTATAGTAAGTTATGTTTAATGCAAAAATGAGGCCCAAGGATCTCGAATCCTTAGTATCGACCAGTTATCTCGTAACGAGTAGAAAGACATCTCAGTCTCCTCTAAGTGATTGTAATTGTTGACTGGTCGTCATAAGAACTTCTTGGCCCGCCGCCCTGCAAAAATGCATACGATACACGCTGGAATGCAGGAGATGTGTAAGGAACTAGTCAGGTTAAAATGTACCTCTGATTTTTTTGCCCTACATTGGGAAAATGTTCTCATTTTCCTAGCGTTCATTTTATAGATTTAATCACTTGTCGTAGTTGTAATGTTGGCAGCATAAGAAAGCAACTGCTTCTCTTGAAACTAGGCGCCAATGTAGGACATAATAAAAAATATGCAATATTGAATAGACAAATCTATTCATGTCGACGGCATTTCAATGGTTTAAATCGCAGCACATTTAAAACGTAAGGACATCCATTTGTATTAATTTGTCATAGTACTTTAATGTAACTTGTGTCGTCCCCGGCTTGGATGAAGCAACAAATTAAACATAAGAATATTGCTCATAAAACAGAGGGTTCCGTACTGAAGCATTACATTACAATCGAAACAAAGGAAACAAGGTTACATTACATGGCGGTTATGATTGCCCATTGAAGTTTTGTCACTCGTCTGCGGATATATTGAGGCTGTTTGGTCGCGCACTCGCCTAATGTTATCCGGTGACTTTTCCCGTAAATGACTCTCGAACTCAGCGCGGTCGTTTACCCTACGAATGTAGTACGGAATCCTTGAATTATACATTTTATACCGCTGCCATTACACCTGACCCATTTATAGTTTTGTTCTTCGATTCCTCCATTATTTTATGTTTAGATTTTTGTTTGTGTTTAAATTAATATAATTTAAAAACGAACATTTCTGTTTATTAAGCATATTGTGTAATTTAACCACTTTAAGTATTTTGTTTATTTTTATTTTATTTGAACTGTTTAAACCGAGGCGGCTGATATTGGACGCGTTAGTTTAAACAATTTTACCTTGGGCAGGTTTGGGTATCGTAAGGTTTTGGCCTAGGATGTAGTTCTAGAGTTATTTAAGACAAAGTACAAATCTCCGATTTAATGTATGAGTAAATACAGACATGTGGACTTGCTTACATTAATTTTGAAATAATGTCAACGAATGTAATCTGATGTAGTTAATATATATAGACATTAAAATATTGACATTAGCAATAATATAAAAATCTTTTATTTCCTTTCTTTTATTACTTTTTGTTTCAATCATGTATTATTTATTACTTATACTTATTGTGAATATAATAAAATGCTTGAATGTAGGTGAATGAACATTAACCCCCGCGTTGAAAAGAATCCCCGCAAGCAAAAGCCTCTATTTAAACAAAATTGGAACACCCAGTTTTAAGCTACCAGATTTGCGCCGAGGGTGAAACGATGTCACCCCTAGAGTTCATTGCACCCCATCCGAGTTCCGCTTGCGCAGTTAAAGGCGTCCCCTTCGATAGCCCTGTTGCCTTGGAAATATTAGTTCGAACGCACGCCAACTCACTCTATGAACTGCAATTAAATGCCTGGTAGCAAGGGGCAAGGAAATCAATAGGGGTTTTGCGAGCATTTCATGCGAGGTGAAGTGAGATGGCAGTTTGCTATCTTTTTTTATAAGACTCGAGTCATTTTAGTTTCGCAGGGTCCGGTACGGTTAACCAATTCGAATCATAGCCATAACTATAGCTATAACTATGTCATAGTGACGTAATTATGCAAATCGTAACTCAAGAGATTATAATATAATTTTGATTTAGTTCCATATTGGACTTTAAATCAAATTGGTTGACTGTACACTACCTATCCGATATGCCAATTAAATTTTTTATTAGGTACCTGTAACTACAGATTTTAAGGAAGAGTTCCCTTAAAATCTGTAGTTACATTTCAATCAAATAAGTAAACTTGTCTTCTCACTGATAAGGTAGAAATAGTTTTAGGTGACGAAGGTAAGTAATTTTGTGTAGAAATTATAACCACACTATAAAAGGCCCTTCAACCCTCCCCCACCCTCGCTCACGAACTTGGGAACCACCCTACTATTGTCGATCATTGACCCTTATACAGGGTGTCCCAGAAATAGCACGTCACAGTGACACTGAAGATTCCCCAGCTTTAGATGAACCAAACCAGCCTAACATGACCTCAGTAAAAGTTGCACCGTTTTCGAGTTATACCAATTTAAAAAAAATAACAAATTTTCACCTCTTTTGACATTGTAGGTAAGTGCTCGCATTTACTGGGATAGCTTTAGAATTTAGTTTTTTTATATGTGCGCGTTTATGAATAGTTGATTAAGGTGATAGAAGCATTATTATGTCAATAACTAATGTAAAAGTTGGAAAAATACTGTAATGAACTTGACTTAAATTATCATCAACATAGTAATTTAAACTTTGAACACCTGCCCTAACTTTTTTTTACTACAAACGGAATGAGCAAATAACTTTAAAAACATTCGTATTTTATGCCAATTCTAAAATGGTATAACCCATGATATCTTAATGCATTAAAGTAGGAATTCGTATGACATTTGCCAATATGGATCCTCGGAAATCAATGCTAATCATCTAAAAAATTATCTTGTACTCTACGATATCTCATTTGTTTGTGCTCCTTTGAAGAATATGATTGATTTTTGTTTGACCTTGGTTCAAAGATAATAAAAAACGGGTTTAATTTTGATTAGTTTTTACAGTAAATATTCGAATTGTTTCCCTCCGACTCTAAGGCACAAATGGCATCTTCGAATAAAATTTCGGTTTAATTTTCGTAAACTGGTTTCCGATATGTCTCGGGCTGCATTGAAGACACGTCGCCGTAGTTCCTCTTCGTTAATTATTGGTTTTGAATAAATATTGTCTTTCAAACATCACCAGAAAAAAAACATTTTACATAGCGAAATCAACTTCCGTTAAGAGTGCCGAGTAGTAATTTCAGTTCCACAAACAAAATCAGAGACACGAAACGCAAGGTAACGAACTATGAGTAGTTTGGGTCACAGGGCTATAACTGCAATAAATTAATAACTATACTACAATTCTTTACATGATTAACTTGCAAAGCGGTTAATAGCGTTTCATTTGTTAGTTTGGTTGCCGGGATCCTTATTGGCAAATGTGATACGAATTCCTACTTTTTTGCATTAAGATATCATGTGTCACTCTGATTTTGTTTGTGGAACAGTTTGAAACGACTACTCGGCACTCTTAACGGAAGTTGATTTCGCTTTGTAAAATGTTTTTATTTTTGGTGATGTTTGAAAGACAATATTTATTCAAAACCAATAATTAACGAAGAGGAACTACGGCGACGTGTCTTCAATGCAGCCCGAGACATATCGGAAACCAGTTTACGAAAATTAAACCGAAATTTTATTCGAAGATGCCATTTGTGCCTTAGAGTCGGAGGGAAACAATTCGAATATTTACTGTAAGGCCGGCCTTACACTTGTAAGTTTTACTTACGTAAGTAGGGACACGGCTTTATGTAAGAATGAGAAAAAAGTATTTTTATCTTATTGTTACAAGTAGCTGCGTCCCTACTTACGTAAGTAAAACTTACGAGTGTAAGGCCGGCCTAAAAAGTAATCAAAATTAAACCCGCTTTTTATTATCTTTGAACCAAGGTCAACCAAAAATCAATCATATTCTTCAAAGGAGCACAAACAAATGAGATATCGTAGAGTACAAGATAATTTTTTAGATGATTAGCATTGATTTCCGAGGATCCATATTGGCAAATGTCATACGAATTCCTACTTTAATGCATTAAGATATCATGTGTTATACCATTTTAGAATTGGCATAAAATACGCATGTTTTTAAAGTTATTTGCTCATTCCGTTTGAAGTAAAAAAAAGTAAGGGCAGGTGTTCAAAGTTTAAATTACTATGTTGATGATAATTTAAGTCAAGTTCATTACAGTATTTTTCCAACTTTAACATTAGTTATTGACATAATAATGCTTCTATCATCTTAATCAATTATTCATAAACGCGCACATATAAAAAAAAACTAAATTCTAAAGCTATCCCAGTAAATGCGAGCACTTACAATGTCAAAAGAGGTGAAAATTTGGAAAAATCTTTAAATTGGTATAACTCGAAAACGGTGCAACTTTTACTGGAGTCATGTTAGGCTGGTTTGGTTCGTCTGAGGCTGGGGAATCTCCAGTGTCACTGTGACGTGCTATTTTTGGGACACCCTGTATGTTCCTACTAAGCGCAGTCCAGAATGTCCCGAATAGGTAGTGAGATACTCGCAAAATTGACAAAGAATGTCATTTAATATTTATATTTCCTTTTTGTTTTTTTGGCATTGCAGGTATTGTTCATTATGATGGTGGAACCAGTAATGGACAATTAATTACCCAATGATGGATACTTGATTCCTATTTAACAGAAAATATAGGTTATTCATTGGTTTTACAACAATAAATTTACAACCGTATGATCTCTGAATTAAAGGTCACAGCTCATTAGACACACCCGGCACCCGACCCGCACCGCCTCGCCTCTCGGTTAGTAGGTATTTAAAACGTTACGTAGCGTAGTTGAGTTAGTGAGCGCATGCCCATACAAATCCATATAGAATACTAACCGCCTCCAGGCGAGGCGGTGCGGGTCGGGTGCCAGGTATCCCATCTAAAAAAGTTGACCATCAAATTTGCCTGATCTTAGAAAACTTTTCGTACAGGTATAGTCGAGTTCATAAATATGTGTACACTTTGGTACTTACCAAGGTAAGTATACTAACTAGTCTTGTTTAATATCATGTTTAAACTGCTATATATGAATTGTCACAGCGATCAAAGTGACAAGGTACTAAAGTGTACACTTATTTATGAACTACTGTACATAGTATGTACTACATACTTATTTTCATTTCACCGACAATTCAATATGTCGAACATTTACTATTAGAATTAGTACAGTTAGGTGACTGATTTTTTTATTTTGCCATTACCTATTTCAGATTATAGAATTACGGATCATAGTTACTGGAATTCATTAGGTAGGTATAGTTTAAAAAAAGAAAGGACCAAGACTTATAAAACCAATTCCAACAAATAACCCTATCTTAAAATGAATTAAGAGGGTGGATACCATTATTGGAAACCCCTACCATAAGTTAAAATTACCGTACTAGCTAGCGAAAATAATGCTTTGTCCCTCACAGTATTGTTATAGTGCGAGGGACATAACTATAAGCATTCAACTTGCTAACGAGTAAGGTAATTGTAACTCATGGTAAGGGTACCGTACCCCTACTATGAGTTACAATTACCGTACTCGCTAGCGAGTCGAATGCGCTGTCCCTCGCACTCTAAGAATAAGGTAAAAGGCCCCTAATTCGTGCTAGTACGTAATTTCGTTAGTTTTTTTTCTGGCGCAAAAAATAAGCAACTGAAATATTATTTAGTTTAATTAAAAATAAGTACTAAATCTCTGTCTATTAATCTATTTAAGAAACTAAGTACCTATTTTATAGTGACAAAACTGAAATTAATACGACCCTCCAAACTGTCAGTCGGCCATAAACAGTTGAGCGGTGTGCGCGTATTCCGCGCGGACGTAAGGTTTACTCTCCGACTTCGTAAGCTTATGGAAAAGCAAAGGTAAGTCCATTTGAATCAAACTTTTAACAGTGTTTGTATGGGTTCCTACAGAATCAATTTGGCATAAGAAAATATCGTATGTACGCATAGAAATCCCTTAAAATTGCAATAATTCGACTCACGAAGTAGCGGACAAGTTATTTTTCGTGTGTCCCTTATTTCGTGACACTACCGAATTAAGGATTTTATTAAAACATTTAGATTGCTTATATATTATTATAAAAAACTAAAGTTATTTTAATGTGAATTGAAAAATATATAACTTGGTTAATTAAGTTTCGTTTGAGCTAATTTCGGTATATGTTTTGTTCACTACAATTCTCATAAAACAAGTTTGAACGTGACCCTACGTGAGCATACTTATTATAAGAAAAAAAAAACCTAGTGCCACTCAATAAACGAGGTGTTTATTCAGTACCAGATATGTAGTGCAATATCTTATCTTTAAATATCGGACAGAGATTTACGTTTTAATATTAAGTATTTTGTGTTATTTTGTTTAGTAAATGAAAAAGAGGTTTAATTATTTTTATTTGTTGGAAGTTAAAGTTTTAGTTGGTTAATTTTAATGACTAAGTTACCTTATACCTATAATTACCTACCTAAGCACCAATAAAAACTGTAAGATTGATCTCACTTTCAAGTAAATCTTTTTTTTATTTAAATAATACTCTTAAGTTGTCCTTACTTAAGTAAATCCGTTAATTATTTGTTTTTTTTATCAAGAAATTAACATAGCTTACACTGGAAAACTTTATCCCGAACCAGGAGCCACGAATTCACGAACTTAGGAGCAGAGCCAAATTTTATCACGAAATAGGAGCCAAATAAGAGGTTCAAAAATAAATTCATATAAAAAAAAGTTCGATCTGTAATGATATAATTAATGCATTAAATTACTGTCAAAATAACAATATCCATCACTAAAAAGCTTTCAAAGTACTATCACGTTTAGGAAAATTAAGAAAAAATAACAAACTCTGAAGAGTCTTAACATGCCGAAATAGGGGACATTTACCTTACTGCAAGGTCTGCGAGCGACAGAACATTCGACTCGCTAGCAAATACGTTAATTTGTAACTCACGGTAAGGGTACTGAACTCACTTCGAGGGTCCCATCCAAGAAGCACCATTTGCTGTCTTATTCTAACTTATAAGTTAGAAATAGAACTTCGTAACTTACAAGCAGCTCTGCGTTTTTCAAAAACACTAGCTAAGGGTATAGAGCAGAGAACACCTATGAAACCTAAAAGATTTGCAATACCTATGCGTTCATTTTTAAAATTCAAACAATATGAATACTTATACTCCATACCATTTGACTTGACTTATTTAGTAAACACTTTTATAACCTCAAAAGGCCCCCTTATCACCGAAAATTACACTTTGTCTTGAAAAAACCATCCATGATATAAAATCAGGAAAATTGTGTGAAAAATGTGGTCTCTAGTTACTTTATTCACCAGAAAAAGGCCGTTTTAGCCAAATTCGATGCATTTTGAGGTTATAAAAGTGTTTACGAAATAAGACAAGTCAGTTGGTATGGACTTTAAGTCATTGGTCAATTCGAATTTTACGGTTAATTCGAATATTTTACAAAATAATCGAAATAATGATTTCGAGTCGTGTATGTGACACGAGTTATTTATAAAAATAACGGTAGGTATCAACCTGAAATATTCAAAAAACCTGGCAAGAGTATGTCGGACCATGCTCAATGTAGTGTTTCGAAGCTGTTATAACGAACACAAAAGGTATCGAAAAAAAACAACATGTGTATGGTACCTATGAACTTGTAGCGTAGGTACTCGTATTTTTATTATAATGGTTGGCCTAATATGTCCACACCATGTCCCATTCCCTACAAATATGAATATCCTACTCTCCTCTCTTGATCCTTCTATTTATTTGTTTATAGAATCTTTTATAAATTGTAACAACATTAAAATATAATATTTATTCTTTCTTCCAATACTTTTTTACATGTAATCTATTTATTCTGCTATAAAATATAACCAACTACTGTACTGATCCATAGTTCCTTATCCTTTCCGTTTTTTCGTAGTAAAATAATCCGTGTTAGTTTCCCTAATTTTTGTTAATAAAAAATAAAAAAATAAAAAACTTGACTAATGGCAAAAGCATTCGTGCGAGTCCAGGAAAAAAAAAAAAAAAAAAAAAAAAAAAAAATAATAATATGTCCATAATATGATATATTTGAAATGAGTCGGGCTGCGGTGGTCTGACCCCGGTTTGATACGCCGATTTAAAGTCGAAATGAGCTTCTATATAACTCTTTGTCTAAGGGCCGTATTAATAAACTCATCTTAGCTGAGATGTCCGTCACAAGATACGTCAAAGTAAACGTCAAACCATAGAAAGTTGTAATTTTTGACACATCTTGAGACGAACATTACAGTCAAGATCAGTTTATTAATACGGCCCTAACTCTTTATCAATCTGCGTTAAAATTTACGCGATAGATATACTTTTCAAGTGTACTTCTCATTAAGTTCCTTCTGTGGATAGCTTTTATTTATATATACTTGACAGTAATGGCGGGCATGGCGGCTGACGTCATAAAAATACCATAACAGGGTCGGTCTTCTAGGCGGTAAAAATGATATCGTAGTTCGACAGCTCAAACACGATATGGTTTTTACCGTGTTGAATAGAGGCCTCTGGTTAATTACAATATCGTTTTTACCGTCTAGAATACCGGCCCTAATTAAAATCGATTTTTTTATTATTTGAATGCACATTTCTAGTATTGGTTTCATGAAAATCGGTTGGGCCGTTTAAGAGATATCAGCTCTGAAAGAAAGGGTCACCATTATATCGGGGGTTCTATCTATCTTATAGTTATTAACGAAGGGTATTTGTAACAGGTGCGAAGAGTATGATTCTATTAGCCGTTTTTATACTCCGTCAACGGTATTATACGTCTATGGCCGAGTTATATCGAAATGCTGCTTGCTGGCAACTCTAGTGCATAGCATTTACTTCTCAAAAATGACAAAACAGACATCCATCTTTAGACATACCTTATATAGTCTGTGCATCCATCGTTGTCAAATTGCAGGCAGTATAGGCCTTTTTCACTTTACAGTGGTTCATAGTTTTGTTTTGTTTGCATTGCTTTTCCTTAATTTAAGGAATTCCCTTTCTCAAGCTCATCAAGGAATATATTTATAATTATCTAATCATATAACTAGAGTTATTCCTTCTCTAATACAATTCAATTATATACAAAATAAGAAATTGTGCTTCAAGGCATAAGTATTATTAATAAAGCTAAATGATTGTTAAATAATGGCAGGTACTCAGTTTTGCTTAGAGTGGGATGCTCACAACAGGAATATTTGCAACGGTTTAAGTTCCCTGCAACAAGTTAGTTTTTGTTTTGTTTGTTAATGCAGAATATTTCAGTATTCTATAAGAAGCCTTTCTTCTGTGTTCTCGTTTTCGTGCATATTTTCCTAAAGTTTCTACTTTTGTTTGCCCCTTATGTAGAATGGCGAGTTTGTGGACATGACCCTGGCAGCAGATGGGCACCATGTAAAGGTTCACCAGATGGTTCTGGCTCTTGCCAGCCCATATATCAAGGAACTCATAACATCTGCCAAGTGCCCTCATCCTGTTATATTTTTAAATGTAAGTAGTCTGATTAGTAGTTCTTCCTATATGTAGACAGAGATCTAGGCAAGCTGCTTGCACATACCCTTTGAGATAGCAATACAGTAGACAACCCAACCAAGTCACATATCACCATTTTAGCGAACAAAACTTCTGTCATTGAGTGCCTAGCCTACTTTATCTAGGTGGTTTATCATGAGAAATTATTAGCAGCGAATGGTTGTTTTCATTATTTTGAACACTAGATTTTGCAGCCTAAAATATAACAATTCAGATCACAGATGTCTACCAAATCTACAAAAACACAAACACTAACAACACACAATAAAATAATTAAAAGTAAGTAACACAATCAGTGACCCAACCACCCATTCCCCAATAAAAGCCTTAAAAAATTAACTCTCGAAGTATATACCCACTAAAAGAATAACACCATTGGAAGAAATATATCACTTAGTTATTTGTTAAACTAACTATTCACATAAGAGAAACCTAAAGAGCTAAAACTCAGATGGTCAGCAGTAAATTGATATCCCTTTCTTATTGCAGAACCACAAAATACCGCTTAAAAAGGCAATCTAACAGCTTTTTACAAGGGTAACCCATGTAAATAAAGCTTAAAAAGTCAATCTAACAGCTTTTTTAAGTTAAAGGGATATTTGTATCACTCAAAATATAGCGCTTTAACAGCAAAATCGAACAAAACTTATACGAAACGGATTTGGATAGTTAATCTTTTTGAAATACCCATTCCAGACCCATTGTAAGAGTATACCCTTATAAATAGCGCTTTAAAAAGCAAATTGAAGAGCTTTCAAGTGATACAGCCTTTCTAAATAAATCCATTAAATCCTTATAAAAACCTATTCAAAACCCCTTGAATGGGATAGCAGGCCAATTCCTGAACACAATTCACTCTATCATTTGGCACCAGGTGTCCCGTTTAGGTAATACTCTGTCTATGTGTCCATTATTTATTTCTTAAGTTTTATAAATAATAGAAGCTTCAATTTTCAACAAGTGTAACATACATTGATAATTATTAATTTTTAATCTTTCAGAAAGTGCCTTACAAAGCCTTGTGTTCCATACTGGAATATATCTACACAGGTCAAACACTAGTGGCTGTGGATGACATCAGTGAGCTCATTACTGCTGCCAAAGAACTACACATCAAAGGGCTGGAGGATGTGGTAATTTATTAGCCATCATCTCATATTTGTGTCACCCTATACATGATTTTATCTTTCACCTAGTAAACAGGCTTTGATTTGATCTCAATTCAGTACAAGTATAATTTAGCTTAAAAGTCTCTGCCCACTACACCGTATCATACCGTGACCGTAATAAGAATGTGTCAGACAAAAAAAAGAGACTATGCCTATTAGAATATTCTGTCACTGTTCTGTCACTGACCAATATTATAATACTTTACTTTATTCATAATTCTGGGCCTGATACATTACAGTGTATTGGGCAAAGACCTTTATGTTAGAATAAAATGTTATCTTGTAAATTGAGCACTTAGCTTGGATCCAAAGCATTGGTATTTGGTACCCTAGTGGGTTTATGTTGTTGTCTTTAATCTTAAGGTATCACATTCATGCCCCTGCAGTGCCATGTACCAGTTAGTTTTTCTCAATTTAAGTACACTACTCAATGTACTTATGGTAAGAAAGAAACATTTTTACCAAATGCAGTAGGTATAAAGTTGGCAACAACTTTTTTTTTCTCTAACGAAAACATCAGTGCTTGGCCTGTTCTTTGATTTTTATGGTTTATTGTAAATTATTTTCTAGAAAATGTAATTTTTCGATAGTTTCAGCCGTTACAGACATGATGGACAAAAAAGTCATCTATTAAGATTTCAGTTTTTCAGTACATATTAGCACAAAAACCATGTTTTATTAGCATGATTTATTTAAGGGTTTTGAATGCTACATGTTTTAACTTCGGTTTTATGTGTAAAACAGTTTTATTTGTTGTTATTATAAGGGTACTTTTCAATGATTTATTATTGTGTCCCACTGCTGGACAAAGGCCTCCTTCCTGGATTTCCACAACTCCCTGTCTATTGCAACCTCCGACCAATCCTTAGGGGTCATCCATAAAGTAGATCACACGTAAAGGGGGGGGGGAGGGGGTCGACAAAGTGTGACATGGTGTGACATGGTGTGACAAGGGGTGGGAGGGGTCCTAAGTTTCGTGACATCACATTTCAAAATCTAATATATCTAGAGGTATTCATTTGAAATAAGTACTACTACTACAAAAAAGTACTTAATTTAAATGGAAAGAAAACTGCTGTTTTAATTTAATAATTTTTCGATGTGAAATTTGCCAAACATGTGATGTCACACTAGGGAGGGGGGGGGGGTCTCATAAATGTGACCACCTGTGACAAGGACGGGGGGGGCTCAAAAAATCATGAAATTCGTGTGACGTACTTTATGGATGACCCCTTATGGAAAATGACGGTGCGCAACCGTTGTTAAAAACGCTATAATATAGCTATACTTTCATTTGACTTAAACTGAATAAAAGAACTTATTGACCAACTAAGAAGATAGACAGTAATAATAAGTTTTAAAACTTTGAAACTTACTTTAAAAATTGGAAAAATTGTATGTAAGTACTTAAATCACTATAATTATAAAACTTTTCTTTTTCAGAAATCGACTGCTGGTGTACCCTCAACCTCAGATACTTTCTTGAATCTAGAGGAACCCCCAGTTGAGGCGCCAGAAGTACATCTGAAGATCAAGCTGCCAGACATGTCAGCTCCTATCACTTCCAATGTTAAAACACTAAAAAGAAAACTGGAGGTTGGGAACTTCAAAAAAAGTGCTTCAAACATGCCTCTTCGGAAAAGAATTATTCTAAATAAACCAAACACTGATACAACAGAAAGTGATAAGGACATGCCTGATTTAACGAAAGACGACGATAGTGATACAAGCAAAAGTTTTGGTTTTGATGATCCATTAGAGGTTGATGATCGCGATGATGATCTTGATAATGATAGCCAAGAAGATTACGTTGCAGCAGCGCAGAAACCGCCATCAGATAGCATGCAAAGTAAGTGTTATATACAGCGAAAATCGCACATAACATTTTAAAACGTAAATTTAGGACATTGTTTGAATGTTGGTCCCAAGTCCCAAAGGCTGACACGTCATTATTAGCAGTTTGAAAGAAATTCATATCTATAATCTATGATTTTTGGAGAACTTAGAAATGAATACAGTGTGTTTTTAAAATTGGAAAAATATGGGGAATCACGATATGTAGGTACTTATGTATACTTATCGCAAATAACATTAATCTGAATCTGACTTACTCACGTCATTTATTTGCCAAACGCACCTATTAAAATAAGTAGGTATGAAAAAACATTTTATTTTCCTAATGCTTCCTTTGTCTAAATTTTCGTTTATCCTAAGCCATTTCTGCTTGAACTATTAAACATTATATAATACAACCCTAACCTCTGGTATTTTTGGAAAACTGCAAGCTTTTTATTTTTCCAATCGTAATAAAATCGTTAGGCGAGTTGACGTTGTTGTTGCCTTTTAGCAGGCAGGTGATTATGGTTTGACAGCACTGCATTATCATAAGCAGTGTTTTTAGCGTTTTGACACGTCTATTGCAACCGCCTTCTTGTAATAAACATTTATGTTTTTCTAAATGTGATTATTAAATCGCGTAAAGATATTTTTTTCTAATTATTTACAACTTACATACATACATACCTTCACGCCTTCATTCCCAGAGTGGGGTAAGCAGAGCTACAGAATTACCAACAACTCTAAAAACTTGTTGATACCTCTGTAACCACAATTTGCACAATTAGGCTAAGATGTTTAACAGTGTATATTAGTGACAGGTTGCAAGCCCATCGCCTAACAGTACTACAAGCCTTTACTCCTTTTGAGTGCGTTTAGAGATTAGGCCTTAAATAGTAATAGTTAAAGCCTTTTTATACTTGTTTAACCTCGTGACGACCCGTAATTGAATAGTGTTGCAATTGCCACTAAAAGTCTAGGTCGTCAGGAGGTTATCTATCAAAGATTGGCATTTTGAAGACTTAAAAAACGAATGTAAGTAAGTATAAATCTAGTATTTATGTATATTAAATATAAATCTTGGTGAAGTTGATGTTAGTTTTATTGTGACGTACAAGGATTACGTCGAGCTCTGCAAGTCTTCAAAATAACAAACATATTCTTTAATTAGAATAAAAAAACAAAAACCGAAAATAGGTAATATTGCCATTTGATGCCCAAATCCGATCTAAGATCGAAATGTTTTAGTTCTCGATGATGTTTCATAATAAAATAATTACACCCAAACTAACCTCAACTTCACCGGCTCTCCTGACGTGTCTAAACTCCCCGTTTGTTTTAGCTTCGTCAGTGCAGTACACGGTGTCGAATCAAGGCTCTCTGCAGCTAATTTTGAACCGATTTCTGTACTATTTGTACTACCAGTATCGGGACAAGAGCCGCCAGTGGAAATGCGTCGAGAACAGACAAAAAAAATGTACCGCTTCCGTTTTTACGAAGGACAACGTGGTTTTTAGAAGGTAATAATTATCTCATTTCAAAATGCTACTGCATTGTTATTAGCCTCCAACTTTTTGCCTTTGCATAATAATGAGAAATAATTGGTAGGTTTTAAGTTAATTTAAAATAAGCTTTGTCACAGTTAATTATTTAATGATCTATTAAAATTTCGGACTGCTTCTAGGGTTGGAGCTCACAACCACCCACTCCACGACAGAAATATCCTTAAGAAAGTGCAAGCGGGCGCCGTTTATTCTGCCTTGCAAGAAGCTGAAGCAAAGACCACCAAGGCTCCTAGGATGACCCATATGAAGAATAAATAAATGACTTTTTACTTTGGTATCCTTGGTTGTATTTATTTTCCTTATTCATAAGCTCAATAGTATCTAGGTGCATTTAAGGAATAAATTGCTCCGCTATAGGTCGTGTCATATAATGTATACAGCTATGATAAATGGAAGAAACGAACCCAAAAGCAATTGTGACCAACCTTTTAAACGATGATGTTCCAATTTGGACCAGATAGCCTGTATTAAGCACACATTGCACACATGCTGTCATTCACCCATTCGGTCCATTTAATAAATAATAAATAAATAAATATCATGGGACAATGGCACACCAATTGACCTAGTCCCAAACTAAGCTCTAGGCTTGTACTATGGGTACTAGACAACGATATAAATACTTATATAGAGAAATATATACTTAAATACATAGTAAACATCCATGACTCAGGAACAAAATATTCGCGCTCATCACACAAATATCTGCCCTTACCGGGATTTGAACCCAGGACCGATAGCTTCGTAGGCAGGGTCACTACCAACTAGGCCAGCGCGTCGTCGTCGTTTGGGGCAGCTCTTGTGAAATGACTTGCCTATAAGGTGTGAGTAAAAAAAAAAAGAAACAAATTGAGGTGAGAGATTTACCGTTCGTATGACACAGTGATTTTATGCAGAGAAGGATGTCGGAAGCGTATGTAAGGACCAAAAAGTTGGCCGCGCTAACTCACTATGGAATTTTCTATGAAACTTTTCCGTTGTAACATGAAAATTAGCCATACAATGGTAGGGATACTTTTCGTCGCAAAACAGAACATTTTTCGACTTCGTTGTTTGTATGGCTAACTGCCCTTAACACTTTGTATGTCCGTGCATTACATGTAATGCACTGGTGACCTAGCTCGGCACGTCCACGTATATATGTAAAACACTACCCAGTCGTGCATTACATGTAATGCATGGCCGTACCTAGCCAGGCCATTGATGGAAGCGAGGGACAGTTAAAGTGTTAACTATGGTCGAAGTTTTTGGTCCTTACCCGTATGCGTGCGTTCATGGCGTTGCGTTATCTAGCCGCAGTGGAATTCCGGCTTGATCGTTGGTTGGCATCCACGAGATTAACATCGTAGCAGAGATACCTGCCCCCAAATCAATATGGCGAGATGACCTGGACGCATTTGTGCCATAGGGATAACTTGAAAAACAGCAGTGGAACACAAGACCAAGCTTATAGATGACTACAAGCGTAAAATAAATAAAATCATACCTTTGACAAGTTAGCCTAGTTGGTAGTGACCCTGCCTACGAAGCTAACAGTCCTGGGTTCGAGTTCCGGTATGGACAAATATTTGTGTGCTGAGTATTTCAGAGTCTTGGATATGTATTTAAGTATTTATTGATCTATGTAATTGTAAGTAGGTTTATCGTTGTCTAGTACCCATAGCACAAGCCTAGAATTTTCATAATTCATAATTATTTATTTATCTGGTAACAATAAGCATACAAAAAAAATGGTTACAAAGATTAAAGAGATTTTACGGTTCCCCAAACCATTATACAGCGGTTCCTACACTAGCCACAGCCTGTATCTTAATCGTAAGCTAACCAATTAATACCGTTAGAGTTGCCAAATTGATGCAAAATTAAGACAAATATGAAGAAAAAGAAACTAGTTTGAGAATTACTAAACAAATATTAAAAGGGCTATTAAAGTTAATAATTTAATTTAATACACAATATCATTACTGGAATAAAATTACAAACATTATATAAATTTTTGGGGATGTGTGTGTGTGTCTGTGTGTGTGTGTGAGCTCATATCCATCTAGAACATCCCTTTCAGAACCTTTTGAGTTTCCTCATATCTGAGAGTACTTAACCATAACAAAAGTCTAACTTTGAGCTCTCTGTAAGAGTAATTCTTACAAGGTAATTTGCAGTGTACTTTATTCTCTTGAGGCCCACCATACCGAAAATAAGGAGATTATTGTGTGTAGGAATTTAAAACTAGTAAGGAAATAAAGTTAATTTAAATACCTTTGCACTAAAATGTCATTTTCAAATTTGATACAAAGAGAATAAACTTTACGGTCGTTACAATATAGTTTAAATTAAATTGCACTGATCATGTAGTTCCTATGGAACACTGGGCTTCACGACTTCACGAGGTTATTATAAACTAGCCGACAAGGCGAACTTAGTACCTACCGTCAAAGAATGTTTGTATAGGGGGCTGGTTTATAGTATTTTATAATTTGATACTACTTAACTAGTTGTAGGTATTTCTGTAGCTCTGCCTACCCCACTCTGGGATTACAGGCGTGAAGGTATGTATGTATGTATGATACTACTTAAGTAATTACAAAATTAGTTTGTGATAAGTTTTAAGTTGCGTTCATGTCAAAAATATATTTTTTCGATTCTATTGCGTCGCGTAAACTATCGTGGAAACAATTTCTGTAACCTACCCTGTGAATAACAAAAAATGTCGAGATGTGTGATTCAAAATATTATATTATTTATTCGATATTTTAAGTGTTTATTATTGTTACGAGGACGTATTTACCCGAATAGCCACGAAGGTGGGTCATGTGGTTCGGTTGTATTTATGTATGATGCATCTACGCATATTTATTAAACGCCTTGACGGACCCGTGAAGTGTCGTTGACTGTATTATACAATTATATTTTATATTTAGATACGTATATGCTCATACTAAACAGTAGTAATGGAAATTACCTTACTTTTTGAGTACCTAACGCTCTTGCGCTTATATGACGTATCTTCGAACCTCAGTCTTTCTCAACTTTCTTTTTTGTTAGACTTTTTTTATTTACAAAAAAATCATTGAAAGGATCTTGTTTGTAATAATAATAATTATTATAGTGTCAAGATTAGGATGTTTGTATGTTTGTAACAAAAAAACTCAAAAACGAATGTAACGATTTCAAAAATTTCACTATTAGAATGCTACATTATCCCTGAGTAACATAGGCTACATATTATACCGGAAAAACGAACGGTTCCCGTGGGATGATAAAAATACGAATTCTACGCGGGCGAAGTCGCTGGCAGACGCTAGTTATTTATAATTGGGTTGATATTGATTTCTCATTGTTCTAGACGTAGACTGTTCTGTTCAATACACGATATCGAACCAAGGCGCGGTTCAGCTCATTCTCAACCGGTACATGTACTCCCTGAACTACCGGTACCGCGACAACCGGCGGCAGTGGAAGTGCGTCGACGGGAGGGACCACAAGTGCCCCGCCAAGGTCGTGACTAAAGACAACGTTGTTGTACGGAGGTGAGTGACACATACTTTAATCTATGATATCCTATTGTTCTGGACTAGGGCATGTGGAGATAATTCGTGTTTCTTTTATTCGCTTCAGGAACTTTTTAACCTTTCCCGCGTCCCAGTATCCAACGTTGGATATTAGAATATTTGAATTTGGAACGAGTGGTTCGAAAAAAGATTGATATTGTAATGCATATGACATGACGTTCCACAGGTTATATATTATTTATCACTAGTTTTTAACAAACTTACGTTAGGTACGTAGCTCAATTTATTAAAAAAATATTATTCCCCAGTTAAAGTAAAAATATTATTATTATTCGAATCAAATATTATTTTATTATTGTGAAATTGGAATTTAATGGATAGTATCCCTATTACCAATTGTAATAGGTTACCGTTTTTGCCGTGTCATTGGTACCTAATTGCTTCTTACGGATCCTTACAATCGCAGCCAAAATTTCATACAAATACATGTTTTATTGTTGGAATTGGTTAGATTTTATTTGTTTATAATATATTTTTAGCCTCTTTTCCAATTACAGAGTGAGTGCACATACCCACGCCTTCCACGACCATAAGATATTGAAAAAGGTGGTCGCCGGGTGCGTCTACTCCGCGCTTCGGGACGCCGAGGCTGACTGTTCCAAGAAGGACATCGATATTAAATCTGAAAATAACTAAATATATTATAAATCAAGATAAATATATGTTTAAATAAATATAATTTTATTATTTGTTGTGTTATTTTTTGGAACCGGTATTTATATTTACAATTCAGGAATAAATTGGTACACTTATAACATCTTACAATGAAAATCATTTCCTGCTTTTTGCTTAACAGAATCTTCTTTCATTCTTATAATTAGGTCGGATAAAGGTTGATATGGCTACAGTAGTAGGTCCCTTGTAAGAGTCGTTTTTTACGTATAAGAATTTTTAGCTATCACAGCCTTTATTCTTATAATTAGGTCGTATCTATATAGATCTATCTATCTATAGATATTCATCATATGACAACAATAAAACTTCAAAATACTCATTGTTAAGGATGTTTTCAAGTTTTTGGCTATTACAGTTTTCCTCTTATAATTAGGTCGGATAAAGTTATGGCTACAATACAAGTTCAAAATGTAGGTCGGATAAAGGTTAATTTGTCCGAGTAATAGATATGCACTGCAATAAAACATTTAAATGTATTGCCCTTATAATGGTTAAACCTTTAACCTTACAATATAGATTACTTTTGGCCTTCTAACAGCAATGTTAATAAATAACTTAACAAAATAAGTACCCAATTGTTTTTCTTTTAACGAGCGAGCTTTAATTTTAAGTCGCGTTGATTTTACATCATAAAACGTAGATTTTCATACCTATAGTTGATTTCCCACACAGTTTTGATTATAATAAACAATAATAAAATCACTTTCCAATTAACTATCCCACAATGGTTGACACAAAAAAAACGTTTTACTTTAATTTTACCAAATATGTTTATTAGAAAGATTGCCCTTATAACGGATTTCGACAATACTCTTGAAGGTGTTGATGTATTTTTTTGTAATATTTATTCTTTCACGATGCTCGACTTTTTCCAGAGAACTGCGTACAGTTCACAGTGTCCAACCAAGGGTCGCTCCAGCTGATCGTGAACCGGTTCATCTACTACTGCCGCTACACGTACCGCAACGGCGCGCGCCGCTGGAACTGCCTCGACAGCCGCCACCGGGCCCACAACGGCTGCCCCGCGCGCCTCATCACCACCCCCGACAACTTCGTGGACCGCAGGTACTCTTTCTCCGGCCCTTGGCTAAAAACGGCGTTCGGACGTTCACTCGTTCGACCAACGCAAGCCTTTTTTTAGGGTTCCGTACCAAAATGGTAAAAAAGGATTAATAAACTTCGGAGATCGTGACTCATATCATATATTATTATGGAAAAAATATAATGAAATGTCCGTCCGTCCGTCCTAACTTTAAAGAGCTGCATGTATCTTTTGAACCATAATAGATATCGGTTGGTTTTTTTTTTAGAATGTGTGTTACTACACCGGATTAACTAACAAAAAAAGTAAAATAATAAAGAGCAACATAAAATAAATACATACATAAAGAGCAACATAAAATAAATACATAAATAAATAAATAAATATCAGGGGACAATCTCACACCAATTGACCTAGTCCCAAACTAAGCTCTAGGCTTGTACTATGGGTACTAGACAACGATATAAATACTTATATAGAGAAATATATACTTAAATACATAGTAAACATCCATGACTCAGGAACAAACATTCTCGCTCATCCATCACACAAATATCTGCCCTTACCGGGATTTGAACCCAGGACCGCTAGCTTCGTGGGCAGGGTCACTACCAACTAGGCCAGCGCGTCGCTCGTCACATACATGAAACGTTTTTTTTTTAAATTTTGCTTATCGTACAAACAGTATCGTACAGGCGTCAATTTTAGTACCAACCACAAATGCTAAAAAATTTGTAAGTGTGAGCTGGGCTTGCGCTGATTCGATTCGAAATCGGAATTTTATGATATTAATGATATAGATCCCATCGCACAAAAAGGCCGTTGACCTTGGATGTAATTGTTTCGTAACTCGATCAGAATAGAGTCTACAGTTGAGTGAACGCATCCAAGATCAGCGGTCTTTTTACGTGACGAGCAATATACCTACTGCTAGGCACGGAACCCTCGGTGCGCAACTCGCACTTGACCGTTTTTTTTACGATAGAATTTATCTATCGTTTGTCTGTTCCAGGGTAGGACCGCACAACCACCCGTTCCACGACCGCATCATCCTCAAGCGAGTCCGCGCCGGCGCCGTGTACTCCGCCCTGAAGGAAGTTGAGGGGAAGGTGACGAAGAACTTGAAAGCGTCCCAGCCTCCTACCAAAAGTTCTAAACTATAGGCGTAGAGTACGCTTTTTGTTTTTTGTTTTTTTAATTTTTTTCTAGAACATATTTTCTTGAACGAAAACATAGTTTTTCATAATGTCTACAGACATTATGTAGTTTTCATAATATCTTTGTTTAAGAGGATTGTGTTGTGTGGCTGAAAATTTCCATACAAAATGTGATAACGTTTTTCATCCCTTAAACCTAGTCGGAATTTTACGATTTTTAACCGACTTTAAAATAGGAGGAGGTTATCTGTTCCACGGTATGTTCTTTTTAAAATGTATTTTCACCGATTTTTCCATGAATTGTGGACCGGTTTTAAAAATTCTTTTTTGCTTTGATAAAGGTATACTTCCGAGGTGGTCCCATTGTTACCAAATCTGAATCTGATGAGGGGAGCAGTGAGAAATCCTTAAGTACTGTTGGCAAACATGTAACGATTTCAGTATTTTTAGTAACAATAGCGACTCAACCAGGGGGTTTTTTGTTTTTTAATTGAATATGGTGTAGAATCTACAAAATATTATATGAGAGAAAAACATTATATTTTCTTTTTAAATTTTCAGCCCCAAGATCATCTTAAACTCACAACCCTTTTTTTGGCTTTGCGCAATCGGGTAATGTTATTTTACAAATAATACAATGTACCTACTTTATTATTATAAGAACAGCATTAGTGAGATTTGATAGTTTTATTGAAGTATCTCGTCTTATTTTTGTTGGGTTGAAGTCTGTGTCAATTTTGTGCATTTGTAGGTTTAGTCAGGCGATCAAAGCAGTTTTTTTTTTTTGGTTGTTGCCTGAAGGGCCAATGACTTAAATCCTTGCTTTTGTTAGCAGCATATTGAAAATTAAAGGGGCAGAGATGAATATCCCTTCCAGAGAATTCTTTGTTTGTTTTTTGCTATCCATGTCCGAGTGAGTACCTAGGTACTCTTTTTCCCAGTTGTGCCCAGTAGATATTATACACCGTGTTTTTTTTTAACGATAACTTCGGCATATTACTAGGTACATCCATTGGCAGAGTGCAAAGCGGGTGGAGAGGGTAGCCTAAACGATCACAGCGCTCGCTATGGCTAAAATTGTCATTTTTGTAGCTGACTTGAGCTGTCAAATCCATATTGCAGTAAACATTTTCTAATCGTTTTTGAGATAAAAATATGGTGAATTACTATGTTACAGTCCCGATTGTGTAATATAGTAAAATAACACAAGATTTCATTAATATTTTTCACAATATTTACTTGCTTCTTGTTTGACAGCGGTGACAATATTGTCCATAATGGCCGCCTGTCACGTGGCGCTGTCGTCGCGCTCGGTCCCAATAGAAACTAAGTGGTAGATTAGATTTTTAAATATTGCAAAAAAAATGTTTTTTTCTGCTTAGAACAAAGTAATTAAATGTTGTATCTTTGGTCATTCTAAAAGGGCCTTTAGTTAGAGTTAACTCATAGTCAGTGTCAAATACGTCAATGTTGGCGTGACATACACAGACAGTTAAGAGCCTTTTAGACCATGTGATTAACTGATTAAATTTAAAAATTAAATATCTTTAAAACCGTTACAGTTATCATTTGTCTGTCTTCGGAAAATTAACTTTATTTGACCTAAAGAACGTTCCCTTGAAGTTATCACTACATAGTATAAAACAAAGTCGCTTGCGCTGTCTGTCCCTATGTATGCTTAAATCTTTAAAACTACGCAACGGATTTTGATGCGGTTTTTTTTAATAGATAGAGTGATTCTTAAGGAAGGTTTATATGTATAATACATTCCACGCGGTCGAAGCCGCGGGCGGGTAGCTAGTCGTAAATAAAAAAATCACGGTGTATAGCCGTTCCCTTATTCTAACATTGACATTACTAAATACAAAATATGCCAAATTTAAAATATTGAATTGAATATTCGGAACATACTAATATGGGGTAAATTATATTATAAGTTAGTAAGTTCTATAAGTCGTGGTGGAAACAGTTAACTAATCATAATCACCGTGTTTTTTCATAATAGGTAGTGGACTCGAGCTACACTGTTTTGCTTGGCCTGGGTCAGCCATACACTATCAGAGCCTCTATTCTAGGCGGTAAAAATCATATCATATATAAACTGTCATGATATGGTCAACGTTTTTGACAGCTCTTATTTACTTTACAGTAATGGTGGGAGTTAAAAACAATTGAATAACAGATTAAATACGATATGGTATCTTATAGTGTAACGCTAGGTAAATATAATAAAAATACAATCATATAAAAATATAATTTATTGTCATTGATTTAACATCCACATAAAAGTTTCTAACACAAAATATTCCATATAAAAATAGACGTTTTAATATAAATCCTTATCAGTATCACAAAGAGTATGAGCAGATCCAACATTTTCAGTAAAATTTCTAGCTAGTTAATAGTACATGGGATTTTAGTAAGTAATACATTATAGCAAAAGCATTTGTTTCAGTCTTGCATTATTATAAGAACATTGTATATACTAAATGGCGGCATTGTAAATTGAGGCCGTTCATACAATTCGGGAACATTACCTACAACTTATTATTATTACAACATGGAATGTCTTATCAATATTTAAAATTCAACACTAAACATAAAAAACAAACATCACTTGCTATTACGCTTCATTATTGCCGTTATATTATGTACATATGTATACGTACAAAAGAGTTTAAGTACTCCTACCTACTCTAAGCGAGTTGGTATTTCACAAAAGTGGGTAACACAAACGCGGCTTTATGGACGTCTGAATTATAGTACCTCAAGTTCATTGCCTTTTCATCATCTCTCGAAAACGTTATCGTGGGCTTATCGAACTGAACGTTCTTATCGAGGGAGCCGACCACGAAGCCTATCTGTCCGGACGGGTAGGTCGGCACCGACGTGTACCCGTATGCGGCCGAAGGGAACTGATTTCTACAATAGCGCAGCGTGCTTGAGACCAGCTCGAGGTCGTTCCAGATCGTTCCCGCTTGGGAGCAGACTATGCCGCCAGGTTTTAGTGCACTCTTCATTAAGGAGAAGTAGTTCTCCTGGAACAGACTGACGGCCGGGCCCACCGGGTCACTGCTGTCGGTGATAATAACGTCAAACTCCTGCCGGTGGTTCTTCATGAACTCGAACCCGTCTCCCACGTGCAACGTCAGTTTCGGGCTTTCGAAACCGACTGCCATAAAGGGCAAGTATTTTTTTGATACTTCGATGACTTTGGCGTCGATTTCCACCTAAAACAAACGGTTATTTAGTAGAAATCAATTACTTCTAAATCCTATTTCTAACTAGAGAAAGCAGTTAAATCAGGTTGGTTAGGTTAGACATCCCTAAAAAAGGGATGGACCTAACATAACTTCGAAGTTCGATATACAAAGTAGGGGCCCCTGTATCTGCATTTTCAGTAGAATACTTCCTTGGTTTCGAGTGATCCTATGAGGGTTCTGTTTTTTCTTTTGAGGTCAGGAACCCTAAAAATTACCATGTTGATTTGTTTTATATGTGGAGATTCCTCTCTAACCTAACTTATATTAATATACAATAGATTTGTAGATTTAACCTTTTGAACGCCGTACGTCCAATACAAAATGCGTCACTCACACGCCAAACATGTTTGCTATGCTAAGCAAATTACAACTTAATCCTTACGAAACAAAGTTTCTTTTAATCTCTAACTTGTGTCGGCTGTGGCCGTCGTCGGTGGCGTCGGTGGCACGACTTTCAGTTGTCGGCCGGAGCCGACACTGTGGCGTTCAAAAGGTTAATAGTGCACTGTGGAGTGGTTTACTCAAGCCACTCCCACTGGTCCACTCTTGTAACGTTTTTCCAATACTTATATTTTTCTTATACCTAACTAGTTATTACAATGATAATACTTATTATATAATTCGGTCAATATACGATGATTCCTGTGACAGCCGTATTTAGTAGTTTATAAAAATTACTATGCTCGACTTGACAGAAGCGCGTGGAGCTAACCCCATAATTCTTCTTCTGCTTCTGTCCTGTTCTTAGTCCGCAGGAGTACATACTCTTTAACCAAACAATTGTCCTCGCGTGTGATATCCATGAGTTTGTTTTTCTAATAAGTCCATGGTAATTGGGTAATTATTTGGGCGTTTGTTCCGAATCACTTACGTGGTCACATTTTTGTAGAGGTGGCTGCAGATTTCGATTTCGTTTCTGGTTAGGTAGGTATCTAAGTTTGCCGGACATCTATCAAAGATCCAATAAAGACATCAAAATATACGCCCAATTTTTCAAAAATATGTCCACAAAAGTGAGGCGGTTGAAACGCTCGAATAATGACCCAATTATTTATATTAAAATCTTACTCTAATTGATATATGTATTAAATACATTTTTGGTTAGAACCGTGAGCCACCATACCATATCATAAAATAAAAGGCTTCAATCTAAAATTGTTGCTTGGAATGAATCAAAATGGGACTTTTTATCTTTACAGAATTATCTTATGCTCCCTTACGATATTTCAGAGTGACAAACTGATAAGTTGTTAAGTATAAAAATACTGATAACATGTTGAATTGACCTTCCCTATCTCATGATATTTAAACACTTAATATTAGACACATCAACTACTTACTTATTTGTACTCTTTAAGAACTTTCATCATATTTTAGTCTATTTGAAACACAATCTTGCTTCTTTGAGTTAAGGGTTAGATTAGGTGTTGCAGGAAGTATGTAATTTATGACAATTACTAATGAAATCTCACTACTAATACTAAGTAAATATTTTTGGGTAATTAGGTGTTTATTTATACATTTAGATAAAAATACTTCTCACTTTTAATAAGCTGAACCATAGAGTGACAAATGTAACTAATGTTTGTTCATGTTTATAAACTAAGAAATAAAATGTTGCCTTTCTATGGCAGCCTAAAAATAAATACCAAATTCCAGGCTCTTAACCTCATATTATGGATTCAAAACAAAATAAATGGAAAAAGTTGTGCACATTGCCAAACAATTTATTAAGCCCAGATGACTAGGTTCCTAATGTGGATGTTACAATGTAGAGTTGAAAAAAAGCTGTATAACTTTTTAGCACATATAGCATAGTATTCACTAGCAGAATATTTATTAGGCACTTTTTAGCTATATGTACCTAACTTCTTATACCCAATATAACTATAGTTATAGTTGGTGCATGCACTATCATCCATATTTGTATGCCTAACGGCAAAACATAGCAAAACTCATTACACTTTATATTACACTTTTTAACACCTTATATTACCAATGTTTACAAATAAACAGTTTTTAAATGGGACCTCTCAACACATGTTTCAAGTCAACAATGATCAAGTAAACCTATACAGATCACACTGCTAGATCAAAACAGTTCAAAATACAACTGTATTTTAAAATCAACTTTATTACAACGTCTATGAACTTGAAACAAAACTACTTTTTGGAGGATTTTGAGTTGATACTGTATTGATCTAGGGTGCGAGATATTATCAAGACTCACCTGAACAATTTGCTTGACTTTAGGATGCTTGGCCACTTCCCTCGCCACCCCACCGTCACCTCCACCCACTATGAGTACCTTCTCAGGGTTTCTGTGACAACATAGTGGAAGGAAAGATATCATCTCCTAGAAAAAAAGGTTCTCATTTAAAAAAAAAATGTACCCATATTTGAACACATGTTAATATTTTAGAATTGGCATACATTAGAAAATCTACTTGGAGCCTTTAAATTTAATAGAGGTAGTTCAGATTTAGTGAATAAATGGACGTAGTTAAGTGAAAAAGGACTCAATCCAAGAAACAATCAGAAGTGGAGTTCAGTATGCCACAATGTTTCTTAGGGTCTAGACTATCAATCAGCAAAAATAATCCGGAAAATGATTGCTGCAAGATATTTAAAAATCACACAGGAACCAGCCCTATGGCAGGGATAATATTTTAAATCAGAAAAAAGATCCGATCCGTATAATTGGATTGTTACTGCTGAAAACAAGCTAGATACCAGTGTCATACAAAACCATTTTTCTAAACACGGACCCAATCCACTAAGGTCCCAATATCTCGAAAAGTAATGAAAAACTAAATTATTTTTATAAATACATAAAGAAAATCATTTTTCACTCATTTTCTCCATAGTATAATTTTGTGTTAAATCAATCTATCATTGTGTAAGTGTTGCTTTACTCCGAGAACTTTCTGCAAATTACTTAAGTGCAAGTCACGGTGGACTGATACCTTTTCATTTAACTACTACCCATTGATAAGCTAATTGAGAAAGCAACATGAAAACGAATGTATCCAACAAAGTATACTATTTCACATTTGAAAAAAGTTTACCAAGTAACAACATAAGTTATACCTGATAAGAAAATTCATCTTTCTGAGTGCACTGTATAATCCCATCCAGTACCAAAACTCTCCCGAGGCTTGAGGTGTCAAAAACTTGCACATTTTGATATTCAGACTTCTCATTATAAAGCACTTCCTTTACTTCAAAGGAAAATGTGCCCCCAGGCCACAGTTCACAAGTCTCAGTGAACCAATTTTTCTTTAAGGTGTCCATGGCTATTATTATTGAAAAACAACTGTAAAATAAATAAATGAGCGAATTACACACTGTTGAACTTTATAATACATTAGTGAACTTAATTTAAGTAACCTGTAATGCTGGCTGATAAGACTTACAAATTGTTTTAGATAAAATAGTATTCTTTTGTAAAAGCTGTTTTCTATAAAGTTATTAAATGTTTTTCAAGCCAGTTCGAAAAGTTAGTTGTATATGAAAACAATCTTTGTTACTTACTTGTTTTGTACCTCGTACGAATGGAAGTAGCGCAGAATAATGAAGGCCCAATATTCTGGGAGAGATAAATAACTAAAGGTCGTCGATGGGGCGCGTATATCACGCTACGCAAGTTTTCTGTCCAATCCAACTTGGTTCAAGTGCCAGTGCGAAATACGACCTTGCGGTGGGGAGGGGGGTCATATTCTCGAAGTCCGATGACAGTGACGTTATTGACGTTGACAGTTAAACGTCATATCTGCCGTATGATGTGTTCCACATGTACTTAGGTAAAGCATTTTTTATATTATTATAAGATTAATCAGTATAACATTCGTTGATCAGGCAAACTTACTACAGCAACTGTTCGATCACCGTAGCCAAAAGTATTGCTGTCCTAAAAAACACGTTTACAGATATCAATATTTTTTAACATTGTCTTTATCAAATTAACCATTTCAACGCCATTGGCGGATATTATCGCCATACCTGGGATAACTGGGGGCATCTGTACGAAAGTGATGTAGCAAAATATTTTATCGACATAAAATATATCGATGTTACTGCCAACATCTAAATGTTATTTGACATAAATAAATATTACTTATTTTCTCCATTTTTAGATAAAATAAAACAAATTAACACGTATATTTATATGTTTATTTTACAACAGTTTTCAATGCAATCAATATTTTTTCCATATTCGTCGGTATTAATGTTTGCCGTCTAGATGAAAATATCCACTTTAAACTGCTAAACGTACGAATATGAATGGTACTGACAGTAAATTGTCATTTTGATTGAAATGACATCCGCATACTTTTATTACCTTTAGAGGCTCGATATCAGATATGACATCGAACCTCTTTACAGTAATTGAGAATGATCAATGTGCACATGCATTAATTTAATTATATCGACGTCTTTTTTATCGATATCAAATCCCTAGAACTTGCCCCGAGTTATCCCAGGTATGATTATAACATTAATTGACGTATCATTAGATAGCTCTTGAAAAAACATGTAAGTCAGACGTCCGAGGGGTTCAAAATTTAAAATTCAAAATATTTATTAGTAAATTAGCCACATGAGGGCAAATTCAAATTCAAAATTCAAAATATTTATTCAGTAAATTGGCCACATGAGGGCTCTTTTACACGTCGGTAACATGGAGTGAATCTACTATCGCTTCGGACAAGACCATCATTGCGGAGAAGAAGGGCCGCAAGAAACTCCAGCAGAAGGTCATTTTTTCCAATCATAAAATACAATAATACGTAAAAGTAACATTACAAGGTATAATAAATAATTATTATTAGTATTAATATAATAATTATTCTAAAACTAACAAATAAAATCACTACAATGTAAGCTCAATAACATTAAATAAAAAAATAGTGACTAGGAGAACAACATCACGAGGTGTATACGTCAGGAACGATAATTAAAATAAACAGAGGCCCCACTTTGAAAATCGAAGTTCAAAGTTACGTTAGCACCATCCCTTTCTCTCGATTTAGTCTCGAATGATGAGTGACTGGGATAGAGCTAGCGTAACCTCTGCTCGGAACGTTCGAAAAAAATACAAGATGTGTGTTTGGAACACGCCTGTTGGCTGTTAAAGGGCTGATAGACGTACGACCTTTAAAATCGCGTACTTAAAGTTCGCGAACTTACTCGGCTCTCGTCGGTGACACACGTTGTAGCTTGCTCACACTTCAAACTCAAAATATCGTCGACATGGGAAGCTTTGACTTATTAAGGAGATATATCATATCATGTATTCAAAAACACTCATTTTAGTTTTTAACTAGAATTTCAGAACCAAAATAAACAATTAACACAACACAATTTTATGTCAAACACCTCACCCATTAGACAGCCGATTTGCCGAAATATCGTGGCTCGCTACTAAGTCGCGGCGGTGACAGACGTACGAGCCAAGACGGGCTACGAGCAAAATTCAAACATGTAGGATCGACGACGCGACGAACTTACTCGGCACTCTCGGCAGTTTTTAAGTACGCGTACTTCTGATGACATACGGGCGAGCGGGGCGAGTAAGTTCGCCGAGTCTCAAGTACGCGTACTTACTCGCTCGTATATCATCTCATTTAGTTACCTTAACCTTTTGGCTTTTGTTTGATATGTATATGGCTTTTATACCTGTGGTCGTCAGGGATAGAGATACTTTGTTTTTGTTATTGTTTAGGTTAATTTATGGTAAATATTATTATTAATTTTGTTCAAAATGAACGCCCTAACTTGTGAAGAATTTTTATATTCGGCTAAAGAATTCTTGAAGACATCGGACAGAATAAAAGACAGCTGGAAATTACAAAGAAATGAAGTTGACATACACAAATCGTATCTAATAAAGGAAACTTTTATCAAAAGTGAGACAACGTATGGATGTACGCTTTTCAAAGCTGAATATGTTATATCTTACAACCAAAGTTACGGTGTGCCAATGTTCAGTTTCAATATTTGGGATGCATCAGGTGTTTTACTTACTTTAGATAAAATTAGGCATATGTCTTTTTTAAAGTAAGTATTGAAACGATTATAAATTTATTTTAACCTTTTAAATCTAGGGATACATAGTTTTATACACAGACATCTGTATTTCTCAGCATTTTGCATTTAAGTATGTACCTAGTTATGCTTTGGTAATAAAATTGTATGTATATTTTAATTTAATTATTTCAGTATAAATGAAAAGGACTTCTACTCTGTCATTACTCAGCAAGAACATCCAGTATTCTTCCGACCATACTTTGTTATGCATCCATGTCACACTGCAGAGCTGCTCTGCGCATTCAAGGAGAAATCAAAGAACATAATTGTTACATTTTTGGGATTGATAACACCACTGATAAAGCTAAATATGTCTTTAGAATATGGTTTGTGATGTTATGAACTTCCATCATATCTCTTGCCCCCGCATGCACTTCTCAGTCCGCATGCTTTGACTTGGTTAATTAATGTCATTGTAGCAATTCAAAATTCAAATTCAAAATATTAATTCAGTAAATTGGCCACATGGGGGCCGATTTACACGTCGGTAATATACAATGAATCTACCAGCGCTTCAGACAAGACCATTACTGCGGAGAAGAAGCACCGCAAGAAACTTCAGCAGAATGTAATTTTTTCAATCACTTAAAAGTAAGTTACATTAAGTAATAATAAGGTAATAAAGTAATAAATATTAACTTCCTAAATCTAGCAAAAAGTTCAATAAACATGTGAGTGACTTTCAATGTAGCTACATTATTAAGAAGGTGAGACTAATGCTGTGAGCCTAGTAAACATAGTTAGAAGTCGACTTAGCTCATAATAAAAAAGTTTCTGTGCCCAGTCTAGTTTGTAAGTTGCTGTGCCCTATCTGGGTCCATAAAGATCTCATACCTTGAAAGTAGTTATAAGATATCTAACACCTGTATATTATGTATAACTTATGGAAGCAATAAAGAATTGAGTACAAATCATAAACAGCATAGGTACAAGTATACAAGTTATTACAATATCAATCTTAGTTTGAACCAGTCTGAGTTCCAAATTCAAATAATTTAGTAGACTGGTATTAAGTCATACATGCAAGATATCAAACCAAATAATTACTAGTTCAACCCATACAGGAACAAACCCTTAATCAAACCCTTATTCAAAATTCAAATTGGTCACATATTATTAAGATATATTGGACCTAATAGTTTTCTACTGATGACATACCCACAGCTAACAACTTGCATACAAACCAATATTAGTTATAGTTTTAGGTCAATCGGAATTCAAACACCCCGTGATATAATAGGGACCCTAATGATGTCCCTTGAACTACCCAAACAATTGTCATGCAACCTAGCTAACAAACTTTATTTTTAAGAGTACCTTATTTGAATCAGTTTATCTGTTTGGGAGCTATGATGCCCCAGAAAGACGCAGATACACACCTTTGCCTTTGTACATCCATTTTTATGTTTATTAAATGGTTTTTGTTTATCTCGAATGCATCCAGTGTGTCGAATCCTATAACATCCCACTATTTGCATAATATTGTTAAATGTTGTTGGCTAGTACCCATAGTACAAGCCTAGAGCTTAGTTTGGGACTAGGTCATCAATTGGTGTGACATCCTCTGATATTTATTTATTTTTAAAATTAGGTATCGCCTTCTGGGCAGCCAGGCACTCGCCATATTAAATAGTTTTTATGATTATAAGATTACTAACACAATATGGATGTATCTTCTTATCTTTAATATTTTTTTAATAGGTGTCCTGTTTATTTATTCATTTATTGTATGTATTTACATTAACCAATCACGCAATCACGGGACTATGGGTGTCCCGTACGTTTGGAGGGCGTACATGGAGCCGAAGCCAACACGGAGAGGCCCTTTAGACCTGTTAAATTAAGTAAATTTGTCAAGATCGTAGCAAGTGGGAAGAAGTGGTCTCTGCCTACCCCTCTGGGAAACAGGCGTGATTTAATGTATGTATGTAAATTAAGTTAAGTGATGGGACACCAACTGGTGAGTGTCCCTGAGTTCACACTATAGAAGTATGCTCCCAAGGACAACCACCGGTAAGTATAGGATTATGAAGAAGGATGGGGACATTAATAATAGGCTATATTCATGAAATAATGTATATTGATTGGTGAACTAAGTTATTGATGAAACTATGGCGCCTGCCCGGGCAAAGAACTATTTTGATTGAAATGGTAAGCGGTGACGCGCCTATTCAATGGAATGAGCCTCGCAAAATAGCTGCATATACATAGCAGAAGGGAGGCCGCAGTTCCAGTGGGGCATAGGGTGTGAAGGTGTTACGAACATCCCCTTGTCACCACTCCATAGGCTCGCTACTAACGCACGACTGCTCGACTGTTTCGGCCACTAAGATAGAACTGGGTCTTATTGGATATCGGCCTATGTTACATAAGTAGAACATGAAACCTTACTCATTATGATAGCGAAAGTGTGTTTGTTTGTTCCATCTATACGGTTCAACGCCTCAATCATTGACGTCAAACTGAGATTGTTTATAGCATGGAGACTTTTGCCTCGAAAAATCGGACAGTTCCCGAGATAATAGCGAGAAAGTAATTCAACGCTAACGGACTCGCAGGCAAAAGCTACCTTGTACAACACCTGGAATGTCGATGGTTTGCGACTAATAGCCGTGTCGTGAATGTCGTGATATGGTTGAGAACCAAAAAGTTGGACCATAGGCGTAGGTCTTTAACCATACATACAACGAAAGCGAAAAAAGTTCCGTTGCGCGATGTAAAGTATCCCCAAAGTTTCATAGAAAATTCAATTACGTGAGTTAGCATGCCCAACTTTTTGGACCTTACCCGTATAGGCAGGTAGGTGGGTGAATCAACTATTAAGGTACTCTCCATTTTTCGACATGTTTCACCAATTATATGTTTTTAGAAAAACTATAATATTTGTTAATGACGTGGCTTACATGCTTATTAAATTAGACAAATAGGCTCACATTTGAAATTATTTAATTTAAAATAGTACAGTTTTAAATAATAATATACTTTGTTACGCAGGGGACAATGTTGTCCCTAGGTTTTGTATGGAAAATGTGCATTTTCCCCTGAGTTACCAGGTTTTTTTGCGGATTAATAGTAGATTGTTCAACAAGGGACTAAAACCAGCCATAATGACACGAGATATTTAGCCACGCGAGCGAGCTTGCGAGCGAGGGTGGCTGTAGTTCGAGTGTCATTATGGTTGTTTAGTCTCGCGTTAAACACTACTTTTCACTTTGAATGCGAGGAAAAAAACGACGTTCTAAACAAAATTACAACGCACACACATACATACATAAACTCACGCCTTCATTCCCAGAGCGGGGTAGGCAGAGCTAAAGAATTACCAACAAGTCTTAAAACTTCTTGATAATTCTGTAACCACATTTTGCAAAAGTAGGCTAACATGTTTCCCAGTGTATTAGTGACAGGTGGCAAGCCCATCGCCTAACAGTACTACAAGCCTTTATTCCCTTAGTCGCCTCTTACGACATCCACGGGAAGACATGGAGTGGCACTATTCTAACCCGGCAAGCACACGGGTCACACAAAATTACAACATTTATTATAAAAAAGTTTCTAACAATTAAAACTAACAATTAGGTATCTTATTATTACTATCGTTAATCTAACATTAATAAAATAAAAGTAGCTAACCAAATCTACGATATATTAAGAGTGCAATTATACCTTATTATTTCGTTGATGTTTTAAATGCTTGCATATTTAGCCAACATATTCAAACTTGGAAACCATTTTAAAAGTAATTGGACCACGCATAATAAAAGAGTTCGGCCTTAATATGATTAAATAGATTCATATTCGTAATAATTAATCGTGTTTCACGAAATTAAATCCTATTTTTTTATATTTTTGCACAGTTGTCATTTTGAGGTTATACACAATCACTGAAAATGGCGATAATCCTCCATTCACAAACACCGTGATTGGTTGTTTAGGGGTTTCTAAAGTAAATTAAAAAAAAAAACTTTAATCCCTAGAGATTAATAAGGAGCTTTAGTCCCGATTCGCAGAGATTTAAGTAGCATTTTAAGAGCATCATGAGAAGTGAAAAAAATATTTGAGCTGTTAAAGTGTAAGGTCCGTAAATTTGGTGGTCTGATTTTAATATTCATAAATTATTAATAACCATTTGTCACCAGGAAAGTATTAATACCGCAAAAGAAAAGAAGTACCTTAAAAGTTGATTCACCCAGGTACCTATTGTAGGCATTTAAGTCTGATTGCCTAAAGATGGATAACGATAACGTTAGCGATTTTCGGTGACTAACGTATGGTATGGCGTCGTCCTAATAGAACGCGAATGCCAATTAGGACACTTATTCAAGATCAGGATTCGAAATTCGAAACTTCGGGTGCAGAGTCCCTGACACTCGTCACTCGAGACTCAATCGAGAGAAAGGGAGCTAACTTCGAAATTTGATTTTCATTCATTTGCATCAGTAACCAATGTTTCGTCGCGCGTTCGTACGAGTAAAATTCCCGCTAACTTGCGATGACCGCGCATTCGCATTCTATAAGAACGACGCCTATACAATTGATATAGACTGATCGCGTCGGCCACTTGTGCCAGTAAAATACATTTTGATAAACTAGTTTGGATACTTGTCGTACAGTGGACTACATAAAGATGTATCCATGTCAATGTACTAACGCAACGCAACTATGTATAACAACGTAATGATTTCTATCTCAGTTTAACGTACAGTTGCGTCCTGCAGAGTTTGTGGCAAACACCCAGCATGTGGATCCATACCTACGGCTTAAAGATCACCAACGTTAACCATCACCTTGTGTGGCTCCTCAGGTATCGGTCGCTAGTTCCAGCACTGCCTTGTTCTAGCTACTCCGCTAGAACACCGTCCACGCGACCCTCATTGAATATGCTGCGCCTGTTCTCTGGGGAGTCTGTACTCGTGTTTACATCGCACACGCTGTTTTGTTATTTAGGTTCCATGGAATTAAAATTTCGCTTAATACATCTCGTTTTGAATAAACGCAAATGTTCGTCATTATGTTCTATGTACTGAACATCCGGTTAAAATCAGTTTTTACGATGGTTGACCGTACCTTAATAAATTCAAGTTTAAATCAATACTTAAGCAACGTATATAGTATAGGTACATTTCATGAAACTTCGTCATGGTTAGAATTAATCGGCGAGGTGTCGATATTTTCACATTATTGCAATCGTTATGAACGTGGATAACAGCGGTATTAAATGAACTTGTTTCCATTATTTATTAGGTAAAAGGTGTCAAAATAAATACAAAACAACACGATCCGTGATTTTTATAATTAAGTAGATTGTTGCAAGCGACTTCGTCTGCGAAGAGTCAGTAGGTAGAGAGAAGTAATTTCTTTAAAAATGTATTTTACCAAGTTTCTCATAATCTAAATTTTAAAACGATCAAAATACAACTTACACTTCAACTTACAATCATCTCAAAAGCACTACAGTATAGTTTACCTGCTTTCGTAAGTGTGTGGGAGGCCTAAATTGCCGTCCAAAATAATTGGCACACATGCCTGCCGGCAATATTATTACAGCCGGCTTTAGGACTGGCGCTCACCACACACTAACAGTTTTCTAACGATATATAGTTCGAGATCGACCGACCGACAAGCGACGACGACGACGATAATCAGCCCGCAGCCTGTCCCAAGTGTAGCAGATTTGGCGGACCGAATCACAGCGAGCTCCACACTTGCAGTTCGAAGAAACGTCAGTCCTAAATCGCAAGAGAAACTGATAATCTGTGGTCTAATGCGATGATGCATGATATGTATGACACAGACGACTTTAAAAATAATTCTAGGTAGGTATATTACAGATAAAATAAAAGAGTTGCTCTAACACTAATAATTTTTAAGAAAAAGGTAAATGTTTTCGTAAGTGAAACTTTGTAGGGGAGAAGTGGCATGAAAGAGCCAGGTTTTGAAAGAGCCACTTGCATTATTTCGGAAGTTTTAGAACAGATTTGGTTGGCAACACTATTTTTAGGTGGCAGCACTGATTTCCCGTCCCTCACAAAATTTTTACAGTTCACCTAAAAATAGTGTTGCCAACCAAATCTGTTCTAAAACTTCCGAAATAATGCAAGTGGCTCTTTCAAAACCTGGCTCTTTCATGCCACTTCTCCCCTAAGTATTACGGTTGGTGGAATAGTCTATCGGAGTATCGGCAGAGAAACAAAACCAGGCAAGAGCATGTCGGACCATGCTCAGTGTACGATTCCGAAGCTGTTACTACAATCATATTTTGATCTCGAAGCAAACTTTGCCGTAGGAAAACTGTTATCCCCATACATCGACATAGGTCGCGGTCAGTTTACCAACACCGCAAATAAGTTTTCGGTACCTAGGTATAAACATTTAAACCGTTTGTAACTCAAGAACCACTGAAGTCTACTTAGTTGTGATAGTTTTTCTATTAAATTCATTATAGGTATGTGCTTTCATTTAAGATATTTTTCAGATTTTTAGGATTTGTAGTTTGGGGGGACACACACACTTGACACTAACAAAAATTAGCGCTTAAAAGCTGCATATTTCATAAAGGGATACCTTAACCGAAACATTGTTTTGACAAACCCGCAATATATTTGAAAAACCTGTCCAACGACACACATCACACTATAGGGCAGCCGAGAGGCAACATCCCCAAGTTAGTTTTCTAGAACTAAGAGTGAGCTTGGCTGCGAACGGACAGACGGACGGACATGGCGAAACCTAGTTCCTAGTTTGACTACGGAACCCTAAAAAGGTACCTACAGGAATGGCATCTACCACATTTGGTTTTGGCAATTGGCTTCTAAACCAAAATGAAACCTGCAGCAGTAGAATCTTATTGGTTTCTAAAACTTTACACAAATAAGCATACATCGTTATCGCGGCAGCAAAAACAAATCTATTAAAGAACAGATATAACAGATGGTCGGTTCAGTATAAACGGAATATTCTGCCTATACACTCTAAGCCTCTAAGAAGTTCTTCATATCTTGCACGAAATTTTCGCTGGAAACAGTCAATTACACTTGTCTTACAATAATTTGTAAACGCTTTTATAAGTCAACGTGTCAGCTTTAATAAAATAATATAAAAGTCAAATATTTTTGTCCAGAACTAGTTTAATTTCTTTAAATATACCTATTTCATATTAATTTAGATATATTTTTGTATCTTTTTGTACATATCAAATCAATCAAGAATGACAAATGTCTAAAGTAGCAGGAAAAGTGACTGAAGAGGTTGAGGTTAGGATTGCGTATCTAATCTCTTTAAATATGTACTACTAATCAAGTCAAATACGGAGGTAAGACATTTGAAATAATATGATACATTTTGAACTCGTAGGTATAAACGTTTCTCGATACGAGTGTCACTTCTGTTATTGCCTATTTGTCATAATCTTTGACTACTGTCAAATCGTTTTTGCTCCCGCGATAACGATGTATGCAAATTAGTCGAAGACGCGGGACCCTCGGTGCTCGAGTCCGACTAATACTTAAAAGTAATAGTGTGTTTAACTAAACTACAGTCGACCTCAAAAGCAGATGTATATTTCAGTACCTTGTCTCATTAACGTATTGGTGAGACAAGACAAGATAGGTACTAAAACTAAAACGTACAGCTAGGTACTTACTTCTGTGTTTGACCGTGCTTACTAGATAGGGGAAAAAAATCGTGCTCGTCGGCTCCCCGAATATCCAAACCACGGATAAGTAAGGTACAATCAAGGAAATTGATTCCTAGACCACTTTGCACTATGTCAAAGTGACACTAAATAAAATCATAAGAAGTCTCTTACGTGTTAATTGATTAGGTCACTTTGACATAGTCCAAAGTGGTCTAGGAATCAATTTCCTTTCAAACCTGACCTATCTGCGGTTAGAATAAAGAAAACGGACATGATTTAACTACAACTTATTGTAGGCAACCACAGGCTCATAGTTAACGTAATATGTAATCGTTTGTCATTCAGCCAACATTGAGTCAAAGTGCGAAAGTTTTATGAAGGTGCCTGTTGTTAATAATTAAGTGAGCTAACAGTTACTTCGTAGTCAGTTGGTCGCGTCGTGTTGGTGGAACATGCGGTTTCGGTGGTTCTACTTATTACTACTAATACAGCAGGTAATTACTAGTCTATAGTCAATATTTTTATCTAATATCTAAACAATTAACAAGTACAAGCACAGGATTTTATTTGTGTACTTTTTCAATAAAATACCTATAAAGTACCTATTCCTATTTAACTTCCAAATGGCTAGCACACAAGTGAACCGCCCATCCTGCATGTGTGTTATTTATTAAGTTGACGGTTGTGTGCGTTATTAATGTTAATTTTACTTATTCATTTTTGCAGTAAAAAAAAACGGAAATCGAACTTTTTTTTAAACTATCATGTTTTATGTGAATAAAAGTAATAATATCAATAAAGAACTCAGAAGAGAAATGCAAGGGCACCAATAATAACATAAACTCATAATAATAAATAAATAAATAATCCTATATATTTATAAAATCATTTGAACGCTTAGCTTAGTTAAATATAGGATAATCAGTAATATTTAGTTTTTTTTTTAAATTGATAGTTTACGATATATTTGGGTAATTGTGTGACAGTGAAGAGAAACTACTCAAGATAAAAATCTAAAAAAATACTTTGACTAGGGAATTCCTCTACCACGAATGGTATTTTAGAATTTTTAGAAAAAATATATGTGTCACAAATTCACAATGTAACTTATTACTAAAGTTGGCGAAGTTAGGGCTTCGTTTACAGAGATACAATAAAATAGATTAGACAAACGTTTATTCGACAAACACATCAACACATGGGTACATCATAGAAAAGATACAATAACGCAATAAAACCACTTCTTATTCCCTAACAAGCGACACTACATATTAAAAAAGTACAATGAAGAATCAATAATTAGTTCCTTTTGGTCCGTCACGGGAATTCATTCCTTTTAGTTCTTAGTTTCTGACCGACACAAGTCTACTTCGAGAGTGCGACTTTGTCGAGACTGTGACCGTGTAGACAGTTGTTACCAGCAAATAATTGAAATTCGCGCGTCAAGCAGCCCCTTAAAGTATGAAGACAGCAAGCAGCAGCAGCAGCACGACTTTGCTGGGTTTCTAATGTTTCATACAAATACGACGTAGGTGTGGAACCCTCGTCGGTGCTCGAATTGGTCGCATTAGACCGTTTTTTTGCTGTTAAGTTGCTTCTCCCGCACACCAGCCTACTCCCCTAACTCGCAGCATCATCCAAGCTAAGCACAGTATGGATAACGTAGGCAGAGTACTGAGTACCTACCTATTAACAATATCGATGCTAAAACTTATACGATAGATTGGGTAAAACGAGTTTGAAGTGGTTACAGCAGAATAACAATATTCTCAAATGAAAACTGTCTACCAAAAAACTGTCTGTTCATTTCATCGAACGCTATTTCTGCTGAATCCATGATGTGTACAGGATATTTTAAACATAAATTACGTAGATTACGATATGTTAGACTTGTGAACCCAAAAAAAACTTATGCGGTGAGAAAAACCTTTCGATAAAATGAAATTCTACGTACCTAATGATACGTTTATTGAAAGTTGTTTTGATAAAATAATAGGCCCCTAACTACCACGCATTAGTAGACATCAGATGTAGTGGAAAACTTGGATGATGTCGCCACTTTTATTCAAAGCGACCTCATTTTTTTTCAAACTTTTTAGTTCCTATAAAATTTCTCAAATGCGTAGCACGGAGTTGAATTAGTTAGTTTGAATCTAAATCCTTTCCTCGAAAACTTTATCACTAGTTCCTACTAAAATCTTTTGCTTTATTATCAGTATTATCACTTTATCGCAAGAACTGTCAAAGGTACAAAGCTGTAATTTGACATATTCCTAATCGTATGGATATTTTAATAAACCAATAATAAAATAAGTAATCACTTTTTTCAGGGTCTCCTATACGTAACCGGCAACTACGACCGTCTTATATTCATAGGCACTTTGGACTTGCAAAAAATACTAAGTAGGTACACACGGTTTAAACATGTTGTTAAGCCTTAACACCAGAAAAAAACTGTTACATATTAACAATAATTGACCAGTAGGTACTTGCTACTTAACAAGGTGTAAATCAGCCTCCAAGAACACGCGCTCATTACTCAAATATCTGCTCTTTATTGGGATCCGAACCCGGCACCGCTAGCTTAGTAGACAGGGTCGCCAATTCACCACCAACAGTGCTAACCGCTGAAATAAAAACCCGCACGTTATTATAGATAGACAGACGATTATGACGGCCGCATCATACGGTATCGCATTGAAGGGTGATAGTGATAAGATATTAGCTATCAGCTCATTCATTCGGTCCGTTCGTTGGCAGGGTCACGCCATTGTTTTCTTTTGTGAAAATTTGGAAAATGTACGATTGACGTGTTGCTGTAACATGGCGGCTAAAGTACTGCAGACTTTTGGTGGGTGGTTCTTCAGTTGTTCTTCGTGGTTAAGTGCGAAAATTTGTGCATTCTTTGGATTGATATGTTGTTGTTTGGTGAGTTTTTTTTGATACCTAACGGTGTTAGTTAAGTTAAATGTAAGCCATTGAAAATGTGAGTGGGAAGTGTGAATGAGATTTTAAAATAATTAACAGACAATCTGACCGTTACGCGTTACCGTGGCGCGTAGCCAGTGCTGGTGTTGAGCAGCACTTCAATGCCCTGTCGTAACAATCTTCGAACTGATCAAAAAGTGGCAAACAGGGGAGAAAAGATATATTTAATGTGGGAATGATCAACTCAAGTTTCTAAACATTTCAAACTTTATATATTATTTTTAACCATAGCTCTGTCCGCTTTTTATCCGGAAAATTGTAACACTTTTTAGTATTTCCCATCAGCTTTGGTGGTAGATATACAAGCAAAACAGTCCGAATCGCCCGGTAAGCCATTATAAGGGCGGGGTGGGAGTCAAACTAAACTGGGATTCATAATTAGATTCTATCAAATCTACCAACGTGTTGCCATTGAACTGAAACATTCCAACATTAGTAAATTTACTCTTGGCGAAAGAATACACGTAAGTAATTAATTATTTCGTAATTTTAAGAATTTAAATGCTCTGTTTAAATGAACTTGCTTATATAAAACAAGCCGTATAATTAAATATTTAATTGAAGCAATTTTGTGATAAAATTATTCATATTGCAATGGCAAAACTTCAGGTCTCAATAACATTTGGCATCCGTTTTGATACAATAATATTATCCTTTGAAGATGTGCTTATATTATATTATTAAGTAATTACATACATACATACATAAACTCACGCCTTCATTCCCAAAGTAGGGTAGGCAGAGCTACAGAATAAGTAATTAATTATTTTATTATACCTAAAATAAGTAAATTCGAAAAAAAAAACCACTACCTTGTTGTGTTGACTATTTTTAAGGCTGTATCATTCTAACTGGAGGAGGGGCATTAAACCGTCTCACTAATTAGATCGAAACAATTAGGATCCTTCTTACTTAGAATTTAGGAAAGTATGAATAGGTATAAATGTTTACTTCGATACATAACAAACATCTAAGAATCAAAGTAGTACTTATAGGCGACAAACTTATAAAAAACCCCTACGTTTATGTAATTGTATAGTGTCCTTGCACAGAAAATTGAGACCATATTTGAATATGGACGTAAATTCCCTTAATTCTCAACACCACTACAAAGACTTTCTAGTTTTTCACCTGCACCCTTATTAAAAAAGGTTGGTGGAATCTGGACCGTCATACTGACATTGACAGATGTTATAGTGACCGTGACATTTCTTGGTAGATTTGATGGAATCTAATTATATTGAACACCCTGTACTTGGGAGAGAAAAATCAGCGAATATTTATTTGACTAGGGGCTCAGTGAAGATGCATAATATAACGTCAAGTTACCGATTTCCGAAAATCGATAAAGTCGGGTATTCCCAGTTGTCCGCACCACTTTGTCCACAAAAAAAAACAAAAATGAAACAAAAACTCAAAAATTAATTTACTGACAAGTATTTGTTAACAGATAAATCAAGGAAAGTATATAAGAAAAGTTAGCCATTGTTTATTTTTGTCAGTATAATTTATAGCTTCTAGAAAACATTATGTACGTACTTATTCAACGCGGTACATAATTAGCACTAAAGATACACGTTCCTGTCACTACGGCGCTCGCTCAGCTGTCGCTGGAGCCTCGCGCGCGCCCTGCCCTCGGCGATCTTACCTGTGGAGGCGTATATGCCACTTGCATAAATAACCAAAATATTAGTCGTCCGTAGTTTAATTAACTTTTTTAATTTGTTGTGTTAGCCCGTAAAAGTTGTACTTCTTATACCTAGTCGGTTACTAAGTTCTGTTACTGAGATTAATTACAATTAAAAAAATATTTTAAAGCAGTTTTGCATGAACCTGTATATTAATCAAAACTTTGATTTATATAGAATAATAATAAAAATAATGTATTCTAAACTATTGCAATTATTTGATGTACAAGCTTGAAGTATTCCCATTTCGGACGATAAAATCATAGTTAAAATCACGCACGACGATGATACTGATAACGGCCCCAACTTTTGTAAGAGTTCCTGTAGAGAGTTCAAATTTGCGTGACATATTGAAAAGACTTCTAGCTTTAAATTCTGATACGAATGTATACAAAGCAACTAAAGATCCGCTTGGACACCGGTCAATCTTGATGACTCATTAAATCGACTTTAAGATTTCACATGATTTTGCAGAAATACGAAAACACACCAAATCTCTTGCTTCATAAGTTGGAATTAAGTCATGTTGAGAAATATAATTTTGGTCTCTAAACATATACAGAGATAGGATTTTTTATAATATTATACAAAAAAAGTTCTTTGATAAACAAAGACTAACTTTAAAGCGATTTCAAAAAATGAAATTTACAGAAAAGTCATGCGTAATTTCATCGATGCCGGCTGTGAATGTTAAAAGATCGTATCGGGAATTGCGGAAACTAAGAAAAATGATTAATTGTTTTTCAAAATGTATATTAATTAAGCTTTTAATTTTTATACATATTGAAATTAAAAAATAAACATAAGTTAGTTTTATTTGCATCAACCTTAGTAACAGAACTTAGTAACCAACTAGGTATTTAAGAGTCACTTGTTCATTTGGTAGCATCGGCATCAGTACAAAGTCTAGTTTCGTACAATGTGAATTTTATTAGCAGATTGTACAAAATTTTGTTTGATAGATTATGAATCGTACAAAATGTGATGCGGTTTCTGTCTTTAGCAATTTCGCTCAATTTCTTGATGTACACAAAATTTTCAATTATATAAAAAGCTAAGCGGAGCTCCGTCAACTCTGTTTTTAGTATAATTTGTACCAATCGCTCATCATACGAACTGATAATTTGTGTAAACAGATATATATTGTTCGAATTGAGCATTTGTGTGGATGGCGATATTTGCGATGTTCTTTTCATTTTCATTGAAGTAATAACTGTTGGTGGACCATAATAAATAAATAAATAATAACATTATGCAATAAAAAAAATAAAAAAAATATATAATTGGGGTTGGCTGTATTTTGCCACTTGTATTATTTTAGTAGCGAGCCACTAGTGGTTAGTTTAGTTTTCTGCATAAGAAATTAATGTATTCCTCTCACCCGATTGCAATACCATTTCGTAAATGCCCCCCCTCCCCCCATTACAAGAAACTAATTAAAAATAAAAACTATAAATTTGAATGTGTCAATAAGATGAATGACAGTGAAGTTGAGAATAATATAAATAATGTAAGTATGGGAGATTATGAAGAATGGCATGGTCAAATCGGCCACTGAAGTATGCGGTGTAGTCAAAAGAAGAAAAAGCAAGAATGAACGTCCGGAATGGTGGGATAGAGAGGTAGATGATGTAGTGAAAGAGAAGAAAAAGTGTTGGTTGGATTTCGTAGCTGTAGATCCAGGACAAGATATAAGCGACAGAAAGAAAAAAGAGTATAATAGATCAAAGATAAGAGTGAAAGAAGTTGTGGCTAGAAAGAAAGATTCACTGAATGAAAAGTATGATAGAAGTTTCTCTGACAACTTCCGGTCGAATATTAAACTCTTTTGGAGTTTGATTAAATCGGCTCGGGGGAAATCAGAGAAAACTAAATTAAGCGTGGTGAGGGATGAGTCTGGACACTTAATATGTGAGGAAGAAAAAATGCTTGATAGATGGAAAACTTATTTTGAAAGCTTGTTTGAATGCGAAGATGTTTGTCTTGAGCCAGAAAGCATGAGTAAAGATGCAAGTAGCGAAGATGAAAGTGTTATTAGTATGAGTGAAATCATGCAAGCTTTAAAAAGTATGAAAGCGGGAAAGTCAGCAGGTTGTGATAGAGTGTCGATAGAAATGCTGAGGAGAGGAGATGGCCTGGTGGGTAGTCTGTTGTACCGTCTTTTTAATGCATGTTGGAGTAACGGCCGAGTCCCGGAAGATTGGGTCAAGGCCGTTATCGTCCCTCTGTATAAAGGAAAGGGGTCACAGCAAGACTGCAAAAACTACCGCGGTATCAGCCTCCTTAGTGTTGTCGGCAAAGTATATGCGAAGATTTTAATTGAAAGGGTATTGAATGTCACGAATGACAAAATCTGGGATGTACAAGCGGGATTTCGAAAGGGAATGGGATGTACGGATCAGGTCTTTTTACTACGGTCCATCACAGAAAAGTTCTTGGCTGTCAACCAAAAGGTTTTTTGTGCTTTTGTGGACCTGGAAAAGGCCTATGATAGGGTAGATAGAAAGGAGTTGTGGACGGTGCTGTCTATGTATGGAGTGAGCAGCAACCTGGTGCAGGCTTTGAGGTCCCTTTATGAGGGCTCCAGAGCCTGTGTCAGGATAAATGGGGTATACTCGGCCTGGTTTAATATCTCTAAAGGTGTTAGACAGGGCTGTGTTGCCTCACCATGGCTGTTCAATCTATTCATGGACAGTTGTATGCGGGATTTGAGAGAGTATGATAAGGGTTTGCGTATGCAAGAGTTGCTAATCAAATGCCTCTTATATGCCGATGATCAAGTTATACTTGCCCCATCGGTACTTGAGTTGCAGGAGATGGTGACAGTAATGAATGAGGGATTTAAGCAAAAGGGGATGAAAGTAAATGTTGCCAAGACCAAGGTCATGGTGATAGAGAAGGATGAGGAGATGACTGAGTGTGTGATAAATATAAATGGTGAATTAGTAGAACAAGTGAGCGAATTTGTGTACCTGGGAAGTATGTTTACAAGAGATGGTAAGTGTGAGAAGGATATCGAGAGGAGGGTGAATGCGGGCAATCAAATTAATGGGGCCCTGTACTCCTTTGTAAGTAGACAGGGCGTTTCACAAAAAGCCCGGCTGGCTGTTCACAATGGAGTGCTGGCCCCTACCCTGACGTATGGTAGTGAATGTTGGGTGTGGCAGAACAAGCATGTAAGTCGTGTAAATGCAGTTGAAATGCGCTCTTTGCGTAGTATGTGTGGTGTGAAACTGATTGATAGAGTAAGAAATGAAAAAATCAGAGAGAAATGTGGAATAAAAGAAGATGTAGTGACTAAGATTGAAAAGGGCATGCTTCGATGGTTCGGTCATCTGGAAAGGATGGATGAAAGAAGATTGACGAAAGAGATATATAGATCGAAAGTAAGTGGAAGGGTCGGAAGGGGCCGCCCTAGGCGTACTTTTTCGAATCAAATCGGAGAAATACTGGAAAAGGGCCGAATCTTAAGTACCTGAAACCGACGTGCGTGCATGACTCGATGTATGAATGTTGAAGAAGCGAAAGAAATTTGTCAAGATCGTAGCAAGTGGAAAGAAGTGGTCTCTGCCTACCCCTCTGGGAAACAGGCGTGATTTAATGTATGTATGTATGTATAAATTGCTTAATTGTCAGACCACCGTGCGAAACACTAACTAACATTGGTGCACACATGTCATCACCGCTACGGAATACCCCTATAATCAAATTGCCATCCTTATGTCGTCTCGACGCATGCTATCCAATACGCCTCATGTCCAATACGCGTATTGCCCAAACTTGGCACTTGATCCAATACGCAGTATATCAAAATCGCAGATCATCCAATACTCAGAATGTCCAATATGCAGATAGTCCTACACGCAGGATGTCCAATACGTAGAAAACCTAACACGCAGGATGTCCAATACAAACGCAGAATGTCGTCTACGCTAAACGTCCAACACGCAGAACGTCCTCTACGCTAAACGTCCTCTACGCTAAACGTCCTCTACGCTAAACGTCCTCTACGCTAAACGTCCAACACGCAGAACGTCGAAATCGCAAAATGTCCACTGAGAAATTCAGTACTATCACGTTTCACAACCAGTTGTTACTATGATAGATTAACAAGACACAAAGATTTTGTCGAATAAAAATACCAAAAAATAAAAAATGATTTTTTTTCATAATATTTGACATAACGCATGCACAACTTATTCCGACGACAGTGAAACAACTTATACTTATTAATTTCGGAACTAAAGATTTATGACATTCCTCGAATTTCACTGTGTAAGTGTAAATGAAAAAAGTAAATGAAATTTGAAATTGTTAGAATGTTGTTTTAGGTAAGCAAGTATTAGATTGTTAAAAAATGGTTTCATTTAGTCACAATATTTTATGTGCGTAAATGTAAGAAAAGAAAATAAGAAAAAAGTTTTTCGTGTTTTGAACCATTTTTTTATAATACGTGTAATTTCTGTCATACAAATATAGGTATATGCTTGTTTGTCTGTCTTATAATCTTGAATTTTATAACTTACAACAAAAATTCATAACAATAAATTAAAGTAACTACCGCCACCTGTTGAAGGTTTTGGTAGATCCATACCTGACGTTATTAGCTAAACAATAAATCAAGTGGCCAGTACTATAGCACTTGAGATTGTATACCAAAAGAGTACCTTATCCAATTTTATAACATAAAAAGAAAACCATAAACTGCTGATTGAAACTATTTATGCCATTAAATCAAGGAAAGGTACATCTTGGTGCATGGCTTTATTCACAATTGAAAAAAGACGTGTTGGGCAAATTGAGTATTGGACAAAATGCGTAATCAAATTTGACAATACGTGTATTGCTCATGATGCGTGTTAGACGTATTACTTATTGGACATAAGGCGTATTCTACAAATTGAGTATTGGATAAATTGAGTATTGGACAAAATGCGTAATCAAATTTGACAATACGCGTATTGCTCATGATGCGTGTTAGACATATCACTTATTGGACATAATGCGTATTTGGCCAACAGCGAATTGGACATAAAGCGTATTGTACAAATTGAGTATTGGACAAAATGCGTAATCAAATTTGACAATACGCGTATTGGACATGACGCGTATTGGATAGCATGCGTCGAGACGCCTTATGTTAGGTTGACGTTACTCAAGTTTAAGTAATTTATGAATATTATACCTTTTATAAATCCTTGAAAGAAAAGCTGTGTGACAGATGTAACTTCTCACGCCCTGTGATCTAATTCTTTACCATTAAACATACAAGTTCGTTGACGGACTTTCGCCGTGCTAGCGATCTCGCATGCAACGTGGACTGATTTATGTGGTAATCTAACGCAGCCACTGAAAACGTTTGCCTAGATACCTTTCGAATTCTTTCGTATTTATCCGATGAGAGCTTTTGTAAAATGTTCACTTTACCATTTGTCGAAAAAACTTTTCCCATCACAGTTATTTGTCTTTGACTAATTGTAATGTAATTGTAAAAAATTAGAAGTGATGTTTCGGACAAATGAAACAATCGGCAAACCAAATTTGCCGAAACGTTTCCAATCAAACGAAATTCGGCCAATCCTTTTTTGGGCTTAAGATAGCCGATTTATGTCCGTAGCTACTTACTTACTAAAATACTCCGGGTAAATTATTGAGGATAGAATACTTGAAAAATGTATTCAAAAATGAAACGGTTAAACAAAATTTTGTAATGTTCAGGGTCGGTCATGATGATGGCGAAGGCGCATTCGATTTAATTTACACCGAAAATATAAGCGATCGATAAAAAAAATCTGTTTTGCGAACCGCGTTCAAGTAAGGTAGAGGTAGAAAGCGAACTCATAGTGGTAGCGTTAGGGAATAACATACCAAGCTGCATTACTTAAATGACTGACCGACTGATACTGACGTTCGGCCGGCTGCAGTCGCCGGCAGAGCAACGCGTTGGAATTTCCCGCGCTGTGATGCTTTTTTAATTTGTAAACCCCTAAAATTCTGAAGCAAAGGCGACCGATGAAGGTATACGTTTATGTTTTTGTGTAGATTGTACGTATATAGCGCCCATAAGCTCTACGTCAAGTTTTTAAAATTTCGAAATCGTCTGATGTTTTTGTTTCCGTAAAGTTTAAGAAAATAATATTGAAGAAACCAGCGACGAGCGTGAATATTTGTGAGAACATCGGCTGTGAGTGTTAATCTTCTCTGTTACATACATTATTGTAGCGTTCGTGGGGGTAGGTAATTTAACCGATAATTAAGAGCTAGGCTTTATTCACCCAGTGACTTAACTGGTATAAGACACTTATCAATTTATCGCACTAAAGCTTTTCGGAGTCGCTTCAGATGTGCCGTTTTATTCTTAGCGGATGACCGTCTGCTTCGATTTCCAAGTTTAGACTGATCCTATGGCCGTTTTTTTTGGAAGGACTTATGAAGCTAGCCTCTGACGTACTTCACTACTTCACCGGAGAGAGGGCGAGCTTCTGAGGGGAGTTCTGCGCAGAAAACGGGTTTTACACTAAATAGCATACACCTATGTCTAAGGGTGCTCCTATGGAACAAACTTTGAACGTGGAAGCTAGGGGAGAATTTCAAACTACCTATTTTTGTGCTAACAACGCTTTGGAAATTGACGTTAGGTCACACTGAGAAGAAAGTTCGCAAGAAACTCAGCCTGGATGTTGATTTTGTATACTACCCAAACAATACAGAGGCAAAGTGGCGTTGCCCACGTGTTAAGTGAGTAGGGGGGACGCCGATGCCCTCTCCGTAGGAGACGCTGTGTGTAAGGACCAGAGCTGGTGTTGGGCTGTGAAGCAGTTGGGCATCGAATTTATTCGCGGCCTGCGAGGGCAGCCGTCATAGTGTCATCGGTGTCAGTCAGCACGTGTCGTGGGCGCCTGTTCCGAGAGGGTACGCCCACGAGCTGGTCGTAATTTACGGCAGAGCGTACCTAAGGGGTCAGGATGAAGAGAACCGTTGTTGAAGAACCTCCGGGTGGCGTTCTTCATGTACAGTCATGAACTGCAATTTGGTACCTACCTTAGGTCTAAAGTCTATCTGACATTCTGCAACAATAAGGTTGAGTTTCCTATAAGTTACAAATGACTTTGGCATCTCTAATAACATTGACGACATCATTTTTTTTTTAATACATAGGTCACAAATTGATGTTCGTGACCGTACTTGCCCACGGTTGGAATTGGAAGGCTGAAGGATCGTTGTGAGGCTCCAATGGCTCTGCGCAGAAATTAATTCTGCAGTATCTACTGGAATTGATACAGAGCAGTAAAGTTTGCATGAAAAGCTATTAAATACGATAAAATTAATTCGACTAGTTATAGTAAGCACTTAAAAATTCCTTAAAACCCACGTTAGGTTTTCTCAATGAAGTGTTTATTGAACGGCTTCAAGCTATTTTAATCTCTACGCGTAATGCATACAACACCGAATCTGCGTTACAGAGTCAAAGGAGACGGAGAATCGATAGGGTAACATGAACATAATGCTAAGTGCTTAAATCCGAAAACCTTACGAAAATGTAGCCTCGTTATTTAAAATTTAAACCATTTTTACCAAGTTATAAAGGACGGCTTTTTTATCTTACCTACGACTTTGACAATGAGTCGTAGGACTAATAGAATATAAATAGAAATCAATTTACAGTAAAAATTGGATACAGTACGAGTAGGTATAATTAAAGTTTTTAAGTTTTCCTAGGCGGTTTGCCCTTACATTAACGGCGTAAATGTTTAAGCAACTAGTTTTACCTACCTTTTTAAAGGTTTTAACAAAAAAATAACACACAACACAATAAATTAATTTGATTTGACAATCCTTGCCCGCCATCGCCCGTTCCATCGGTTTAACGGGCGGTAAAACTATAAACCACGCTGTTTGAGTGTTTTTGAGCTGTCACTCTCGGATAAAATAACTGGCCAATTTTATTTTTATATCTGTCCATGTGTTACTGCTACATTAGTTAACTAGCCGCCAAAAAATCAATTACCTGCTGCCCGTATATTTTTCCAACTGTATCTAATAATGTCCCTTATATTGAATTATTTCAGGGGCTGTATTCTACTTTGTTAAACCATTTTATTGCTTTCCACATGTTATCGCATTGTCAACGTTATGATAGCTCTTATTTACCTGTCAGTACCTAATGGCGGCTGAGTTATATGTATAGTACATTACCTACTGCAGAGACCGGGAAAATGGCCGTTGCAGGACGAGTAGAGTATACGCTATATTACGAGCACAGCACCCGCCCTTACCGGCTCTGGCTTGTAGTATAGTGCTTTTCTCCAACAATATGCGAGAAAATTTAACTCAATTGTTAATAATATTAAACACGGTCCCAAAATTTCCTTGAAAAAAAAGAACATTCATCATCGTCAACGTAACTCATAAATTTTATTTACATTCGAAACAGTTGGTAAACTTTGGTAAATAATAACTTTATTTTGCCTTTACCTGGAACTCAAAACTTCGCGGGCTGATTTTACAAGAGTAAGGTTAATTTTGTGGCAGAAAATTACAATACGATAACATTTCGTAAGTAGTAGTAGTTTTACCAAGTAGAATAGAGACATAGTAAAAATATAAATTAATAAAATAAGTAACCCTTCATAAACCCTATAAAAAGTGTAGCGCTCTACATTGACATTGTGAAAAATAACTTTTGTACTTACTCAAGGTTATCTAAACACTTATATACAATCAATAAATTGACGTTTTATTAACGCTACTCTATATTTTTTCATAATACTTAGGTATTCATAAAATTATATGTTTCGATATTACGGGGAGTGAGTGTCAAAAAAACAACCACGCTCGTAGGTACATCCCTGACACACCGCTATCAAACACCTGCGGTCACAGTGGTCCATTAGACTTTAGCGACGCAGACAACCAAATTGAATTAATAGGCCACTATGGAACCATTTCAATGTGACATTTTAATTCAAGTCTTAAGAACAGTACAGTCTCTTACGATTTGAATTATAACGTCACTAGGACAGTTCCATGATGGCTTTTGACTTATATTGGTTGACTGTAAGTATAACTAATGTATTGGAGTACGACGAGTAAAAAAACACTAGGTTCACAATTTACTTGTAATCATCATATCACGAAAAGTATTTAAATAGAATAGAATAGTGAAGAATAGAAAACTTTTATTTTACGATTATCATCTCTAACGCGCGTCCGTAACTCATTGCAAATGTAACATCGGCGAAACGAAAAAGTGATTGGAGTTATTTTCGAATAAAAAAGCTATACTTAACATATTTTATTTTAGATAGGTACTATATTCCGAGCTGGAGCCTATATAATTGTATTCCTAAATGTGGTTAGTAAGCATGTGCAGATATTGCATAGCACGCATATAATAATTTCACACAATTGGCATTGTTTATATTTTTTAAATTAAGTAGGTAGGTACTCTAATATGAAAACCATTTAGAGGAATAGGGTTTTATAGCCGTTCTGCATTATTAAGCTTTTGAAATATTTATCTATTTCGGACATTTCGACAAAAGTACCCTTGTTTGACTTTCGTTTTTGGCTTGTAGCCCTCCTAAGTGTATTTTACGGGTTAGGCGAAAACCGCTTGAAATAGTATGTTTTATAACACTATTACAATCACTTTTTATCATTAGATATCATTTCATTGTTGTAATTTATTAGAAAATGCTAACCCAAATTTAAAATAATCATGTCATCCATATAATGTCTGCTAAATAAATAAAGATATTAAAACAAAACTATTGGGTCAAATACAAAATTAATGAAATTGGGCTCTTAAATTACCTATTCTTTCGAATCACAATGTAAAAACCGTGAGTAATTTTTTTGGTCGATCCCAATTTCACTTGAATAATCGATAACATAAAAATTTAACTTTGCTTTAATAATATATCTGTTTGCGATTGTCTTCACGGGAGACTTTTTTTTTACTGAACGTTGTCAAAGTAATCGTCATTTCGCCCCTTGGCAATTATGGCACCGGGCGCTCTGGGTGCACATTATTTCAATTATATCGATTTTATGCTGCAGCTGCTTTGTGCGATAAGCTTTTTTTCAAGGTAACCTGCAAATTCATAGTTTTGAACTTTTATCAATTAACAACAGGAACTTTGTATCAAAAAATCATCAGCTTTGTCCCTTGCTTTGCTTTGCTTTGTGGACTTGTGGGAGGACCTTGTGCAGGGTCCGTCCGGGTTGGTACCACCATCTAATCCATTAACCTACCGCCAAGCAGCAGTGTTCGCATCGTTGTGTTCCGGTTTGGGGATAAGACAGCCGGTGAAATGACTAGCATAGAGGCATTCCATCTTAGTCCTTAGGGTTGGCAACGCATTTGCAGACTTGTGAATGCGAATGTCTATGGGTCACAGTTTCCACTTACCATCAGGTGGCCTGTGTGCTCGTTTGACGTGTCGTCGTTCCCATGCTATAAAAAAAAAAAAAAAAGCCTGCCGTTTGACCGAAATATGTTTGCCAAAATCTAGGCTTGCAGATGTATTAAAATAACTTATTGAAATTGTTTTAATACATAGGTTTAGGCCAATAACACAAAAGAATGTCTATTACCTACCTATCTGAATAATAAATAGAAAAACAGCTTTTGAAGGGTTATTTTTGTTTCGGCGAAATATTACCAAATTGTATCGTTTCACAACCGTTTTATTTGCCAACCGATTTTTTTCCTGTAAGTAACTGTAAATATTTCAGGAATTATTTCAGTGCCATCGTGTAGAGAGTATAATGTAAGGTTAGGTTAGTTTTTATGAAATGCTGAAATATTTACGGTCTACAGAGAACATATCGGGTTGGCAAATGTAAAGGTTGCGGGAAACGATACAATTTGGTAATATTTCGAAAAAAATAACCCTTCAAAAGCTGTTTTTTTTTATTGGCTGTTGAAAAGCGGTTTTGATTGTTTTTTTTTGAGTTCAGATAATAAGCATTTTTTGTGTTATTTACCTAAACTAAACCTATGTATTAAAACCATTTCAATGAGTCATTTTAATACATCTGCTAGCCTAGACAAGATAAGCTATCTTATAAGTAACGATAACGATGCAATTTTCGAAAACTGGCAAAATGTTTAGGTTAAGACTGTACTGAGAAACTCATCGGACCACGCACTGTTTTGCGCGCACGCATACATTTTGTATTTATTTTTACTGGCCCCGTTACAAAAGATCCATGTTTATCGTGATGCTACTTATTTTTCCAGGTCTTCCACTTCTTTATTTGTGGTGTATTTAGATACTCTTTATTTCTGTTAGGTCGTATACAGAAAGAAAGCTGGAAACTTATAAGCGCTTACCGGCGCTTGACAGCGCTGGTCCGTTCTACACAAAGGAAGCAGGTTGAAGCAGACCAAGCAAAATTTTAAATGGCAGCGCCCAGTGCTGACCAGCGCGTGTTGAAGCTTGTCGGAACTTGTCGGCACCGTTCAGTGCTTATCGGCGTTCTCTCATATATTTTTGTGCGCGGGTTACCAGCGCTGTCAAGCGCCGGTAAGCGGCTAAGCGCTTATAAGTTTCCAGCTTTCTTTCTGTATAGGGTAAGTGTACCAGTGAATGAACACCCCCCAGTGAATGAACAAAACGCGGTTTTTATCAAAAAATAAGCTTTGTTATAGAGAACAGTCCAATAAGTTGTGTCTGTCAACTCTTTATTTAGGATAGCAATATTATATAAACTATGGCTCGACTTTAGTTTTGTCATGGCGTCTAAATAAAAATAACGTGTGTCAGTGTGGCTCGAAATACAAGCAAAAAATATAAGGAGCAAGGTGAGTACCGGTTTGGAAAGTTTGATATTATTGCCATTTATCTCATGCTTATTGTTGGTTTCATATATGAATGTTGTGGTGAAAAGGGTAAAGTATAAATAGGATGCGTCGGCTTTTTGATAAATATTAACCGATTGATTTATTTTAAGGTGTTTACAGAAAGGAACCTTAAAAGTACCTCACTCCAGTGAATGAACATTTGTTCATTGACTGGAGCATATCGGATTTGGCATTTTTAAATAGTTTAAGCATTTGTTGTTAAGAAATTATTGCTTTTATTTAATAAACCCTAACATACGTTCATTTTGAATCACTGGTCCAGTATTGGAACAGAAATTTATGTTTAAATCTTTTAAAACGGTTTTGTATTAAACCGACATTTCTTAGTTCATTCACTGGAATTTAATTGCAGGTAAATAAATTACATTATTTTTCCGTTGTTTATTCACTAACTTTTTGTTCCAATGAATGAACGGGATTTATTTTCTTAGTTCATCTATTAGATCAAAAAGCGAGTAAATGAACAACTTTAAAATTACCAGTGTTCATTTCTTCTTCATTCATAAGAGTCAAATTTTATTTTTATACGATGATTAAGGTGTTATAAATATTAAAACACAGCTAGAATTGTTTTCTTTAATTTAGTCAATAAAGATTTTATCAAAATAATTCTTGTTCATTTATTGGGGCAAAACACCGTGTTCACTTCTATTACCAAATATGGTGTGTTCATTCATAGGTTCGTTTTAGTTCATTTATTGGGATTGCCTGTTCATTCATAGGTGATTTCGACAATTTTTCAGAAAATTATATATATTTTTCAAACTATAAGTAAAAATAGGTGAGAATTATGCTTAAATAATAAAAGACTATAAGCAGATGTAAAAAAAAATTAAAATTGCTTGTCTGTGTTTTAGATTTGTTTTAAAAGTAAGGCCAAAGTCACCCTAGTCCTTATTCGTTCATTCACTGGTACACTTACCCTACGACCTAACGTGATATTTTAGTCGCTCTATATCTTTTAGGAATAACACGGCATCCAACAAGTCAAATTTCACCGCAGGCAACTTATTCAAATAGCAGCTCCTTAAACACTAGCATTATATCCTCCAAGCCCCTCTGTGTCTTTCTCGTTATATTTATTTTGCCGTTATCATTTAAGGAGTGAAAATAGTTTTCTCTTTACTTATTTATGCCCCGTTAAATGCAAATAAATAGATACGCAACATGCTTCATTTTCCATTACACCCGATTTATTTTGCACATCGGCTACCAATTCACATATGACTGTAACGCCATTCGCACACTAACGTTCTCGACGACGATGGCACTGCCTTTTCGATAGCTATCGCATCGCAAGACAATGACAATTGGAAGCTCTAGCTCAAGCTCAAGCTCAAGCTAGTGACCATTTGATACATATTGTCAGTAGGTATTAGAAAATCTCTAACGCGTTATGCAACCTGTTAAGGCCCCCTGGCATTTTTACATCACTTAATAATAAAATCATGAATCGACATAAATAAATTTACCTACTTACCTATTCCTAGAAGCCGCATACTACCTACGCATTGGAGTTCGTTTTCTTTTTAAAAAGGTACGCGAAGAATAGGTAATATTAGATCCGACCGATCCAACCATATTCCTTGGTACGGAATTCAACCTTGACCGCGTTTTTTTTTATCAGAGAACGTTTAGCAAATCTTTATCTCTGTTAAGAGAGAGATAGGCAATCATGTTTCGATTTCATTTAGATAAACATCGATATCACCGGTTTCCCCAAAATATTATTATTGGTACAGTCACCAACATTCATTTACCATCCTTAGCAGCAGGAAGTTAGGCTTTGAAAGCTACTATTTACTTACTATTTGTGTTCCTGTACCATCTTTATCTCCTCAGGGCAACAAAGTAGCGTCCGCAGCAGAGACTCGACAGATTGAAGTAGGGGCCGAGGGTCTGGGCGCCGTGAAGTCCAAGAAGCACAACAAGATCAAGACATCCCGGTACACGCTGCTCATGTTCGTACCCAAGAACTTGTCCGAACAGTTCCGGAGAGTTGCTAACTTCTACTTCTTAGTCGTCACCGTCATTGCAATCGTTATAGGTGAGTCATCGCATCGCCTCATGCACAGGCTTTTGTTCATTCGTCGTAAATTATTATTATACCTAATCGAAGATAAACATTTCGTGTGTGCGTGATTTATATTTTGTTCCCGTCGCACCTTTGCATATAGAGGAAGAAGCTAAATTATACAGGGTGTCTTGTATTTAGATGTCCAAAATCTAATTGTTCATAGACGAGCCTTTGCTCTATCTATCTGTTGATTAAGTACCTAGACAGAAAAGAATGTCAATGCCATAAATTGTATTTATGACAACTCATATCGCACATGAGTCGTTGTCTAAGACTCAAGTAGTTGTCGTTGTACTTAAAATAAAAGAGAAATAAATGTAGTGATCTCATTGGCATTAGATTCAGTATTGGTCACCTACATACACATCAACTCCCTATAGGTTTATGCAGAACTTGTTCGGCGATACTCTAACCAAATTTCAACCTTTCAATACTTGTCTTTCATTTTTAATCAACCTGTATACAAATTGACGTCATTCGGCATGAAAAGTTCGACCCCTGGAATGAACTTGATAGCAATAAATGATTCTACGATTCTATGATATCGAAGTACCAATGTAGAATAAACGCCAAGCTCGTCGAACTGTGCGATACCTGGCTGTCATGTGCCATGTGTAGGAACAAGTACATCGCAAGTGTTAATATTCTCACATTTACAGCATGAATATTTTAAAAACGAATAATGAGTTAATGACCATCCAGAACGACCAGTACAAAAATATTATATTCGTAAGAATTCTTGACAAAGACCTTGAAAGAGTTCTTAGACATGGCCATTCCGTACCTACCTGACTATAAATAGGTCGCATTTTCTAAACTCTACCTACTCTACTCTGTAAAACCATATTGCCTTTGACATGTTACCGTATTGTCACGATAACTCTTATTTACTACTAATGGCGGCCGAATTAACAATACGATAACACGTCAAAAGCAATATGGTTTTATCCAGGAGAATAGACGGCCAAGAAGTATTTTTGTCACAGAATCTGATTTTTGGTTGAATGTACTTACCTCGCACTTAAACCAGAATTTGTTGTACATGATAATCTTTCGAGAATAAATATCTAACTGATGGTGAAAACCGCATGAAAATCCGTTCAGTAGTTTTTGGGATTATCGCGTACATACAGACAGACGCTGAGGGGGACTTTGTTTTATTATATGGAGTGATCGATTCGAGAGGCTTTTTTCTCGAAATAGTTTTTCAATTATTTCAGGATCACCTACATACCTACTACCAACTCAACTTCAACTCAATTTTTATTTACTTATTTGTCTTGTGAATTTGTTTATCCAAATCATCGATATAGAATTGGAACGCTTTATGTCTGCCTTGCAATGGTGTTAGTCTTTAACAAGTCGCTTTTCAGTTCGAGGACGAAGTATTAACAGGCAAACATAACTTGTTTTCCCACGCGTCTGTAGGCACGTGTGGGGCATAATTAGGTAGGTACTGCTTTTGCCAAGCTGCTTTATCGGTATAACCGGCGCGGCGGCCGAATTAATAAATAATAAATAATAATACACGAGCTAAAATTTCAAGGTAAGTCTATCATAATAATGCCGTCATTCCAATTTGTATTTATCGTTAATTAAGGCTAGGATATAATAACTACACCCCGCTATCGGACGTGCAAAATGGTAGCTGTCAAGTTCTTAGGGATGGGTAAAAATATCATGATGTCGATATCGATATTCTTACTTTTTCTGTACAATTCGTTTTATATATGTACCTATACCATTTTATAGACTACAATTTAACATGTTTTTTTGGAATCCATGATAATCATTGTCATCAAAAATGTAAAGCATTATCAGTATGTACAACAAAAACACTATGGTTGTTATTTTACTTTTCTAATGTTTCGACATATATTTCTAGATTTGCACTAGATTATTGCAGAGAAACTGAAAAAAAAACTGATCGTTCATTAAGAATACGATATCCCATTAAGACACATTTATATATATATATTTTTTATTAATTTATGAATGGTTAGTGTTATGAAGATACGATAATTTGTTAGTAATTATGAAATAAAGACCGTATCGTTAATTATGGAAACAAGTTTGAATAGCTCTAAAAAAAAGTTACAATATTTTATCTTGTCTGTCATATGTCAATCTGTTAAGCATATAGTCAAATATTAAAACTGATTATAAAAAATAGAATAATTCCTACACACTGCAAGATGAAGGGTCTCTCAGAGAAAAAACGACTTTCAATTGTGACCAAATATTGTAAAGAATCAGGTATGACTATGAGAAAGATTGCTTCAGAGGAAGGGGTTAGCCTGAAAGCTGTTTACAATACGATAAAAAGGTTTGGTATGAATAATACTTTAAAAGATTTACCTGGTCGAGGTAGAAAACGAGGCCCTTCATGTCCTAATTTAGACAAAAAGATATGCGAACATTTTTCCCAAAAAAAAGAGGTATCGATTCGGGATTGTGCGAAAAAATGTCGTACTTCTATTGCAATGGTTCAGCGTGCCAAGGAGCGTAACTTGCTTGTAACATACAAAAAGCAAAAACAGCCTAAACGCAGCAAAACCCAGGAGTCTTCTGTCAAAACTCGGGCTCGGAAGTTGTACGACCAAGTCTTAACTAAAAATGAACAATGTATTATAATGGACGATGAAACCTATGTCAAACTTGACTATAAAACCCTACCCGGACCGCAGTTTTACACCGTAATAAAAGGAACGAAGGTCTCTAAAGAGGACAAATCCATTTTTTGCGAAAAATTTGGGAAAAAAGTGATGGTTTGGCAAGCTATTTGTCAATGCGGCATGAAAACATCTCCGTTTTTTGTAACGGGAAACTTAAATTCGGATGTGTACAAGAAGGAATGCCTTCAAAAGCGGGTACTACCACTGATTCGAAAGCACAGGGGGTCGTACATTATTCTGGCCCGATTTAGCTGCGTGTCACTATGCTCGCCATGTGTTGAACTGGTATCGAGAGAATAATGTCGAATTTGTCGCGAAATCATTAAATCCTCCGAATTGCCCTGAGATCAGGCCCATCGAGAAATTTTGGGCTCTGATGAAGGCAAGGCTACGAAAACAAGCTAAACCAACAGATAACATCGACCAATTCAAAAAAGACTGGATCCGTACCCAAAAAACTTTCAAAACAGTCGATGTCCAAGGGCTAATGAAGAGCATCAAAAGCAAAGTGAGAAAACTGGCAAAGGGGTCAATAAATAACTAAAAGAAGCTTTTATGATTCACTTAGAAGATCTAAGATTCGCGTATTTTAAGTTGTTTTTTTTGTAATAAAAAGTATTTATTCAGATTACACCATTTTATTTGTTTCCATAATTAACGATACGGTCCTTATTGAAGATTTTATTTATAAAAATGAAAAATGTTTAACACATTCATTTTGTAATTGGGTGGATCAACTTTTTGTTGTTGTTATTCTGTCCCGTAAGCCAGGAGACAACAGTGATAGAGTTTCTTAGAAAAAAATTTATAATATATACTTGCAGCACACTAAGCAGAAAGGCCATAAAAGAATGGGTGTGTAATTGCCAATAAAACAGTTTCCACGTGCCCACGTGTGGTTACCGGGATAGAATAGTGCCACTCCATTTCTTCCCGTGGATGTCGTAAGAGGCGACTAAGGGAATATAGGCTTGTAGTACTGTTAGACGATGGGCTTGCAACCTGTCACTAATACACTGGTAAACATCTTAGCCTGATTTTGCAAAATGTGGTTACAGAATTATCAACAAGTTATTAGAGTTATTGGTAATTCTGTAGCTCTGCCTACCCCACTCTGGGAATGAAGGCGTGAGTTTATGTATGTATGTACAGTTTTTTAGTGGACTTATATCCCTTGAAATCATAGTTTTAAAGAGTGACCCAGGAGACGTCACCATGGCAACGACCTACAAAGAAAAGTTGATTGACCCAATTACATTGTCCTGTTTTATAAAATAAACACTTTTAATTAAAGTCCTAGACTCTCATTATGGCAAAGTAAAATTATCGAGATATAGCTATAATTATCGACATATTAGGTATAGCTATTATTTTAAAATATTTTTTACCCATACCTAAGAACTTGACAGCTACCATTTTGCACCTCCGATAGCGGGGTCTAATAATAACACAAAACATGTATAATTAATTATATTTGGAGAAGTAAACCTTAATAGCCATTTTTAGTAGGCTCCTATTATCGGATATGACAATTTAACACAATTGGTAAGTGTCTTAAAATTGCCGATTCTAACGAGAACATGGTTTCAGAAATTTTTGGCTGTGAGCAGGTCGGCATCCACTTGAGCGGACCTGTGATTCTTTTTGTCACTGTTGAATTACGAAGATAAGAATAACGTTTGAGATTTTTGGTACCTTTGAAAGTGATCTCAGTGTCTTCTCGCTTGTTTGGTTAACAATAGTGAAGCAAATATTAACATTTGTGCACCCAGTGCACCCATTAAAAATACCCTGTATTCTAAGTACAAATGATTTCGATGTTTGTATGTGTGATTTAGGTGGCATAATATGAAAATATAAAATGATATATCTCGATAGTTATGAGGATAAAAGTAATGCCTCCTATTGCGAAACGTTTGAATTCGTTTTTTTAAGGATAGGTATATCGATGTCATAAAAAATCGCAATCATAAAATAAAATTATACCACCTCGAATATCACGCAAAACTGCCTTTACTCAGAAAACTTTTGTCTCAAATGGACGTTGTGAATGTGTCAATTGCAGACAGTCCCGTGTCGCCACTCACGAGCATTGCACCGCTCAGCTTTATGGTGCTCGTGACAGCTGTCAAGAACGGGTACGAGGATTGGCTCCGGCATAAGGCGGACGACAGGGTCAACAACCAGATCGGTAAGAATCGCTTCCTATCTCCTTCTTGACTAGGGTCAGCTTCGACAAATATCTTACTATCCTGTTTTTCTTAGTAGAAATTGTAATACATTATTAATGTTAGTCATAATGACGAAACGGATACATAAGCTGAGAGACTTCATTGTCGACTTTTGTCAAGCATGGCCTACATTTATTTTCGAAGGAGTGTGTAAGATAAGTTGTAGCCAAGACTATAAAAACCATTCCCGTGGTTTCGGCAAACGATCAAATTGCGAAGAGTCTTGATCAAAACCAAAATAAAGTCTTACTAAATGGCTGGACCTAACCCAGATTAAGAAACTAGTATTCCTTGACACGATGCGTAACGCCAAGTCCTCTCTTTTCAGCCCTAAGCTTCGGTAGCTTTGTCTTGCGCTGCTGCCGACTGCACCCATATTTATATACAACTAGGTATCGTTTTTATAACTTTTATATACAAATATGAATACCATACATGAATATAGTGTTTATGTGTAGTTCGTTTATGTAGACGACCGTAGCAATACCGCTTGTAGCGCTAAGAACTCTTATCAATTACATTATTAGTAAAAAAAAGTGTAGTTTCTCCTAGTACTAGCTATACTTATTGGATTAACGTATACTGCCGGACGGTCTTATCAGATTCCGATGCTTATGTAAATTCAACACATTTTACCCCAGAGTGCCACTTGTTTAGGCCCGCAGGTTTCAAATATTCATTTCTTACGCGTCAGCTAGCTTTGTTAAATAAGGAACGTTTTGAAAAACCAATAATCTGTAAATATTGTATAGTCGTAACCGGAATCTAAAATTCCATGTGGGCATCCCCGGTATCACCGGAAAAAAATGATTATTCTTTCTAAAAACTTCGTCTTTTTTAAATCGATAACTGGTTTTTCTGACAATACTTAGTGATAAATAAGAAAAGAATGAGTGCTCAAATTCAAGGCTGATTAGATAAGATTTAATATTAATTTAAAAGTGAAGTTACATTTTCTATCGGGAACCAGCGACTCCTTAATGATAGGGTTGAGATAAAAAAATGATTGAGTGAATATTTAAAACGGAGTATTACGCTGTGAGGCACAGTAGCAACTGCTATTTTTAACCGACTTCAAAAAAGGAAGAGGTTTTTATGTTCGGCTGCATGTGTTTTTTTATTTAGTTCACCGATTTGTGGTCGATGAATTGTGGACCAATTTAGAAAAAAACATTGTTCTATTTTTATTTTGAGAGGTGGTCCATTGGTGTACCAAATCAGTATCTCATAAAAGGATCCGTGAGGGAACTCCTCAAGTATTACAGGCATACATATAAGGATTTTAGTATTTTTAGTAACAAATCGAGCATTTGCATCCAAAAGTATCATTTGGTCCACCACTGATGATAAAGACCACTTATGGCCAGCGATATAATATATCGATTAAGATACGGCGGACTAGTTAATAGAGAAAGCGCAGAGGTGCATTAGTAAAAACTTACATACATAAACTCACGCCTTCATTCCCAGAGTGGCATAGGCAGAGCTAAAGAATTACCAAAAATCTTCAACTTCTTGATAATTCTGTAACCACGTTTTGCACAAGTAGGCTAAGATGTTTCCCAGTGTATTAGTGACAGGTGGCAAGTCCATCGCCTAACAGTACTACAAGCCTTTATTCCCTTAGTAAGTAAAACTTAATAAAGAAATAAACATAACACAATCGAATCTGCCAGACACTGCTTATCGTATAAATCTTTGAAATGTATGTTAACAGTGGAAATAGTTCAGCGAGGGGTTATAAAGGAGGTCCGCAACTCCACGATCTCCCCGGGCACGCTGGTGCGTGTCAAGCGCGGGGGCGCCGTGCCGGCCGACCTGGTGCTGCTGTGCGCCGAGGGAGACCAGGGGAAGTGCTTCGTCACCACTGCCAACCTGGACGGAGAGACCAACCTAAAGACCCTGAGGGTGCCGCCATCATTGGTTGGATACACGCCTGGTAAGTGTCGGCCTAATATTCATACCCTAACAAAAATGTGTGGAGGCTGCTTGGCGAATGAGGAGTATTTTCGTATTACGAGGAGACATGATAGTTTTGTTATTTTTTCAGCGGAGTTCCATAACTTGATTCCATTTTACGCATGCATATATCATCTTTGAACATTGTTTGATTTAACGCTTTGCTCGTATGCTGTGCTGTGTGTTAGTCAGGACCTTTTCTTTTCGTGACTCATAAAAACAAATCAATTTACCATTATTACTCCATAATCAATCACGTACTTTTGAAGTTTATGCATGGTCATATTATTTATTTATACACTTAATCATTGTCTTCATGTTTATTTTGAGGTGAAAAATCTCTTGATTTTCAGTGAAAATACAATGATGTTCCGAAATACCTATTCGTTTCGTTAAAAATGTAGTGATGTACATAAAGATAGATTTGATTGACTAGGTAATTAATTAAGAGATAGACGAAATTTACTATTTAGTACTTTTAAATAACAAAAAATCGATGTTACTTTTATAATGATTCTTTTCATAACAACTGTGGAGTAAAAGCGGTTAAGCTTTCAATTTTTTTACTGGTTTGAAGCATTTGTCACGATGTTTGATCTTTACAATTATATTTCCACAGACGTGCTGCCCCAAGGGCTACAAATAGAGGTCCCAAATCCCATCGCAGACCTATACACGTTTTACGGAAGACTCGAGATCCCTGGCACCGGCAGCCTCGCTCTCACGACCGACAACCTGATGCTGCGCGGCTCTCGAGTCAAGAACACTGAGTGGGCCATCGGCTGCGCTGTCTATACTGGTACAATTACCATTACGCACATTATATCAAATGCCCAAAAATTTTCTCTTACTACCGATTTGTACTCCGATTCATCACTCTTCCCAATGTTTAACTCCATATTTTTTTGTTCATAAATTTGTACTACAGGTGAAGAAACTAAACTAGCTCTCAACTCAAAATATGCCGGGAACAAGTTCTCCTCAAGCGAGTTAGCTGTTAACGGGTTCTTGGTAGTCTTTATTCTCATCCTTGTCGTCGAGATAGTGGCGTCCTACTTGGCCAAGAGGTACATAGACATGAAGAACCAGAGCAGAGACCTGTACTTGGGCCCTGGAAATAGTTTTCCCCAAAGTTTGTCAGAGGTGCTCCAGGACATGATGTCGTTCCTGCTTCTGTTTTATTATATCATTCCGATGTCACTGTACGTCACTATTGAGTTATATAAATTTATTGGTAAGTCAAGTACTTGGTGTTTTTTGAGCGAACAACATTAAGAGTTCCTTCCTACACATCATAAGCAGTTAAAAAGCAGGCTGATTTACGAAAGGGCCTTCTTATGTTTGTATGTTTGGGCTAAATCTTACAAGTTAATTTTGAAACAAGTTAGTTTTCTATGGTGTCTCTTAGAGGCTGATCTGATGATAATGAGTCGGTAGGTAATAACAAGATGGCGGCGGTCGCTTAACGCGTAGGTAGTTTGTACTCGTTAACTTGTCCTCTCAACAAGTAGATGATGACTACAAAAATAACAGTCGATAAAAAATAACTTGTCTTAATATTAGCATAATGGTAACTTAATAAGTTTTTTGTAAGGAACCCGAAAAGATTTTAGTACGTTTACTTTATACTTTATCAATTTAACAATCGCAAAGTCAATACAATCCAAGTTGTCTGTGCCTATTACGCGCTGTAGCCAGTGTTTGCGTAAATACTATAGTTAAGTGTCACGCTTTGTATCATTTGGTGAAATATATTTTTAGGTGCACTATACATAGGGTGGGATGAGGAACTCCGCTGCGAGGAAACTGGCAAGCCAGCCATAGCAAACACCTCAGACCTTAACGAGGAGTTGGGTCAGGTCGAGGTACTGTTCTCTGACAAGACTGGCACCCTCACTAAGAACATCATGGTGTTCAAAGCGTGCTCCATTAAAGGTGAAATATATGAGGAACGAGAAAAGATGCTTTATGATGTAGCGAGGTTTGAAGAACCAGTAGATACGGGACAGGTCAGTCATTCACTAACTTATTTATATAGATTTGAACCCTTTAATATGCCATCTAGACAGTTGAACACCCGGACTGTATTTTGCAATCACCTTGAGGTATCTGTTGAACTGCCCAAGGTGATGATGGCTACATCCAACCAAGGTAAAATATACTCGTTATCTCGCTTATCATCCTCAGACCATTGAACACAACGCCCCCTCAAACTGCCTTTTTTTTAATCATTGCTTCTTGTGAGAAAATAGGTAGACCCACATAATGCTGCAAAAAAAACACAACAAATAATAACAAACCACAATAAAATGCAATCTACTCGTAATGATAATAACCTGACCAGTCCGGCTAGCACAAGTTGACCATAGTTGTGCAGAAAGAGAGTTAGGTATGCCGCCATAGATAGTGAACTAGATTTTTCAAACTATATTCTGGTGAAAGCGACATAGCCCGTCATCCCATTGAGATGTACAATAATGTATAAAATGACCAAAAATTTAATTTGCGTTCTATAATGTCGTCGTACTTGATTTAGTCTATTTGGTCCATTAAATGACTATATTTTTAATCTGCAGTACACAGCCAATCTACTTACTATCGGTAAACCAGGCGGATTATACAGTAAACAAAGGTATCAAGTGAGCACATTATTTAATCTGCTTAAATAGTCGATTTCAGCAATTCGTCGGTGAAACTGCAAAACCGCGTAAGTAACATTTAAAAATAAGGAGCAAAATGCACCTTTTTAATAAACCAGTAAGGTTTATTTTTCTCTATCATAAATTTGTTAGTTACTCGGACGAATTGTTGTTTTTCGTTTTACCCCATGTTTGGTCGTTATTCGCAGAGTGCCCGTATGAAGTTTGCTGTCACTTTGTTATTAATTATTTGTTACAAGAGAGTTTTACTTATTACAATCAGCATAAAATATAGCCCTTTCTATACAAATACTAGAATCCAGTATTGTAATCAGCATAAGTCGACTAGGGTAATAGATGATTAGGATCTGCATATAAGCTTTCTTTATAAAAATACAAGAATGCAGTAGTCGCTCAGTGCGTCTCTATCGTTACAGACTAGATAGAAAGGGAAATCCGAAAGTCGCGGACAACTTGTGCTACCTAGCCCTCAAGTTAAGCCAATTCTTATGTATGGTTTTCGCTTAACTTGAAAGAAACACATGGGTAAGGAAGTACCAAAAAGTTGTCCACGCTAACTCACTCAATTAAATTTTCTATGAAACGTTTCCGTTGTGACACGAAAGTTAGCCATACAATTGTAGGGATAATTTTCATCGCACAACGGAACTTTTTTCAACTTCGCTGTTTGTATGGTTAACTGCGCTTAACAACTGCGTCCAACTTTTTGGTCCTTACCCACATACGGATGTATTAAGTACCTACTAATGTTACTACTTCGAAAGTAGATACAGGTATTCATACCCGGAAATGATTAAGCCCTCGTTAAATTATTTGAGTGCGTATACGGAGCGATAATCCTTATCACGGAACCTTGAAGTGGGGCGAGCCGGCATCATGCCTTGTCAGTCGAGTGGTCACTCACACAATGCATTACACCTAACGCATTGTTTACTTTACTGGTTTACTCTTCATATCAAAACACCATAATCTCTATATATTATGGTATTTATAGTATTTGGATATGAACAGAAATAAATTATAAATTGACATTGAATTGCGATGGTTAAATGCAATTTTAATAAAAGTTAAGGTACCTACTTACGCTAAAATTGAGTGGTACAGATTGAGTGATACCTATAAAATATACTACATACATACCTTCACGCCTGTAATCCCAGAGTGGGCTAGGCAGAGCTACAAGGTACAACTTTAAAAAGTTGTTGATAATTCAGTAAAATATACTATCATCTCATTATATATATTCCGCTATGAACGTCCTTCGATCGGTTGAAGTGATATTGATATGATAATATGAACTTGTATGTTTAACTATTTGCTGACGAAGTTTTATGTTTTTGTTGAGTTTAAACAATAATTTTAATAATAATTAGTAGTAACCTGTGTGGTCACCGGGTTAGAATAGTGCCAATCCATGTCTTCTCGTGGATGTCGTAAGAGGCGACTAAGGGAATAATAAAGGCTTCTAGTACTCTTAGGCGATGGGCTTGCAACCTGTCACTAATACACTGGTAAACATCTTAGCCTGATTGTGCAAAACGTGGTTACAGAATTATCAACAACTTATTTAAGAGTGCTTGGTAATTCTGTAGCTCTGCCTACCCCACCCTGGGAATGAAGGCGTGAGTTTATGTATGTGTATGTATGTATGTAATTAGTAGTAAACGATGTTGATCGCGCATTAACTAACCTATGCCTAAACTACCGACGCGTTAAGGTTCATACAGTGGCGATCTTGTTGTTAATAACTTTAATATTATTTTTGTTGTCGATTTTCGAACGATTGTTTGTTTTCAATAACGGCTTCGTTACTTAGAGGAAAAGCCCCAAATATGGACTACCATATACTATTTATTAAATAAAACACAGGATTTTAAAGTTAAAGAAATGTAATAAAAACGAATCAGTCGAGAAATTATCTGGCAATCTTGTAACTATAATAAAAATGTTATAAAGCAACGAATTTTAACAAAAAAATTGTACTTATAAAAAAACTCAAAATTAACCGTTTCAAAAAAGGTAACATTATATGGACCACTATGTTTATAATATGGCCTATGGGTGCGCAATATGGACCACAGTATCTAAGGTAAGATAATTATCACATTTTTTTTCTATTAGAATTATTTAGGAACTTGTAGTCGGCCTTATATGTGGAAGTAATAGGTACTATAAAGTCTCCACCGTATATGCTTCCTTAATATTCACATAAAAATGAAATGCTATCGACACCTAGTTTAAAGGCTAAACAATTGATGTCTCTCCTAGTTAAACCAAAACCTAATGCCTCATCCAAAGAAGCCAAATCGAAAATGTTGCTTTTCTCCCCAATTTTGTGTTTGTCACATCCTCCATTGCCATAACTTCGTTTTTTTACATTATCGTAAAAGAGTCGTTTTTGGTACACCAAAACTTTTTGATGCTTTTCTAAAATCCCACTTTCTTTATTCGTTTAGCCAATATTTTACCTTAAACAAATAAAATATTAAATTTAACAAGTGAAATAAGACACGACTCCAAATTACGACCATGTTCATAATATGGACTACTACTCCATATTTGAAACTACACTATTGGTCCATAATATGAACAGGTGTCATTTTCTCATTAAACATTTTTTAAACAATACTAGTAATACGTGTCGTCACACGCGACAACAAGAAAGTTTACTAACAAAATAACGTTTCTAGGACACGGGGGTACAAGAATAAGCGGTTGTCATGAAAGAAGTAATAACCTTACAAAACTCACCAAAAATGTTCATCAAATGTGACTAAAAACTTCAATCGACGATAACTGACACGTACGCGCACTGAGCTTCGCGGCGAACCACCAGCAGCGGGGAGCCGCACCTCAATGGCGTCAAAAGCGGCCAACTTCACTTCGTTAGCAATGCCACCTAGCGAGATATTTGAGTGGTCCAGATTATGTACCTGGTCCATATTTGGCGCTTTTCCTCTACTTAAAATTATTATTTTGTGCAAAAACTTTAAATAATACATAGTAGATAGTTCAAAAAGGGACTAAAACAAGCCATAATGGCACAAGATGTTTAGCCACTCGATCGAGCGAGATATGGTTGTTGTCTTGCGTTAAACACTTTCTTTTCACTTTGAATGCGAGGAAAAAAAACGACGTTCTATACAAAATGATATATTGAAAATTTGTTTTTGTTAAGTGTCGCTTTAAATGCTTGCATATTTAGCCAACAGATTCAAACTTGAAAACTATTTTAAACTAATTGGAGTTTGCAGAAAAAAATTAATTAATTCATATAGAATAATATTAATGAAATAGATTCGTATTCGTAATCATTAATTGTGTTTCACGAAATGAAATTGGATTTTTTATATTTTTGAACAGTTGTCATTTTGAGGTTATTTCCATGCCCTAAAAATTTCTTTATTTGCATAAAGATTGAATTGATTGAAAGATTTGATTGTTCACTGCAAATGGCGATAATCCTCCATTTAAAAACACCATGATTGGATGTTAAAGGGCTTCCAAACTAAATAAAATAAAATCTTTAATCCCTAGACATTAATTAATAAGGAGCTTTATTTCCAATACTCAGGGATAAAAGGATTAGAGTGATAGAACCAGTAATGAACAAGGACCAATAATGAACACTTGATTCTTATGGTATAGAAGACAAGAGTTATTTATTTTTAGACAGTCAATTTATAACCTTATGATTTTATGATCTTTGAATTAATAGAACAGTTGTGTCCATTATTGGTGCCTTCAGCTAAAAGTGTCTAATATTAGCGCTGTCACCCTAGTTCAAGAATTCTTGAAAAAAACCGGTTAAATTTATTTTTAACGAGGTCCTTTCGCATACACAGGAATTTAGAAGGAATAACAACTAAATAAAAAATCTTTACACCCGATTGTATTTTTGATACCGTCGTCGATATATATTAACAAATTAAAACCTTATTAAAACAGGTACTTAAAGTCCTATTGAATGTTATTTATTATGTACCCAGTGACACTCGCGACATCAAGTCGAGTTGAGGCGAATCTAATGACGCAGGTATCATTTATAAAAATCGGTTGACCCGTGGAGTAGTTACCAGGGGTCAAGTCAAACACATAACCCTCCTTTTAAGCTTCACCGCAGTCGGGTAAATATGAATGAATGTGGCTATAGCTCGAGTGTCATTCATTATGGTTGTTTAGTCTCGAGCTAAAGATTCTACTTTTCACTTTGAATGCGAGGAAAATAAACGAAACTCTAGTTCTATACAAAATGACAATATTGAAAATTTGTTCCGCGGTTTTTTGTTGTTGTAAAGTGACGCTTTAAATGCTTGCATATTTAGCCAACAGATTCAAACTTGAAAATTACTTTAAACTAATTGGACTGTGCTTTGCATCCTTAATATAATTAAATTGATTCTTATTCGTAATCTTTAATCGTTTTTCACGAAATAAAACGGTTTTTAAATATTTTTGCACAGTTGTCATTTGAGGTTATTTCCACGCCCTAAAAATTGTCCAAACACAATCATTAAAAATGGCGATAATCCTCCATATATTTAAGGGTTCCAAAGTAAATTAAAAGTACTTTAGACACTAGGGAGTAAAGTGTCGTTTTAATCCCTAGGGATTAAATACATCACTTTAGTCCGCCTATACAAGGCTATTATGGGTCATTTTAGAGCCTGAGAAATAAAAAATATTTTCATTTAGTTCGACTCGTCAACGGCGAAAGCCCTGGTTCGCCCGGAACGTATACTATAGGTACCTATATGGACGTCGGGAAACGCGAGCCGCCTGCTCGTGCTCGATTTGAAGTTACACATTGTGTAAGCCTATTTAGCCGTAACGTTTTTTTTACAAAATTTCGTGAAAATCGGAACATTATAGTGAAGTTATCGTTGATCTTTAAAGTTCGACTCTTTTACATAGACCTCGCCTTGCGCGGCTAGCCAGATTAAGATATAAAGTATTTGCTCTTGAACGAGACAAACACTAACATGATCTGGCGTAACTCTTATAGGATTAAAAACCATACAGTGACATGGCGGCGATATTGCAGACTAATCTATCTTTGTGCCAAATTTCATCCAAATCCGCTAAGCCATTCGCGTGATTAAGTAACAAGCATCCAAATTTTCGCATTTAATATTATAGGTAAGTAGTAAGTAGCATAACTTTCAAACTTTATATTTCAGGCGAACATAATATTTTTTTTCAAAATTCTGGCTCTCTGCCATTCCGTGCAGATATCCAATGAGGATATGAAGAGACTCAGCGCTCGGCTGTCTGTGACAGCCGACCTGCAACTTCTAAACATGTTCCGGCGAAGGAAAGTAAAGAAATCCGCCACTCCCAATGGCAATGGAGCTGTAGATAATGCGATATGGAATACAATCATGAATACGGGTATAACACCCGGAGGTATTGACTATCAGGCTAGCAGCCCTGATGAAAAGGCTCTTGTTGAGGCAGCAGACAGGTTTGGCGCGACCTTTCTTGGAGAAGAAGGTAACAATTTCTTAGTGAAGATTGGCGATCACACTGAGATGTTCGAAAGGTTGCAGATAATAGAGTTTACTTCCGAACGAAAAAGAATGTCCGTTGTTGTTAGAGATAAAGACGGAAAGGTATTGCATTTTTTTACGATATTACTTTACGAGCTCCGCACACTACATATTAAACGTGGTTTACGTGGTGCGGCGCGGACTGTGGTTGCTGATTTTTTGTTCAAAATCACGACGTAGCGCCGCTCCGCGTTTAGCATGCGATGTGTAGCTCCTATTTAAAATTAGATTAAACAGAAATTTCAAAATATTATAAGATTTTTTTTTTACATAAAACTTCATAAGTACTTATTGTTCTTTCAAAAGCTATTTACCCAATGTTTGTTCAAATTTTTTGTAATAGGTACTTCAAAACATTTATTTACGGAAGGACGCGTTTCTTATGTGCACTAGCAGAATGTAATGTTAACTTAATGTTCCCAGATCTGGCTGTTTTGCAAAGGTGCTGAGAGCTCGGTATTCCCGCTCTGTCGGAATACAGAAATGGTGGATGATACAAACAGAGATATTAATACCTTCGCCAACAAGGGGCTCAGGACCCTCGCCATTGCCTACCGAGAAGTAACAGACGAGGAATACGAACAGGTTTGCAATTGTAAGTGTAGCTTATTAGTATACATCGGTATCAACGTTCAAATTTCATGGCACTCGGTAAGGGTAGTAAAATAAATAAATACATTTGAATATTTGAATAATAACGTTTAATTATTTTTTTTGTTTTTACACTCATACACTGCGGTAAACTGTAAATATACTAAAAGAGGTTGATATTCTAAATACGTCATAAAACCTCAATACTCATTTCGCATTCGAAAAATAAAACAATATGTTAAATTTCCCAACGAGGCCATTTGCAACGTTAAAAGATGGTGGACGTGTAATTTGTTTTAGACTTTAATTTTTGAGTAATTAGGTGTTCAAAGTTCTTTTCTGATAGTGATTTGTACTTTTTATGCCTTTGTGTCGCACAGTGATTGAAGACTTGGACTTATTTCGTGTATCTGGCTTCTTTCTTCTCGTTTCAAGTGGACTCGCAGTGGTGCAGAGGTTAAAACTATCTTGACCTCTGATCTACAAATCACCGTACAACGTTGCCCCAATCTTCCTAGAGAAGATTGGATTGTGTTTTATTGCTATATTGATTTATACTCATATAAACCTTGACACTGGCGAAATCACTTCACGTGGAAACGCCATAATATCCCTGCGGTAGTAGCTGTTCAAGTCGCCGCAGGGGCAAAAAAAAAAAAAAAAAATTCCCAACGAATGTCAATTTAACTGTCATGCAAAATAATCTGTAAAGTCAAATAATAGTTTATCGAAACATTCATAATTCATAAGTTTCATAACTGAAAATTAGCTTTAATGACAAATGCCCAATCAAACTCCGTGTTAGACTGAGATAATGGACTCAACACAATATCCTGATTTTATATTTATTTACATTTTTAGTTCTTTTTTACTTATACAAAATAAAGGTTTAAAATACTAAGTGTATTTGTTTGTATTTGTTTTTCTGCCGACCATACATTGCCATGAAATTTGAACGTTGATACCGATGTCTACTTATTAGTCAATCAAGTTGGTGAAGGTGTGATGCAAATTTCATTTTAAGCGCACAAAATAAAAATATTGTGGATTTGGTCTATTTTTCATTACTTGAAGTTGTGACAGCGTTTAGGCAAAATTTAGGTTGGCCGTATGTATGGATCAGTCAGTTCAGTAGTTTGACTTCAATATGAGTAGGTTGTTACACCTTGATACCCAGAGTTTACCAGCTTTGCCACTCACATCCCGAGCTTAGTAGCATGTTAAGTAAGTTAACCGAACCTAACCTAACTATAAGAAGCTCATCTTTCCAGCAATACAAAAACAGGACATAAAAAGTGCAGTAGCGTTACAGCAAGTGACGCAACAGTTTAGGATCCTAGAACAGGGGTTGACTCTGGTTGGAGCCACGGCAGTAGAGGACTGCTTGCAAGACGACGTGGCAGACACCCTGGCGTCTCTACGTCGAGCAGGCGTCAAAATATGGGTACTTACGGGAGATAAGGTATGACTCATCCTGTCCTGACTGAAACAGAAAACTACTTAAGTCAACTTAACAGCAACAACCATGATACAGACACCTCTAACAAATTGATAGTGTGGTCAATAAATTTGAGTTACAAGTGTTTACACTATTACGATAATTAAGGTTTTATAAATGTTGAGAAATTATAAATAAGCATACTCGTACCTACATCAAAACGGTTTGCTGATATGACGATGGTAAAAGTTATTATAAAAGGTTACCTTGACCAAAGAAAAGCCGCAAACGCAAGCTACATTGAGAAATCATATTAAGCGTCTCATTTTTTCCAGGTAGAAACAGCAATAAACGTAGCTCAGTCTTGCGCTCATATCTCCGAAAACGGTAAACAAATGTTCCTCATAGGTATAGAAGGTGAAGAATCCATTAAAACGCATTTAGAAGAATGCAAAAGGATTCTATCGGAGCCGAGTTGTAATGATATAGCGCTGATTGTGGATGGCACGAGCATGACCCAAATTTTGGATAAGTTTGCGGCTCAAGCATTTACTGATATATCTCTTCAATGTAATGCGGTGCTTTGCTGCAGGCTATCACCAATTCAGAAGGCTAAAGTGAGTAATAAATGTAATAATCATGTAATAATAAAAAAAAAACTGAACACGTTTCCGGAAGACCAATCATGTTCGATCTAGGTGTGACCGTGAATGAGTAACGGTGCACTCAAGTCAGTGTCTAAGTCTTACACGTGCTGATAATCCTCAAAAATATAAAATTACTCAAACATCATTATTGGCCAACTATGTGTAACTGCAAAAATGCTTAATTATGCGATGAATTTCAGATAGTTAAATTAATAAAAAACAGTACTCAGCGACCGATCACGGCCGCGATCGGCGACGGAGCCAACGATATCTCCATGATCCAGGAAGCTCACGTTGGGTTCGGCATCTTTGGCAAGGAGGGGCATCAGGCTGCCAGGTGACAAGAGATTGAATTTTCTTAATGTTGTTTATACCGAATTCTTCGACACATTCAGAGGGGAGTTGTTTAAACGTATAAAACATCATCAAAAAACGCATATTTCTTTTCCAGATCTGCTGATTTCGCTTTTACAAAGTTTTCTATGGTGAAGAAGATTTTACTAGTAATGGGGCACTGGTATTACCAAAGATTAGCTACTTTAATTAATTATTTTTTTTATAAGAATCTTGTCCTCGGAAATTTAATGGTAAGTTGCTAGGCAAACACAAAAATAAAAGGAGCAGTAAACTGATATTTAATTCTAAACCCTACTTAAATAAGTAAAAAAGAAAAAAAAAAGAAAAATTAGAATATCTTTTTCCGCGAGACCGTTCGCATAGAATTGGTTTAATTTCTGTTTCCCCGGAGCAAAATTTCCAGTTCAGTTCTGGTAAATTATGTGTTACTTACGATGATGTTTTTTTGCTTGCAGCTATTTTTTCAATTTAGCTGCGCATTCTCGACGCAGTCAATATTCGACTCTATGTACCTGACGTTTTTTAATTTGTTTTTTACTGCGGTTCCGTGCCTCGTGCTTTCCGTGACGGAACAGAGGTGGCCAGCCGATAAACTCATGAGGTAAGACTAACTTATTCATGGTTATAAACAATTTTATAAAATTCCGAACACATCCAACGAATATTTCAAAGCGTCACAGAATATACTTAAGATAGTTGGTTGCGCTATCCTAGAATATAAGTTTTTAGTAGACCCTATTAAAATGCAAACGCTTTGTAGGTACCTATTGTTGCAAATAATTTATCGATTTTCTAATCCAACTAAGTTTATCTTGATATTCGGCTCGAAGGACAAATATTTAACCCAAACAACCCAACCCAACGCTTTAATTTCCCAGGAATCCAACGATGTACAGAGACATAACTAAAAATAAACTTATGTCGTGGGCCCGGTTCTCGATCTGGCTGCTCGTGGCCCTGTACCACTCCATCATCATCTACTTATTCGGCGCGTTCGCTCTCCGAAATTCAATCATAAGTGCTGACGGCAAACCAGTTGATCTCTGGTTAGTGCTAGGTTTTTTTATTCCCATTGAAGACATCTCACAAAGGCTTTTCCACTAAATTTAAGTTCTATCCTGTCAGCATTGATGCTGTAGAAAGCAATATTTGTACTTCTACAAAGGCATTTGGGTTTTAAAAACTTGCCTTTTTGTCGTTACTTAGCTCAGTTCATGCTTACTCATGGTTTTTTACCTTTTACAGAGTATAGATACATTTTTACGTATATAATTTATACATTTTCGGAATCTGTGCATCAAAACAAATACCTTTCATTTGATACCAAACTCGATGCAATTGGATTTTTTAAATTATCTGTCGCACCAGTGGAACACTAAAATTAAGCCTACGACGACACCTAATTTGTCAAAACGTGACTGTTAGACTGGCAGCTTAGTGGGAACAGATGAACATACAAACGTACATAGACTACAAAATTATAACTCTCCTTTTTGCTTTGTTGTAATCGGGTAAAAAGGAAAACTGTATCCTAGCTGGGAGTTTAAAAAAAATAGCACCTGATTTAGTTTTTCTCCAGATTTTTGAAAATCATGCACGTTTGTTAGGGTCATCATTTTAAACAAGAAAAAACCGGCCAGGTGCGAGTTGAACTCGCGTGTAGAAGGTTCCGTATATAAGTTGTTTTTTTTTGATAGAATTCTTATAGTATATCCTGTAATCTTCAAGCAATTAACTATATTTTGTTATTTTTTTAAAATTTTAGTGTCAGTAGTAGGAAATCAGGGGAGGGGTATGGTCAATTTTCTTCTTCTTTCATGAATAAAATCTAAAACTATTTATTTAACAATAATAACAAAATATATTCAGTTCCTCACAACGAGCCCTTTCATTTGATATATGATATGACACAGTAAGGTTTGCAAAACTTTAGATTAATTTCCTAATTTGTCCCCCGAAAATAACCCTTATTTAAAAAAAAAAACTTTGCACATCCTACCAAATTTCAACTGATTTGGTCCAGTAGATTCGGAGCAAATTGGCTGTGACAGACGGACGTACAGACAGACAGACGCACGCATAAGGGTTCAGTTTATATTTTTTTGTACGTAACCCTAAAAACAGTATTTCCGATAATTAGGTATATCCCCAAACATTTGCTCCTTATCGTCAGTCTTGTTCTCAAAATCGAATACATTATTTTATTGGTTACAAAACTGACAATTTCATACATGTTTAAGGACAAATTAGGTATTCTACTTTTCGTATTTAGAACGGTGGCCAACACAACGGTTGCATTTTTTTCAAAAATCGGGTGATATTTTTTGGAACTCCCTAGCTGACAGCGAATCCTTATGAGTTATGCGTTCCCGGCAGGTGCTTCGGCGCCGTTCTGTTCCACCTGCTGGTGCTGGTGGTCAACCTGAAGCTGTGGCTGCAGGCGCGCTACCACACAGCCATCTTCGTGCTCTCCGTTGTGCTCTCTGTGCTTTTATACATTCTCTTCAACACCGTCTACTCGCTCATCAACGTGTAAGTTATTTAAGCTTGATATATAGATAAGAAGAGCGCTATTCCAATTTATTTTAGCAAACCTTTATTTAATTATTTAACAAAACGTACATTGGTACATTAGTTTTCGTTAATGCACGATTTTGTGTCGTACTATATTTTTTTCTTGCATAGTCGTCTATTACCCATTTAGATCAATTTATCATATCAAGATGAAGTTTCATCAAGTTCCATATTTAGATCAGCATTTGGAACTCTTAATATTAGGCATAATGTTTACATGTGCTTGATAGGTGATATTTTTAACCACCATGTAAATTGTATAACCATATATTATAAGCCTGACGATTGGGTCACCTTCAAAACCAAAATCACAGCTGTAGTTAGACTTAACAATGTATTTAGATATTACTAGCGGCCCGCCAGAGGCTTCGCCCCGCTGCAAATTTCTGACTTTCCGGGTGGATTTTCAATTATTTTCTTTCATACAAACCTTGTCCTGACAATGACGAACACAACAAAAAAGAAATCAGCCAAATCGGTTCACCCGTTCTCGAGTTTTGCGCTTAGCAACACATTTAGCGATTCATTTTTATTATATAGAAGATTAGCGACATTAGATAATAATTGTACTTAGTTGTTCTTAAATTTAAAAAACACCATTCCCATAACTTTCGAACAGCAGAAAACCGCTGAATGGGAATCAACTCGATAGGCCTAATGACTTGCTTTACTTTGTTGCAGACAAATCGACGGTGATATTCTGGGCACATACACGCGGCTGCTCTCTTCTCTATCCTTCGGTATTCTGAACGTGCTGGTGGTTGTGGCCACACTGGCCCCGGACTACTGTTACCGACACATCGCCGACAGCCAGGGAAAAAAATACTCAGAGGTGCCGCCACACCCGAACCGAGCGAACCTGTTCACAACGAGATTTTAGGAACCTTACAATTATTGGACCGTTTTCTGTGAATATTGTATTATTCTTTATGTCAGCAGGAACTGACACGGAACTTGAGTAGGTAAATAAATAAGACCCATCAACCGTCCCCCTCCGAGTGGTATTTGCAGCGTTCTTTGGGCAGACTTAAGTCCAGCAGCGGATGTTCTGGATGACATAATGTATCGTTATCGTCTCAAACTGGGAAAATCTTTGGTCAGGTCAAATATAAAAATATATTGCCAGCAAAGAATTACTGTGATCTTACATCATGGTGTCATTCTTCGTATTGTAAAATAGTCTGACAACATCATTAGGTACTTTAATTAATTACATATTAATTAAGTTATACGTGTTTAATTTATTTCATTAAATATAATTTATTAGTAAATATATCGAGTTTTTTTAGGCTACCTATTTAACTATAAACCTTGCGTCTTGGTGAAACCACTAACTCCAGGTGTGAGTAGATCAGCTTAATTGACAAGATTTCATATTTTCAAGACTTTAATTTTATTCGTTTTATAGATACTGTTTGGAAGGAGGAAGACACTAATAGTTTTATTATTTCCCTAGGATGTATAATTATTTTATTATTAATTTATTAAGATGTTCTTATTCTAAAAGGGCGTAACTTCATTTCTACGACACAATGGACATATTACGTTAGTCCAATCTGTATAAAAAAAAAGTTTTTCTTTTTTAATAATGGCGGTCAACCGATCTCAAGTATCTATCCATCTGTCAATAGTGTCAATGTCAAACTTGAAGTATGACAGCTTTTTTCTCGTGAAAAAGGCAATGGTATTATATCTATTCAGGCATAGTATTGGTAAAACTCTTTTTTTTTTAACTTACTTGTAATTTTGTCAATAAAGAAAAATAAATCTAAATAAATATTTTGCCGTGTTCAGGAGGCAAAACCCTTTCGATTCGTTTAGTAATTTGCAGGTGTCACCAAAATGAAATGTTGTCAATTGCATACATTCCGTTACCACACCTCATTTGAGCTAGGACATTGTATGTATGTACCATCTCATTTTATGAAATAAGTTAGGTACCCTATCAAACTCGTTTCAACGGATATTCCTGTAAATGTACAACGGACCCTTAAAGTATCAATATTATTTGGCTTCACTTACCAGTTGATTGCAAAAACACGATACAAAAACAAAAAATGTTTCTGATTTAAGTAGTAATGTCTTCTTTACAAATTCCGATTTCCGATTGAGATTGTAGGGGTTTTAGGATATTTGCGTTATAATTAATGCTATATTTCAGTAAAAATAAATGCAAACTCTCATAAAATGGGTGATACAAGGTCGAGTAATTTCGCGTACTTGCGCTCGGCAACCTTACTCGCCCGCGTGTCATCCGTACTTAAAAACCGCAGAGTAAGTTGGTCGGCGATCCAACATGTTCGAATTTTGCTCGCAGCCAAGTAGCAGCCAGTCTTGGCTCAATCATACGTCTGTCATCACATCACCACGAGAAGCGAGTCACGATTTTCTTTCGGCAGTCTGTGGGCGAGGTGTTTGACATTTGTTGTTTTGTTTGTTAATTTTGGTTCAGAAACTCTAGTTAAAACCTAAAATGGTTGATTTTTAAAATGTGATATGTTAACATTCTCTTCCTTTCTTCTTCTTATTTAAATTAACGGTGGTCCACCAAGCTTTAAATTAATGGCGGTCCACCAGGTGATTTCGCCAGTGTAAGTGAGAGATTATAGTCAATAAATAACACAGTAAAACAAAATTAATCTTCTTCTTATTTAAATTAACGGTGGTCCACCAAGCTTTAAATTAATGGCGGTCCACCAGGTGATTTCGCCAGTGTAAGTGAGAGATTATAGTCAATAAATAACACAGTAAATCAAAATTAACAAAAGTAAAAGCTGGGCATTTTTCAAACGGTCATCTTCCCTCCCCGAAGGTTACCGGAAGCTTTCTTTGTCGAAGACATTTAGCGTTTGAAGTGTGAGCAAGCTTTAACATGTGTCACCGACGCGAGCCGAGCAAGTTCACGAACTTTAAAATCGCGATTTTATAGTTTACGCGTCAGAGGCACTACTTTGAAAATCCAAGTTCGTTGTTACGTTAGCTCCGTCCCTGTCACTCGTCATTCCAGACTAAATCGAAAGAAAGGGATAGAGCTAACGTAACTTTGAACTTCGATTTTCAAAGTCACTGTCACTGACGCGAGCCGAGTGAGTTCGCCATTTTAAAGCTCGACCGTCTATCCCTTTAAGCCGCAGAATTTGAATTGACAAGTATAATTTAACATATATATAAAAATATAATAGCCATATAGAAAATCATTTTACTTTTAAATTTGTCAAAAGCTCATAAAAAGCAAAAAAAGTACCGTAAAACCATACAACTTTGCCCGCTTTTTGCAATTATTGCTATTTTTTTCACGATTATAATAACTTTTTGAATTAAAAGTCTGTACTAATAACACCTTTGGACTCTGTTCTTGGTGTCTGTTATGAATATAATACAAAAATACGCCTTTTTATTGGTGAAAATGCCTCTCAAAGCTGCGGGCCAAAAAAAAAACTTTTTTCCAACATTGCCCACTTTTGTATAAACGCTAATAACTTTGGCATCGACGACTTTATCATCAGGTCCTTAAAAACCTATAATATACATTAACTATGACCTCATTCCATATAATTAAAAGTCTTTTTTGACGTCGGATTCTCCACCTAAATTCGGTGGGCAAAGTTGTGAATCGATTTTGTGACACCTTCATACAAAAATTAAAGTGAATTAGGGTTGTCATTTTTTGATTTTACGCGACTAAGTCGAAACCTAAAGGAGGGTAATGTGTTTAAGTCTGTATAAATGAAGAAAGTCTAATCTTAGCTGTAAGCATCTTTTAAAATATAAATAATAGGCCCATTAAGAATCAGATTTTTATTAATAACATAAAATCAAATTACCTCAGAAATACTTATTCATCATTAAAAAACAATATTTTTACTATACTCGGTTTTTTTGGCACAAAGTACTTTGCCATACAAGTTCTATGCAAGAAACAAATGAGCACCACGTAGTAATTTCTATGGGCAGTACTAAACAAAAAAATGGCGTAACATGTACAATAAACAAATGACATTCTAACAGAAACAACGGTGTGATGTTGCAATATAATCAAAAATAAAATGAATAATCAACAAAACTTAAAAAAACACATTTAAGTAACTTTAACAATATAGAGATCAATTTGAGATCATTATAAAAATAGAAGCTTAGCTTTTAGTACTGTCAGTCAAATATAACACTGTCACAATATAGAGATCAATTTGAGATCATTATAAATTTAATTCCGTTATCACGTCTTGAGTGACAACCCTAACGGTGAAATTGTGCTCGGCAATGTTGCGAGCAGCACTCCCGGAATTAGCATATAACATTGCCCACCGCCATAACTCAGAAATTAATTGAGATACAGTGATGAGTTTTTGTCTGTAGCGATTACTAACTATAGAGTTATAACAGTCAAAAGTACATACCTGTTGGGACGTCGTAGGTGAATTTACCACAGAAGTTTTTTCGCACTTTTTGGCCCACCAAAATACACTACTGTGTTCGCAGCCGTCTGACGAGTGACTAAAGCATGGTGGGGGGTCAGCCGTTACTCGGTCTTGCCAGCGATATGTTTAACTTTCTACCACAGATTGAAAATAAGGTGTGCGTTTGATATTTTTTGATTTATTTCGGTTATATTCAAAAGTGACGACTAGGGCAAAGTTATGTTCAAAGGGCAAAGTTGTAAGGTTTTACGGTAAAGTTTATTATTTTTTAGATTCTGTAAAGCTAGTCTAATAAAAGTGGGACGCCATTCGGAGTAAAATAAGCACCATGGTCCATACTACTGTATTGTTACTGCGTCACGTCCACGTCAAACTCTTCTCTGCTAACCTATTTAGGCCGCCTGCATATGACACGTAAGCACGCACAGCAATATAGCACGCACGCACAGCGATATTATTCTACAAGTGTCTTCCAGACTGAAACCCTACTTTGAAAATTGAAGTTCAAAGTTACGTTAGCTCCTTCTCTTTCTCTCGGATTAGTCTCAATTGACGACTGACAGGGATGGAGCTAACGTAACTTCGAACTTTTATTTTTAAAGTAGGGCCTCTAATACAAACTTCCGATAGTGTGTGGGATCTAGTGTGGATAGTTACGCGGCTTCACGTTCGCGCTTCGTGTCGTTCCGACCCGTCCGGTGTCGGTATTTGCTCTTGCGGGCGAGTGTAGAGTCCGCACAAAATGTATTGCAGACGGGCCTTTAACGGCTCCTTTACATGATGGCCCATCTTGGGACAGCTTACGTAAGAAAGAAAGAAAAGAAAAGAAAAAATCATTTATTCACTACACACATAAGACACACAGAAAAAAGTAAAAACAGAAAACAGCAATAAAAAGAGTAGTGTGTCTTCGCGGCAGTGAATCGGACACTAGCTCAGCATAATGCCGAGGTGCTAAACACCTACAGCGCTGATTTTCAGCCAGCTCCGTTTGTGACAGACGGACGGTACGCTAACGGCCGAACCCTATATTCAAACCGAGGATAGATAAGGCTTACCTCGGGTTAAAATTTGACATTTGCCCATACAAAATGTGTCAAATTTTAATCCGAAGTAAGCCTATCTGTCCGCGGATTGAATATAGGGTTTGGCCGTAAACGAATTATGGTGCGTTCCTATATTTAAAACCGTTGGTAGAGTTGTGACGTCTCGTTAAAATTTGCACATTTTGTACGTAGCAAATGTCATAACGCTACTGCCCGTAAGGAAAACGACTCGTTTCTTGAATATAGGAACCGGGCATAAATAGAGTACGAGACTTACGAGACGTACGAGATTGAGTAATGCATGTACCTAATGCGTAAGAGAGATACAATGCAAGAGAATGTTGTTCGCTCTTACTGATGTGTAAATGCGCGTCTTGTCTTAACGCCATCGTATAGGGGTCATTACGATTGACAGTTAACTTATTTTCAGTTTTGACATATGTTTGACATTTAAGACAAGACATTTGGTTTGTATCGAAAATAATCATGAAATTTGCACTTAATAAAAAGCAAAATGCCTTCATATGTTTACATTGAGGTATAAATACTTAAAAAAATTATTAAAAATACCTTTTTTTTATGAGACAAGGCTAAAGTTTTTCTTCAAAAGTGTAAAATTGTCATGGCACTGAGACATTCGCTGGAGGTGCCGAAAGGCGCCGTCGCCTTAGACGAAATTGAGGCTACTAACTATGTTTGGGAAATTGTATCCGACTGGGAGTCACTTTCGGACACGTAAGAAATTATTCATTCCACTTTTAATTTCAAAATTGTTTCTTAATTCATAACCTAAAACTTACCAAGTAGTTCGATAAAAGCTGAGCTACGATATTTTCATTTTTTTTTTACTTGGGAAGCATTTCCCCGCTTAAAGGGTTTTGTATCCGAACGGTGCCAAAAGGACCCTGTGACCTGTAGAGTATAATTATGTAATATCCTGCGAGTATAACAATTAACCTGAGAAGTAAACAATCACTACAGCTGTGCTTGGTATTGTAAAATAAGGCATGTAATATAAATGTACTTTTGTGTTTCATAATTTTAGGTGGGCTTTACGCTATGGACCTATAGCCCTGGGAGCCGTCAATGCTTTATCTGGAATTATCATTAATGACCATTTTCGAAGAAAACTGAAGCTAGGCAACTATGGGTTTTTCTCTTCAGTCTTACCTATTTCTGTTATGCCAGGATTGTTGACTACTCTGTTTCACAGACATGTATGTTATTATATTGCATTTATTTTTAAAGATAATTTTATATATGACCATGGAAACTAAAAATTCAAAATATTTTGCTAGTTCTTAAAATATATATTTAGAATACTGTACACATATTGGAAGAGAGTTATTTAAACAAAATTGGATGGTAGTTTGATATTTGAGAATTCCCGGGTAAAATAATTAGTATTTATTATTTAATTTAATCTTTATTGCACAAATGGTGGACTTAATGCCTTATGCCATTATCTACCACTCAACCTAATAATCATCAGAAACTAAGAAGTGGTGCATAGAAAAAAAATAAAAGGAAACAAATCAATGTTCTTTGATTTATAAAATAATAATACATTATGCAAAAATTACTAATAAATCAACAAACATACATGACAATCTACACTAATATTATAAAGAGGAAAGATTTGATTGTTTGTTTGCATTGTCTTCTGAAAGTACTGGACCGATTTGAAAACTTCTTTCACCATTACAATCCTACATTATTCCTGAAAAACAGGCTATCTTTTATATTTCTGCGCAGATAGAGTCGCCAGATTTCATCCGGGAACCTTCAATATGGCTCAATTTGTACAAAATAATTACTTGTGAACTGTCAGTTCATTTCAATGTGCTTTTCTTATGATTCAAGTTGTACTCATACACCCCATGGACGGTGATGGGCTGGTGATAGTTGAACCCTGAAGTGGTTGCAGTATGGAGTGTTGACAACCTTTAACCAATTCAACAGGCCAATATTACTGCCTGCCTTTACAGCCTTACAAATGTGACAAACATTTTGGCCTAAAAACAATTTTTCCCTGTTTTCCTGATCAGAATTATGTTGCTACATGGATTTGAACTAGTTATCTTTGTTTACATTTCAGATTGTATCTACTAATATGCTTCTGATGAAGAAAGAGAGTTGTCCTGTTTGCTATGAGCTCAAGTCAGCTGTTATTCAATGGGGCTTCGGAATGGCCTATCCAATGGTCTTAGGGCCAACTTCAGCATTGATGGTATGTTATTAGTAGATTAGATAATCATTATTCTCTTAACTCTCCTTTGGAAGTATCCATTTATTATATCTTCTCTTTTCAGTTTGCCAACAGGTACTCCACATACAGAGTACCCAATCTTTCCGAAGGCCCTAAAGTATTTTTCTCATTTTTGAGCAAAATGACAAGGCCTTTGAAGACAACGCTAGCATATATGGGCGCGTTTCAGTTTGTAATGTCTTCTGTTTTAACTTATTTTGAAATGAAGAACCATATATCTTTAAGAAGAAAAATTGAGGATATTGAACAAAAAGTTTTAGCAAAGCATGGAATGGCTTAGGTTTGTGAAAATGGTTAGTTTAAGTAGGAACTGTTAGTTTGTAAATAAATAAATCATTCAAACATGGTCTTCAAACTACATTGTTATGATTGCGTCACGTAATGGCCACTTCCCAAAATTACCATGTCTTAAAGACCACTTCTCATAATGACCATTCCTATAAAGACCGGTTCCCAGATTGACCACTTCCCAGAAGGGCCATTTCCCAAATCAACCAATTCACAAGTTGCCCACTTCCCAAATTGACCACATTCCTATAAACAAACACATTTCCGAAACACCACTTCCCATAATGACCATTCCTATTAAGACTGGTTCCTAGATTGAACATTTCCTAAAACGTCTACTCCCATATTGACTACTTATTTAGGCCCAGGCCGCACTGGTCAGGCGATAGCGACGTTAGTTAAACAAACACTTTTCAAGCTATATTGGCGGCCGCATTGATTAAGCGACATGCTTATGCATTTTGATTATGTCTCTTTTGGTATTAAAATGTTTAGTAATTCAGTAACGCGTCCGTATTGCATGTTTAGGAACAACGACAAGCGGCGATATTTAGATTTTCGTTAAAGCGACGCATTTCCCGGCGATTTAACAGCGACCAGCAAACAAATGTAAAACACCACGTAAAAGTGCCCGCACTGCAACGTCGCTTGAGCGACAGGTATTTCGTGCGACTAGAGGCGAAAGAGACCCTTCGTGACAAAATCAAATTAGTCGATAATATGGAAGTAGTCGTTTTAGGAAATGGCCCTTCTGGGAAGTGGTCAATCTGGAAACCAGTCTTTATAGGAATGGTCATAATGGGGAATGGTTTTCCAGTTATATGGTCGTTTTGGGAAGTGATCAATGCATGTTCTGGATGGTACGAGAAGGGTCGTTCCAAAATATAGTATGTATGTATGTGTGTTCGTTTATTATAGGAATGTGGTCAATTTGGGAAGTGGGCAACTTGTGAATTGTTCGTTTTAGGAAATGGTCCTTCTGGGAAGTGGTCAATCTGGGAACTGGTCTTTATGGGAATGGGTCATTATGGGAAATTTGTACCAAGTAAATTTATTACTTACCTAGTTCAAGTTTTGTGTACCTTTGTAATATGAACATGTATTTATGGCAATAAGTTAATAACTTAAACCAACATGACACTGGGTAACCGGGTAAAAAGGAAAATACGAGGGGCGGCTGAAAAGTTCTAAGCCTACATGTTTTCGTGTTCAAGGTAGTAGATAGATCATTTAAAAACAAATAATGAAAAGAAAAACATTATTTCATTACTATTATTGTTTCTTGAGATATGCAACGAAAAACAGTGCGTGTTGCAAGGGTGGTTCTGCAAGAAATCAGCTTCGAATAAATTAACCACCCGCCGTATAGTCCAGATTTGGCCCCTAGCGACCATTTTCGGTTCAGTAATTTGAAGAAAAACTTGCGGGGAAAGGGATTTGGAAGTGATGTAGAAATAAAGGCGGCGGTAGAGGAGCATTTTGAAGGCCAAAACAAAGTTTTTTTTTTTACTGTAGGTATTAAAGCATTATAAATAAAATAAAATAATAAATATTAGGGGACAATGTCACACCAATTGACCTAGTCCCAATTTAAGCTCTAGGCTTGTATTATGGGTACTAGACAACGATATAAATACTTATATAGATAAATATATACTTAAATACATAGAAAACATCCATGACTGGAACTAGTAATGGGCCGCGGTAATATTCCCGTTACCAGTAAGTTTCCGTTTGGGAATATTCCCAGTAAGTTTCTAATGTTACCAGTAATATTCCCAAAAGGTGGGAATATACTATACTGGTGATTTATATGAGATTTAATGATTATATAGTTAGTTAAATAAGCAATATGCATAGATATATTCCTTTCTCTTTTACACATATCACCTTTTTTCTCTTTCACACAAACTTCTTATCTGAAATGGCACAAACACAAAGGACTTAGTTTTGCCCTTGACTCGACTCAGTGCACGTGCTTTTTGTGATGATAGTGAAAAATGTGATAATGATTACTAAGCTTAAAAAAAATCGTTTTTCATGAAAAGAGGAAAAACATTTATTCACGCCAAAATTACACAATCTGTATTTTTTTAATTTTGTCATGTATTTATGACAAAATTAAAAAAATACAGTAAAACAAATTCTTAAAACTAAACTTAAAACCTAGTGTTACCTCCCCAAGCCCTAATTACAGCCTCCATGCGATCCTTCATTGACCTCACCAACGTCACGATTCGTTCTTGAGGAATGTCACTTCACTCCTCGACGACGGCGTCCCGAAGCTGTTCAAGGGTAGCAGGGGCAGTATCACGAGACTGCACCCGGCGTTTCAGATCATCCCAAAGGTCTGGCTCTATGGGGTTCAGGTCAGGACTTCTCGCTGGCCACTGCATCACGGGGATCCCAACCTGATCCAGGTAGTCCCGAACAATCAACGCCGTATGAGAGCGGCCGTTGTCGTGCATGAATGTGAATTCAGGCCCGACAAAACCAGCATACGGGACCACGTGGTCCTCCAGGATCTCTGTGATGTACCGATGAGCAGTCAGGGACCCCTGGCCACGTCCACCTCCAGTGCGGGAGACGCACACAAGGTCGGTTTTGCCCTGGATTGAAATTCCGCCCCAGAACATGCAGGATCCTCCTCCGTAGCTGACGGTTTCTCCCTGCCTCCTGTACACTCTTCTACGCCTATCGTTGTAGAAAAGGCATACCCTCGTCTCGTCGGAGAAGAGGACAGACTGAAGTCTGACTCGCCTATGCTCTGCTGTCAATTTGGGGCACGTAGCAGACCTACGAGGCAGGATTTTCTTCTCTCGCAGCCTTCTTCTTACTGTGGAAACGCTCACCGACGTCCTCCGAGCTGTTCGGAGCTGCTGTTGCACCTCAACAGCGTTGGAGAATCGGTTACGCAAACACGTTGACACAATATAGCGGTCATCTCTGTCGGAAGTGAAACGTCGTCTCCCAGATCCATGCTTCCTGATGTAGCCTCCAGTCTCCTGGAACCGCTGGGATACTCGTTTCACCCGGAAACGGCTTATGTTGAGTTGTCGAGCAACATCAACCTGCCGTAGTCCTGATAACAGTAGTGCTACCACTTGAGCTGCTTCTTCTGCCGTGATATCAATTTTTCAGTTTTCTCTTACTGGAGCTGTTCAGGTGTGACTTCTGTGATGTCTGGATAGCAAATTACCCATAATTCATTTTTACCCCCCCCCCCCCCCCCTTTATTCGTGTTCAGGGTGGCACAAGTAGTGAGTCCTCTAATGAGTTTTCCATCACTTTTTTTTAAAGACCCTAACGTGTCGTGATCATTGTTTTTACGAAAAAGAACGATTCGCGTTTTTAAAGTTGATTAACTGTGCTTTCAAATGATACTAATATTGGTAGGGTACAATAAATAAGTTAAGAGCTTTATTAGCTTGAAATCAAAATTTCAAAAGGTGCGATTTTTTTGACGCCGTGTGTATTTGTATAATTAAACTGATTTTCCGACATTTTCTTTCATTCCGATCGAAACTAAGATGTTTTTACCGTGATTTAAAGTGTACTTGGCCATAATTACACGATGGGAATATTCCCAGTAACATTGGAAAAATACCTGGTAATTTTGGGAATATTCCCGGTAACATTGGGAATTTACTTTCTGGGGGGGAGCTCCGTATTTTTTTTTATTCTAAATTGTTCCTATGTTCACCAAATAAGCATAAAACACAAAAAAAATATTACTTTATAATTCAGTTTTTCTATATTTCCCTAAATTTCCAATACTTGGAAATATTACTGGTAACATTACTGGGAATATTCCCGCCATGGGAATATTCCCGGTAACGACCCATCACTAACTGGAACAAATATTCGCGCTCATCACACAAATATCTGCCCTTATCGGGATTTGAACCCAGGACCGCTAGCTTCGTAGGCAGGGTCACTACCAACTAGGCCAGCGCTAGTCTCATTATATAGAAATTGTAAGAAATGCATCGAGTTAGGGGGGGTGGGGGGGGACTATATCGAAATATAAATATAACTTTAATAATCTAACATTATTTTTTCTATCTTTAGGCTTGGCACTTTTAGCCGCCCCTCGTATTGTGCACCTTTCTTAAGTAAATAAAAAGAGAACATGATTTTAGTAACCTATTTTAATTCAAAATACTAGATACAAAATATGCACACAACAGGATGAATACTTACACTGATGAACACATGGGAAACTCCCCTTACACTAAATACTTACATTATTGCTTCGAATATAAAACTCTTAAGGTTTGAAATGAATATTTACTATTTTCACCCGTTCCGTTCAGTTTTATTTCGTAGTAAATGGTAAAACACCTAAATATTGGCATCCAAAATACGAATTGGTGGGTAATTGAGATCCTACTGATTGTAGAACTATCTATCACCGCTATAGCTTAATCTCTTAACTGAAATAAAGTTTATGGTGCTAAAGATCGCTACAGTACCAAAAGTGGTTTACCCTACTTTGAAGCCTGAATATTGTTGTTCGGTGTATCGCGTTTTTATATTGCTGGACCACAGATTTGTAGGTTGGTAGCACGTAGTAAATAAATGTTTTTTTCTTGTAGTGGGTTAACGCCTGCGCTACGTACTTGTCTGGCCCACAACACAAATGCAGAAACCGCGCATAGACAAAAAAAACTGGCATGAAGAGGTGAATTGCGGGTGCCTCGAATCCGCTTCATAGAAAAGCCCTGACCTCCTCCTGGCCTCTTTTTGGCGCCCCTTTTTCAATAATAATTAAAAAGTAACGAAATGCCTATCGATTTAATAAAAGAACCGTCCAAGACAGAACCGAAATCGCGCTCTAAGAGTCACGAATCACATGATTCATGACATGAATACAGTTTAGTTCCTGGTCTGATGTGAACATACGCCATTCATGAATCAAATTTGGATATAACTTTGCATACGGCAGTGAGTAGGTATTAGACGTACAACGATGAATGAACTCTTGTATAGGGACAGGGATCCTATTGATATAAAAAATATTATAAAAGCACATTAAATAACAAAAGAGGGTTCGGTCTCCCTGTTTAACAAGTTTGTGCTCCCTGTTTAAATAGTAGGTACCCGAGGGGTCGATACAACAATTTAATGCTGCTGAAGTCGTAGGCAAAGTTTTTCAATAAACGTGAAAAGATAACCGTTTATGCAACACTCGGTGCGCAGGACAACTTGTACCTATTGGTTCTTTTCTTGAAAATATGCGAGCAAGTAAATATACAGCAGCGGTGAAAACGGTGAAAACCGTCTTCCTTGTTCCCGATAAAAAAACAACCGTGACATACAAAATCGTAACGGCTTTATTATTGAACTCTTAATGCTAAAACAGTCTAAAAGTACGATATTGAAAGGCGCTCGATCTGCAGGTTACGTCAATTTTGGATTTCGGGATTTGTTAACGTTCGCAGAATGCATCTAGGCCCACCACAAGCACTACTTTCTACTTACGAAGGTACTTAAATAGGACAATTTAGATAAAAGCTTGTTCGGAAATAATTCTCTTTATTGTATGAGAATGAGGTGTCCCTATTTTGCTTTCGAAAAAAAACCTATCCACAAAAATGAAGAAGTCGGCACACAGACCTCTAGTACCCTTACCATGAGTTACAATTACAATTAACGTGCTCGCTAGCGAAACGGATGCTCTGTCTCTCACAGTATTCTTATAGAGTGCGAGGGACATAGAGCATTCAACTCGCTAGCGATTACGGTCATTGTAACTCATGGTGAGGGTACTGTACTGATGATGAGTGGCATTACGACCAATACCTCAGATCTAGTATACAATAAACAAATCAATATTTAGCTCGGTTGTAAACACTTTGTATTACGTCCTCTGGCCGTCTCCAAGGATTTTACGGTTGAGGATAAAACATAAAACAACGCCTGTGTTGTAAAGTATTGCTCTAGAGTAGATCGGGACACCTCAAAAGATTCGTACTGGACTCGTACATTCTGGAACCCACCGAACTGTAGGCATGATAAAAAAAAGAAGGCCGACCAATGCATGCACAATGGTTCTATTATGGCTGTGTTTTATCGAAGAGGATAAACGTGGGCATGTGCCCGCGACTTCTTTGTAGCGCGGATCTCCCTTTCTATGTCGTCTGTAACGATAGAGACGCACTGAACGACAAGAGAGGAACACCAACTTTACTTAGTAGTACTGTATGAAAGTGAGAGAGTGAAGGATGCTTTATACGCATCGATAAACACGGCTATAATAAAATAGCTTACACCGGTTCACCTGTTTAAACCGTTACTCTAGTGTAAGCCCTTTGATAAGGCATTGGCATATGGGGCCAAAAACTGATTTATTTTTATTTTTAGCTAGGCTTTTTTGTTTAAACTTTTGGAAAATCTAAAAAAGAATACCGTGGGAAATATATTCCCTCTGCCTCATAACCAGGGATCGGAAATTCGGATCGATATTTACCTATACTTTCGCACCGGCTTTGTTGTTCAGTTGTATGGAGGCGGACTCAATCATAGAATTCATTACTAAAATTTCTGGGATTTCAAAATAATAAATTGCACCGGCATTAATTCATAATCAACTATTTATATTAACTGTTTGAAGTTATTTTTCATGTATAGATTTACCAAATATTATTTAATTTACCTGTTACTCATTAACCTAACGAATTTATAGGAGCAAAAATGAATGTTTTATCCTACATGTAAAGTAACTATTATATTAACATTTTGTTGAATCCCAGAATCCCGGAACTTATATTATTAAAATAATATTTTTAAGAAGCCGACGCCATGTTTGCCTTTCTTATTCCGGGATTTTGCCAACTTTAGGTAAATATCGATCCGAATTGCCGATCCCTGCTCATAACGGATAACATACTCTTAACGACACATTATAACATAATCTATGAACAATAAGTAACATTGTTTACCATAATGTAATATTTTTTTGATGATTTCATAATTATTTACTTTTTTTATAATTTTCTCATTAAAACCAATGCGATACATGAGTAATACTCTACAACAATGTCGCTATTCCACTGCACCGCGAGCGACGCACGCACTCGCTACACACGTTAGCCATGTGGACAATTTTAGGCGTAGGTTAAGCACTTAAGTAAAGGCCCTCTGGCTACATGCAAGTTGTGTACAAAACTAATATGGAATTTACGTCAAATTTCAAACATAGAATGTCGAACGGTCTATATCTACAGATGTTTTACAATTACAAATACACGCAAGAGGACTTTTACTTAAGTTTTTTACCTATACCTACATAGAATTTCGTTATGTTATGAAGCGATTATGCATCGTTTGCGTGCGTAGCGTGCTGCGTTGTGGGGTTCCGACTTAAAACAACTTTAGCTTACATTGCAACATTCATAGCATAAGAATTGCACCTTATATGATAATTATCAGTATTATCACCTAGGTTCTTGTAAGTACTCTAAATACAACTCTCCAGATACGTATTTAAAAATAAGTTGCGGATGAGACTCGTCGATTGATAATTCCGAATGGTAACTTTAGCATTCGGGTATACCGTAAATCACTAAAGGCACAATTTCGGCAACTATATTAATATCTTAGATGTAATCAAAACAAGATGAAAAAGACTTAGAAGTTGGGCGACGTCGGGCTTACTTTTAGAATCTCTGTATTGTTAGTATTATGCCATCCCATTTTTGTCTACTTAGTTCTATAGATGGCCTTTCAGAATTGATGCATTTTTGACAGCACTTTATCTGTTAGTCTTTTAAAATTTTCGAAATTATTTGTGCGCCGGAAATAAACATACCTATATATTTATTTAATAAAAAAATATGATTAATTGTTACCTTTAGTATTTAAAAAAATTGCTTAAGAGCCCTCTTACAAAAGCTATGCTGGCAACGACGTATTTTTTCGTTTTACTTGATTATTGAGTGAAATCGAGTTAAATTTTCAAATGTAGTAAAATATACCCTGTGCGTGTGGTGCTCTACAGGTGTTTAATGTAGAGTTTGGATAATTATCCAGGAAGCATATTCAAACTCATCCCTATGACTTACGTAAAAAAATATGCATTACGCCTTTATACCGAATTGAACACTGATTCCAGAAAAATAAATCGATTAGCTCCCAAATATCCGATCTCTGGTTAAATATGTTCGTCGTTATTGTTTTTTTTTACATAGCTTTCAAACATTAACATATTTTTATTATATTACGTAATACAGTTTTAGCTCCCATTATAGAAAATATTTCATTACACAAACACCAATACATAATTATTTATTTACTGGTCAATGTGTTATGTAAGTTTTTCTGAAAAAAATGTTTTCTTTACTTGTACCGTTTGTGCCCAAATAAACATTAAACATTAAGCACAAGGTTAACAGACCAAGTACCTGCATTAGAATTTAGCTCAATTTCGGCATAGTAATCAAGGGGGGGAAATCGTAAACATGAGACAATAATCCCCTCGCCGGTTTTGTAAGAGTGATCAATGATCATATAAGTGCGGCAGTCGAACCAGCCTTTTACAGCAGTAAAATTAACTCTTATTGCAGTTATTGAACTACCTACTCCTTACAATATATTCAAGGCAGAACGTAGTGTTGCACTTCACTTACGTCCAAAACTTCATTGAGACTAGCATATTAGATATGGATGGATTTTTGTATTTTCAGTAGAGCTGAACAAGACATAGATTGAATAGCTGTAAGTGATTAATAAAATCATTTATCTGAATAAAAGATTAATGCTACCAATTGGGTTAATGAACATACGGTAACAATATTATCGTTATTTTATAACAGTACCGCTATTCAGTCTCTTGCCGTACCGTAAATAGGTAGATTAGTGTAGGTACGTTCCATTTGTTCCACAGAACTAAGTTCTACTGTTAGGTTAGGACTTAATGAATATATCTGTAAAAGATCAACACGCAAACGCGCAACTAAAAACTTGTATATTTTTTGGAACAAAATCAACGTACCAGTTAACTTTTTCATCGCCATTAATTATTGATATATTCACGTCACAGGGTCACCGCTAATAACGCATTTATTCCGTCACAGTTGATTGCATAAAAATAAACCTTCGCACAATTTCACTGTACCAGACTGATGAGCAGGGGTCGGACTTTTGGTGCCGATAACGTCAATTTGCATACAGGATGATTAAAAATGAAAGACTACTATTGAAAGGTTGAAATTTGGTTCGAGTATCGCCGAACAAGAACAAAAATGATCGAGTAATATTATGATATCATTACAGTTTTATCAACCAATTTTTAGAGTTGTTGGTAATTCTGTAGCTCTGCCTACCCCACTCTGGGAATGAAGGCGTGAGTTTATGTATGTATGTATGTAATATCAATAGAACACTATTTTTATGATGTAATAAAAAATTGTATGATTAAATTGTCATAAATACCTACTATTCCGGTATCGACATTCATAAAAGAAAATTGACCAACTTTAGTAATAAAAAAGTGATTGAGTGAGTGATTGGTTGAAAAAAAAATGGTCTGTATTTTGACTGCGATTAAGTTGTATTTTTAACTCAAATAATGTCCGCTTTTTATCATGATTTATTTATTTGTACCTGTTAATACCTAAACACATCCGTAATAAAAACAGAGCATCCTGTGTGTAAAATTACGTCATTTTGACGTCATCGGCACGATAAGTCCGACCCCTGCTGATGAGTAAGAGCGATGTCAGACGACCGTTGCCAGTGCGTTGCGTCTACGCAACGCTGTGATTTCAACAGAGCGACGCAAGTGTTTCCAGTCAACTTTCCACGCATCGTGTGGCATGTCAATGCAGCGGCGATGACGCAACGCACAGGCAACGCTCGTGTGGCATCCCTCTAACAGTGACGTTATGGATCAAATCTATTAAGGGATAGGGTTCCATTTTCCCGATTTTACATACCATACTACCACGTTTTTTAGCCGTCACCGGCGTAAGTGACGATTTTTGTATTTAGCATAGCGTTGCCAAGGTTTATAGCTTCACATCTACTCTTGTGGCCCTGCCGCAACGGTTGTATAAAGACTGTTGGACATTAGTCATTAGTAGATGTAGAGATTTTCCTAGCACGAACGACGTGTTGTTAGTGCTTGACACAATAAAAACATCGATAATCCTGCTATCGATAACCACTACTTCAACGTCATAGAGGAAATAATTGTACATCATTATAATATAGTTATTAAAGAAAATAATCAAAATTAAAGCTCATTGAAGTGCCTAATAAGAAAATAGCAAAATCATTTCAATAAGGAAAAAAATACAATCATTATGTCATATTATATATAACAATGTGGTGCGTTTTAAAAAGTAAGATAAGAATAATAAGTTAATAACAAAACTTTCAATTTATTAATATTTTAGGCACATACCTACTTCAATGAAAATAGCTCGATGACATTGAAGTGGACTTATCGATAACAAGATGGTCGATGTTTTTATTGTGTCAAGCACTAACAACACGTCGTTCGTGCTAGGAAAATCTCTAGGTCTAGTCATTAGCATTACTGATTGATTTCGCTCCCAATAAACCAGTTGTATAATCGGGTATGCCCCATTAGTTCCACGGAACTTCACGTTTTGTATTAAGCTATGACGTAATGTTTAATAGAAAATTCGTAGTTCCATAGAACAAATGGGACATGCGATTAGAATCGCCAGCGGCTCTTACACTGTTTTTATTACCTTTCTCATCACGATCACATCTAAGTACCTACCTACCAACCAAATGCCCTTTCTGCTAAGCCCCATGGTAAGGTAATACCCGTGAGGTCAGCATCTTAAACAGCTATACAGCATCTTAAGTATAAATATATGGATAAGAATATATGGACCTGGTCTGAAATAAATCATTTGAATTTGAATTTAGTACCTTGCACTTTTAACGCGGTCTGTTAAAACGCTAGGTTAACTAAGCAGGTGGACCACGACCGGCGACTGGTTTATACGTGTAAGTACTTGACATATGTGTCATACAGGAGGAAGAGAATTCTGAGTTTGGCCACGAGGAATCGCATTTCGGCAAATCAGTTTGGCTACGAGGAAAAGTTATTTATATTTTAAATGCGACAGTGTTAGTTCCAATTTCAAGGTTCAAAGCGTACACGTTCGCTACAAAATGTTTCCAGTACACAGAGCCCTGAGGCCCCGCATACATTAGACAGACATTCGATAATAACTCTTGTTGCTATATAAATAATGTCATCTCGGACTTACAGAGACTTTCAGCGTGGTATACATATGTATACATAGAGTAGTACCACAAATCACTACATAGTATAAAACAAAGTCGCTGGCGCTGTCTGTCCCTATGTATGCTTAAATCTTTAAAACTACGCAACGGATTTTGATGCGGTTTTTTTAAATAGATAGAGTGATTCTTAAGGAAGGTTTATATGTATAATACATTCCATGCGGGCGAAGCCGCGGGCGGGTCGCTAGTGTAAGTTAAAACGATGAACCTGAGCAGTTTTTTTTTTTTAGAAGGCGCGAAAACGTTTTTTTCGCTTTATAAGGCTATTGGTCAAATGGTTGGCAGCCATTGCGGCGATGCCATTTTATTGTTGTCATTCTAGTTTAGATGTCATTAGATATTCTACTATAAATGTAACACAACAAGGTCTGTATTGAATTGAAGTTTACGTTCATTTATCGTCGGCATTAGTCAGCACCAGTCTGCGTGGACGAAGATTGCCAACGTAACTTATATTGTGGTTAAATTACTGTAGTCTCCAGCTATAATTATACGTTCCAACACGGGACGCAAAATTATCTGACACATCTTTATTGCTAGAGGTATAAGCGTGTCAGATATTTTACGCCCAATGTCACGGGGATTTTTCAGCGTTTCAGATGGAAATAATAATTTAGATTGTTTAGTACGATAAATACATTCCATAGATCCATATTTAGTTTGTTAAAGGCGTTGAAATTATACGGTTATAAGTACAGTATAAATATTTATGATGCTGACCGTACGGAACCTTACCAAAACAGGGCTGAGATTTTACACGGTAAAATCTTATAGCTTTTGACGTGTTTCCCTATTGTCAACGTTTTGGCAGCTCTTATTTACTTGACAGTAATGGAGGCCAAGTTGAAAACAATACGAACAAGTCAAAAGTTACTTGCCGAGAACAAAAAGGCCCTGAGGCCCCAGACAAGATGCATTACGCCAACTCGCTTTTCTATTCGTTTCGTTTTTAAACCAATCGCTTCACTTGTAGATGACGTGATACGAAAAGTCACGTGATCTAGCAGTGACGCGATTGGTTTAAAAAAGAAACGAATAGAAAAGCGAGTTGGCGTAATGCATCTTGTCTGGGGCCCCTGGTGTAGGTATACTGTCGAGAGTAAAGATATATTAATATGTTCAAAAATTATAAATTACGGATGCAACTGTTAGGTATTACAGTGGCAATAATACTAATATACTAACGTTACCAACTTTGCGTCTGTCTATAGTTATTTTACTCTTGCCTTTACCAACACAAAACAAACAAAAAAAAAAAAAAAACAAAAACAAAACAAAAATTTAATGCTAAAAATAAGTTTTCATCGATTAAAAAGAAGTTGGTCCGCCTAATCGAAACTTGCTAGGTATGGTAGTCAGTAAAATAATTTAGTTTTTTACTTATTGAAAATCCTTCAGTCTTTAGTTTGACAAAAAAGGTACCTAGTTATTTGATAGGTTTCATATATAAAATAATAATCTAAACAATAACGCTCCATGTGTATGTACAGGAAAAAAGGATTGAAGTTATCAACTATGTAAAATCTGCGATGGTTCGCCCAGACAGACCAACTCTTCTCAGTTTCGAGTGCCCCTTTTGTAGCGTCTGATGTTAATACCCCAAAGGCAGGGTTTTGCACAAAAAGCTCGGCTCTTCAGTCTATGAGGTGCATGACAAGATAAACAAATTAATGTGATATGACGATACTGTCTTCTTTACAAGCATCATTTTATTGCAGTACATCTATATTCTATCCTTTAGGATATAGTAATAACCCTATCAAACGAGACAAAACTATTTTCACTGCGATATAACCACGTATTTCTTAATTTATTATAACCAAAACAATAAGTATACAAAAATATTAAATAACTACAAAAGAAAAACATCTTGATGCACAATGTGCGTGCAGTGTGAAAATTTTCAGTCAGCAAGCCACGACCGCGATATTTGTGCCGCGAACGCCCAGACGTCGTCGAGTATATTATTCATGATGGCCAAAGGGTCAACCTAAAAGAATAGAATATAGATCCATGCCATAAGTTCCAATTCATTCACTCCAAAACAAATGCCTGTACAACGAGAATGATTTCAAGTCTTGTATTTTTTCATCCAACATCACTTAATATCTACTAAGCACATATGTATGTAATTGGTGTTATATCCTCCTAAAAGGAATGTAGTTGGCAGTGTTAATTAATAATATTTAAGACACGATTTGCGTTTCAGTTTGAGCATAATCCTAAGATCATGTCACTAGCTGATAACTCAAAGCACTAGATGTACACTTAAAAACTAACTTATTTATAAAACTACAGCCACTTTGCCCACTGATCGTGTGTGTTAGTTTGCGGACACAGCTCTCCGGCCGGTGTCCCGGGGTCGAGTGCTAGCAACGTTGGGCGACGTAGTCGTTGTAGCTAGCAGAGATCTCTTCGGACTGGTAGCGCGTCAGTTTGATACTGCGGCGCATGTCGCCCGTTATGACAGCCTTGTACCCGCCCTTTCGAAGCAACGAGTCGATTGTTTGAATTTGGTCCCAACCTTAAAAACGAAAAAAATGGGTTAATTATTACAGTGTATGTGTATGTCTAAAGGTTTCCAGCGGGTAGGCGAGGCGGGACGAGACGATAATTGAAATGTATATGGCTAAAATTCAAATCTCTCCTAGCCCATCTTTAGTGGAAATAGTATGGATTGGAGGATTTTCGAGGATGTGCGATAGGACAGGACAGGAGGAGTGTAATAACGGAAACCAGATTCTAACGATATGGATCGCGTGGTATCGCGCTGGCTTGCATTTTTGGGACTAGCTTTTGCTGCGGGCGTTACTTTTTTTCCAGTCTTTATCGGCTTATCAAGAGCAAACTAATGAGTTTTAACACGGTGCGTCTACGTAAAGTAAAGCGGAGATCCTATCGCCCGACTCCATCATCAGATCAGCTCTTTGATACCATAACATCAGGGCCGGATTAACCATGTCAGGGGCCCGTAGGCAATACAATTCTCGGGGCTTGCGGAGTTGCCTAACCCGCCTTATGGATAATCCGGCCCTGCATAACATTACATTGTCACCAGGGGCCTGTTTTATAAAGCTAAAAATAACAATTTACAGGTTACAAGTTTCCATTTGACACAACCTCGACCAATCACGACCAGCCATTTGAGCAGTGTTGCCAGTTTAGACCTGTAAAATTGTTACTTTGTATAAAACGTGCCCCAGGTTTACATTCCAAACTTCTGCCCATTTTCATTAATGGGAACTGATTCAAAATCGACTTGCAAATTCTGAAGGGGAGAACTTAAATGCATACCTACGAATAATGAAGTTAAACAAAAGCTTGTAATTAGTAAACATAATAGTTTGTCTGTTACCTTGCTCTGTAGCAACTTGAGGTAAATATGTAGCAGTTCTCTTAGACCCCCTTTCACTAATAAATTCAATCCGGATTCCGTGCTTCCCGAGCTTCCAGTCCAGGAAGTGTTCAGCTTCCTCAAAGTGCTGCAGGATGGAAACTGACACTGTCAGTCGGGGCACTTCCTCCCTTGTGATAGGGCTGAATCGAGAGTCCTTTAAGGCACTCGTTATCGCATACTCGCGAAGTCCTTAAAAAAGGAAAAAGATTTTATAAGCATTGTGCTACATGGTGATTTGATTCAGATGTTGTTATTACAGTTGGGAAGGGAAATAAATAGCAGTCTGTATAAAACACAGGGTTATGGAAACCTCATCTAAGCAATCATTAACCCTTAATCAAACGGGACAATTTTTAGAAGATAAAGGTTTATAAACTTTATTATGACACAAACTAAAAACAGAAAAATAAATTAAAACCATAAAATAAAGGGGGAAATAGTTTCCCAATATTTGATTAAGGGTCATGGAAGTTATGCAGTATAAACGGGGTGTCCCAAAACTTGAGGTATTTTTTTACGGAATTAGAAAGCCGTTATCTTACCGGTTCCGAATATAGTTTTAACTTTTCAATCTAGTTTAGATTTTTTAATGATACTGGTAAAGAACGCTACCTTGCTAGCTAGCTATAATTTGTAGTTATAAAACGTGATATTCAATCTTCAATAACGATGCAAAGTATTGAATTAGGCACAGCATAATTGCAAAAAAGTAAGCTTTTAAAGCATTTCTCATTTAACATTCAACAACTATGACTCAAAAAGTTGTTACAGAATTATCAACAAGTTATTAGAGTTGTTGTTAATTCTGTAGCTCTGCCTACCCCACTCTGGGAATGAAGGCGTGAGTTTATGTATGTATGCTATGACTCATAGTACTGGAAAAAAATGCTCTAGACTAAGGTGGCATGTTGTCTCGAAAGATGATTTCGAAATCGTAATTAACTGCGCCAACTTTCGAGGCAACATGCCACCCTAAGGCAATAGGCTACCCTAAAGCTTTTTATTTTACTACAAAGAGTCAAAGTTGTTTAATTAAATTCGAGGTTGAGAAAGTATGGATTTATTTTAAACTAGCGACCCGCCCGCGGCTTCGCCCGCATGGAATGTATTATACATATAAACCTTCCTTAAGAATCACTCTATCTATTAAAAAAAACCGCATCAAAATCCGTTGCGTAGTTTTAAAGATTTAAGCATACATAGGGACAGACAGCGCAAGCGACTTTGTTTTATACTATGTAGTGATGGGTTGATATTCTGGAATTATGGTGTAATTTAATACATTTCTACGTTATTGGGAATTGGATATCAAGTTTTAGAATCCCAAATTGAGCTCAAAGGTGTACCGCAAGGTAGCGTTGCTTACTGGTATAATTAAAACCGGAATGACTCCTAAACTAATAAACAATGCTTTCTTATTCCTTAATATTTACGTCAAGTTCTGAGACTCCCCGTATCCCTATAAGGTCAGGTTTTATAAAAGTATTTAAAATCCTATTTAATCCTTATTGTAAATATACAAACGTGTTATATCATATGAATTATTGGTTTATTTATTGCTTATTAGAAAACAAACGAGTTGACACATTTAGTTAGATTAATAAAAAATAAATACTATTAGACCCAGTTTACTTAATGAACACTAGACACAGCCCAATACTAAATACACGAAGAAGGCATTATTAAATACAAGCAAATACTTAGTATGTAAACATGCACACTATACAGCATTTAAATTAAGTAGCACGAAGAACTATTATTTGAAAGCATAATTTAAGTTGCTTAATGTACAATAAAGCAAGCATGATCAAATTTTCTAATTGTTATTTGGTGATGATTTTTAGTAGGTATAAATAAATACTTTATTTGCCGTATCTCAAGGACAAACGAAGTCTACTTAGTCGCGATAGTTTTCGTTTTAAATTCGTTATAGGTTTCATGTGATGTAGATTGACTGTAGGGGTAGGGACACGTACCTAGCTCGAGCGAAAATAACACTTTTAGAGTTCAATGTATCCTAAACGACCCCCCAAATCTTGAAATTTATAATGTCATACACATATATTTTTTTACTGCTATCTATATGTCACACGATGTAGCAAAGTATGAAATTGCTTTACATGTAAGGGAGGTACCCTAAGAGTGCGGCTCCACTGAGGCGGAGACGAGAGGAGCGGAGCGGAGCTGTGCCAATATTAACCAATGGAATCTAAACTAACGTGCGCAAGGCGCGCTCGACGTGACCGCATGCGCCTTTTATTGGTTAATATTGGCACAGCTCCGCTCCGCTCCTCTCGTCTCCGCCTCAGTGGAGCCGCACCCTAAGGATTCGTTTTAACTTATTTCATCATTGATCTTAGTGCGTGGTGCGAATCTATACATGCCTACTAAATATCAGGTAATTTTGATAGTTCCCGAGAAAGAGTGAGTGTGACATACCTACAGACAGACAGACAGGCGGACATGGCAAAACTATAAGAGTTTTTAGCTTGACTTTGGAACCGGATTAAATCAATTCAATAGTTTACAGACAGTTTACAGCTCTAGGCGATTACGGATAAACTATGACTTTAACCTCGTAAGCAGGGCTTGGGAACGGTTCGAAAAATACCGGTTTAGTTATGGTTCTTAACCAGGTTTTTCGTAAACGCTCGCTCGGCGCGGAATCGATTCCTCTGGGATTGACCTGGTATTTTCGGTGACTAAAATGATAAGGCCGGCTTGACTACACGCTGAGCAAGTGAAAATGTAACTAAAGAGCTAGCTAATAGGGTAGGAAAGACGAGAAAACGATGGCGCGTGTTGGGCGGTGCGAACAAATTAGCGAGCGAAAATTGATTAGAACCAAAACAATATAGATTCTGTTTGAGCGGGATGGAAATTAAAAAGCTCTGTTTAAATTGAATGACGTTTCTGAAGAGCCAGGTTTCCGAGCCCTGCTCGTAAGATCCAATACCCAAACGTTTTGTATTTGCCGGTTAAAAGCGGATGCCGGTGATGCCAAGATAATTCACACGAGGAACCCGAAGGGTCAGGGATAAATAGGCCCCGTCATACTAGTGAAAGTTATCATGATAATGGGATAATATTTTATAATGCACAACGTTCTTAATTTTTCGTAGGCATGATGTCGTAACCATGCAACTATAATTTATTTAATTTAAATACTATTTTGTGCTAAATTTAAATAATGCACAAAAGGCCTTAATGCTACAAGCATTCTCTGCCAATCAACCTTAACCCTTAATAAGGCAGAGGCAATATATTTACCACATATCAATAAACTGAAATTTGACTTTACTACCTACATTTTATGATACAATTTTAATTGTATTTTCCCGAAAAATAACTTCATGTATTTTTACTCTTTAGAGACTTGCGATTCCATTACTGTATTTGATGTTGGTCTAGTATTTTTAGTTAACGAGGCCCTATTAAGGGTTAAAGTGAAACAGAAAACAAAAAGTAGGTAGGTGCAATAAAATTACAATCCTTTCCCTTAACAAAATCTGGAAAAAATATTTAACTAGGTATTATTTGATTTTATTATTTTACCTATTTACATATAAATTAAATATACAGGGTTTTTTGGTCGCTAGGTACAAAGCTTTAGGGCGTGATAGCTGAGGTATTCGGTAGTTTTTTTAATTTAAGTATTTTACATAAAATACCCGGAATTTGATATTTACGTGTAAATAATGCCCCAATAAGTGTTATCTTGTAAACAAAATAATTTATTTTTGATAATTTAATTTCTATTAGACCATTTTAAACGAATTTTAAGCGACTTTGTTGTAATAAAAACAAAATGGAGTAATTCGAAATTATTAAAAATGTTCTTTATTTTCTTTTATGTTTCTCTTTTTAGTTAGTACTAGTAGTAGTTACAGCTAAAATATATTACTGCAATGGAATTCAGCTTGGCACCCTTAATAGACAATCAAGTACTTAGACTAGAAGGAATAATAGTATGAAGATAAAACCGTGTTGTTGACAGTGTGGTCACCCTATTAATAAGAAATCCCGCGAGTGCTCCCTTCACTGTCGCATGGGTGACCATGATTTACTAAATTATTGTATTTTTAAGGCTAAATTATATACAAAAAATGCTTTTGTTTCGTGTAACTAATAGTTTTGAAATCAGTATCAATAACAGATTCAGAGAAAGTGATTTCTAATTACGTCTCCTATTTCATTCACCTGTATAATAACAATAACAGTAAGTATTATAGACAAATCTAATAAAAACAAAAAATACCCAATTGCATGTTTTAATGCTGTTATAACATATATTCTTGTGCATCATGTCCAAAACAAGTCCACAATTGAGTCTGGCTTTCGTGCAATTGAGATAAAATAAATGAATAATTTAGCTAATTTTTCAATTTCCATACAACAGATAAATTTTAGTTTAGCCGTGTTCTTTTCTTTCATATGACGAAGATAAGAAAAGGGTTGATTACTAATATAATCTAGTGGTAACTTAGTGGACCATGTTGTCCCCAGTTTTGTATGAAAATAGTGGTATGTACCCTAAGTTACTAGCATTTTACGCAAAAATGTTATGGTGGTTTGGATAGTTAATTTTCACTTGTACTAACAATGAATCTATTGATTAAAAAATACAGTTTATTCCGGGCTGTGGTTTAACAGTGTTGTATAATTAAGACATACTAAAATGTACAAAGAATAGTTGATTGACCCCCATACTGTCCCAAATAAAAAATAAAAACTTGATGCCTAAAATATTTCTTTGTGTTGATTGGTTAGTCTTATCTTATTTTACAGATGGGTCATTTCGGATGATCTTGACCCAATTAACACCCACCCACTCAGCTATTGAAATGTGCAGGTTTCCCCATGATAGTTTTTCAAAAATCAATAATGGGTTTGCATTTGACCTGTCTGACCTGATGTTAAGTGATGATGAGGTCGAGGGTGGTACATAGTACAAGCTTACCCATTTTACCTCACATTTTTCCTTCACAGTAGTAAGACCATTAGCTAATTTACATAAGTTAGAAAAACTCATTGGTAGATAGTGACAGTGGGGGTCAAACTCTGTACCTTAAGGTCATGAGTAACTCCTTAAACCACTGGGCCACTAGCACTTTGTTTTTGAAAGGAAAGTAGGTAAAGCATTATAATAAAATGTTTTTGCAAACAAACCCTACTAGTCCAATCAATAAAATTTTACTAATATTAAAAGTGAAGGAGGTTGATTTATGTGCTTTTCAAATTGTATTTCAAGATGGCTAAGGCCTGATTATAAATCAAATCCTTGTTAAAGTTCTAGAAGAAAAATAAACATAATTACTGCAATAATATTTATCCTGATCAAATAAGACACCTACATCTAAGAACCCTTAGGAAATGTTTGTTAGGTTTGTCCAGTTTATTTTTTACCAGAATGCAGATGCATGGCATTGAATGTCCCAATGCAGCCACGAAGACGATGCTCCTTCCCAATCTTCCAAGTCACAAACAAAGGGCTGAAACAACAATTCGTGTTCAACATATTATGCAATTAATTATTGCTTAACCCACATTTTCTGACCAAAGAACATATAATTATTAAAGTGAAAGTTGTTTTACGGCCGAACCCTATATTCAATCTGAGGATAGATAAGGCTTACCTCGGGTTAAAATTTGACATTTGCCCTTTCAAAATGTGTCAATTTTTACTCCGAAGTAAGCCTATCTGTCCGCGGATTGAATATAGGGTTTGGCCGTTAATCAATAAACAGTAAACATAAGCAACTACACAATTGTATGAAAAAAGTAATAATTATTTATAAATTGGTTGCCTCATAAATTGACTTACATTCCGCAGACAAAGCAGCTTCTGTTGCGATGAGACAAAATATTAAATAGCCCAGCAAATTTAGGATGTTAATAGATAACGCACGAAGTTGTTAACTGAGAATAAATGCGTTTGATACTTACAAGGCATCGTTAGAGAAATTCGGAGTTTGCGGAGGGTCCATACTGTGTAACTGACAATATAAAACATCGAAACAAAAGTAACACATATCAGGAATAGCCACTGATTCTTGATACCCATTTAAAGGTCGCTCTATGCTATTACTATACGAATTATTCAACTTCTGTTTCTTAGTACCACAACACACTGAAGACATGATTACTGTAATTGAATTTAAGACTTCCTAAATAATAGTTTAATTAGTAAGTGCGGTCACGAAAAACTCATCGAAACGAAATAGCACTTCGTTCGCTGGCTCCTAAGCTCCTTTCTTTCTTCTGAGTAGTTTTTTTTTGGGGTTGACGGTAGCCAGCCACAGAATAAGTAGGGATTCCGAACAGGTCAATCTACTGGCAACCCAACGGACCCAACCGTCATCGTTCATGAAGGCCAGCAAGAGCCAGCAATATTCTTTAGTGGAGCTACATACATCATACTATTCTATACATGCCGTCAAGACGTACGGTCTTGCATCAATCTAAATAAATTTATGGCGATGTTCTGTTGTCCCTCAACCTTGAAAAGATTTTATAAAGTAACGCATGCCTCAGGATGGGTCACATCTACGGGCCTTGGTGAAGATCGTTTTGGCATCTCTCTCCTTTAACATAAAATAAGTCGATTAGAATGGTTAGGATATTCGTTTAATCTCGTAGGTGTGGTTGAAACGAAACCAAACCTTTTCTCTTATGAGTTTTTCTGAAAAAAAAAACACCAATACTTTATACTTTATGTTATTGCTGTTATTACTGCTTTAAATTAATCACACACTACTAGTCTGTGGCATGAAAAAAAAGTAAAAAAAGTGGTCTATGGCACCATGGCTGTCAATCGAGTTATATTTTATTACTAGAAACTAAGAAAATAATGAATTCTGTGCACATTCAAATGATATTTTCGTGAATTATGTACATTTTATACAATTTTAATATAGATTTAAGTGAAGCAATAGTATACCAATAGTTGCAGCCACATTGCAATGTTTAGTATAAAAACTATCTGAGTCTCGACGATGGCGTCTGACGGAGAAATTTCCTGTACGAATGATCCCAATTTCGCCGTTATCTATTCATTTCTAAAGGTTTTCGGAAAGTTGTACGGGTTAGATATACCATCGGTAGCGAAATTGCAGCAGCTTTTGGAAGATACGGATGAAGGTAAGTTATTATGACGCGACTGGTTTCGAGATATAAACAAACAGTGTTGAGAATGGTGTTTGTACAGTGTCGGAGCCTCTGAAAGAGCTGCACTTGCGACTCCTGCGGCGGGCGCTCAAGTCTGTTCAGAGCGGTCGTTGGGAGCGCTGCCTCGTCAAGTTCTGCCACCAACACGGTCACCACCAGGAGGCGTGGGAGATAGAACGATTCTCTTACAAGAAAGCTAGTACTGAAGTCAAGCTAAAAACTCTTAAGGTGCTCACTAATTTTATTTAACATTGTTAATCATTAAATAAATTATGATCAGTTTGATGGTGGGCTTGATGCCTTGGTATGTAGATCAAAATTATTATTGTGACATGTGAAGTAATATATTAATTTATAACTTGCTGTGTCAGATAATATTTTGTATTTATTATAATGCTATATGAAAGTTTCTAAAGGTGCTCCATAATTTCTTGTTCTTTTTTTATTTATTGAAAGGATTTCAATATGTTTTTTTAGATATTATTGGAGTACCAATTTACATGCCATGCAAAATTTAAAGCTGCAGTAAATGCACTATCATGTAAGGATCTGCGTTTAGATCCTCTTGGGCGGGATAACAATGGTTGTGTGTACTGGCTACAGGTTGATGATGAAGCCAACCTCTGCCTCTATAAAGAAGACCAGGATGAGGAGACTTGGCAACTAATAGCAAGGTAAGGTTATCACAAATCTAAAGGTATTGAAGCTTAAACACTTAACACTCACACTTGCTTTTAACCTTATATTGTTTCTAATTGACCTTAATTATTCATTCTCAATCTACTCAAATACCCGACACATAGTAAATTCTTATTAGAAATCTTTATATCTGAAATAATAACATGCTTCTGGCATGTTGTCAAAGTGTTTTTAAAGATTTTCTTGTTATTTGGAATGAGTTTCATTAAAATAACTTGTTTTTATATTATTTCAGGAATAGAGAAGAGTTAGTTAAAGTAATAGGACAGTTAAAAAATGGTGAAGAAATATGTCCATCAACTTTATCTAATACCAATGAGGATTCCAGCAGCACAGAAATTGCAACAACAGCAGAGGTAACATTTTTATTAAGAGTCATTCAAATAGGAAAATATAATGATTGGTCTAGTATTTGTTTAATATTTTCTTGTCCTGAACAAAAATAATTAAAAGTATAAGAGAAAGTATAGATATATCACTAGAAAGTATAGTTGTTTCAGGTTTTACGGTGAAATGACCCTTTAACTATTTTATAGGCTTTACCAATCTAGATTATCAAAAAATAAAATAATATACATTAGAAAGGTTATTTACAGTATATCTTGTTGTTACAATATCAACCTTAGTACCTTGATTTAGGGTTCAAATGTGATTGAATTAAATAATACAAATAAACTATGAGGTTAATAAAATATCTGCTAATAAAGGGTTAAATTGACATTCTATTTTACATATAAAAAATGAATAACCTCCAAGGTCTAAGTAAAAATGGGAACCATAAAATTTAGGTTTTTTTTTTCCCAAATATTCATTTGTCTGAATTTTCTGTTTTCCGAAACAAATTGAAACCGAAATTGTGCTGGAGCTAATTTAGATTCAATCCATAATTTAATTGCTATAATATGTGGGTTAGGGTAGGTTTGATTTATAAGCATGGATCAGAAATTCGGATCGATATTTACCTAAAGTTGGCAAAATCCCAGAAAAAGATAGGCAAACATGGCGTCGGGTTCTTAAAAATATTATTTTAATAATTTAAGTTCTGGGATTTTGGGATTCTACAAAACGTTAATATAATAATTACTTTACATGTAGGATAAAACATTCTGTTTTGCTCCTATAAATTGGTTAGGTTAATAAGTTACAGGTAAATTAAATAACATTTGGTTAAACATATACATGGAAAATAACTTCAAACAGTTAATATAAATAAATAATTATGAATTAATGCCGGTGTAATTTATTTATTTTGAAATCCCGGAAATTTTATATGAATTATATGATTGAGTCCACCTCCATACAACTGAACAACATAGCCGGCGCTAAAGTATAGGAAAATATCGTTCCGAATTTCCGATCCCTGTTTATAAGCCATAATTAATTATTTTTTTCTATCAAAATATTGCATTTGGAATTATGAAAATAAAGGACTTTGAATTCGGAACTATTGACTTCTCGGAACTATGTAGGGTACCCAGTAAAAACTATAACAGCATTATTTCATTTCCTAGAGACTAGAACCTAATATTTTTTGGTCTGGCAAACATAACCCTCTATTTGCCAGAAAAAAAATACTAGGTTCTAGTCTCTTCAGATAATGATGCTAAACAGAAAACAGTGTTTGATTTCCTCAAAATTATTTTATTTCAGAAAACTAATACACAAGCTGAGGAAGAAAATGAAGAGTTTTTAAGTCCAGAGTCTGAATCAGATCATGAGGATGATGAGTCAAAAGCTGATAAGAAACCCAATCATTTGATTTTTGAAAGTCATAAACAGGAGGACAAGACCATCATAAATGAAGAAATTCCTAAAGAAGAAGACCAAAAGGTAAAAGACAGTGAAAATGTTGAGAATGCAACAATAGTAGAGGAGATAATCGAGACTGTAGATCAATCAAAACCTTTAGAGAAAATCTCTAATCATTCTGAACCTCAGCAATCAAATGAACTGGCAAAAACAGTAGACACAGAAGTTGATGATGTTAAAGAAGAAATTGTAAAGGAAGAAAAGGAAAAAAAACTTGAACCAGAAGAATCTGAATTGATAGAAAAAACTGAAAGCAAAGAATCTGTAGAGTTAAGTAAAGAAAATAATGCAGATGAAATTAGTGAAGCAATAGAGGAGCCAGTCATGGTAGTAACTGGGGAAGGCAGTGGAGCTGACTGCGAAAGCTTTTACTTCTTAGGTGAAGAGATATCTGAACCTGTCATGTATATTTATGGAGAAGGTTATGGTTATGATAATGATACTGGAAACCCAGAAGTATTAGAAGAAACTAATAATGAACAGAAAAAAACTGATGGAGAAAATGGTAATGAAGATTGTGTTAATGGTGAACATTCAATTAATGATATCTCTAATAGTAGTATAGGTAAAATGGCTAAAAGTGTTAAGTTAAAAAGTGATCTCCCTACAGTCACCAAAAGGTTGTTGAAAAAACAATCTAATGACAGCTCTGAGGTGCTAAAATCGGATTCAAAGAAGCATTGTGTACGAAAACCTGGCCGGTCAAATAGTTTAAGATCAAATTCAAGCTCTAATGAAAATGATTTGAAGAGAGAAGGCAGTGCTAATGACAAAACCACGGATAGTGAGACCGCGAAAAAAAATTATGTTAAGAAAGGAAGAGGAAAGACGAGAAGGAGACCTGATCTAGCAAGAAAACTTAAATTAAATGAAACAAAAGAGTCATCACCTGCATCAGATGAAGACTGTCAAAATAATAAAGCCAGTATTATTGAAAAGAGGAAAAATAGTGTCTCATCAGATTTAGATGCTGTTGAAAACACTGAGAATGAAAAAGAAGGAAGCCCTGATAAAGAGACAACGGTGGAAGATAACCTACCTTCAAAAAAAATACGCTTAGAATCTACTACTAAGAAAATTGAAGTATCACATTCCAAAGAAACAGATACTATAGACAATATTGGTAATGAAGGAGCCAAGAGCGAAAATAATGAAAATAATGACAATCTTAATACAGAGCATGAAGATAAGGATCCTATAGCTATGAGGAAGAAAATCAAAGCTAATAAAGGAAAATTTAAGAGAAAAAAGGTTTTACAAAACAAGGTAGAAAATAGTAAATTAGATAATGGTAATAATAAAGTAGAAGAAAAGGAGAAAAATAAATCGAAACCATTAAAGAGATCTCTATTAGATGCTACAAATAGTGATAAAAATAAATCTGAATCTCAAAGTGAAAGCGAAGATGATATGCCTATAACTAGTGGAAAGAGGTTAAAGATAAAACCCAAGAAAATTATCACTTCATCTAGGTAAACATGCATTTATTATGTGCTTTTAATTCTGATACTTATTTTCCATTCATTTTGCTTGTGATATTATATGGATTACACCGACCACTAGGAGCCGTAGCGCTCATTCAATGTGCTTTAGGAAATTGAAGCATTAGTTCGTCATAGTGAATGCTGCGAACGCAATAACCAGAGTGGGTTACAAGCTGTGTGAATTCCATGCAAATATAAACTTTAACTACTGAATAGACACTTCAATTTCCTTAAGCAAATTGTAAGTGCCCTGCAGCGCGACGCGGTCCGTGGGAATCGTACATTACTGTGGATATACTAACGCTAAAGATTTATTTTAGAAAAAAGGTAGAAGCTAAGCTGCTTCAGAAAAAATCTAGTGATGATTCGGAAGAAGAAACGCTACACAGTATAGGTAATAAAAATATTTGATATATCATCAAGTATAGTGCAATACCATGTAATGCTAAATCAAGTAAGGTACAATATTATATTATTTTAATTTGAAAAATTCTTTGAAAACTCAATAAGGTTATTGACAAGATTTTACCCTGTACTGAACTATACTGATGGTATGTAATTTAAAGTAAGTTTTATATTTCCAACTTTTTACTTACATTAGGATATTTCTTACAGCAGGCAAACAAACTGTCAAGAAGGTTTTCAAAAAGAAACCTAAAGGTAAAGAAAAACCAGGTTCACAGCCAGAAGAATCTGATCTAACACCTGTAAGGCAGTCACGGAGAATTGCTCAGCAGAAGATTAAAGAAGAAGCAGATAGAAGGCATTTAGAAGAGGTTGCCTTGAGGGAGCTAAAGATGATACATAAGAAGAAGGTACGTCTAGCTTGCTTTGGTGATCAGATTTGTTGGCCTTTTCAATACAACAGTAACTTTCAATTTAAATATTTCGTAAATATTAGTTTAATAATAACTTTCATAATTTTAGTAGTACCACAGATAACAGAATACAAGTACAGATACCCAATCTCATACAGCAAAAGCGTGCCGTCCTAATGTAGCCAATTCGGTAGGCAATTTTAGTCCCGTAGTTACACCAGTAGATGCCGTATCTGAGCCACCACTGGATGCTGGCAGCCTACCTAATAGTTTTAGTAACGTATCACCAGATGGCATTGACTTCAAGAATGAGACGTCAAGAAAATTGTTGACTTAAAATTAATATGTAATGAATGACTATAATCCTACCGGTGACATTGTGGTAGCGTTTTATTAATTCATAGGAACATCTGCCCTGATTAATGATGTCCAGGACAAAATAGGAAAGTTTTAATGACATGTTTGGGACGTTTTTTGCTGACAATAAATAAAAGCAATAGGTAAAAATAACTGGTTTATTAGGTTTAAAGAATTTATTTTCTCATAAGAATTTTACAATTCACTTACATGAGAATTAAGAATAAGTTAAAAATAGTTCGGTAAGCGTATTTAAGCGTGCGTATTTACATAAAAAGGAAATATCGCCTTCAACTTCAACTTTATCCGAATCCAACGAAACAAAGTTATACACTCGGCGTCAAAAAAATCGCACCTTTTGGTATGTTGACTTCAAGCAGCTATAAACCCTATTAAATCTAAGATAAGGTATGAGTGTGGGGCCTCATTTTAAAGGTTATTGAATCCTTTAATTTAGTAAAATGTGATAATGATTACTAAGCTTAAAAAAAACGTTTTTCATGAAAAGTGGAAAAACTTTATTCACGCCAAAATTACACAATCTAAAAACATAACAAAATTAAAAAATACAGTAAAACAAATTCTTAAAACTAAACTTAAAACCTAGTGTTACCTCCCCTAGCCCTAATTACCATGCGGTCCTTCATTGACCTCACCAACGTCACGATGCGTTCTTGAGGAATGTCACTCCACTCCTCGACGACGGCGTCCCGAAGCTGTTCAAGGGTGGCAGGGGCAGTATCACGAGACCGCACCGCGGGTTCAGGTCAGGACCTCGCTGGCCACTGCATCACGGGGATCCCAACCTGATCCAGGTAGTCCCGAACAATCAACGCCGTATGAGAGCGGGCGTTGTCGTGCATGAATGTGAATTCAGGCCCGACAAAACCAGCATACGGGACCACGTGGTTCTCCAGGATCTCTGTGATGTACCGATGAGCAGTCAGGGACCCCTGGCCACGTCCACCTCCAGTGCGGGAGACGCACACAAGGTCGGTTTGGCCCGATTTTAAAGTTTATTAACTGTGCTTTCAAATGATACTAATATTGGTAGGGTACAATAAATAAGTTAAGAGCTTTATTCGCTTGAAGTAAAAATTTCAAAAGGTGCGATTTTTTTGACGCCGAGTGTAGTTTAAATGTTTGTACACAAACTGTCAGCGCGTTTTGATACTTCAATGGTTAAAGATAGCACGTTGTTTGTTCCGTGTTTGTACTAACATTTTAATACACCGAAACCGCCAAAACAGTATTTTGTAATATTCATTTATATTCGTCAAGACATTATTTTCTCTATTGTTTTTTTGTTTTTAATATAAAAGAAGTATTTTGAGTATTGATTTTACGCATCAAACAAGAATTTGTAAAAACGAAACGCTTGGGGTCTGTGAGTGCATAGTAGTTTCGCGATCCGTAATGGCACCATCTAGTGACAGTACCTAATAAGGCGTAGCAAGCTTGAAAGCTTATAAGTTTTTTATGAGTTAGATGGAGTTAATATAAAATTTGTTGCATTTATTAAACTTATAAAATATACCCTACTTTATGTAGAGAAGGATGTTTTTGATGTAATTAAGGTACGTTGAATTTATTAAGGTGCAAAAATCATTCAATCTTCACGATTACTGATTCAAATGTTTCGCTCGATACCTGTGGCGCCATCTATGAGTTTATTAAAGTAATAATTATACGTTGTTCGAGTTGGGAGGCCATGGTAGTACCTAGTCGGTTACTAAGTTCTGTTACTGAGTTTAATTACAATTTAAAAAAAAAAATTAAGCAGTTTTGCATAAACCTGTATATTAATCAAAACTTTGATTTATATAGAATAATAATAAAAATAATGTATTCTAAACTATTGCAATTATTTGATGTACGAGCTTGAAGTATTCCCATTTCGGACGATAAAATCATAGTTAAAATCACGCACGACGATGATACTGATAACGGCCCCAACTTTTGTAAGAGTTCCTGTAGAGAGTTCAAATTTGCGTGACATATTGAACAGACTTCTAGCTTTAAAATCTGATACGAATGTATTCAAAGCAACTAAAGATCCGCTTGGACACCGGTCAATCTTGATGACTCATTAAATCGACTTTAAGATTTCACATGATTTTGCGGAAATACGAAAACACACCAAATCTGTTGCTTCATAAGTTGGAATTAAGTCATGTTGAGAAATATAATTTTGGTCTCTAAACATATACAGAGATAGGATTTTTTATAATATTATACAAAAAAAGTTCTTTGGTAAACAAAGACTAACTTTTAAGCGATTTCAAAAACTGAAATTTACAGAAAAGTCATGCGTAATTTCATCGATGCCGGCTGTGAATGTTAAAAGATCGTATCGGGAATTGCGGAAACTAAGAAAAATGATTAATTGTTTTTCAAAATGTATATTAATTAAGCTTTTAATTTTTATACATATTGAAATTAAAAAATAAACATAAGTTAATAAGTTAGTTTTAGTTAGTAACAGAACTTAGTAACCAACTAGGTAGTTCTAGTTAAGTTGATCCAGTAGTTTTGTCTAGTTTTGTTTTAGAGAAAAACTCGTATATCTACTTACTACTAACATTTATGAAGTTTATACACTCGATCTTAGTGGCGGCGCTGCTGTGTCTTTAAATACAACATTTCAAAAATTTGTAGGTATGGAAAAGTAGAAGGCTAGGGAATTTATCATTCGCATGGCATTTTCGTGCAACATTAACGACATACTAGCTTTCGTTTTAACCGGTACGAACAAATAATGAACATATTAAAAAATAAACAAATTCGGATATATATTATATTATTCGGATATATTATATTAGCCACTATATATACGGTATCTTAGTCACAAACCCTTGTCAGACCTATCGATACCGACGCCAAATATTAGCCGTTACAAGAATTTCGTTGTGTAGAGTAAAGATGACGACGAAGAAGAGTGGCGAGCGAGTGGCAGCAGTTCGGAGTCGCCGGTGCGCGCGCGGCGCGTCGCCACGTGGCGCGCGGCCGACTCGACAGCGGGCTCCGACTCCGACTCCGACGACCTCTCCGACCGCCCGCAGGAGCCCGACCGTAAGCACCTAGGCCACGGCCACGGCCACGGCCGGTAATAGAAGCGCTCCTATCGTTTCTAATACTCATATTTACGTGCAATTCATTGAAGTTCTAACTCGGAATCTTATCTGTAAATTTATAACAACTAGGTTTATTACAGTTTTTTTTTAACCGTCTCAATTCCATTTTGTTTTAAAGCTATATCGTAAGATAACGATATATTCATATATATCGATATATCATATTGTTCACGTTATAGCAGGAAAGTAATTTGCGACATATAATTTGTTAGTAAAGCGAATTTATTTATCATTGTCTTGTTGGTAATAATATTTACAATACAATGTTCATATTTTTAACTGTTCTTATTCCTATTTTTTGTTTATACAGCCACTCGAAAAATAATTAAATTCTTAAGGGCTGGTATACAATCATCTTTACGGGGCAATTTGTGGCCGACAACTATTTCTGTCTTACTCTTACTTCGTTTGTCAGAGCATGATGCCAATAGCTGCCAGCCAGTCCGGCCACACATTGCCGAGAAAATGTTGGTCGGCTAAATGCCTTTTATTTTTATTTTTCTAGTTGTGTTTGACCAGTCGGATCACGAGTTCTCTCCTGAATCGGATTTGGAAAGCGGCGAACCTAGTGAGCCTCTCAAAAGAGCGCGCACTTTGCAGGAAGGTAATTCACCGAGGTGTATTATTAGTGAATTTTATCTTAATTAATCATTAATCAAGTAATGTAATAAAATAAATCGCAGTTTTTTGCGTTTTAATCGTTTAATACAGAATCTGTAATTAGCTAAAAATAAGTGAGTGTATAGTTAATATGTTCATATTGGCTGAAAAAAAAATTGAATTAAAACCAGGCGCGGACGACGGTTTTTGCAAGCGCTGCGGCAGCGGGGAGCAGCCCGAGTGGATCTTGTTGTGTGACAAGTGCGACGCCGGGTACCACGCGAGCTGCCTCAAACCTATGCTGTTCCTGGTGCCTGAGGGGGACTGGTTCTGCCCGTCGTGTAATCATGTGAGTTCATCCGTTTCTAAATACTTGATTTAATTGATTACTTGATTGTTTTTTTTTGGGTCCGCTAGTAATGTATATCATTATATTTCGTAAGTCTCAGTACGCTGTCCCAAACAGCCCGCCTGCCTCCCCTGAAAACCAGCCCGGTTGTCATCCCCATGCCAACCATTTTGCTGAGTGGAGACCATTTCGGCACACATCAACCTCATTGTACTTTTTAATTTAATGGTGTCGCTTATTAGAGGATAAGAAGTGATTGTACTACGTTATTGTATCTTTTCTTTAATGAACCCCTGTGTTGATGTGTTTGTTGAATAAACGTTTTTCTATGCTATTCTATTCTATTTGTTTGTAACTAGCTCTGTTAAAAAAATATTTTTTGCTCTTGAATTATTTTATGAAGGCTTGCCATTAATCTTTTAATTATTAATCCTAGTTTGTGATTGGTTTCTAGTCCATAAGTGTAATTTGAAAGTTCCTTCTGTTAACTTTGTTCCATTTATTAAACAAATAATGTTAAAACGCTGGTCCCGCTCTGTGTTATCTACTAGAAATATTAAAGGTAAATGGTTGGGAGATATGGCTCCTGAACGCAGTACTGTCTCCTGGTTGGATAAACTCAATAGATTCCCAGGAAGAGATTTTACAACCATTCTTTGTAGATTGGGAATAGGTCACTGTTGTTTTCTGCACTGTATAGATTAAAGTTAAGTAATAGTCGCGATTGTAATTTTTGTAATTCTTTATAAGTATACAACTTTCAGTATTATTTTTATTTTGTTTAATGTTAGATTTTATGTTATTAGAATAAGAGATTATTATGTTGGCCTAGTTGCCAATGCTTCAATAAAAAAAAAATGGTTTCTACCCATTGTCAGTATTGCCAGTAAGTGCTCCCACATCAGTATAAACTTCGTACCGTAATTTATTATTATTTTACAATCTATTACCGTTTTATTTGTCACCTAAAAGTCCAAATAAATAAATTATACCGTAATTATTATTATTTCAATTATTTTTTACGTACGCCTAGTCATGATCTTATAGATTATATGCGTAATGTGAACTTATATTATTAATGTTATTTTACCTTCGTATAATTTGTTAGGAATTATGAAAAACATTATAGTTACATGTACTTTGTAAGTAGGTAGTTCATTTCTTAACTGCAATATTGATTTGAGCCTTTATTAGTGGAAACTAACATCCCTCTGTAAAAAGCATATCATCTTTGATCTGTTATGGCATTGTTTTTAACTGTCAAGTAAATAAGAGCTATCAAAACGTTGGCAATACGATAACAGGTCAAAGACAATATGGTTTTAGAATAGACGCCTTGAATAATAGTTTGAAATAAAATCATAAGAATCATAACTAGGGTTAAGATTTTGGTGGCATAATGTTATTATAGTAGTCACGATTTCCTAATTAATAAAAAAAAACGAATTAATATAAATTTCCTAATAATATGTCGGGTTGGCGGGTAGTAAGTTCGCTTATATGAATATAGTGGGTACATCATTATTTTTACGCGACTATGCTAGCGGTGGGCTGGCATTGGGAAAAAGGTAAATTAATTGATTATTCGAACTATGTCATTAAGAAACCATAAGTTCGCGATTATTTACAACGTTTCCCCCTTCCTTGATTTAGTTCTCGGGGTTAATAACACATTTGGAATCTAAATATTGCTAAAGTCCATTTTTGAATTTATATAAAGTATTTTAAAGTTTATACGTAAAATATCGTTATATAGAGCTCAAAACCGCCTAAAAGCGATCGATACATATAAAGATTACACAGTTTTTGATTAGCGCTTATTTAAAAGTAGGATACCGAATTTACCGGTTTATTTATAGCGCATAAACCGCATAAGCTACTTACTTGGTTTTTCAATTTGCACCTATTGTGGACAGCTACGGTGAGGGTGACGTCATCTGACATTGCTACAGAAGCCTCGACCGAAGCTTATGCGGACACAATATTTTAGTGCCGCAGCCCCCAGATTAAACGACGCCAAATTTGTATGAAATGTAATGTTTAAATAACTCTGTTACAAAATTATAACCTTATCGATTAAAACCATTGTCGTGTTTAACGGTACTTTTATGTTACGTTGAATAATGTCTAGGTAGAATATAAGACTAAAAATGCATGTAACAACCAAAAGAAGTAGCTCTTAAAATCCGATGACGAAGTAATCCGATGTTCCAGGACATGCTAATATCCTCGCTAGAGAGCGAGTTAGTGAAGTACGACGAGCTGTTGGTCACGGTCGAGGAGAAACGAGCCAAACGCGAGGAGCTGGAGCGGCAGCAGGAGAAACCGCCGCCGAGGGAGAGCAGCGAACAGAAAGAGGACGGTAAGTCTCCCACAGAGCGACTTGAGTAATTTAGGGACAGGTTATTTATAATAATAATAATAATTAACTTTATTTCAGGCAGTACCCATATCATGTTACAAAACACATAGTCATACACACACATACTTAATAATAATTTTTAAAATATTGTATAAATGTATACTATAAAAAAGCAGCACAGTAAAATTGTAAAAATAAGCATGAAACATACGACACAAATTAAACCTACTTCACTACACACACAATGCGATGCACAATTGCACAAATGACCAAAACTTCAAAATCGGACAGTCCAACCGCTCGGACAAAGGTCGAAGAATATCATTAATGGATGATCTGATACCGTCCCAAAATGACGCAATACGCAGTCTTATAATGGCGAAGAAGTCAGGCACTCCAGATTCCGCAAACATGTTGTTTCATTAGAATGCGATATTTAGGTACCATAATATAACAATCTACTTAAATGAAAGGAGCATGAAGCATGTCTCGTGATGGTAAGTGTGTTTTAAGGCCCATAGACATCTGCAATTTCAAGACATGCAAACCGAAGACTGCTGCTAAAAATCATTTTTTGAATAGCCATAAAAATAACCAAGATATAAACCAATAAAGATTTTTTCATACCTCTTTTAGGAAAACAGAATTTAACATGGAGTTTATATAGCATGCATATCGGATCTATCTGTTTAATTAGCAGTTTAAAATTAAAATTTAAAATACATACATACATACATACATTAAATCACGCCTGTTTCCCAGAGGGGTAGGCAGAGACCACTTCTTTCCACTTGCTACGATCTTGACAAATTTCTTGCGCTTCTTCAACATTCATACATCGAGTCATGCACGCACGTCGGTTTCGGGTACTTAAGATTCTGCCCATTTCCAGTATTTCTCCGATTTAAAATACGGTATTTTAAAATTTGGTTGCGAAATGCGATTATAAACATCCATGCATATTACCTATCCTGAGGACTAAGATCCTACGCTAGTCATTACCCTGGTTGTCTTATCCCCACAACAATATTTACACTGCTGCTTGGCGGCAAGTTAAAGAGTAATATGTTAGTAATTATTAATTATTTGAAAATAATTTGCGACCCCTTTTTGTGTAAAAGGAAGAACATCTCAGGTCAAAACTGGACTTCTTTAACTGGCATAATTTGAATTGTCAACTTGACAAAACAGCTAAAAAGTCTGCTCAAATACTCGTGATGACTGAGAGATACCACTAGCAGAATTCAGCTAATGAAACAGATCTTTTTCTATGCTCTTCCATTCCAGCCATCCCGTTTTAATGTTCACTCACAGCATGTTGAGAACATACAAAGAGATTTCACTAGGCATCTCGCATTGTGCCTCACTCAGTTAGATATTTTTTTTCATCTATCCCGTGTGGTTGCCGGGGTAGAAGAGTGCCACTCCATGTCTTCCCTTGGATGTCGTATGAGCTTGCAACCTGTCACTAATACACTTAGCCTAATTGTATAAACTGTGGTTACAGAACTATAACATTTTATTAGAGCTGTTGGTAATTAATTCTGTAGCTCTGCCTACCCCTCTCTGGGAATGAAGGCGTGAGTTTATGTGTATGTATGTTAATAGATAATTTTTCACGGAAGATTTTTATGTATTTTTAGTGGTGGTTGGTCTTATCCTTTAACCTACCGCCAAGCAGCAGTGTTCGCATTGTTGTGTTCCCGTATGGGGATAACAAAACCGGTGAAATTAATACCATATAGGCTTTCCATCTTATTCACACATTTGCGGTCTTAGGAATGCAACCTTGAGAATGCAAATGTCTATGGGTCACAGATCCCACTTACCATCAGAAGGCCTCTGTGCTCGTTTGCTTTCACCGTGCTATAAGTTTTATAAAAAAGTAATAAATGGTAGTATATGAGTGGCCGTGCTATTCGTCAGCAGAAGGCAGCGGGAGCGGCAGCAGCAGCGAGGACTCGTCGGGCTCGTCGGCGGGCGCCGTGTACCGGCTGCGCGCGCGCCGCCAGCTGCCCGTGAGCTACCGCGCGCAGGAGTACGACCGCCTCATCAGCTCCGCCATCAAGGTCAGTGCGGCGAGGACGCTCCGACCTGTACACATTTGCCTACCTAACATATGATAGGCAACTTTTCCAAAAAGGAGGCTGAGGCGATGGTGCTCCACAAACACCCAGCTACATGTTGATCATGTTGTCGGCTCTGACGCTGGAGCGGTTGGCCGACACTAGACAAGAGCCTACATGACCGACCGCCGCTACCGCCCCACTTCCGCCTTCTCCGGCGACATTACCAACATATTTGTAGCTGGCTTTCCAAGAAGATTAAAAAGTAAAAGTACCCCTAGGGATTAAATATCACTTTAGTCCGCCTATACATGGGTTTTATGCGTCATTTTAGAGGATGAGAGGTGTAAAAATCGTTCTGATGATGTGGCAACTCTCAAAGTAATTTCGTATAGAGAAGTTAGGGTTTGCCGGTAAAATAGGTTTAATTCCGGTGTAACCCTTTTCGTCGCACTCTATGTATGTTACAAGTAGATTTTTTGGTATTTATCCGACCGGTTACCATTTTTAGAAACAGACGTCCAGGGGCCCGCTGCACGATATCCGACACGCATTCACTACTCGCGAATTCTTCCTGAATTCTTCTTGAGTTTTGATACACGTTAAAATATCGTCAGTGGCGTAGTCACTTGAGGTGTCGACTCGTGATCTCAAGGAACAGATTTCGATCCCTGGTGGCTGTCAAATAGCATTTTTCTTAAAGTACAAAATTAATGAAAGAATGACATCGTCAGGGAATATGTAGGTGAAATTGGCGCCGAAGAACAGTGGGACTTTCCTTTAATAAGTCTTACTAAGTCTAAAGATTGTTTTGTGTTGACTCGCAATGCTGAAGTACATATCTTTCGCATATTAGTAGAAAAAACATTATTAATATTGTACATCAGCAGAGCGTTGTATTTCTTATAAAAAGTTGACTTATTCTTTACTAGCGACCCGCCCGCGGCTTCGCCCGCGTGGAATGTATTATACATATAAACCTTCCTTGAGAATCACTATCTATTAAAAAAAACCGCATCAAAATCCGTTGCGTAGTTTTAAAGATTTAAGCATACATAGGGATAGACAGCGCAAGCGACTTTGTTTTATACTATGTAGTGATGTTATCTTAAAAAATCAGGAGGAGTACATAGAACCGACTACCAGTGCTGGCAACCAAGGCCGCGGAAAAGACATTAGCACTATAATAGAAGCAGCTGAAGAAGAGAAACTCAAGGCTGAGCGTGAAGAGGCTATTGCACAGGTTAGTACGCCCACCCAAGCTACGGCATTGTGATTTAAATTAGACTATGGCATAACCCACAATCAAGTCGTACTAGGATCGAACCTTGATAACACTAGCTATAAGCACCAACCTGTGTGGTTTCCTGTTATTGCTTTTAATTAGATCATATTTATTTTTTTATAAAAAAGACCGTTCAGATATTCTGTCGACTGTATTACCAAATTGTTTGCCACTGGAAGGGCAACCAGGTGAAATCTCCTTTCCCCAGACGTTGGCTATTTGAGACACCTTTGCCGGTTTATTTGTTTATTTGCACTACTTATCAGCGTGTATACGCACTTCGCAAGAAATAGGCTCGGTGCAGCGTAATTATAAGAGCAATTATGATATATTTAAGTGTATTTATTTTACTTGTTTTCAGGGTAAGCCGATAATAGAGATAAGAAAGAAAAAGAAACAGCGGCGGAAACCACGCAAACTCAACTCGCTAGAGGTCGTGTCTGAAGACGACGACGAGACTGATGAAGATTTTAAAGACACTGGGTGAGATAGACTTATTTACTGACAGGATTTCGTAATACTAAAACTCAAAATACAGAGCTGGCAAACGCCTGTCGTCCCGCCGATTGATTTCTTGATCAAAAGCTCCCGCTCGCCGAAATATCAGCTAGAATTCTTCTTTTAAACAGATCCTTGGTTGGTGTTTTCACCACGAAGTAAATTCATCGTATAGCGAGGCTCTAATCCCTCGACCATCATGGATACTTGTGCTTTAACTCTAACATGCCTACGAGAATATTTTTTAATACATAGCAGGGATAGTACAAATAACTTATCATGCTGTTATCTTGCCCTCAGTATGGAGTCATCATCAGAAGAGATTTCATCGTCAGCAGAACGCAACAGTACAGACTCGCGCTCGTCAGATTCGCTGCCCATTCGCCGGCCCTGTCGCACTGAGAAGAAAGGTAATAACCATCAACAGCATCGTAGCTTCTTCCAGCCAGCCAGCAGCCATTGATTATTAACAGGGCTCGGACAAGTCATCGCAGAAACTGATATGGACATGGGACAAGACTATTATAGAGTCGCGACTTAAGATTATTATTTATTATTATCTAAAGCTGATATATTATTATCGTAATTTATAATTTAACATTTGACCTTTTTAGTCGCATATCTGTCATGGATTTGTCAAAGGGGCATGCTTCAAACAGTTTTGTGGTGACAAATTAAACTAATACAATTATTTGCTTAATTACGGTTATATCTAACTATTTTAAATATGGTGCAAATAAATACAATTAATAAGTGGATTAAGGACTACCCCGAGCTCTGTTATCAGGAAAATGTCAAGAAAATATTGTGTACAGCATGTGACATTCGTATTAAACAGTTAAAGAAAGATAATATTGATAAACATATTAGGTCAAAAAATGACAAATTGAAGACAGCTCCGCCAGAAATTTCTTATGAAACTTTTTGCATCGATTTGTTGATGTTCCTAATTTCTGTTAATATTCCATGGCATCAACTCAATAATTCACGCTTCAGGGCATTTTTCAAAAAGTATCTGTGGTGCCCGTGGGAAATACCTGATGAATCCTATATTAGGAAAAAAATCTTGGGTGAATATTACGAACAGAAAATGCAAGAGTTAAAAAACATAATGCGGGACGAATTTTTGTGGATTTCTATCGATGAAACAAAGAATAGACATGACAAAAATGCAGTCAATATTATCTTGAGAAATTTGACACTAAATGGTACTTCGTATTGTTACTTACTTGCTTCCAAGATACTAGATGTAGTGAATGGAGAGACGATCGCTAATTTTATACGTGAGCACTTAAAATTACTTTGGGATAATAATTTTGAATATAACTCCGAAAAATTGCTGATGTTGTCCACAGATAGTGCAGCATATATGCTCAAAGCTGGAAAGTTGTTAAAAGAAATATTCCCCAATATGTTACATGTTACTTGCATTGCACATGGTCTTCATCGTGTTTGTGAGCAAATAAGATGCGAATTCCCTAATGTGGATCTACTTATAAGTAATGTAAAAAAAAATCTTTCGAAAAGCCCCGAATCGTGTTAAGTTCTTAAAAAGTATGTATCCAAACATACCACTTCCGCCTAGACCTGTAATAACAAGGTGGGGTACGTGGCTCGAAGCCGCCTTATACTACAACAAATATTTCATTGAGATCTCAAATGTTTTAACCCAATTAAGCAAAAAAGATGCAAAGTCAATTAGTAAAGCCCAGAGTGCATTACAAAACCAAAATATAAGACGGAACCTAGATTTTATTAGTACTAATTATGAAATTATAAAAATTGCTTTACAAGCAGCTTTCTCTTAAGGATTCGTTATTGATTTTGGATCAAGTTCGTATTGCCTTGCATTGGGTAGCATCTGAAACCGTAAAAAACAAAATGGAATGTGTATTAGACCATAATCCCGACTATGAAAATATTAGAGATATTTGTGAAAGAACGTCCCAGGCACACACGATTAGACCTCTTGATATGTTTTTCAATGGTGCATTACTTACTTCGGTGGACACAGAGCGGTCGTTTTCAGTTGGATATACTCCGTTAACAGAAAATGCTTGAAACCAGAAAATTTGGAAAAGATTATTTTTCTTTATGTCAACAATACTTTGTAGATCATAAATGTTCCATGAGTATATTGTTGTAAGCAATGTCATGTCTTAATTATAAGAAGAATATTTTATTTAACAAAATAACAAGTAACAAACAAACTATGTTTTATTTTTATCTTTATACTTGATTTTTGACGATTACTGGGAAGATGTCATAGAAGTGTTTCGGCAGTTTCGAGTAAAAGGTTCGAAAGTATTTTATAACAACTGGTTACTTTTTTTATATCTAACACAAATGATTAAATAAAACATCGGTTTGTTCCAGACAATGCAGAAGTTAATGGTTGCGTATGTGCAATGCAACCATCAGCATTAAAAAAAATGTTAATGGAAATACCTTCACACATGTATGGTGAATTTTGGGTTGCAGTAATAAATGTCATTGAAAAATATAATTAAATAATATTGTACATAATGCGATTCTATTGATCTTGTTCTATTGCCGTCTTGCGATTGTTTTGCGATGACTTGTCCGAGCCCTGATTATTAATATTTGTGTATCTTTTATTGACACGGGATCTAATATACTTTGTTCGTTTCATGAGCGAGAAAATAGTCTATGGCTAATCGCTTCCTCATCAGCGGTGGGACTAGTGCTTTAACCTTTCGTATGCCGGAGAGGTTCGCATACTTGTACCCGTCGTCTGCCGGGCTATGACGTCATCGGTGTCACGTGACCGAGTTTAATAGCTCCTAGCTCGAAAGTGATTTGACGTTTCGATCAACTGAATGCTATCTATGGAAGATTGAATATATTAGTTTTTTTTTACAGACAAATTAGAACCCTATGTTTAAGCTACTAGAATCCAATTTCAAATAACCCCATTAAGCATTAGTGACGGATACGGAACTAGGCATACGAAAGGTTAATCTATATAATGATCTCGTCTAGCTTAGCTTCAGATGTTTGGTTGGACTTCAAGATAGCATCAATAGCTGCAGACATTGCGTGCACAGGTGTAATTTTGTAATAATATGCTTTTCAGATCGTCCTAAGCTACGAGAATCGTCTCCAGAAGAGAAGAAGAAGAAGGGCGAGTTTGCTGGTACTAGTAGCGAATCTAGTGGAGCGAAAGAGTGGCCACATAAAGTGAAGTAAGTGAGATTCATTTCAATGTTCAAACGGTTCTAAATTCTAAACCTAAGACCATGTTAAAAGTAAACATTAAAATTAGGCGAGATTTATTTAATAATCACAGGACATCGCATTTTGTCTGGGACGTGTTTTTCACGTGCTTTATCAGTTAGCTTTAATACCCGTCGAAAAGCTAACTACGAAAGCAAGATTAATGTTAACTTAACCAACAAACTATCGGTCACTGTTGGATAGCATATTTTTTTTACGTTGGAAATTCGGATGCCTTGGATTCGAATGTTAAGTAGTATAATATTAAAAAAAAACACGGGATTTCCCGGAATACCAGAAATTAGGATACATATACACATACGTAATTGAGTATTTAAATAATATATTTAATATATCATATGTAGTTTGTTTAACTAACAGTACCTACACTATTCGTTAACATCAAGCTAAATAAAATTTGTTAAGTTACATATTATTCTAAAGTTTCCCTAATGTTTTATACAATCCCGGAATCCCGGAACTTAAATAATTAAAATTATATTTTTAAGAAGCCGACTTGTTGAGGTTTTTCCGGGAATTTGCTAATTGTAGGTAAAAGCATCCGAATTTCCGATCCCTACTCATAATCGTTTGGACGAAAATGGGTTTTAAATTAGAAATGGTTTTATTTTAATTATTATTAAAAACTAACCTACCCTATCCTAACCTAATCTACCCAATAGACGTTCATTAAATTCTGGAATGTCACCCTATAAGGGTGTTATGCGAAACGATCAATTATTCGTAAAAAGTTTATGCGTTTCAAAGGGATCCTCAAACTATCAGGTGTTTTGATTGTTAAGTATGTCTTCACATGTTCTTTCTGCCGATGTAGAACCTATATTTCTGCCAGGGTTGTTTGACTATATTCATATTGACCTAGTCCCACATTAAGCTCTAGGCTTGTACTATGTGTACTGGACCATGATTAACTTACTTTAATGCAAAAATATTTACTTAAATACATAGAAAACATCCAAGATTCAAATACGCATACGAATACTACCGAGTATGTTTGAGAAAAAACTGATAATCGTATTTCAGGACGAAGTCAAAATCGCGTTCGAGGCGTGACAAATCAAGATCACATCACATCAAAAAGAAGAAGAAGAAGAAAGAGAAGCGCGGTCTGACCCAGTACGACGCGGACGGCAACGTGATCCGCGCGCGCGTCACGTACGGCGGGCTCAGTGACGACTCGCCCAACGACTGGTCGCCGAAGCACCGTACACGCCAGAAGAAGATCAACTACACGGAGATGCCTAACACAGAGTCCGAGGACGTGAGTACACCACACCGAGCTTATGGCGTTTCACTTGAGCTGCGATAAATGGATAGGAAACTAATGTCACTTATAGTTGTGTTAGTGCCGCTTTCGAATTGAAAACTGAAAACCTATAGTTTACACTAGTATAACTTCACCTATTCGATCCATTCGTAGCTGCCAGTGGCGTAACTATGGGGTGGCAGGGCTGGCAAAATGCCACGGGCCCCCGGCCCAAGAGGGCCCCCGGCCCAAGAGGGCCCCCGGCTTAAGAGGTTGCTAGCTCAGCAATATTTTTTTTAACATCGTACTTGAGTGTTTTATTTTACTTGATCCCCATCAAAAGAATTTGCCACGGGCCCCGGATGGTATAGTTACGCCACTGGTAGCTGCTCTTGTGAAACGTCATATACTATTGTTAGTTGTGATACGAAAATAATACACGTCAGTAGCGTTGTGATGATCCGGTGTGATAAAATTAATGCCGATTGTAGACTTGGTATAGTCACCACACGGAATTGTTGGTTTTGTCGCATATGGTCCCGTTCACAATTCGTCCCGTTTGCAGGGGACTTTTGGGGGATTTTTGATATTCGAGTGTTCGATTTCAAAACCGAGCGGTAGAAAATATTCGAATGCGAAAATCTTTCACGATTTATTTTCGAATGGTCCCAAATTCCATATTTTTGAGATTTTAACTTGAATCTGAGGGATTGACTAAGTAGTATTGTTAAGTTGGAACTTGTTTCATTATACGCAGGAAGTCGATGTTTTACCGGTTTTTATATTTTAATTGCGAATAAATGTGTCAAGCTAACAAAAGATAAAATCATAACAAGCAATTTAATATTTCAGTGCGTATAAGATGTTTTTTACACTTATTTTACAAATTCTTGACTGGTTAGAAGTGTAGGAAAAATGAAACGCTTTCTCGTCTGTGGATGTCTATGGCATTGTGCTAGGTTTGTTTATGCTACTCTTTCTCAAGTTATTCCCGCACCGAAAACCCCGGGGTTTGGTAATGAACAACTGAATGCTACGACTTTGCATGTTATTATTGCTCGGATAACTATTGGCCATCTCTTATCTCTACTTAAACAAGCTTTTTCCAGACGGGACATTTCGCAAACGGGACGTTTTGCGAAAGGGGCGTTATGCAGTTGGGACTTTATTTATTTGAAGGGAGTTATTCTCAGCCCCTTTTCGCCGAAAGGAACTTTTTGGAAGGAACCTTTTGGGAAAGGGACGTTTTGCTAATGGGGTATTTTAAATAAGGGACCATTTGCGGTTAGAACTCGTTTACGGGGCCATTTACGGATCCGTTCTTATTTCGGTGTGGTGTATATTATCAAATAACGATTATTGTGATTCGATTAAAATCGAATTTTGCACCGAGTTTATACAGCAAAATCTGCCGGAAGTCAAAATAGTATTAACAAAAAAGCAGCGACTCGGCTGTGCGCCTGCCATTGCTGCCGTTTATCTATGGGCGACGACGGGTACCGGTTACCATCAGGTAGCCCGTCTTCTCGTTGACCTTTAACACCCATAACTTAAATCCGATACATACGCCCTCGCCTGAATAAGGCCCGCCAAGCTTCGGTGCGCGCGCTCAATTCAGGGTTGTTGCAGGAAATGCACAAGGGAAGCGGCAAGCACATGCCGGACAGCTCGGACGAGTTCAAGGTGGACGACTCGGACGTGACGTCGGACTCGGACGCCGAGCGAGCCAAGCGCGCGCGCGCCGACGACGCCGAGCACCAGCAGCGCGCGCTCAGCGACCTCATCAAGACCGCCGTCGTGCCGCTCGAGAAGCTGCCCGACGACGTCACCCGGGCCAAGGAGGAGGAGCTGCAGGCGCACCTCAGTAAGTTATGTGTGTACTCTTTTTCACTTTTATTAACACTTATGAGTCGTTTCAAGAGAGCTGCCTCGAATGGATTGAAAAGGAGAATTATATTAACCATGTAAAAATACAATTGGTCGATTTGCAATTCGAACTCATTCGAATCAGTCAAAGGTGACGTTAGTTCCTTTTGTTCCATTCACCGCAGCTCTGTGGAAAGACCTGTAACATACACCAACACTATACTTAATTTAGCTATCAAAACAGTTTGTTTACGTTTTTTTCGAGGTGCTTTACGGTGCTTATTGCTTGATGTACACGTACACATCAATTATTTTCGATTCACTTATTGATTATTGATAATTACATTTTCGATAGTTGTTATGAATTGTCATATTTATAATTTGGCCTAAAGAGATTCACAACATGAACGTAACCAAAAAAAGAGAGACTTGTTTGTTAGCATGACATGTATTGCCGTGTTGCAGACGCGCAGGCGGCACTGAATGCGCGCGGCCGGGGCCGCGGGCGCGGCAGCCGAGGCAGCAGGTAATCTAACTATGCGAATATTGCTTCCTTTTTCTTAAAAAGGTGACAATTTAAACTTCAAAACAGTTTTCAAATTATCACAGTTATTATAATAGTTATTTATGCAACTGGTACATAATTATGTTCGCAAGCCCGCGTTTGTACCTTAAGGCCTAATTATGTACCGTTGCATACATATTTTTTTTCTACAAGCTTAAAAAGGATAGTACAAAATTTGTTGTATTTAGTTTAGTTCTTTCTGGTGGTTTAAATTGACAGCGACCACAGACAATGGCGAATGTATTATATTATTTATCGTTTCTTTGTGGTGATTTTGGAGGTTTAGTTTTTTCATTACTTCGAATAATAAAGTGTATACACTGACGCCTTCACTCCTAGGGCGGGGTAGACAGAGCCACATAATTACCAACAACTCTAAAAATCGGTTCATCATTCTGTAACCACAGCTGAAAGGATCTGGATGAAATTTGGCACAGAGATTGTATTTAGTAGATGAGCTTATGTGCGCGACTCTATAAAAAATAAAATATTTTTTATCCACCAAACACCATTTCTGGTGCCGCCATATTGCCATATTGCAAAACAAACGAACTAATTAGTTTTGTTATTTTTTTCTTGATTATTATTTATTTTAACCCTTAATTTGGCAGTGTATGCCACAGTCAACGAACTGAAATGTTCACTTTTAATGTTTGGAATGTTTTATTATTTTTTTACTGATTCAAAATCAAAAAGGGTTTGAAATCCCGACTTTTTGTATTTTTGCCAAATTAAGGGTTAAAGCTCCTGTTAGGATAATTAAAAAAAAAAACGTATTTTTTCACATTTAAATTGAGATATCACTTGATCAACAAATACCGTCACTAAAACTGGTATAACAATGCTATAATCGTTATAAAAGAACTATTATTACCATGGTAACGCTCATTATAGAATTGATTTCACGCTTCGGTTACGCTATAGGTGTAATTCAGATACCGTTAACGATATCAATATTATCGTTTTATTGTACACGAGTAGAAAAATATTATTGTACACTCATCAGCAATCATATATTTAAATGATACATTGGGCTCAAAGCATTTTTGGCACGCTTATATGCCTCTAGTAATAGAGACGTGTCAGATATTGATTGCTGGTTACTGTACTTTCTTTTGCGCGCGACTCGTGTAGCAAACGTTTATCGCTATTTCCTCAAGAATTAATTTTCTGGGATAAAAACTAGCCTGAAGTAGTAGTATGTGTGTTCTATCTCTGTTATAAATTTCATCCAGATCCTTTCAGCCGTTCTTGCGTGATTGAGTTACAAATATCCAAACATGAGTATTTATAATATTAGTAAATGAGCGGTTTGTGTTGCAGAGGCGGGCGGAGCGGGCGCGGCGCGCGCGCCGGCAGCGCGCCCGACGACGCGCTCTCCAAGCTCGTGGGCGTCAAGATCAAGGGTACTATCTCTTATTGCTTTCGATCGACATTGACGGCATCTGCTGAACGATATCTGACGATTCTCTGTTTTTTTTACAGATTTAGGTCAAGAACCGATGAAACCTAACCAGGTGAGTCATTACATTACTGTAGAGAATATTAATTTGTGTGATTTTCGCCAGAATACTGCCCTGCAGAGCCTAAACCGCAGTAAGTGCAAAAAGTTCATTTCGAGAAAACGTAAAAAATGTCTATGAAAAGTAATTTTTCTACCTTTCTAATGTTTTTTGATTTAATGATTGACTTTCAATCATTAACACAAGAAACATTAGAAAGGTAGAAAAATTACTTTTCATAGACATTTTTTACGTTTTCTCGAAATGAACTTTTTGCACTTACTGCGGTTTAGGCTCTGCAGGGCAGAATAGGGATTATGCACAGATTTTTTAAATTGCATTTCTCGACAAAATCTGAAAATATCGTAAAAGAGATCCCCAAAAGTTAAATTAAAATTAAAATCGGCCAAGAAATAGCATTTTAAACTGTTTATTACTGTAACTCGTCGGCCATATGATCTCCATGTTAAATTCTGTTTTACTAGTAAGAGATAGGAACAAATCTTTGTTAAAAAATAAAATAAAAAAAACAAAGAACAAAATCATTTATTATTAACACAAGTTTTTACAAAAACTTGTCGAGTCCTCCTTTTTATACTTGTGTTAGGAGGTATTCGCTCTTTCATCCAAGGTGACTATAGTGGTAATAATACAATAGGTAATCCCTATAACTTAATATTAACTTAATCCAAATAAATTGGTGAGAACAGGAGTAGGTAAATACCCTATATTGGGATGAGGTTGTGCATACATTTTAGTGTTTAATCTCTTTTTTGTTGGCTTATATCCTGGTATATTAATATAGCTATTAAAAAAAAATTAAACTGTTTGATACATGAATCAGATTTTATTGAAGCTGCGAAAAAAGTAATGAATATCCCCTATTAAAAAACCCTGACTTATTTTAACATGTCTCGTTTTAGCTCGAAAGAGAAAAGAAGCGGCAAGAACGCGAAGCAAAGCTCGCGGAAAAAGAAGCGAAACGTGTTGAGAGGGTACAGAAGAAGGAAGAAAAAGACAAACTTAAAGAGCAAAAGGCGAAAGAAAGAGAGGAAAAGCGTTTAGCACGGCTCGCACTGCAGGAGAGTAAGAGGATGAAGAAAGAGAAGCCGGAGTACCCGATGCCGGCGCCCGGCGCGTACGGCGCGCGCCCGCCCGGCCCGGCCTACCCCGACTACCCCGAGCACAGGCTGCCGGCGACGCCGAGGCTGCAGGTATACTAGTTTTCACCTCTCATCCTTTAAAATTACCCATAAAAACACATATATAGGCAGAGTAAACTGATAAATTTCGTGTCAAGGGCCTACTAATTTTGATGCAAGTGCGGAAAGTAGTCCCGAGGTGTTTTCGTGGACTCGTGTAAAATGACTGTTCCTCACGTGTATCAAACGATGTTTTTCATATTATAAAAAAGTAATTAAAAGAGACGATGGTGATGATGATGATGATGATTATGATGATGACGATGACGGTGACGGTGACGATGACGATGACGATCTGCTCTCTGCTCTGCTAACTAATATCTAACGTGTGTGTGCTGATGATGTCGTTTGTGTCAGGTGCGAGCCGAGCTGCGCGGCGTGCCGGTGGCGGGCCCAATGGCGGCCGACCAGAGCTTGCGGGAAGGTCAGTATAGCATTATAGACAAGTTATATCAACTGTACAATATAAATATGATTTACTAAGAGTATTCAATCATAGTTATATTTAGACTAGCGCTATTTCTTTCAAAATGATTTTTTATTAAATACGAGCAGTGGTTCTGGAGATTAAGCTCCAACTCCAAACACAAACTACGAGATACCAGTTAAAAAAACAAATGACCCTCCTGTAATCAAATAAATTGCCACTTTTGTCCGTTAACACTCGAAGGTCAATTGCGTGCAGTCTTAAGAAGGCCATTTTTCGTTTTACCAAATTGGCTCCTATGGGTATGTCAATAAATTACTCTATAAAAATCCCAGGCAGTTATATATAATAAATTATTGGACCGCCCTGGCTTTGGCTGGGTGTTAACTATGTGTATTATGCACATAAACCTTCCAGAAGACATCCTTTGAACGATAGGTACTTAAAATCCGCATCAAAACTAGGCGGACAAACAGACAGACCGACAGTAATAAATGTTATTTATTATTGCCATCGCAATGAAATGCACTAAGGTAAAATTGTTACCCTTCTGGTTAGAGACTCACAATGCAAGTTTTTGATTTATTAGCTTTGCTCAGTTTTAAAGACGACATTTTTCGTTATACGTCAGTATTACTATGTTGAAGTTGCGTGTTCGTGATGAAGCCATGATCACATGATGATGGTGTGATTGAATGATGTGGTATGTCATGATATAATGGTGATTGATACGGGTTTGCAGGCACACTGTCCGTGGCGGGGTCGCCGCAACCGTTCAAGCCAGCGAGCGAGGAGCCCAGCGTCATCACCCGCATGCCGCACATGCTCAACCATTACAGGTGTGGACTGAATACCCTCCCTACTCCTTTACTGACCTGACTACATACTTATAGGTTTTTTTATTTATTAAACTAGCTGTCTCTTCCTGGCGCCGCTAGGGTGTACATTTTTTTTCATACCAACCTTGTTCTGATAATTACGAACACATAAAAAAGACAATTATTCAAATCGGTCGAGCCATTCTCGAGTCACCTATGGCGTGACCAAGGAAAATAGGGATTGCGTAAGGGCTTCCATAGACGGACCGAAGCGTGAAGCAGTCAGGACCGACCGCCCCGTGGTCGCTATTGGGCGATCTGCAGTTTTAATGCTCTAGGTTCGTATTGAAACTGCAGATTGTCCAATAGCGACCACGGGGCTGCCGGTCCTGACTACTTCACGCAGTCCGTCGTGATGTTAAGTGAGGACGAGGTCGAAGGTGGTACACACCACACTAACCCAAAACCTAACTCTTTCCTTGAAAACACAAGGTTATACGGTTCTGGGATTGACCTACTCCCATATTTTATATTGCAGTTTTAAGATACTGAAGTTTTTTACGACCTACACACTAGAGTACCCTACTACTACACGCTAGAGTTCAGTTGAAGGGCCCACGAAAAGAACATGTCTAGTCACATTAGTAACTTTATGAGATATTGCGATTTGAAAGTTAGGAACCATGTCATTTTTTACGTAATTTTCTTGTAGAGGTTTTTTTAATAGTGAAAAGATACAAGTTATATGAAGATTTATATCTCAATCTGAGTGGTATCAGTTCATTTCGTCCTCGACATTTTGAGATTCAAAACTCATTTTCAAAAAAAAGTGACTATACTAGCCCCCAACCAAACTGACGACCGGGGCCATACAACTCGGGTGAGGTGCAATAAAAATCGGCGGTCGTAGTGATGAGCATGTGACGATTACGCAATGTTTTAAACGTCGATGTAATTTTAATATTTTAATTTTTTAAACTATAATTGCCTAGTTATTCAGTGATTATTGTCTTCCTAAGTAAGGTTCTTGTTTTATAATAACCGAATGGAGTACATTATATATTATTAATTTAAAGATGGGTAATTATGTTATTAACATCTTTTAACGTAAGTAATTACACTGTTTACTACAAAAGGATTAATTGCATAATTTTTCAATGATTAGTGTTTTCATTTTAACTTTTTAGCCTACATTGTATAGCGTAATGTCATTGTCATTATTATTATAATGAATTCATGCACATAAAATGTGGGTTCGACATTCCTCAATGTGGGTTTACTACCTGCACTATAGGTCTCGGCTCGCTCCGTGAAAGACAATGGGAAACTGATAACGCGAGCTCAAGGGTTTTATGGCCCCGGTCGTCAGTTTGGTTGGGGGCTAGTATAGACATGTTCTTTCCGTGGACCCTTCAGTTGTTTTATCTCACGAAAGCGGGCTTGCCATACTTGTAGTTGTAATGCGTATACACACGCACTCTTATGTGCTTAACTACTGGTAGCGTTAGCAACCTCATATTTAATGTCGAAAATAATATGAGTTACATCATTATTATAGATTTTATTTGAACCAATTATTTAATTTTAAGAACGCTTTTAAATTTGACCAATATCGGAATTTGTTTTTTAACAATATAAAAAGCTGCAAGTCACCAATTTCTACTTCATTTTCTTTCCTTCTTCGGTTTTTCATCGGCTAAGTAAATTTTGCAGATACGCTAGCGACATCTCTTTCTTTTTTTAGTTATTTCTCATCCTTTAATATTTTACTCTACTCTTTACTTTACTCTAACACTAACTAGCCAGCGACTCGGCCGACACGTAGCACTCCCGAACTTACGCACTCAGAGACGACGCGCACGCGCGTCTGCACACACATGTATGGCCCACCTGCTTTCGTCAGATAAAACAACTGTACTACTACTTGAAAATAACCCGAATTCACCGATTCAATCATTCGTGGCATCTCTTGTAAACCAAGAATAATTGATAACTGCGTGCCTATTATGCTCGTGTTAATCTATGAAGTTAAATCATCTGTCACTCTTTGACCATAGTGCGAGAGCGTCGAATGCTTTATGCACACCGTGATAAAGGGGACCATAATATTAAGCCAATAAGCAGTAGGGTAACGTCACCAGTGGTCAGCCAGAGACCAGTAGTCGACCTTATATGAGTGCGAAGAGTGGGAAATATATCTTTCGTACTCTTCCCACTCATACAAAGTATAGGCAGAGGCCGACTACAGGTCTCTGGCTGACCACTGGTGACTTTACCCTATCTCAAATTCAATTATCAAAGCAGTTTTAATGCATACATACATAACTTCACGCCTGTCTCCCAATGGGGTAGGCAGAGACTATGGAACGCCAGGTGCACCGATCTAAACATACAACTTTCGCTTCCTCTACATTCATCAATCTCTTCATGCACATACTTTGGCTTCGGGTTTAATGCTATTTATTATCTTAGTAATAAATAAGGTAATTATCAACAAGTTTTTAAAGTTGTAGGTAATTCTGTAGCTCTGCCTGCCCCACTTTGGGATAACAGGCGTGAAGGTATGTATGTATGTAAATAAGGTTGATATTGCTACAGGAATTTTATCTGAGATACTGCCTTTTGGTTTAGGATCCATTCCATTTATAAAATCGACGTAAAATATTCAACTGTCAAAAATGAATGAAACATTTCACAGGGGCCCCATGATGTACGGTGGCGGCGGTCCCGCGGGGTACGGTCCGCGCCAGGGCATGATGTACGTGCCGCACCCGGGGCTGCCGGCGCGGCCCCAGTACCCGCCCTACTACGGGCTGCGGGCGCTGCCGCCCTACCCGCGCGACGCGCCGCCGCCGCGCCTGCACCCGCCGGGCTCCTCGCACGGACTCCCCCTGGCACCGCACGGCCCCCCGGGGTCCTCGCATGGGCCGCCGGGACCATTACATGGACCACCGGGATCATCTCATGGGCCACCGGGATCATCTCATGGGCCACCAGGATCATCGCATGGACCCCCAGGATCCGCTCATGGACTGCCAGGACCCTTGCGAGGACCACAGGGACCTCTGCATGGACTACCGGGATCGTCGCATGGACCACCAGGTTCCTTGCACGGCCCACCAGTATCATCGCATGGACCACCGGGACCCATGCATGGACCGCCAGGATCTTCGCAAGGGCCGCCAGGCTCCTCGCATGGTCCACCGGGAGCAATGCATGGACCGTCAGGATCATCGCATGGTCCACCAGGATCATCGCATGGTCCACCAGGATCATCGCATGGACCGCCAGGATCATCGCATGGACCGCCAGGATCATCGCATGGACCGCCAGGATCGTCTCATGGACCACCAGGATCGTTACATGGATCACCGGGACCGTCGCATGGGCCGCCGAGATCTATGCATGGACCGCCAGGATCTTCCCACGGTCTGCCTGGACCCGCGCATGGACCGCCGGGTTCCTTACATGGTCCTCCAGGATCCGCTCATGGACCGCCAGGATCTTCGCATGGACCGCCAGGATCTTCGCATGGACTGCAGGGTCCCTCGCATGGCCCGTCGGGTTCCTTACATGGGCCACCGGGACCTTCGCATGGGCTACCGGGTCCCATGCACGGACTGCCGGGATCTATGCATGGACCGCCTAGATCCTCGCATGGACTGCCGGGATCGTCCCACGGTCCGCCCGGGCCGCACGGACCGAGCTCACTGCACGGGCTGCTCCGAGCGGGTCCGCCGGTCCAGCTACACGGACTGAGAGGGCCGATGAGGCCCTCGGGCTCCCCCGGCATGCCACCGGGGCGCGCGCCGCCTGGCTCGGCCTCCCCGGCGGGGCCCCCCGGGCCCGGGGCCGATCCGCGCTCGGCCCCGACGCCGCCGGTGCCGCCGCCCGGGGCGCCGCACAAAGACTTACCGATCAAGATCAAAACAGAGGTGAAAACGGAGCCGGAGTACCACTCGCCGGTCCAATCGCCGCCGCGGTGCTCGCCCGAGCCGCCGCGCCACCCCAAGATAAAACACACGGAGAACAAGGAGCGCCGCCCGCGCTACCCTCTCGGGCCCTACGCGCCCCAGTACGGCCCCTACGGTCCCTACGCGCCGCCGGGCCCCTCCGGGCCGGAGGTGCCGCCCGGGCTGATGGGCCTGCACGCGCGGCCGCCCGGCGCCGGCCCGTCCCCGCTGCAGCGCATGCACCTGAACCTGCAGCAGTTCCTGCCGCCCGGCGACAAGCCGGAGCCGGCGCGCTCGCCGCTGCGGCCCGAGGCGCCGCACTACCTGCCCGCGCAGCAGCACCTGCGGCCGCACTTCGGGCCGCGCGCGAGCCCCGGGCCGCCCTACGGGCCGCCGTACGAGCCGCCCGAGCCCGCGCGCTCGCCCTCGCGGTCCCCGGCGGCGGCGGCCAGCGCCGCGCCCGCGCCGGCCCCGGCCGCGCCGCAGGGCTCCCCGCCGCCCGCGCCGCTGGTGACCATCAAGACGGAGCCCGGCACGGGCGAGGAAGACGGAGTCTTCGGCGGGCTCGTCAGCTACTTTTCGAGCCAGCACGAGGACGACGAGCTCGACGCGTAGTCGCCGCGCTATGTACATACTCTATAGTGATCTATTTATATACGCCGGTTGCGCATACCGCTCCCGCCATTATGTACGATAGTTATATTGTGTAAAACTTAGCTGATTAAGTTAAATGTGAGGACTTTTTGGTCTCGAATCAAATTGTATTATTATTTCGGGTTATGTTTAAGTGAGATTTATTTATACAGAGTCGATAAGTACTTACTTGTATCTCTAATACGAATTTTATTAAAGAATCAAATTTATTATTCTTTTTGCAAAATAAATGTTTTCTCCTACAATCGCTGTTGTTGTTTGTTTTATACAAAATGAAACACTCTTAAAAAATGCCACATCTATTTTCTCGGTCTACCCGCTACTTTTTTGCTGCTCGCCGCCTGTTTATTTTTTCCACCAAACGACAATGGTTGTTCTGAAAGAAAAATATATATATATGTTATGACGAGATTTTTTGGCAACCACGCATCGTAGTTAGCTTTCATCTAATATCAGACAGTAAAACATAATCTCTACTCACCAGGCGGAGCTATTTTCAGGGAGATGTCATAGGTTTTGCTCTTCGCCCGTTTGGCTGCAGGCTCGAGTTTTTCTGGCGTTTCCGTAGGGGTCACTGTTTCTTGTGTTGCCGCCCAACCATCCTGGAAAATTACCAACGCGTTATGTGTTATGGTTAATATAGTGTTTTCAATCCATCGAAGACTGTCCCGCAACTGACATCGATGCTCGGTTGCGTACAGTGCTCCCAACGTTTACTACCTATTACGGTTCAAGAGTTCAGCGATTGTTAACCTTTTGAACGCCTCGCGTCCAATACAAAATGTGTCACTCACACTATGAATATGTTTGTTATGCTATGCAAATTGCAACTATACGAAACAAAGTCTCTTTTTAATCTTGAATTTGTGGCGTCAATCATCAAGATTCACCAAATAACTTGACAGAAAAATGCTCACGCTTGGGGTTTTTAGAGAACCGTACATGACCATGGTTTGAAGTTTCAGAATTTATTTATCTACATCATGTCATGTGTAGTTATGTGTTCCTTAGAAGTAACTAGTTATGTTATGAAATAGCCTCTTGAATAGAGCAAACGGGATTTGGAATATAGAATAAAATCGCTAACTATTTCTTTTACAAAATTTATTTATTCTCTATAGTAAAAAAGCTGCTCAAGTGTTGTTTAAGGCGACGGGGCGGGCAATTGACCTTGCTCATTCGGCCAGACGAGTCAAGTTTTAATTCGCGCGCCATCTAACAAGTAAGCTCTGCGATCGACCGCATAATGCTGTTTGTCAAACAGTCAGGCATGCATTTACCGTTAGATGGCGCTTGATTTGATCGACCAATATGATACACTTGTGTTTTTCTAAATACCATCTCAAATTCAGTAACGAATGTCCAAAATAGCTTTTAAACAAATAAGTAAATACATAAATAGTTAATTATTTAACACGTAAAGGTTTTTTCATGAATAGCTGGCACGAATAGATCAATGAAAACTTTGGTCTACTAGGATTGTGTGAGTGCTATCAGTTAGTTTATATTTCGAACCAAAAATTTAATTAATAATAAAGCATAGGGATTAAATTGTTTCAATAATACTACTTTAAATGTATTAAATTTTGACGTGGTCTACGACAAGGCGGCGATTAATCGAGAATATCGGGTTGGGGTATAGGTAGCAAAGGGGGCGCAAGACTTAATTTTGTTTTGATGGAAGTGGTGTCATTATAACACCTATTTTTTATGATGCTATCGTATAGAAGACGCTTAAATAAGCGTGTTTTGTATAGGCAACTTTTCTCTAAACTTGATATTTACCGAGATATTAGGGGTTCAAATGTCAGTCATTTTGAAGTGATCTGGGACTTAGAAATTTTTTGGAGTAGTGAAATTGATGTCAATTGGCAGAGTGCAAAGCGGGTGGAGGGGGTAGCCTAAACGATCACAGCGCTCGCTACGGCTAAAATTGTCATTTTTGTCGCTGACTTGAGCTGTCAAATCCATATTGCAGTAAACATTTTACAAGTATTAAATTGAAAAGTTACGGTGAATTACTATGTTACAGTCCCGATTGTGTAATATAGTAAAATAACACAAGATTTCATTAATATTTTTCACAATATTTACTTACTTCTTGTTTGACAGCGGTGACAATATTGTCCATAATGGCCGCCTGTCACGTGGCGCTGTCGTCGCGCTCGGTCCCAATAGGGTAAGATGGGGGAATAGCGGTCACTTAAGCAATTATTAATTTTTTATTTTATTTTTATGATTTACGGTATCGGAAATTAACTTTTTACATAGCTTATATAGTAGTTTATTGATATATATGAAATACATTATCAATATATTACGGGTTTCTTATTTATTGATCATTTTGTGAAACCCTTCGTTGACCGGTATTACCCGCAAATGCGGGTAATACCGGTCTACTGTTGGGGTATTACCGGTATTTTTTTGCTTAGTCACGAAAAATGTAAATAACTTTCAAAAAATCCAGCAAGTACATACAATACACTTGCAAACGTACAGTAATTAACTTTAAGAAAGATATTAATTGGTATAAATCACTTTAAGCTTACCTTTCATCAAATTTTCGATTTTATTACAACAAAACACGTCCGAACCTGTACACAGCTGTCACACTCACTGCGCGCGAAAGACAATGGCGCCGCTCGGTAAATTAGTTTACTCGGCCGCATACTAGATGGTGACACTAGTAGCGATTGCATAATGTTGTTGGAAGTTTTATATTTTGACGTGACCGGCATTGCCCGCTGACTGCCATTCCCCCATCTTACCCTATAACCCTCATTTTTGTTAATAAATCCTATAAAACATGGTAAAATAAGCATGTTTTTTTTGTTATATAAACTTTTTTTCTCCGACCAATATTTACCAAGATATTGGGGTTTGAGTGAAGTGGTCTTATTATAACACGAAGTTTTTATGATGCTATCGTATAGAGGACGCAAAAATATTGATCATTACCGAGATATTGGCTCCTAAATGGACATTTCCACACAAGTCCGAATTTAGGGCTCTCGCTGGTTAGGACGCGTGCCGACACTGCGCGCCCTAGTGTTTTTATAGAGCCGGAGATACGGAAAATATGGATCGTAGGAAAAAAAGTGAAAGAGCAAAATATGTTTCTTTTAGCATGATTTACTGGATTCATTCATAAAAATGTACTTAGTGTTATATTGACCTAAATTTCGCGACACCGAAAATTTTCTAAGTCCCAGTGAAAAAAAAAATTTTTTTTACCCTCTCGAAACCACCCCCCCTATCACCCCCAACACCCCCTCTCCCCCCCAAATACCTATATATAGTTGCGCCCCCTTTGCTATAACCGTATAACCGTATCTCACCGCATAAAACACGAAGTTCAATGTCAATAACAATAGGTAACAGGATATTATAATAACAAAACAAATAATTAACACAACAGAAACAAAACAACAACGCCAAGGCCGAATTATAAAACAACTGCAGTAGTTAGTTACTTGTTCGCACGGAATAGTAGAAACGCAACTGATTCAATTCAACTGAAATGACAGTGACTGACCGTTGGGTGGGAGTCAAAACAAAGTTCGAATTTTCGAAACATTCGAACTATCAACCAAACCAACCCAACGGTCTGGCAACGCCGCGGCCGGCGCCACACGCCAAAACCCAAACCGAGCACGCAACGTCGCTTTCATCGCTCTGTAGTTTTGAGTACCTACCTAGTTATAACTACACAACTTTTATGATTTTTTACTGATCCAACGTGAATGCAAGTTCAAATCCATTATCTAACACTAAAATCAACTTTTATTCGAAACAATTTGTTTTTTTTCTTTATATAGTTTTGTTTATTTTTTGAGTATTTTAAATTCTTATTTTAGTTTGTGTATATTTTTTTGGCCACATTCAACAAAAAGCTTCAAAACGCCTAGTCATAGTTTAAGAGCAAACATTTAGTTCATTGTTTCACTAGGAGCACATAGGTTCTGAGTCTATAATCTGTAAATTCTTATTAAAGCTAATATATTCAAGTTCACGCAACACATTAAATCCGTAAAAAGAAGTGCGGAAAGTTTGGCTGCAAACTAAATCGCCCAGCCGGAATAAAACGAATACAAACTTTTTAAAAACGGTTCATTTAAAGTGGTATATAGAGCTTACTATCAGTTAGATAACTATATTAATGAGTAAGAGCAAGACTTGAGGATATATGTCTTCAGATTATCATCATTTAAAACTGCCACTTCCTATATTTTTCCCAAAAAATTTATCCTTAGCCTTAATATGAAACTTAGAATAAAAAAAAAACACATTAATGTGAAGTGTGAAAAGGAAAAAAGCTATGTAATACATTTAAAACAAAAAATAATACTAGCATGTCCTCGGCTTTTACTGCTTTACACTGGCGAGGCATTGACTCTAACAATTTTTGACATTTCGCAAGAGAGATAGACTTCCATTCTTCTAAGAAAACGTCATACAGCTCTTAAACTGCCATACTGTCGATTTGTAACCTTTTTCTTGACTTCGCACCAAAGATGCTCTATTGGGTTTAGATCTGGGCTGTTAGCTGGCCAATCTAGGGCAGAAACTGATTGCGATGTGAGAAATTCCTTAAAGGTGCGTGCAGTATGCTTTGGATCTTAGTTGTGCTGGAATGTCCAAATAACCGGAAGCACGTCTTCAGCTTAACATTGTTTCTTCCAGTATATTTTTGTATTGGAATTGATCCATGGTTCCTTCTATCAACTTAACAGTTCCAACACCATGTCCAGAAAAGTACCCCAAATTTTTACATTCCCCCACCATGCTTAAATGTCACTTTTGTGTACTTAGAGTCGAATCGTATCGCGCGTCGTACATATCGTTTTCCAGCAGAACATACCCTGTTTATTTTTGTCTCGTCAGAAGAAAAGAACATTTTTCCACTATCTAACTGTCCAGTTTTCATACCTTCTTGCAAACGCAAGCCGGGCTTGCCTATGGCACCGTTTCAACATGGGCACCTTCCTTGCTATCCTTGCGTGCAACGTGCAAACGCCTTCGAATAGTGCGTACCGAGATTGCTGAAGGGTTGTTTTCAACAAAATATTCTTTTCTCAGATCATTAGACCCTCTAAAACGATTTTGTTTTGCTTAACGAATGATATTTCGATCATCTCGACGACATGACTTTCTCTGTTTAGGTACACGCGGAACGAAGTAGTTTGATACGTGGTAAAGTGCTTCACGGCGAGAAAAACCATCGTTTTTGAGCATTGCAGACGGTCGGCTATCTTTTTATACGACCAATCCTTCTCGCGAAGTTTTATTATTACTTCCCTTGTAGATTTATCACAACTTTTATTTTTGCCCGTTGTTTTCATATGAAGCAATCACCTTTAGACTCTTACAGAGCACTAAATGGCGCCAAAATCATACGAATAGTGGCCTAGAACCACAGAGCCACAGTTCTCTATTTAAATTTGAATAAATAAATAAACTATTCAGCGTTGTTTATTATATGACCAGCTAGTAAGTAGTAATACTAGGTTCAGATCTAATGTATAAAGTTTATTTATAAATTTTGCAAACACATTTTGACGTGTGTAACACGTTTTGTATTTGACGTAAGATGTTGAAAGGGTAATGCCATGCACATGCCCATCCCATAACAGACGTTTTTTAATGAAGTTTAAGGTCTTATATTATAATATAACTCATTCAAAACAGAATGTAAATTTGTGAAAAATATATTACAATTTATTTTTATAGTGGTGATTATTATGTACATCTTTAATATTTGAGTAGCTTAGTTTTATTTAAATAAGTTTAGTTTTAACTTTTAATTGTTAATAGTAAATTAATATCTTATTAAATAAGTATGTATTAATTACAAAATAAATAATATATTTATAATTATCCATATATCCATCATTGATTCCGCCGAACAGAATTTCAAAATAACCCATTGTTATTTTTTTGTACATTTTTAAAACATGTCTATAAAAAACAAAATGGCATATAACTTTTTCATCTTGGCGTCAATTGATATGGAAACTACATCTAAATATTCTTCATTAATATATATCATAAAACATCGAAGGTTTTTTTTCTAAAATATGGAAATAAAGGCGAATAAAACACTTTTTTGGAGTAATAATGTCAAACTTTCATAGCATAAATCTCGATATCAGTGACTTGTAAAAGAAAAATTGAGATGCTATGAATGAATGAGAGCAGTTTAGAACGGTAGTGTTAATGCAAATGGGTTTTAACAACAACTGAAAGTTAAGAGCTTCAGATCGAAGGTCATCTGCCCATGGTAGCCCCTTAAAAATGTTGTGGTGATAAAAAAACCGATCATAGCTCGTAATTATGATTACAATTTGTTGTCCGAGGTAAACCACAAGCTGGGGATGCAACTCACCTCTGGATCTTCGATTTCAGGCGCGATGGGCAGGAAATGTAGCATGCCGTCATTTTCGCCGTCCTCGTCAGAGCTGCAGAAAGCCGCTACCGGCTCGCACGTGGTTACGTCCACCTGGTACACGATAGTTTACACGTTAAAACTGCACCGAGCGTCAATCGAAGGAAGGTTTTTTTGCTGTACAAATGAATACACAATGTATAGCATACTAGCTTCTGCCCGTGACTTCGTGTAGATTTCGATTATCGTTATTTCATCGGATTTTTTAAAATGTACATACATATATAAACTCACGCCTTCATTCCCAGAGTGGGGTAGGCAGAGCTAAAGAATTACCAACTTTTAAAATATATCGGGATGATAAGTAGCCTATGTGTTAATCCGGGGCATAAGCTATCTCCATTTCAAATTTCATCCAAATCCGTCGAGTCGTTGCAGCGTGAAGGAGTAACAAACTAACACACACACACACACACACACACACACACACACACACACACACAAACTTTCGCATTTATAATATTAGTAGGATTTATCATTAATTTTAGTAAATATTTTTTAACAAACTGGCAAAATGTGGCTGTTTGGTCATTCCAGTTCGAAACTAAACGCAGTTCTTAGCATTATCTGTGGCAGGTGTGACAAAAAAATATTATCTGCGTTAGCGAAAAGTTATTGTTTTATATTTTGGCCAGTTATGAACTTATGAGTTTAAGAGACAATAGAAACAAATAAGAAATAGCTTCTTCATCTGATGATTTAAGAAATGCGGGCTACACCACCGGAATTAAGAAATGCGGCTCAATTACTTGATAACAATTTGTCTACTAAAAATAGCCAAAAAAAATAAAAAAATATATTGTTTCCTTGTTTTTGTTTTCCTCGCAAATGTCCGAAACGTGCCTTCGGCGTCGGGCTTCTAACACTGTCGTTAGTAATCCCCTTCTTAGTACCCTTGATGCACAATGTACTAATAAAGCTGCAACTGCCACTGTCTCTATAACAGTATTGTAATAATATAGACAGTGACCTCTGTCTCCTCATCGGCGTCGCTGTCGCCGGCGGGCCCCACGGAGCGGTCTTCATCAGCCACGTCGAACTCGCTCTCGCGCTCCTCGTACTCCACATTTTCGTCCAGCTCCTTGAAGTCGGGCGCGAATGCGGACCAGTTCTCCACCTGGTTCTGCGCCCATATCGACACTACGCCTGCGAAAACACAGCCTTAACTTGTAAAGAATAGGAAAAGTCTGCAAAACTATGTGAAAGCGACAAGGAAGTAACTACTTTTTCCCCGATGTCGCGATGCCATAAAAAGAGTAATAAGTTTAAAGGTGTATGGGGAGATTTTTTCTCATTTTTGTATGTTTGAATCGAATAAACTCAAAAAATACATCATTTATATTACTCCTGAATAGCACGGGCTACATGAGGGGGGGGGGGGTTCCCGTGGGATGCCAAAAATACGAATTATGCGCGGACAAAGTGACTGACTGCTGTAGGTGCGTATAGTACGATCACAATTACGTGAAAAAACCTGAAAGGTATACGGTGATATATGATCTGAACAGAACAGCTTCTCGGCGGCGTCGCGCGGCGAAGATAACCGAGATCTGCCGAACTGACCCATGTGCGGCTATCAGCTCGCGCGTGTAGACTTGGATAAAAAGGAATTTAACAAATCAGTGTAGTTGCCACAAGTGTACCAAGTGTGATTCGTCAAGGACGTGCGAGTGTTAAATGCTACGTATTCATTATTAGGGTGCATCACCAGAGTTGGGTTTCATGCGCCTAAAGCATTTACAAAGTTAATCAAAGCAAAAAACGTATTTTTTTTGAAGTTGGTTGAAATATTTTTATTTTAACGCAACATCTAGAAACGCTTTAGAACTCAGTAAAAGTCGTTATTTCCTCTTTGGAATGGCGTAGTTTTGGATGTCGCTGACTCCTACGTTCTCAGTGACTTCTCAGTTCTCACACATAGTTGAGTGCTGTTTTTTTTAAAACTATAAACAACTAATTTGTTGATAATTCTGTAACCACGTTTTGCACAATCAGGCTAAGATGTTTACCAGTGTATTAGTGTATTAACAACTTATTTAAGAGTGCTTGGTAATTCTGTAGCTCTGCCTACCCCACTCTGGGAATGAAGGCGTGAGTTTATGTATGTATGTATGTATAAACAACTGTCCATAGATAAACACTTTTACGGTGGTTTTTAGCGTGAAAAGTTCACTAGGTACATATCAAAGTGTTCATGTTTCTAATGTACCCGCGCTGATGCTAGCGATGATCGGCCTGATAGGATGCCAGACCACGTCTAGAAGCAGTTCCCCCTTGGTCCCGTGCAGGATCTTGACCAGGTTGCCGATGGACTTCTCCCAGACGTACAGCGCGTGCTGGCGCGCCGAGCCGGCGCAGATGTATTCACCGTCACCGGAGAAGCAACACTTCTTCCATGTCGTTCTGAGGGAGATGTAGACATAAGCCACCTTTATAGTGGATTTTATGCTGTATCTACACTCAGGGACAAAAAAACGGGTCAGAGTGCGTTTTTCATACAAACGAGGCTATTTTGAAGCCTTGGTCAGGGGTTGTTTTGAGTGAGGTTTAATGATAGATACTCCGAGGTTCAATAGGGAAGGACAAATGTTCTTAAGATACCTAACTTATCGCACAATCAGTTAACACCACAGCGAGAGAGTTTGGGTCAGCATTTGGATTTCCTTACATTTTATTGCCATTTTAGATGTTTTTCTGAACATGATCAATTCCAGCGTTAGCCGCACATTCAATCAGTTGGGTATCCTAGGCACTCTGGAAGTCCTGTATCGATGCTCGGTGTATCCATCATCAGATTTCACTAAAAGCATCCCCTGGCGAGGAATCAGGGCTTCGAAATAGCCTCTTTAGTATGAAAAACGCACTCCGACCCGTTTTTTTTGTCCCTGAGTGTATTACAGTCAAGATTAAAAATAAATATTCGCACAAAGTTGCATAAATATGCCAGTGTGAGTTTTATTGCCATAGTAATTAGGTCTGTGTACATTTTATTGAACTTTGTGATGTATAACATAAAAGGAAAAGAAGAATGTAAACCTAGCAAAGTATGAATAAACTGATGGGCATAATCGCCAAAACTTGTACCTTTCGTATTTTCCGATGTCCTTTACGAAATTGTTAAATATTTAGTTTACAGTGGCACTTAACGACGTTAATTTGGTTTTAGATGTTTCTCTATTAATTTGTCTTACGAATTAATATGCTAGGAATACGTAAAACATTAAGTATTTCTCAATAAACCGATTTAAATTGTTACATTTTTTCCTTGTAGTACTGTCCCCTAAGTAAATTTAAATCTTTGACTCGATTTATTTTCGTAAAATTGGTCGTAGTCTATATGTAAATTGAATTTAAATTTGTAAAGTAAAATTACCGTTCCTCTATACAAATACGGCAAAATTTATAAGGGTAACCGCAATAATTTATACTATTTTGCTTTTTAAACCTGTCCCGGCAAAACTCAACAGCGGACATGTCCGTGTTCTGTGACCGCAGTTTTTTAGAATTTCGTCATAATTTTGTTCTAAGAAGGTAGTTTTTTTCCTTTGAAACTGGTAATACTGCAATGGGACGTTGAAAAATATGATTGTCTGTGGTAAACGATCAGCCTTGAGCACAGTGAGGCGAACGCTGGTTCAGAGCGGAGCTTTTTTCAACGCCAAGTCCTTTAAGTTATTTGAAGATTTCTCAGGATTTAGACATATATTGTATGATATTTCATAGTTAATACTGCTCTTATTTAACTGGAAAAGGATTGATTGGTTAATATATAGATTTAAAGCAATATTTCAATTATTTTTGATATTTTTCTTCGAAGTACCACGTTTTCCGTTACCGCCTGTCCGTGACCAACACTACGGTATCGTATTGACCGGACCAAAAAGTAACGGACACGAACCATAAAGAAGGAGCTATACAGAGATCACTTTCTATGAGAAAATTTCATTTAAGTTTTATTCACCGATTTTAAATTTTTAACCTACTGCAAAAAGGAGTTACTGTTATCTTTTCAATTTATTTATGTTGAGGTGAAAGTTTGGCTATGATTTACTTAAATAAAAAATAGGCTATTTATAAGATATTAATAATACCTACCTATATTTTTTACGTAACTAGATTTTCGGCTTAAATACCTTATTTTCAGGTGAAATATGGCTCTCACTCCGGCGGAAAAAATGCGTCGCTATAGGGAAAAAATAAAAACTGATCCAGAAAAATATAACAAAATGAAAAAAAATATTTACAACGCATTAGGGCTAATAGAAAGAAGGTTTCTGAGCTAGATCTTCAAAAGAAAGAGAAGATAAGAATTCAATGGCGAGAACAGAAAAAGAGACAAAGAATAAATAAGAACAAAAAAGTCAATTCATCAGAGATTATATTTGTGACAGCTGTTTGACAAAGGAATTAGACTGAAACAAATATTTTGAGACTGATTTAATTACATTAGTTTAAAATTCTGGATTTAAGGTGAAAATTATAAAACTTGCTAGATAGACAAATATTTTGAGACTGATTTAATTCGATTGAGTTAAATAAAACTGTAGATTTAAGGAGAAAATTATAAAACTTGTTAGACTGAAAGTAAGATTAAATTTTAACCTCGTCTTTAAAGTTTTTAAAGATTTATATAAGATAAGATCTTTTTTCTTTATTGTTTTTTTGTCAAGAATATTTTATTTCTTTCAACAATGTGAGATCTCCCATAGCTCTAAGTGTTACCTCAGCTTTATAGTGTCATGTATGTGACTGGGTGATCCGGGTACGTGACTGTCCCTTAAAATATTTACCATTGTATTTGTAGTTATTTTGTGATTTTTACGAATTTATTAGAAATTATAATGTAAATGGGTAAAGTTTTATAAAATATGTTGCATAATTTAAAAGTTATTGTGGTTTTCTGACATTTTAAATGTTTAAATGAAAAGATTAATGTACCATTTTGTAAAATGGTAACGGAATGGACAGAAATACTTTAAAAAACTGTAGAATTATTAATTATATGTTGGTTTTTGTAAATAAAAACTATGTGAACTATATTATGTTATTTTATTACAGCTAATACTTCCAAATAACATACTCATTTTGGCTAGTTATCCGTGATCATTTTCGGTAACGGTCAGGACAAAATTTGTTACCCTCTTCACAATTTTCACTAATTTCTTTGAATCTAGCCCATAAAATAGAAAACTTTTGCATTTTTATTGAAATGGAATGATTAAGCAAAACAATGCAAATATTATCATTGCTATATTGCATAATAAATTCTAAATCTTAATTTATTAACTGGGTACAAGTTTTGGCGATTATGCCCTGATATCTATCAAGATATTGGTAGAGATGCCTCGCGTCAAACTACAGTTCCGCTTGTATGGCTTACTTGTTCACGAGGTCCTGCAGCTTCTGAATGGGCTCCGGCTCGCCGTTGACGCCGGCCTTGATGACGGTCACGGAGTCGTACACGCGGATCACTCGGTCCGACGTGTTCGCGAGGAAACAGCTGCGCACAATACACACATCAGAGACTAGTTGTCATTTATTTTAACTTGGGTCAGTATTATGGTCGCCTTTATCGCGTTGGAACAAGCATCCGTCATTCTCGCACTTACATACTGGATAGAAAGTGACAGATGTCTTATCGACGTTTATCCGCATAAATAAACACAACCATAATCAGCCCGCTGTTTAGTATTCATTTATCTTCAAGCAAAAAACGTTATACAAACAGTTGATTTAGCCCTTATAATGCAACAAAATACTTGGCCCCTTAACGAAAAATCAACATGCTTGTTAATGCGTATCCATTTTATGAAGGACACTCGGGCAAATAAGTGATCTGCCGCCCTATTGTTAAATTAATACCTGAATATTTAACGATTACTTGATTTATTTTCATTTTAATAATGATTAAACAATACATTATAAAACAATAAGTCAAAAAGGCATTAGATAGATCTTAAAAAATATTTTTTATTAATTTTTAGATTTTGTGAACGCTTAGGAAATATTGAACTCGTATTTTTGCTAGAGATGCGTCCCCCTCGCAATTATGATCGTCTAAGAAGTACCGTAAAACACCTAAAATAAGTCATAACTTGGTACAAATAACAATAAGTATTAAATGGACAATAACGTTACGTCTATCGGAAATAATGTCAGTCTTATAATTAGTAACATATGCTTCATTTTAGGTTGTGTCCCTACTCACGCCCTTAGTCCCTACTCACCCCGTAAAACAAAAAAAGAATGTAGTATAAGTCAATGTCAAAAAATTTAGAGATTATAACCATACCTGGGATAACTCGGGGCATCTGTACGAAAGTGATGTACCAAAATATTTTATCGACATAAAATATATCGATGTTACTGCCAACATCTAATTGTTATTCGACATAAATAAATAATACTTATTTTCTCCTCATTATTAGATACAAAATAAACAAATTAACACGTATATTTATATGTTTATTTTACAACAGTTTCCATATTCGTCGGTATTAATGATTGCCGTCTAGATGAAAATATCCACTTTAAACTGCTAAACGTTCTCTCAACGTCCACAGTGGTCAACGGGGCATTCAGATATGACATCGAACCTCTTTACAGTAATCGAGAATGTTCAATGCGCACATGTATTTGACGACGCGCTGGCCTAGTTGGTAGTGACCCTGCCTACGAAGCGAGCGGTCCTGGGTTCAAATCCCGGTAAAGGCAGATATTTGTGTGATGAGCGCGAATATTTGTTCCTGAGTCATGGATGTTTTCTATGTATTTAAGTATTTATTTCTCTATATAAGTATTTATATCGTTGTCTAGTATCCATAGTACAAGCCTAGAGCTTAGTTTGGGACTAGGTCAATTGGTGTGAGATCGTCCCCTGATATTTATTTATTTATTACTTTAATTATATCGACATATTTTTTATCGATATCAAATCCCTAGAATTAGTGGTTACAGAATTATCAAGAAGTTTTAAGACTTGTTGGTAATTCTTTAACTCTGCCTACCCCACTCTGGGAATGAAGGCGTGAGTTTATGTATGTGTATGTATGTAAATCCCTAGAACTTGCCCCGAGTTATCCCAGGTATGATTATAACACACAAATAATAATAAAACAAGTCACAAAGTTAAATGTACAAATGGTAGTAGAATAAACCATCTCAAAAGTATAGGTATAGAGTAATAGAGTTTGAATTTGATTCACAGTTTTAACTTACTTCCCTCTTCTAGCAAATTCTATGCTCTTTATTCCTGTAGTGCTTGATGTGCCAACAGTTATTTTGAAACTAGCTTTTATTGCTAATGTCTGAGAGTCTAAAATCAAAATCTTTCCTTTAGCATTCCCTGTATAGACATAGTCTCCTCTGCGGTCAAATGAGGCTATTACATTTATATCACCCTGAAATTAAAACAAGAAAATCTGTTAGACAAGTTAGCCTAGTTAGTGTAACCCTATGAAGTGAGTGGTCCCGGGTTCAAATCCCAGAAAAGGCAGATATTTGTGTGATGAATGCGAGTATTCCGGTTCCTGAGTCTTGGATGTATGAAATTAAGTAAGTATTTCTGTATTTATCCCTTCAAGTGGCAAGAAAACTATAGTTAGTTTAAATTTAAATTTTGAGTTAATCTCATAAAGTATTAAACTCATAGGGATAAGTAAAAGTCTAAAGTGTGTGAGATTGTCCCCTGACATTTATTTGTTTATTTATAATCAAAGAGCGGAATTCTTCATAGCAAAAATCAAACTGTCAGAGGGATTGACCTAACAGTTTTATCGACTTATCGATGTTACGGAATAATATCGCATTAGGTACCTATCCATAATCAACTTAAAAGATTATTCTGTAACATTTGACCTGATATGCTGATTTTATAGAAAAAAGTGATTACAGCCAAAACACCGTTATCGAGTACTACAAATATGCTCCTGTTACTTCAACTGAGGTAGAACGCTCGTTTTCATCTTATAAATGGATCTACAATGAAAAAAGGAGTAATTTGAAAGGTGACAATGTTGAAAAAATAATGACTATTTTCTTTTACTACAGGGGAGATGAAGAAAACATATTTAGTACAGATTTAGATTTCGACTTTGTTATTTTGAATGAAGATTAGTTACCTACTCTTAGCAATATTTGTTTTTAATTTTTAATGATAAGTTTCATACAGAAAATAAAAAAAAAAGTATTTTCTGTTTTATTCTTTACTATTATACTAAAATACAGTGGCGGTCAGCTAATTAGGGACACCGTTAATTTGTTTGTATGTATATCAAAAAGCCTGATTTCATTACTTTCACTTTGTTTCGTTAAGTGACAAATATTTATCGATAAGTCGATAAAACAGTTAGGTCAATCCCTCTGACAGTTTGATTTTTGCTATGAAGAATTCCGCTCTTTGTTTATAATCATTTACAGTTACTTTTAGTTGAGAACTTGTGTGTTATGTTTGATGTGCATGACAAATATTTGTAACAAAGTAATAATTGGTTGGTTTGATTCCAATAATAACTATAATTTAATACAAAATCTTACATCTTCATCAATTGGCAGTATCTTATGCTCTCCATCCGTATCCACTAGCAGTGCAGCGTGTCTCATTGGGCACACAAGAAAGCGCTTGTCATTCCGAGGATCAAACTGCACCCGCACAATGGGGGTCGGAAATCTGTACCGCTGCTCACATTCACCTGATAATACATCCCAAATGCACACATTGTGGTCTGTGGATGCTGATAACAACTGTAATACGAATATAACCTCTAGTTAATAACCTACATTTTGAGTTTTATCTTATTTTAAATTGTAATAATGATATCTGTTACACAATAAGAAGTGTATAATTAGTGATTAGTGATCAAAATAGGCAAACACAGGATAGAGGTTTGAAATGTCTAAACTGAATACCCATTTATGATCACTAATGCATTATAGGAATGGGTGCTGTCCACTGAGATTGCATGAAAGGAACATCCTGGTACAATAAATAATGAAAGTAATACTTGAGGAACCTGTCAGGTAATCTTAGTGGAGCGCATAGATATCTTAAGTTTTACTAACTTTTTTACAATTTCTGGACCAGCTGAGGCTGCAAACCGGATAGACGTGAGCTGATATGGATTTAGCAATGCCTCTGGTAAGGAAATCCCATATGAAGATCCTGCCATCGTTGCACCCAACAGCCAGTAAGGTTCCACGGCGGTTGAATGAACAAGTTGCTGCTAGTGATATAGAATCTAATGTACCATCAAACTCCTGAAATTTAATCAGAATTTTAGTAAGCCAAGTATTATGAAATAATACTATAAGTGCAATCCTTTTACAGTATTGGGATTACACTCTTGATAAAGAACTATGGTAATAAAAAAGTCACAAAAACAGTGTTTCATAGATAAACCAGCATGGGAAGACTTTCATATACACCTATTTTACTATATTATTTCGATTTAAAATATAACCTAGATATAATTACTTTATAAGTTTCTTACCTCTGGATAATTCTGTCCAAATGACTCTAAAATCAAAAGCATTTATGAATTTTAAAACTAAATAATAGCTTAAATGTAAGTACTTCACTTACAATATCACAATACTGGTATTCTGGTTTGGCTCGATATATTTCATACAAACTTACCAAGTAATTCCAAATTCATGGTTATTTTTATGAGGACAAACGAACTACAATTGACACTTAGTTAACTTAAAACTAAAATCTTGTTCAATTTTATGAATTTGTACGACGCCGCTGGTAAAATAGATAGACCGTCCTAAGAGTCGTAACAACAGTCCCAAACCCGCGTCTGTTTTGACCACAGTGACAGTGCCACTGTTATGACTTATGCATGACACTCGGTTTTTGACATTTAATTGACAGCGTTTTTTTTTTGGCCATTGGTCAGGCTAAGGTCAAAGCCCATATCGTCTTATTACTAGTGATAGCAGCCAGCAATACTGTGATTGTGGTTTCATTCATATTTAATTTTATTGGTGTAGTCAGTTTTAATAACCAAACATTTCTGTTTTCTGTTTCTCTCTCGCATGAGGATTCATAGTGACGATCAGGGTACGATTGACAATGGGCTACACGAGGTCTACGTTATTATACGTCTGTGATATTATACCCTACCCATAGGATAGGAAATACCCTAATCTGTTGGTTAGACATATCGTCGCTTAGCTAACAACACCGCACATGTCGAAATCGAATGATATCTAGTTTTGAACTTTATTTGTATTATATTAAATTAACTCTTAATTCGTGTTCAATCGTTGACTTACGCGGTGTTGTTAGCTAAGCGACGATATCCTTTTACAATCTGTACATGGGTTTTTCACGTCAAAATAGTGAAATTTAATCAATCAAAAATTAAATGATCATAAAACGATAAAGGTACCTCAATCAGCTTATTTATTTACAAACCTAGGAATATACGGGGCAAAATTAATTCACAGCTAGGGATTGCCTATATCGATAAACTCAAATATCGATGTTTTCCCCATATACTAGTGATCGCCTCTAGTATTGTCTGTGTGATTTTTATAAATTTGATTTCCCGCTACCTGTTCCACAGAAATTGGAGTCTTTTAGCCACCTGAAATAGATTCATCAGTCGATACGGAGAAAATAAACGCCCGAAAATTTGGAACAAATTCAGATCGTTTACTTTAACAATAGTGATTGGACAATAATTCAGAAATACACAATGGTCAATGATTATGAGTGAAGGCTCAAAAATCATTTTGAAAATAGGTGCACTTGCCGTCCCCGGGCGAAACGGTTTGCTAAATATAACTTACTACAACAAACATCCCTTATGTGAAACGTGGCAGCTGTGAATCGTACAGCCTTCTCATTATGTCTGTAACTAAAGCTAAAGATGAAGCTTCAAAATGGTTACAAGCGAAGAACGCCGCTTAAAATCGAAGATTCGGCACTTCTTTTCCCATTTTTCCCATTAAAAGTCTATGGGAACCGATTTTCGGTGATTATTCCTCGGTATGTCCGATTTTCTATTTAATTTTTTTATAACAATCTATGACTAGAAGTTGTATAACGGCCTAAATTTCTCTGATATCTCTAATAGTTAGGGAGGAGTATGCGAACAAACGAAAATCCGAATCGGGGAAGAATGAAGGTTCGCTCCAATAAATAATGACAAGAATTATGTATTATAGTACTATAAAAAGTTAAAACTTAACTTATTTAAAATAAAATAAAACTAAGCTACTCAAACTAAAATAAAACTAAGCTACTCAAATATTAAAGATGTAAATAATCAATAATAATTATGTTGCTATTTTGTCTTATTTTCATACTTTCAATAAAACATTTTTTATTTCAAAAACTTGGAGCGATCTCTAATATTTGGGAAAAGCATCGATAATTAAGTTTATCGATACAGGCAATCCCTAGCTGTCATTTATTTTTGCCCCGTATATTCCTAAATAGGTCTGTTTATTTAGTAAGAATAGTAAGTTTATGAGTTTTCTTTACTGATTATACTCTAACTCACTGGACATGGTGAAATTAACGCGGAACCGTGGTAGACCGCCATTAATATAAAAGAAGAAAAAGAAGTTTGATGAAAAGAAACCTAATACGATTCTTACCAAAACGACATCTTCGATTTTCTTATTTCAAATTGGTACTATCAACAAATTATAGGTTTGGCACGTTCACTATGGCTATGAATACCGACATGGAAAGCGACAATAGCTGGCGCGGTGTGCCGTTAAGTGAGATAAGAGGGTCGCAATCGCCATGGGGCGCCCCTGAGTTCCCGCTTGTGGCGCCAGCATTTAACCATACAGTGCTCTACCACATCCCTAGCAGCGGGTGTGTGCCGGAGGATAGGCCTCCGAAGCCTCAAATTGGCCATGACAAGTGGGACCATGACTTTGTTAGGATGCCATTTTCTACCAAAAGCTTATATCCTGTGGAAGATGTAAGTATTCTGCGGCTAGTATTGTTTTAGTAAAAATGATAAATATCTGTATGATTTAACTAGTGAACCGCCCCGATTCGCCTCGTTATAAACATAATAAAGAATAGACTACAGCCCATCTGTAATTATTTACAATTAAAATGGTGAAATATATTTACAAAGGGTGAAGTAGTTCAAGATATTACCTCCATATTTAATCCTTAATCCTTATCCTTATCCATATTTAAACGAACTAATAAAATCCACTCTCTTTCTTTATAACATTAGTACAGAGCAGGGTTTCTCAAACTTATAGACCTACATAACCCTATTAAATTCAATAGACAACACAAAACCTCTAAAAAAAACTTGGCAGTCAATAAAATAGGTTTTATTAAAATTTAAACAAGAGTCAATACGGTTTGGATCAAACTACATTGTTAATGTTAGCTAATGTGGCAGCTGGGTTTATTTATTGTTGCACATTGAGTTGATTTCTAAAGCAATTTTGATCAATCTCAGTCTTAACTCTGATTCGCGCACCCTCAAAAATGACAGATGGACCGCTCGGAGTTTGCGCACCTCAGTTAAAAGACTGTAGTTTGATAATAAGGCAATTAAGTTATTCCTAAGCTCACCTTAAATAAAAAGAAAATATTTAAATGAATATATTAAAGCTTCAAATGCTCAATGGTAGGATCACCAGGGCGCAGGGCTACTACCTTTGCTACCTTGCTTTGCCGCTTATTTACATAACTTGAAAATCTTTTTTCACATTACCGATACCTCTAATAAAGGGAATGATATCAATGACAGTATTCTTCATATAATTGTTGCACATGTTGCACCTTTTGTAGGATAAGGGCACAATTCCCTTTTTTGTCATATTGTATATTATGCCCTTGTTCTACTGAAGGTGTGATGTAAATTTTCATGATTTGATTTTTAAGATCACCGGTGAGACCCATTTGAAGAAGCGCTGGGAATTGATTGAATGTGCACTGAGGAAGCCAATCCGCAACAGCCAACAGTTGGCTGAAACTATACTGAGCTACAATACACAGTTTAAGAATATTTGGAAATTTCGGGCGCTGCACAAGTTGTTCAACGAGGTAATAATTAATTGACATTGCTTTATCTGTAAATTTATACACACTGCCGTGATAATGATGTTTTGTATCAAATTCTTGTATTAAAAATCACAAATACAGATTTTTTTTCTTATTAATATAGCATCATAATCATAAGTTAAAAATTGACTAGATGTTGTTTAATGGTATTATAGAGCTTAGTAAGAAAACATCAATGCTCTTTTGTTTGTAAAGGACTATTAATGGAATCACCAGTGAACTTGTAAAACAAGTGAAATTTAAAAAAATACCTTTAATAATTTCAAAGCTATTGGTTCCAGAATACTACCCAATGGGTAACCAGACTAACCAGTGAAAACAATTTTATAATGAGCGGTGCCATGGTAATAACAGTTCTATAATAATTATTCTGGATATCAGTCTGGGCATTTAGTGAACACTTGACATCCTAATTTGTATAATAAACCGTTAAAAATATGTTAACATCAATTAAAATTATGTTTAATAAAAACAAATTCAATTTGAGACTAAATATGTGCTTGCAAGCTCACGCTCTAACCTCAGCACTCGTACCGTAAGAATCTTCATTATGTACCAGTTACATAAATAATAATTTTGCTATTTTGATGTAATCATGAAAAAGTATTTTTGCCACTATGTACCGTGTGAATTAAATTTAAGCTTTCTCTTGGCTCTCTTGTCTAAAGCTTACTACAGGGTCGAAGACTATCTAACAGATAAAAATGCTTGGCCAACACCTAAATAATTTAATAATAACTTAGTCATAAAAAATATGTAAATATTGTATATTGTCTAGGGGAAACAAAAAAATTGTTAAACAATTATCAAGAAGTTTTAAGACTTGTTGGTAATTCTTTAGCTCTGCCTACCCCACTCTGGGAATGAAGGCGTGAGTTTATGTATGTATGTATGTCTAGGGGACACGGTTTCTGTAGGAGAATGTATCGAAACTTTTATGCAGGTTGTCTTGCACCATCACAGGTAAGTATAACTTGTATACTTTCTATTTCTTTTTTATTACTGTTGCTTATTAGTTTTGTGACAATTCTGAGTTTTGACACATTTTCCTGCTCAACTACGCATGAATATATGAATTTTTGGTGTTATGTGAGATTCATTGTTTTATATAATGCTAGGTTAAGTTTATTATTGTATAATATCATAAGCAATATTTAAAAAACGACTTACTGTTGAGTTTCTTGCAGCGTTTCTTCTCAGCAGTGGTCTCTGGTGAAGCGCTGCTTACTTACTGAATAAACATCTTTTATCTATTGTTAACTTAATTTTTGTCTTATTAGGCACAATTTTTATCGAAAAAAAATTGACGTTTTGATTTTTAGGCAGCATGATCAAAAAGGCTAGAAGAACCGCAAGGAGGTTTCATAAGATTTCATTATACAGAACTCTCATTTTTTTTTCGTTTGTGTGCTACAAAACAAGGTATCAAAACATTAAAGTGAGAGTGATAGAAACCAAACTTTTTTGTGACTGTTTTCATTATTATGCTTAAATTTTATCAACTTTTTAGCATTTGGAAGAAGAAGAATCACAGTACTTCTTTGATGTAACTCTGCCTGAGATAGCCAAGCTTGCCTTGGCATTACCTAAACTTATCCAGGCTCCCATACCTTTGTTGAAGTAAGTTTATTTTTGTTAGTTCCTATTCTTTCTTTTCTTTCTTGTTCTAGACTTAAAATATAATTTAAAAAATAACCTGGCTGACATTTTAAACATGCATCATTCAACATGCTCTTAGAGTGGAACAAAAGTTTTTTCATTTTATGGCATATGAAGGCAAACGAATACACAGGCCACCTGATGGTAAGTGGGAACTGTGACCCATAGACATTCGCATTCACAAGACTGCAATCCTAAGACTGCAAATGCATTGCCAACCTGAGGACTAAGATGGAATGCCTGTATGCTAGTCATTTCACCGGCTGTCTTATCCCCAAACCGGATCACAACAATGCGAACACTGCTAATATGCGATAACTGCTGTAGTCATTTGACATCATCAATATGAATCTAGGACTTGAAATTGTAACTAAGCCAATGCTTAGACAATGGAGTCTACTAATGCTGATGTTCTATTGCAGACAGCACAAAAATCACTCCATTTCACTGTCACAACAACAAATATCAAGTTTGTTAGCGAATGCATTCTTTTGCACATTCCCGAGGAGAAATAGTACAAAGAAGACATCAGAATATGCTTCCTTCCCGCACATCAATTTTATCTCGTAAGTGAATATTAAGCGCACGCTACGGACGTTCACGTAGGTATTAATTCGCTTTGTTTAAAACATATGTAGATACTCTTACAGCGGTATACGCAAGAAATAACGTCAGTGACGTCACGCGTTTACAATTTTGATCCATGTGACTCACGTGTGTAGCGTGTGCGTGATTGATTGATTAAAATTGTTATATTAAAAGTACTAATTGAAAAAGTGAAATAGTCAGTTTCCAGGGAAATAATAAACCAATATTTTCTCATTTTTCAGCTTATATGAAACTTCAGGTTCTGATTCCGTACTAGAGAAACTAAAGTGTCTCTGCCACTACTTCAAGAGAGTCTGCAGTAAAGGTGATATTATTTTTTTCTACTAGCAAATCTGCAATATGTCTATTTATTTAAGATCCTAAGATAAAAGTGATCCTTTTTCTCCCATTCAGCAGATATGAGAATAATAATATAATTATCGAATTAATACATTGATCAGTAAGAATTAGACGTTTACGTTTTTATTCAATCAAATTCTAAAATGCTCAGTGCCATACCAAAGCAAGGGAAATTTCATTATGATCTAAATCTATCGCCTCCCTGAATTCTATATATTCTAAGCGTTCATAGGGGTCGGGGGCGGATTCAGAATTCAGTCCATGGTACCTAAAATACAATCATGTGATACGACCTTTTAATGCACAGATGATATTTATATGTAAGTTAACCTTGCATAATGAGTAATGGACGGCTGCAATTTGGTGATTAGGCTTCGATTAAAATTCGATTACGTTTTATGTATTAAAATGTATACAGGTTTTGTTATTTATATGATAATATCAGTAATAAGTAAAGTATGTATGGCTACTATATTATGGCTATCGTCAAACGTTATTGTTACGTAATTTGCACCCGTCAGCCGCCCATTAGTCATGACCCCCGCGCGCCTGGCCCCGGCCGGGCGGGCCAGGGTCACGGGGGTCTGTACCCGGGCGTGCTCTGTACCCGGGCGTGCTCTGTACCCGGGCGTGCTCTGTACCCGGGCGTGCTCGTGCAGCGCAGCGCCGGCCGGCGTGGTGACGGTGGCGCGCCGCTCGGTGGCGCCGCGGCGCTGCCCCGCCTGGCCGCGCGCCGCGCGCGCCGTCGCCTCCGTGCCGCTGCACGTCGACCCCGCCGGCGCCATCGAGGACGCCGACTCGCTCATACAGATGGACTTCGCTAACAAGTCAGTGGGGCCCATAAAGGCTCGTTTCACTGCTGGATAGCCCGGTGCTTTTAGCAATCCATTGACGGATTGTTTTAACATTTTTGAGCTGCGAGCTCCTGCAGCGACGCAATGTATCGCAAAAAGCATGCGGGCTATCGCGCAATGAAACAGCCTTAATACTTGTTAAACCACTTTCTAGCTGTGATCACCGAGAAGTAGATACATATTGTATTTAGCGCATGGAAGACGCGACATACTCGTAGGTAGCCTGTTAAAATGAAGGTAGCGTAAAGGTCACGGGAGCTGGATGCTGGCAGCTCAGGACCGATTGTTGTAGTGATCTCCCTTGAGGAGATTAACCTTTTGATCGCTTTACGTGAACTACATGCTATGCAAATTACAACTTAATTTATACGAAACGAAAGTCTCTTTTAAGCTTCAACTTGTTTCGGCTGCGGCCGACGGTGGTGAAGGTTAGCTGCCTCTCATTAGTAATGTATTTGAGGTATTGTGTTGTGTTGTGAAGACTTCATCGTACCGTACGCCAGTCAGATCGTGGATCGTGTTTATACATTTTGTAATACCCTTAAATGCACTTACTCATTATAAGTAAAGTATATGCAGTTGTGTATAGTAACAGGTGATTTTTTTTTTAATATAACCATTTTTTAATTTGTCTATTGGCCAGATACCTTGGCGGAGGCGTCCTGGGCCACGGGTGTGTCCAGGAGGAGATCAGGTTCGTGATCTGCCCGGAGCTGATGGTGACTATGCTCTTCACTGAACTGCTGCGGCCCAACGAAGCTCTTATGATCATAGGTACGTTTTATTAAAACTAATCGCTTGTAATTGCGACTACACAGTAGTCGCAGGCAAGTAAACCACTGCCTGTTATATTCGACGCTAAACACCTTGCTTTCTGGAAGATTTTTTCGTTTTTGTTTTGTTAGTTCAATATCTCACTGTAATGCGTTGAAAACTTATTGTATTTACTTTCTATATCGAAAAGCTTTCCTATATCGGCATCATGTTTGCATAATACTTTATATGCAAAACCAATATGTGTCAAACATTTTCATCTCTAATTCATAGTTGAAATTGGACATGCTTTGCTTGGGACGGTTGGGCGTTTCAGGGAAATTAGGATTTATGGGTCTATACCATAAAAAAAATGTAAACAATATGCGTTCATTAAAGATTAGACATCAGTCGCTCATATAGTTTACGTCGCACAGCACGGCGCCGCAGGAGACCTTATTGTTTGGAATTTTATGCAGACGCGGCATAGCATGGCAAGGAACGGTATGCAAATCCACTGTTTACCTTGAAAGTGAACGGTTAAATCGGAAAAATTACAAAAGCACCCTACCTAACTCTGCATTTAGTTATACGTAACATATTTATCTTACTTTCCACCTCCGCTTTGTAACTACGTATTTGTTTAAGATTGTCCCTTGATATTAATTATTTAATGCCCTGGCAAAGTATAGAAGTCATGCCATGCTGTGATAATCAGGGATCGGAAATTCGGATCGATATTTACCTATACTTTCGCGCCGGCTTTGTTGTTCAGTAGTATGGAGGTGGACTCAATCATATAATTCATAATAAAATTTCCGGGATTTCAAAATAAATAAATTACACAGGCATTAATTCATAATTATTTATTTATATTAATTGTTTGAAGTTAATTTCCATGTATATGTTTAACCAAATGTTATTTAATTTACCTGTAACTTATTAACCTAACGAATTTATAGGAGCAAAACAGAATGTTTTATCCTACATGTAAAGTAATTATTATATTAACGTTTTGTAGAATCCCAGAACTTAAATTATAAAAATAAAATTTAAGAAGCCGACGCCATGTTTGCCTATCTTTTTCCGGGATTTTGCCAACTTTAGGTAAATATCGATCCGAATTTCCGATCCTTGGTGATAATGTACACACATACATACATAAACTCACGCCTTCATTCCCAGAGTGGGGTAGGCAGAGCTAAAGAATTACCAACAAGTCTTAAAACTTCTTGATAATTCTGTAATCACATTTTGCACAAGTAGACTAAGTGCCGCACTCAGAGACGTCAATTAAATTTCACAAAACTAATAAGCAACAGTAATAAAAAAAAAATAGAAAGTATACAAGTTATACTTACCTGTGATGGTGCAAGACAACCTGCATAAAAGTTTCGATACATTCTCCTACAGAAACCGTGTCCCCTAGACATACATACATACATAAACTCACGCCTTCATTCCCAGAGTGGGGTAGGCAGAGCTAAAGAATTACCAACAAGTCTTAAAACTTCTTGATAATTCTGTAATCACATTTTGCATTTTTGAGACTAAGTGCCGCACTCAGAGACGTCAATTAAATTTAATGCTTGATTAAAGTTGCTGCTGTCACTTTCTTCGCTACAGCAATAGGATAAGACAACACGTCACTAAACCAGTATTAAATTTAATTGACGTCTCTGAGTGCGGCAGTAAGATGTTTAATGTGATGTGATAATGTGATTTTCAACAATCTAGGTTTTGATGTTACTCTGGACATTCTGTATTTTTGTAAATGTTGATTGCTGACTATTTTAACGCAGAGAGACTGCGCTTTGGGGTTTGGCTGGTTCCCATACTATAAAAACGCCTCCGCAACGCTTTTTGCTAGGAGAACACGCCGAACGGGTAAGGACCAAAAAGTTGGACCATATTTAAGCGCAGTTAACCATACAAACAACGAAGTTGAAAAAAGTTCCGCTGTGCGACGAAAAGTACCCCTACCATTGTATGGCTAATTATCGTGTAACAACGGAAAATGTTCATAGAACATTTTATTGAGTGAGTTAGCGTGGCCAACTTTTTGGTCCTCACCCGAACCGTGACCAAGTTTATGCACCAAACATTGATCGCTGTGGTTGGGGCTGCAGGCTGCGAGCGCTACAGCCGGTACTCGGGCTACGGCTCGAGCTTCCACTGGGCCGGCGCGTTCGAGGACGGCGCGCCGCGCGACTCGTCGGGCCGCCGCCGCGCCGCCGTGCTGGCGCTCGACGCGCTGCCCTACGCCGCGCGCGCGCAGCAGTACCGCGCGCCGGCCGTGCTCAGGGAGCTCAATAAGGTAGGCAGGCAGCTCTTTCTGATTGCCACAAAATGAACGAGCTGACTGGGATATCGTCGTTCATTTCGCTACGTTGTTTATTGTGGACGTTGGTAACGTAGCGCGGCGCGGGTAGGCTAATAGATAAGTCAAGAGGATTGTGAACCCGCTCGAATCGCGTAACGTCGCTGTCAAAACATTCAATACAAATTTAGCTCCGGGTGATAACTAGGGACTGCAATTTAACCGGTTATTAACCGATTTTGTATGAAAATAACCGGTTAAAACCGGTTTTAACCGGTTATTTGCATTCCCTAGTGATAACGTTTCTCACCCACATCCCCTAATCAAGTTCGATTTCTACGATGTTTTAATATATTGTTAGTTGTTATGAAAATCTAGTATAAAAAAAAACTTGGAAAGAAAAACATAGTTTTTCATAATATCTACAACATATTCAAAAATCGCATTGGATTCAACGGGAAAGAAACTTTATCGCATTTTGTATGAACATTTATAGATTCACAGTCCTCTCAACTTGAATTTACTCATTTATTGCAGAGCGCGCTCTTTTACGTTGTTATTATGGCGGCAGCTCGCGGAACGATGCGAAGAAAAGCGAAACTCGCCGCTTCAGTAAAATATTAGCAAAGTATATGCAATTTTCCAGGCGTGGGTCGGGTTCTCGTTCTACTCGGAGGAGCAGCCGGCGCGCACGCAGCTGCCGGGCGTGGCCACGGGCAACTGGGGCTGCGGCGCGTTCGGCGGCTCGCCCGACCTCAAGGCGCTGCTGCAGCTCATGGCGTGCGCCGAGGCGCGCCGGCCCTGCGCCTACTACACCTTCCAGGACACCAGCATACGGGACCAGCTCGTCAGCGTCTACAATCTGCTAGCCAGATATAATGTTACCGTTGGTTCGTTATTGCTTTGTTTTGATTTGTTTGATAGTGTTGTCTGTTTGTCCACAAAAGACCGGAGCGATATTAACAGTCGAAATATTGAGATTTAGTTTAATAAAGTATTTGCATGTTATAATAAAGCAAATCTATTGCAAAAGCAACAAGGTTTACATTGTTATAAGATGACTGTGAAGCTAAAAAAAAACATACAAAATGTGAGAATAATTCTCTCGCCTTAGTGCAATTTTTACGATTTCCGAGCATCTTGTAGATATAATGAAAAACTTGGTTTATACGTTTTCTCAAACATGCTTGGAAAAAACGGTTTTCCGATTGTAACACAAGGACGGAAAGAGCCTCATTTTACTCCTAGGAGTAAAAAAACCATATGAAAACACTTTCCGTCCATGTCCATATATTTCTTAAAAATGCTGTCAATATGCATACAAAATCAAAAGGACCAAGACAAAAATTCCAAACAGCCAAGGTAACTGCTCGCTTTTTTAGCACAGTGCGTGTGTTTCTTTTTGAATTTGCATTCCAATGTCTATGGTTAGTATTTAAAAACAATTGACAGTCGGTAACATTCGTTCATTCTGCATAATATAATTGTGAAACCGAATATTTAACTATTTGTTGTGTGAAATACTTACTATAAAAAATGAGCTCAAGTGACGAAAGCGACGAAATAGGTACCACACCGCCTATATTAAAATCTGAAGCTGCCTCGGTTAGGCAAAACCTGCTTCCCGCTAAATCTAAGGAAATTAAATTACTTGATTTTTAGAAATGTATTTGTATTATTTCCTCACATGTTTGAGAAAAGCATTATGTATGCCTCGGCGGAAACGAGGATTTCCTGACTCGTATTTTAGCAGGCCTCGCTGTTGCTCGGCCTGCTAACCACCTCGTCAGGGAAACCCTTACTTTCCGCGCCTAGGCAACAATGTACTATTTCCTTTTCAAGAAAAAAATACAAGGGGAGCAACAAAAAAAAAGACAAGGAAACAATAACACCATATTCAAAAATCCTTTTAATAATAAATAAATTAAATTACACAATGTGAACATTCATGATAAGTACTAGATATAATGACTGCCGTCCGAGCAAGACAAATTTTGTAACACAGTAAATAACCTTGCCATGAGTTACAGTGACCATAGGGATCGCTAGAAAATCGAATGCTCTGTCCCTCTTACGCTATTACAATACTGTGAGGGGAGCTTTCGACTCGCTAGCGAGTACGGTCAATGTAACTCATGGTAAAGGTACTGAATACTTTTACCAAAGTTACTATTTGAGTTAGACAAGCATATTTATCACGCATGGGTACAAGTTACACTCTTATTTTATACTTATGGCTTTCTGCATTTCCCAAAACAGGTATAGTAGTAGGTCCAGTAGTAATGCGAGGGTTTACGGGTTTACCTCATTGCAATATTTAATTTGGTTTCAGGTCAGCTGTACAACTTGATTGTACGGTTCTGCCAAACAGACGTTCGTAAATCACATCTCCACGCGTTCATAGAGGAAGCCCTGCGGAACGAAGGTGCGTCAAACCTACCGGCGGCGACGCCACAAGAGAAAAACCCACCTGAACACATGGATACGGTGGGTTGTCTTCGGGCTTGGAGGCTTTACCGATTTTGGTTAAAATATACAGTAAAAAATATGCATTAAATGGATGGTATTGTAGGTTATGTTGCTCCACACACACGGGGATATTCCCATCTAAAGAACAATCTCACACAAATTGACCTAGTCCCAAACTAAGCATATGCTTGGACTATGGGCTTTGATGTATTCTAAGTGTGTGACAACCCTAGCACTGCCTAGCCCTACACGTGCCGCGTGCGAATGAATACAGGTTATACGATAGTAGGAGAGGCATAGAGTAGGCACGTTTCTCATGCCTAAACCGTGTTTTCGCAAGGAAGAGCAACTACTGTGCTTGTACTATTACTTATTCTGTGCTATGGGTAATAGACAACGATAAACATACTAAATATGTTAACTATGAAAAATTAAAGATGCGTACCTAAAGATTTTTTCCGTCTGTCTGTTTGTCTCTGGCAGAAGTTCTAAACAAAATAAAAAAATAGTCGCGTTATTTAAAAAGAAGAACAAGTTATACCTATTTATAATACTTAATACTTGAAATGGACTTGTTTCTATTTTCAGAGTGCAATGGTGAATTTATCAGAAATTGAACTACCAGAGTCACTGAAAAAAGAATTTCTTAATCAATCTCCGGACATGTTCGAAGACGAAGCGCCAAGTCAAGGGTTCATGGAGTCTGTAAAATTACATGAAACAAAAAACATTGACGGTAACAAAAAAGACCGAAATAGCGCGCAGAATAAAAGAGAATGCGAAATAGCGGTTGTTGACAATGAAATGGACGCAGTTTCTACATCAGATTTGTTTGTCGAAATGAATAAGTTTGACCAAAGTAATGGTAAACTAAATTTATCTACATCTCATACAAGTTTTCTAAAAATCATCGAATCACCTAAAGTCAATGGCAGCAAAGAGGATACCTGTAAAGAAACAAAAGCAAAACCGACTGATCCGTCTTCAGAAGTTAAAAAGAAAATGGCCGGCAAAATAACTGATTACTTTAGGAAAGAACCACTTTGACAATGCTTAACTAAGTTTGTTATCCTCTTAGTAAAACAATTTGTTGCGATTTCACTGTTTTTTTGGGAATTTCTTTAAAAGCTTGTACTATCAGCCCAATGGAACCCTGACCCACCACAGAACGGTGTCACAGTGACATTATAAAACAATTTGTTTGACACTTTTTACAGCTTGAATCATTATGTCACTGCGACACAGTTCTATGCTGGGTCAGGGTTCCATTTTGCTGATAGTACCTAGTTAAGGACTAAAATTAAAAAATATTAACTTTTCCGCTTAGTTACGAAAAGGCCATAGCCGGGTTTCCATAGTCTGCTGATTTTTTGTAGGAAGTACCGTCTGGAAAATTTTGATATTTAGGCAAGTAGTAGGCCAATAATATATATATAATGGCCTATTGTGAGAAAAAAAAACTAGGGGTGTCACTACTTCATAACCACATAAAAAAAATGATTATTTTTAAGTTGGTCTTTTTTTTCTTTTTTTTATACGATAACTAGTATTCGTTTTTTGGGTGGCGATGCAAATCTATCTAAAGAACGTCATTTCAAAATTTGAAGCAAATCGCTTGAAAACATCCAGAAAAAACAAACATTAAAAAAAAACTTGAAAAAATCATAAGTCAAAAACTATTACAAGTAGGATCGGCTAGGACATCACGGACTTTCTTGCCAGAGAAGTGCTGGCCGCTTTTCCAGACACGCCGCACTAAACGACATCATTCGTCGGTCTCTTGCCTCAATAAAGGTCCCGGCATTTCTAGAAATGATGGCAAGAGACCTGACGGAATGACCTTGGTCCCGTGGAATATGTGAGGGTGCTAGTGTGGGATGCAACCTGTGTAGACACGTTAGCCCCATCACATCTCCATCGGACCTCTAATAGGGCTGGTGCGGCAGCTGAAGCGGCCGAAAGCATGAAGGTAGGAAAATATAATGGTCTCGGCCCAGAATATATGTTTATTCCATTCGGCGTCGAGACCCTTGGTCCGTAGGGTCCTAGCGCTCGAAGCCTCTTCAAAGAAATTTCGAAGAGGCTCATTGACGTCACGGGAGACCGAAGAGCTGGCAGTTTCCTCGCTCAACGTATAAGTTTAACCATCCAGCGAGGAAATGCTGCCAGCATCTTTGGTACAATGCCGCAGGGGCCATTCTTAGATTTAATGTTTTAGTTAATTTATATATTTAGAGTTAGTCTTATTTAATTTTAGTCTTATTTAGTTATGGTTGTATTATTTTATGTCGTTTTACAATAAAGTATCAATAGGCTATTGATAATACATGCTACATCGAAATTTGCTACTGTTGTAAAAATCTATTCAAAATATATGCGGCTTAATAAATAGGCTATTGTTTACAAGTAGGATGTTCATACTCGGCTAAAATATTCTTCATTACAAGAGGTACTGACAAAAAATCCCCGGGCCCATTTGATGTAAGGGCCGACTTACTATGGAAACCCGGCTATGGCCTTTGTCGTACATTTATATCCTACCTCTAGTGATGGGTCGTTACCGGGAATATTCCCATGGCGGGAATATTCCCAGTAATGTTACCAGTAATATTTCCAAGTATTGGAAATTTAGGGAAATATAGAAAAACTGAATTATAAAGTAATATTTTTTTTGTGTTTTATGCTTATTTGGTGAACATTGGAACAATTTAGAATTAAAAAAAATACGGAGCTCCCCCCCAGAAAGTAAATTCCCAATGTTACCGGGAATATTCCCAAAATTACCAGGTATTTTTCCAATGTTACTGGGAATATTCCCATCGTGTAATTATTGCCAAGTACACTTTAAATCACGGTAAAAACATCTTAGTTTCGATCGAAATGAAAGAAAAAGTAGGAAAATCAGTTTAATTATACAAATACACACGGCGTCAAAAAAATCGCAACTTTTGAAATTTTGATTTCAAGCGAATAAAGCTCTTAACTTATTTATTGTACCCTACCAATATTAGTATCATTTGAAAGCACAGTTAATCAACTTTAAAAACGCGAATCGTTCTTTTTCGTAAAAACAATGATCACGACACGTTAGGGTCTTTAAAAAAAAGTGATGGAAAACTCATTAGAGGACTCACTACTTGTGCCACCCTGAACACGAATAAAAGGGGGGGTAAAAATTAATTATGGGTAATTTGCTATCCAGACATCACAGAAGTCACACCTGAACAGCTCCAGTAAGAGAAAACTCTGAAAAATGGATATCACGGCAGAAGAAGCAGCTCAAGTGGTAGCACTACTGCAATCAGGACTACGGCAGGTTGATGTTGCTCGACAACTCAACATAAGCCGTTTCCGGGTGAAACGAGTATCCCAGCGGTTCCAGGAGACTGGAGGCTACATCAGGAAGCATGGATCTGGGAGACGACGTTTCACTTCCGACAGAGACGACCGCTATATTGTGTCAACGTGTTTGCGTAACCGATTCTCCAACGCTGTTGAGGTGCAACAGCAGCTCCGAACAGCTCGGAAGACGTCGGTGAGCGTCTCCACAGTAAGAAGAAGGCTGCGAGAGAAGAAAATCCTGCCTCGTAGGGCTGCTACGGGCCCCAAATTGACAGCAGAGCATAGGCGAGTCAGACTCTGACTCTGTCAGAGTCTGTCCTCTTCTCCGACGAGACGAGGGTATGCCTTTTCTGCAACGATAGGCGTAGAAGAGTGTACAGGAGGCAGGGAGAACGGTACTCACAAGCCTGCTTTGAAGAAACCGTCAGCTACGGAGGAGGATCCTGCATGTTCTGGGGCGGAATAATCCAGGGCAAAACTGACCTTGTGTGCGTCTCCCGCACTGGAGGTGGACGTGGCCAGGGGTCCCTGACTGCTCATCGGTACATCACAGAGATCCTGGAGGACCACGTGGTCCCGTATGCTGGTTTTGTCGGGCCTGAACTCACATTCATGCACGACAACGGCCGCTCTCATACGGCGTTGATTGTTCGGGACTACCTGGATCAGGTTGGGATCCCCGTGATGCAGTGGCCAGCGAGAAGTCCTGACCTGAACCCCATAGAGCACCTTTGGGATGATCTGAAACGCCGGGTGCGGTCTCGTGATACTGCCCCTGCTACCCTTGAACAGCTTCGGGACGCCGTCGTCGAGGAGTGGAGTGACATTCCTCAAGAACGAATCGTGACGTTGGTGAGGTCAATGAAGGATCGCATGGAGGCTGTAATTAGGGATTGGGGAGGTAACACTAGGTTTTAAGTTTAGTTTTAAGAATTTGTTTTACTGTATTTTTTTAATTTTGTTATGTTTTTAGATTGTGTAATTTTGGCGTGAATAAATGTTTTTCCTCTTTTCATGAAAAACGATTTTTTTAAGCTTAGTAATCATTATCACATTTTTCACTATCATCACAAAAAGCACGTGCACTGAGTCGAGTCAAGGGCAAAACTAAGTCCTTTGTGTTTGTGCCATTTCAGATAAGAAGTTTGTGTGAAAGAGAAAAAAGGTGATATGTGTAAAAGAGAAAGGAATATATCTATGCATATTGCTTATTTAACTAACTATATAATCATTAAATCTCATATAAATCACCAGTATAGTATATTCCCACCTTTTGGGAATATTACTGGTAACATTAGAAACTTACTGGGAATATTCCCAAATGGAAACTTACTGGTAACGGGAATATTACCGCGACCCATCACTACCTACCTCTCACCAAAAATTAGCAGTATCTCAAATTCAGTAAATGAAGTAGATTCAATCCTCACCCGTTAGTAATATGCTTGCACTTGCTAAAGGAGTTTTGGCTGAGATACCACCATTTCTCTAAATAACAGTATAGCTAATTTTCGTAACTTAGTGGAAAAGTTAACGTTTCTTAATTTTGTCCTTAACTAGGTACAAACTTTTTAGGAAACGCCCTTTTATGCTTTTAAAATGAATTGTTGGTTTCTGTCTCGTACGCCAGATAATACATAATATGTATAGACAGTATCGGTAGTTATATTAAACAGGTGTTGAATGACACATTAAATTAGTTTTTTTTTAAATGAAATGTCAAAACGATAGATTGTACATTGGGACTTGAGAAGTACCTGTTCATTTTAGTATCTTGTCGCAGTAACGTTCCAAACTGAGAATGGTTTGAATATAGGGTATCCACATCTGGGACAAGGTACTAGTCACTTGGTGCCGTGTGGTGGGTGATTTCTTTTTACATGCATTTAAAACTTTGTAATGACCAGGGTTCGGAGTTTTCATAGCACGGTAAGACGGAAGAGAGCTGTGGAGTCGACGTTAGCATTAAAAGTCGACTCTTATTCATACTCTTACTCATTAATTTAATTAATTCCAAAATGCTTTTAAAGTAGATGTAAAGCTGCTAAGCGAAGTAATGAAAGGTAACCATTTTATTATAAACAAAATAAAAAAATACATTATATTACAAACAAACTAAAGTACCTAAGTTTGAAATAGTTGTAACTTCATAGCTCAAATTCGTGTTTAATTAAATTTAATAGTACATTATTGCCTAGGCAGTGAAGCAGGTAATTGCGGGCCGAGTATTGGTTTGAAAAATACGAGGCCCGCAATTGCCGTTCCTGCCGAGGCATATATAGTGCTTTATATCACTCTTTACCGCCTTTATGTTTATGACAAGTAGAAACGCAAGCTTTTTTAGAAAAAAAACTCAAGCTATTCCAGACACAGATAAAAAAGTTACGTTTCGAATAACATATGGAAGTATAAGACTTGTGCCCTCATTTAATTATGGCCGTTTTCACTTTTTAAAAGTTACAAACTAGATAACAATGAAATTTGTATGCAACATTGCGGGCTTGTTTAGCGAGCACGCAATGTTTTTTTTAATTTGGGAACTGTCTGTAAACTATGTACTTCGCGTCTCAGTATGGAGTTAGTAATGTCAACTTTTCCTGTCATTTTTGAAAAATAGTACATTATTGCCTAGGCAGTGAAGCAGGCAATTGCGGGCCGAGTATTGGTTTAAACGGACGAGCTTGCGAGTCCGTCTAAAAATACGAGGCCCGCAATTGCCGTTCCTGCCGAGGCATATCTAGTGCTTTTCTCAAAAATCGCATATAAACAGAAACTTCACGTGAAATAACATCACTCCTTTCCGCCTTTATGTTTATGACAAGGAGAAACGCAAGCTTTTTTAGAAAAAAAAACTCAAGCTATTCCGGACACAGATAAAGAAGTTACGTTTCGAGTAAAATATGGATGTATAAGACTTGTGCCAACATTTTATAATTACCGTTTTCACTTTTTAAAAAGTTACAAACTAGATAACAATGAAATTTGTATGCAACATTGCGGGCTTGTGTAGCGAGCACGCAATGTTTTTTTCTCAAACATGCTCGGAAAAAACGGTTTTCCGATTGAAACACAAGGACGGAAAGAGCCTCATTTTACTCCTAGGAGTAAAAAAACCATATGAAAACACTTTCCGTCCATGTCCATATATTTCTTAAAAATGCTGTCAATTTGCATACAAAATCAAAAGGACCAAGACAAAAATTCCAAACAGCCAAGGTAACTGCTCGCTTTTTTAGCACAGTGCGTGTGTTTCTTTTTGAATTTGCATTCCAATGTCTATGGTTAGTATTTAAAAACGATTGACAGTCGGTAACATTCGTTCATTCTGCATAATATAATTGTGAAACCGAATATTAAACTATTTCGACGGTCCCTACGTACAATCCCGTATGTGGTAGATACGTGATTTTCACTTTTTGTTTGCATAACCTTCAGAACACTCAACTCTATGGCGTCAGTTAAAAAAAATAAAGTTGACTATCCAAATTGAAACTTATATCCACACACACAATATTCCGTAACTGCATAATTAATATCAATTACCGAAGTAAAGTAACGGTAGTGGGACTAAAGGGATTTTACGCTGAAACGTCCACGGTACCCCGCCCCGCCCGCCATGCAACTACCACTTACATAATATACACAGAATTAACAAACATTATACAGCCACATACTCGTAGGTCATCCCTTTCGCCATCTACAATTACTCAAGAGGTGGTTGATGGAACTTCAAGCATTCGTGATCTAAACAAAGAATATACTCATAATACGATTGAAGTTGCAGCTCAGATTAACGCAATAAGTATTCATGGATCTGATACAGCACATGAAAAACAGACTCCTGTTACAACTGCCCTTATTTCTAATGGCGCTATTTTCTCCAATCCGGATACTGTAGAAACATTAGAATCAGATACTATAGTCAAACCACAATCTGTATCCACTCAATCACTACACAATATATCAATGTCCGAGTTATTGTCGCTTCCGATTATCGTGGCAGGAGAAAACGATAAGTGTCGATTCAAGTGCAAAGAGAAAATAGAAGAGAACGTTAGAAAACTCGTTTTCGAAAGATTTTGGTCTCTTGGTGATCGTGAGCGACAATGGGAGTTATTGTTTCGATATCATCTGCCAAAAACTCTAGGCCTTGTTGTGTGCAAATCTCATGGTTTCTTTAACTCTCTTGTATCTGGTGACGTAATCACTTCAGGCTCTGATGAAGAGGATTAGCTTCTAAATCTAAGAGTTCCTATGCTTACGGTGCTAATTTTGTTATTATAAGTTTCATAAGATTGTTTTTACAGCAATGTTGGTGATTTTTAAGACTGCCTTCTTTAAAAATTCTAATTGATTAGTGATTAGAGGCTTATTACTTTTTATATTATATTTTGTGTTGATGCTCAAAGTTTTAGAATTAATATTTTTGTTTCTCACTAATGATTAAGATGTGAAGAGAAGAGAAGAAGTTTAATTAAATGCTTTACACGTTTCTTTTGTTGATAAACATTTTTTTACTGATGTTCTAATAATTATTGATAAGCACAAAGTATCTTTTTTGAAGTAGTTACCTAACTTTTGATATTATTATTTTTTATCTTGTTATTGTTTAGCAGGTTCATCAAAGTATTACCTATCAGTGATATTAATCTAAGCATACGAGTAATTATTTTTATTATTTTGTACGAATAGTTTTCAATGAGAATACTATTGACGTTGTTGCATATTCATATTTTTATAAAATAAGTTTATAACAATTTATGCGCACTGGCGCTGAGTTGCATTATTTTAATTAATGGTTGTGAATGCATATTATTATAATTATTATAACAATTTACTTTAAAAGTACATACATGACTGCAAATATTTGATTTAATCCATAGTTTACTCAAATTAAAGGTAACTTTTATAATTAATGTAAAAAGTTTATTGGTTTGATATAAAACTTTTGTAACATCTTTTAATTATTTGTCCAAATAAAAAATGGATACAGAAAATATTAAAATTTTAATGATTTTCATTGACGTTCCTGCTTTAATAGATACCCATTCAATATTTTAATAAGTGGCTAATACCCACATCTGTAGAACCTCGAATATTCTGCATACTGTTTCCCATGTACAATCTTTTATATGGCAGTTAAGAATTTAAACAAACGTAACACCTCGACGTAATAAGCAATAAGTACCATTTACGTTGTTTGTAGTTGGAGACTTTTCGTCGTAGAAGTAAGCAAGTGACAAATAACATACTTAACATGATCTTTTTAAGGATTTTCTTCGTATTTCGTATAATATACCGCATATAAAATTATTATGCCAAATTTCATCATTATGTGAAAAACCAAACATGAAATACACACGTTTGAAACTTCATAGCGTTCTCTCATAAAATTTGACATATTCAGTTAAGTTACTTTACGTAGGGACCGTCGATTTGTTGTGTGAAATACTTACTATAAAAAATGAGCTCAAGCGACGAAAGCGACGAAATACGAGTAGGTACCACACCGCCTATATTAAAATCTGAAGCTGCCTCGGTTAGGCAAAACCTGCTTCCCGCTAAATCTAAGGAAATAAACTTTTTTTTTTTTTTTTTTTTTATATCATAGGAAGGCAAACGAGCACACAGGCCACCTGATGGTAAGTGGAAACTGTGACCCATAGACATTCGCATTCACAAGACCGCAATCCTAAGACTGCAAATGCGTTGCCAACCCTGAGGCCGAAGATGGAATGCCTCTATGCTAGTCATTTCACCGGCTGTCTTATCCCCAAACCGGAACACAACAATTACTTGCTTTTTAGAAATGTATTTGTATTATTTCCTCACATGTTTGAGAAAAGCATTATGTATGCCTCGGCGGAAACGAGGATTTCCTGACTCGTATTTTAGCAGGCCTCGCTGTTGCTCGGCCTGCTAACCACCTCGTCAGGAAAACCCTTACTTTCCGCGCCTAGGCAACAATGTACTATTTTATAAAATTTGGGAACTGTCTGTAAACCATGTACTTCGCGTCTCAGTATGGAGTTAGTAATGTCAACTTTTCTGGTAATTTTTGAGAAAAAGTATTTTTAGTACGACTTGACTTTTAATGTTAATGTCGACTCCACAGCAGAGCTCTCTTCCGTCTTACCTTGCCATGAAAACTCCGAACCCTGGTAATGACACTTTGTTTCGTATTCATTAAGTTGTAATTTGTATAGCATTTTTGGAAAAATATACCATGTGAAGGTGCTGTGAACTGTACCTATCTGAATTTTTAAACGGAAGTTCTAACTCCGCGGACGAAGTCGCGGGCGGAAAACTAGTTAATAATGAAATAAATGTGTGGGATCGGAAATAAAACACTGTCCTAATATAATTAAAATTATTTATTATCCTTCATCATATTTCTAGCATACTAAACGTAATAAGTGTATAATAATAAATAATTGAATAGTAATTTAGTTTGAAATATTTCAGCAATATACATAATATGAATAACTCGATATAATAGGTTAAAAAGTTTATTAACTAAATACGACATGCAAAGTAGGCGAATTATTGTATCTATTTATTTCCCTAATGTGTTTCTATTAACGCAGTCCGTCATTAGCTAAGTACTGTTAAAAGTTTCATTAAAACTATTAATAAAGTAATAAATTTATTTAAAAGAACAATTTAACTAGCGACGCTCCAAAAAAGTGATCATAACTCTCTTATTTTACAATCTTTTGGCGAACTATAACAATATACGAGAATAAACATTTTCAATCTAGCTATCAAATGCTCTGTTACTTTACCTACTCGACCGCACAGTGGTCTTATGTATAATAATTAAGGTTCATTTTAATAAGCAGAACCTTGTTATATCACTGGGAGACGCGACCGTCGTACGTTTCAGGATGGTGCTATACTCATACCAATCAAAAAACCGTTAATCGTGCACGTCGCCCGAGACGGACGCCGGCCGCGCCCGGAGCGAGCTCGGTGGCACTCTGGATGTCGACAAACTGAGCTAGTTTTTGGATTCGCCACACATGCGGACAGCTTTACTCACAGAAAATGCTCAGGGCACTCAGTTTCGTTAGTCTTTTTAGCAGCGAGCCCTAATTTATGTCAATTTTTGTGCTTCAATTTCATTTGTGCTGTAATGCGTAACAACATAACTCGCCTCTAAAAATCTAATGCGAAAGTCAAGTACCTACACAACTGCGATGAAAAGGTAATGTACAAGAATTATTATGGCAATTGAGGGTTGCTCAACTTTTGTTCATATACATTTTCGCTATTTTACACGTCTTAAACTTAAGGGTTTGGTAATTCTTTGGATAAGTAAGTCATCAGTAAAGCGTGGACTGAACGACCATTGCCTACATATTCTTATACAATATTAAAATACATACGAGTATAACAGGTAGGTATCGATATGATATCAACATTATATTCAATTAAAATTCTTTCAACGGCATTGAGGTAAAAGCGGGTTCCAACTTCGCGAGGACATTAGTCAGTCAGCTAACGTGACGCTTACAAAAATACAAGTTGGTCATTCATCGACTGATCAAGAGGAACCGACTCAACGGAAACTGTTAGGAATTGTCACATTTTTTCATAATTAGATACATAGAGTAGGTTCAATGGACGATCGTTACAAGCGTATATCACAGACGCCTCGACGGGCGTCTCCATGCTAAGCTATGACAACAGCTAGTCTGTCTCCTATTCCGAGCCCCACCGCCACTCGGGCCGCTTCCAAGGCGCTACGTCACTAATCGGTCGTCATGCGCATAGGACTCTTGTAGACAAGTTACGGCGAAGGCATCGAATCGTGAAAAATCTCGATTCGATATCGTGCGAGACGACCCAGAATAGGTTTGGTGGCTTTCCTTAAACTATTCCAACATAAGTTATCCAGAACAGTGTGTGCGCTGTGCTAGGTCCACGCTCTCTCAGGCTCGACTTGGGCGACCAGTGGAAATGAAATCCAAAGTGTAACCATTATTACAATTTTGCGAAACCCCTGTACATTGAAACACCTAAATTGATGATGTCGCCCATGTAGAAGTTTAAATGATCCGCGTGTTCTAAACGGTTAATGATTATGATCTCCACTTAGCATTTACATAACGTCACCCTGTCACCCGCCCGGGCGGACCCGGGGCAAAAGGCTAGTAAGCTCCTAAATTAGATATGACGTCACTTATGTATGTACATTGAGTTAAAGTGGCTGACGCATACCGAAGGCAAAGTCCCATCGTTCTATACACATCGGTTTTACGCAGTCTATTTGAAAGCGTCTGCATTAACGGAGGAAAGGTATAAGTTGTTTACGGACGGCGCGATATTGTTTAAATGCTTTCGTTACTCTATAATGTCTGCAGGTATGAGGCAGCGGCGTGCAGAGCGCTCGGCCTCCGGAGCGGCCCGCGGCGCCCGCGCCGCCCCACGCCATCTAGCGTTAACAATCCACAGCAAAACGTCTATAGGGTTACGTCGTTTCTACCTACATTGTCGTAATTTCATTAACTCGCTAAGTTAACTTTAAACTTCTAATTTAACCAAACGGTTATACCATTCATAACTGGCCCTACCACTCTAGGTTTACCATAAATAATCTCAATTCACCTTAATCTTAGTATCTAAACTATGGATGAAATGATCTACAAGTTAAAACAGTATTCTGGATAACTTATTAAAACAAGAAATATAATAAACTCATTACTCTAAATAACATAGTCGGTTGTCCGACGCAGGCCTGCCGGTCCAATAAGAGCAGGTACATCGTCTGCAGGGAATCGATTGCCATAGGTACTTATGCAACTAGAGTAACGTAACACTAACTGAAACTTAAATGGCACGTGAGAAAGCTCTAGAATAAGTACAAATTAAAATAAATAGTTCAACTAAAACGAGTGCTTGAAGCTAAACTATGCTAAGCGATAGAAAAAATAAATAACAGAAAGAGATATGACTAGATTGTTTTGTTCCGTTACTAGGACCTACAATTCATAAAAGCACTATGCGCCTCTCTCCATATTTTTAATACAAATAGATATATAATAATATGATTAATTATTTCGAAATCTAATGTTTGTTTTTTTTTTAATTTTCTGTTTAAAATATTGGCATTCATCTTACAAACTAACGAACGGTGTTTAGTGAACGTGTTGTACAGTCGCAGTCGCTCTACTGCTCGTACTGCTCGTACTGCTCGTACTGCTCGTACTGCTACAGCCGAAGTTAACCGGTCGTAGGTAAGCCACTAACAAACCACCTCCTGTTCCTTTAAGTTTCGCGCCTACGCGAGTGCTACGACGAATTAAAATATGCGAACGTCATAAATATTCTATAAAAGTTTTAGTAGTTAGATAGTTTATAAGAAATTCGATTTTGTAATACTATGATGTTCAGCCGTTCGGGTCGAAGCGAGTGACGGGTCGCGTCGCGACACAGACAACACGAGTCGTTACATTCTTCGATTACTGTTTTGACTTGAGTTTATATTTTTGGTCAAGTCCGCTTCGGCAGTTCCCGTGTCACGGTGTGAATGGCAAGATGACAAGTGAATGAGGATACTTTGAAACGCAAGTCGCATTAATTTGGAATGAGTGCTCGGCCAGTGCTGATAAATAAAATAAAGGGCGAAGCGCAAGTCGCCGCGCGGGGTCGGCGCCGGCGGCGCCGGCCGCCCACCCGCACGGGGCGAGCGGCCGGCGCGCGCGCTTTGCGACGACGGCACTACAACATCGCGACTGACTAGTGGCCCCGAAGTGCAGCGGGCTGGCCGACGAATCGTAGACTAATTCTGAGAGTTCGGCAATATCTGCCTACGTGAAAAACATTTAGATACATTTAAATAATTGCAAAGCATACCCTGTATCCTAGAATCACTTTTACGGGCGATCGTTTTATACATTCTGAGAGGTTTCATTAATCTATTACAAACGTTAGCGTTACCGCAATAATATATATCTTTAGGGATTTAATTTTAATCAGTATAAAGATATAAGTACATATTATTAATGGCCGGGGATGGGAGCCCCGGCGCGTTACCTACATTACGCACGAGGTGATATTATCGATAGTCGATATACTTAGTATACGGGTTCCGGTTTGGCATCGATTTACTGTATCCTAGGCGGGGGCCGCAGCCGGCGCCGGCAATACGAAACGCGACCACGTCGACAAACAAAACAATCAACGAAAACATACGATAAACTAAAATGCGACGTGAACAAAAACAACGCTATAAAACAATTTAAAAAGCTCAACAAAGTATTGCACTCAAGTTTTAGGTTAAAGAACTAGATACACTCCAAACTTCAATACACATTGTTCGTGTACTCGATTTTATACACACTGCTTACTTATAAATCATAAACGCCTAAAACTAGAACACTATATCAATATAATATAATTATTTGTGTAAATATAAAATTCTATGTCTTGTGGTGAGTGTAATATTTGACTATCGCGCGGCAGAGCGCGGCTCCCGGCAGCTCCGCGCCGGCGCCGCTGCGTGCGGGCCGGCGCCCCGCCGCTCCGCCGGCGCTAGTACCGCCACACCGGCACTAAGTTCGCCCGCGCGCACACAATATAATCTAAGGTATCTCAGTATCATTATAATATTTATATTGGTACCTTTTTGATTATGAATCTATTTTGTCTGTAGAAATTACACTAGTTTTGTAACCTGTTAGCTCGCGCACCACCACTGTTGGCTCCCGGACACATTCCTCACTGTTATTGTATTTAACACCTTAACACCAATAGTAATATGTATATATTGTATAGACACACATGAAATAAAGTAGGGAAAGCACGCTCGTCGAGAATTGACAACGCGCTGCGCGCGCGCGGCGCGCCGGGCGAGGACGGCCGCGTCGGCGCGCCGCGCCTGCTCGCTTACACAGACGGACGGCGTGCGAGTACTGTCAAATATGTTGATTATACTTTTTATATCACAGCCCATTTGGAATTTACAACACATAATTACACGATCTTTTGGAACGAAGGCCTAAGATTTCGGTCTCGTGTTGAAGTGCACTTTGATTTGTACACAGGGTTAAATACAAACATTTAATTTTGTTAACAACATCGCCATTAGTTTTAGTTTGTGGGGGGCGTACCGGGGACTGCGGGCTACGCCGCGAGTCGGGCTGCATGCTGAGCTAGGACCGTGGTGGGGTACCCCAGTCTAAGCTTACCAGACACACACATAATATAATATAATTTAACAAAATATAGGATATATATATATATATATATATATATATACTCCGATAGTGATCTACACGAGCACTTAGATTACTGCGGTCAGTTCGGCGGAGGGAGACAACAGTGTCCGCGACCGCCGGGACGGGCCGCGCGCACCCCCGCCGCGTTGGGCAGCCTGGCGCTGGCAGCGGCCGCGCGCGGGCGCGGGGATGCGGGCGCGCGTCCGCGGCGCTACGACTTTGCAATATACAATAATTAAAATACATTTTTTCTTACATTTTCAACTTACTTAATAAATTCAGTTTGGCTTAGTTCAAGCAAATAACTAGTATAATAAATTTATGTTAAAAGTTTCAGTTAAACTTTAAGTACTTAGAAGTAGAAGTATGATTACGAATGACAAAATTTTTATAACGTGTCATTTTATAATAATAATAATAATTTAATCAAAGTTAATAAATTGTATATATAATAATATAATAGAGTAATTTAATGATTAATCGATAATGATAAGAATGAAGCATTCCTACGCGTTGATTTAATTAATAAATTACTTTAACTAATTTAGTATACTAGCCGAGTGGGCTTGCATAATTCTTTAGGTAAGTATGTAGGTAATGATATTTACTATACAATAAAAATGTATTCATAAATTCCTTGGAATTGTTGATAATACACGAAGTAGCGCACCGCGGGCCTGGGCGGTGCTCGCGCCTCCACCTGCGACAAGCAACGTCCCGTCAGACAACTCTGAGCGGTTCATTTCAAATTTACATTCAAAACAACTTCATTTTTAACCATATCGCTATATTATTTTTAACTATATGGAAGCTCTGATTTATTCGACTCGAAGAGTATTCAAGTTTCGCAAACATGATTAGTTTAAGGGTGGATCAAATTTTTTCTGTTGTTATTCTGTCCCGTAAGCCAGGAGACAACAGTGATAGAGTTTCTTAGAAAAAATGTTATAATATATACTTCCAGCACACTCAGCAGAAAGGCCATAAAAGAATGGGTGTGTAATTTCCAATAAAACAGTTTTTTAGTGGACTTATATCCTTTGAAATCATAGTTTTAAAGAGTGACCCAGGAGACGTCACCATGGCAACGAGCTACAAAGAAAAGTTGATTGAACGAAATGCAACAGATCCAGGTTGCTCAGTTGGCTGATCAGGTTGCTTATTATTTGATGTAATCATCGTTTTTGTCATTGTTGTACTCGTACTAACCGTGGGTATGTGGAAGGCGCGGGACGGCGTCTAAGGTTAGTAAGGCCGGTTGGCGTCCTTCGGCCGTTTCAGCTGCACCTTCAGCCGCTTCATCCCGATCTGGAAGCCATTCATGGCTTGGATGGCGGCCTGCGCAGATGCGGGGTTGTCGAACGACACAAAACCTGCAAACCAGTGCAACATGGATCACATTAATGTTGATTTAAAAATAGCGGCTGCAATATCCCGCTTCAGTGAAAGTAAACTTTTCTTACTTGGCCGAATCATTTTTGAGCTACAGAAATAGGCACGCGATTAAAAACTAACCGAAACATTTGCTCTGGTTGGTGGCGCGGTCTATGAACACTTTGCTACTGATCACGTTTCCGAACGGAAGAAACATCTGCATCAGCTCTGCGTCTCCGAACTCCTGAGGCAGGTGATAGATGAACAGGTTGCAGCCCTCGGGCCCCGAGATGGAGCATCCTGGGAACACAAGAAAATCTTTAAAGAACTCACAAATCTGCCTCTAGACACCATTGTTGGGCTTAATGATAAACAGTCGATATGACAAAGCAGGTCTTTTATTTATCTATGAATGTACGACGCATCTTTTGCGGTTCTATTCTCCGATGGCAAATCCATCGTCGTGAGATTGGAATAAGTAGTTACCTACTTGTTTTTGGGGTGTGGTCGTTCGTATGTCGTTTGTTGGTCAAGAAATCGGAATGAAGGGAGCGCTACGTGATGTTGCTAAAGTGGAGTCCGCTTAGCGTGTAAATAAATCCCTGGTTTAGGGTGGAATTATTGTATAATACCTTACCGTTTTATTGTAAGACATTTGCATAAGACAAAACAAAAAGTGCAAACACAATGAAAGTTCTTAAGTAAATCAACAAGGAACTGGACAGTAACAAGACAACACAGCACACAGAACAACGAACTACATGAGGGGGTACAGCGACAGACTCGTAAGACCGTAAGGCGCAAAAGTTTGCCGATAGTGCAAGAGTTAAGTTTGTCACTGTACTACGTGCAGCGATTTCGAACGAGCAACACTGAAACTATTACAAACACAATTATTATGCGAGTGTGTTGGTTAGCTACGATATGAACACCGTGGTTTATCTATCCGGAAACTTAAAAGGGAAAATATTAAACTCAGAGAAGAGAGGGTTCATTAAAATGCGTTTCCAGACAGTTAAATTATTTGGTCGACGCCTAGCGCATACACACAACTGAACGACACTGCCATATAAGATGTTTAAGGCAATTACAAAGTAACATTGTGTGTATGCCCTAGTGTTTTTGAAAGATGATGTTTTAGGTTACCATGGTCGCAGATGTATGAAGAGAAAAGCTAGAAGGATCTGAAAGAAGTGCATCATCGGCCGACGCGCTGAAGGTACTATCTGGTTGATTTAAGTTACGGACAAAGTTGCCACTAATCACACAATTGTGATGGGTAAATACTCTAAACGCAAAGAAAAGCTCAATCCAATAAGTTAATATGTGTTTAACATGTAAGTGCTGGTGTTTTGATATTTGTAACACTAAGCAAGACATGTTGCTGTAGATATCGTTAAGATAATATTATAATAATTAATGCTTTAAAGTATGTCAAGAATGACCTAGTTACCTAGTAAGTGCAATGCAACAGTGTTAGTCTGACGTGGCAACTTCGTCCATATTTCTCAGGGCTCCACTTACCTTCTCTTTGCGCGGTGGCAATCGTGGACATCGGTGGCGGGATTGGTTGCGGAAACTGGCCGTATACCGCCGGGTAGGCTGTCGAACATTTCCACAATATACACCTATCCGACATTCACATGCACCCCGCCCCTCCAATACACAGAATATCAAGCTAAATAAACATAGTGCTTCAATTCGCCCGCGCTGCGGGCTGCCCACTCTAGAGATAAAGCTCAAGACATTCAATTAACTTCTTGTCTAGAATTATGTTAATTCAATATACAATAAGTACTTATTAAAAATAATTATACATGAAAACACGTTTTTGTAAATAAATACACTGACATATTGAATAAAATTTACACAATAATTGCACATAACAATAGATGCCTACGAAAACATCGACAACGACTACTGCTGTGACATACGATTCCGACAACATAATAGGAACAGCGCCAGCGCATGGAACGTACACCTTCAACACTTATCATTCATTTACATATCTAATTATCTATCATCAGTAAATAGGTATTTATTTAAAGATCTTTATCGTGTTTATCTCTTATAAAAGTAAGTAAGTAAACTTGGGACTGTTTGGATTATAAAAAACCCGTAAATGTATTTAATTAGGGGCCGATTCGAATCAATGTCCCCTAATTTTAAATATCTGTAAATCTAAATTAATTTACGTCAAACTCCGTTCAAAACTAATCTCCGTTCAAGACTGGAGCTTAAAGATTATAATAAGTTGACAGACTGGCCCCATAAGCTACTTTAAAGATTTGATTAGTCATTAGTACTAAAATAGTACGATGACACTGACGTCGACTTTCGTATTCTCATCGAGTATAAGTATCAAGTTTAATCGAGAATCTTACGTTGAAGCTGGTCAAGTATACGGAGAATAATGTATGGAAACGTAATTCTGTTTTAGGGTTAAGTGCTAAGGATAGATACAGCATTCTTTTTCGAATGGTAAAGGCTATTCGAAAACCTGACTTTTGATTGGAATGGTCGTGCTAGAGGCTGTTCATACTATACAATAGAGGCGGAGTATTACTGAGAGGCAATTGTTTCAAAAGGTTTAATTCTAAAGCTAAATTATTCGTCAAGGCACTCCGCGCAGCTTTTGTAAAATAATATAACTCATCAAAGTCATAAAGCTTTTGTAAAAAAATAACACTTTAAAAATACAGTGTTGACCAGCACTGTTCAATGTTTTGAAATGTATTGCACAAGTACGGAATACAGAAAAATCCGAGTATAAATGAATTCGGTTGTTCTTTCAAAGCTATATGCGGTGTCGGGCACAGTGTGCGTCAGTAAGTGGGTGAGTGACGTGCGAGCTGGCGGGCTGGCGGGCTGGCGGCGTGCGCGACTCACCGACGCCGGGGAACGCCTGCATGCCGGAGTAGGCGGCGTGCTGCAGCGCCGTCTCTCCGTTCGGCAGCGCCTGCGCCGACACGGACACCGCTGCAAGCACACCACTGGGGTCACACACAAATCCACGGTTCCCCAACGCTCAAGCCATCACTTTCACACCAATTGTTTTTGTGTTGTATTTTTCTAATTTTATAGTAGCTATGAGTAAAACGTCTGGCAAAGCAAAAAACTCGGAGCCTGCCGTTTGGCCGAAATATGTTTGCCAAAATGTGTCAAATAAATCCTGAAATATTTACAGCAACAGGAAAAAAATTGGGTTGGCAAATGAAACGGTTGGGAAACGATACAATTTAGCCGAAACAAAGGTAACCCCAAAAAACTACTAGCAAGATTGAAACTGTGGTATACAGAGGTAAATTTTAATAATATCGCTCGCTACGTCAGCTCGCGGCTTTAAAGGTCAAAAGTGACGCTAAAGCAGCAGCAGACAATACGTACGTCCGGTGAAGGTTTGGTGGATGCCGTTGGTGTAGACCGCGTCCTGCGGCTGCGGCTGCCCGTTGGTCTGCGCGGCCATGTTGAACCCCGGCATGGTGGGCGACGGGAGCGACGGCAGCGCGCCGTTCAGCGGCTGCGCGCCGGTGCCTATCGCCAGCCCGGAGTAGTTGTCTGCAATTTACAATTAATTCATCTTATTTTACCGCTTCAGAGCAATCTGAACTAATCAAAGAAAACTGTTAACATTCAGTTTAACAACAAACTAATATCAGATACGTGTATTATTAATAGTATTATTTTATTGTAGTCAAACTGGAAAATAGAGTTGAAAATAATTTAAAACTTATTTTACACAGCCATAAGACATCCCATATATTTTAGGTCATGTAAATATTAATAATAGTTTTGTCAAACTAATTCAATTACGCAATAGCGTCTTATTGTTGACGCTACGCTGGAAATGCATACGTATTCCAGGGCTGAAACAGGACGTACCGAAACAATGAATTATAAATTAAATTATTTACGGCGAGCCGATTGCCGCAGTATTCAGTGTAACATTAATTAAGCCCGCTCAAACCGTCGTCATGCCGCCCTTCATGTTTGCGATTCCTGGGTACTATTCCAGCTTCCCTGTGTGGGCGTAGCTGGTCCTGGTCAGGAGTAAACCGTTGCACAGCGGAGAAGCTCGGTGCAATGGAGTTGGTCATATCCTCGGATCTACTATCGGGGTCATACCGTTAAGAGCGTGCGACGCGAGCGCCGTCATGGGGCTGATGTAGCCCTGCGCCGTCGCTGCCACCATCAAGGCCGCTTGTTGCTGCAAAAGAAATGTATCTGCGTAAAAGCTTGTAATATTAACAGGTAAACTACAAATTCAGGGTATTTCACGGGTTCCGAATCAGAATCTGCATTAAATAAAATTTATAAGTACCTAGGTAGCGGAACGAGTGAGTTTATATAGCACCATGTTTATCACTGGCGTGATAGTCTATAATATGGCAAACTGGATAGTTAATTATCTGGTTACAATATTTTCCTCACAAACTCGAAATATACCGAAGTCGGTATTAAAATGTACAGCAAAAAAGTTCATTTCGCTCTTTCTTCGCTCCTACCTCCGCTCCAGAGCTTTTTAGGTTAACTCTAACGGAGCCGTGTCTGTACTCAATGTTAAATATGTTCTTGTATTATGTTAAAAATTACATTACTTATATTCGACCGGATCTGTCGTTAATACTGTGTTCTTTAGAAAGATGGTGATAATAATAATAACTGGGTTCACCGGTTACACGGTGGCAGTCGATCGTATTTATTTGGTGAGTAAGTCAGGAGATCCAGCGGGCCTAGTACCGTTGCGTTTACGCGTCACAAAACATGGATAAAGCATTTCGTCACTTTCGTGCTTAAATAACTGTCAGAAAGTGACGGATGTTTTATCGACATTATGTCACGCGATAAACACAGCCATATTAAGCCCCCTAGAGCTAAACTAAATATCAAAGTCAACATAGATTTACTATGTTTCTATCAGTACCTAATAGTATTTTTCACAATCGTGTTATATGTAATAGAGAGCTTTTTAGTCGAGTACCGTGTTTAGGCCACGAAGCTTGCTGAGTGGCCTAAGTAAGGTACGAGATTAAAAAGCTTAATTATGACACTATTGTGAACAATACTTTTTGTACGAGTTCATTAAAATTAATAATTTAAGTCATTAATACGAGTATATAAGAAAACTAAATATCGTAAGTGTTCTACTATCCGACTTCTTTGACACAAGATAATTGAAAAGTAGATTTTTGACAGATGACGCGACGCTGCTACGTTCCGAAACGCCACAGATTTGCAATTTTGTATCGGATCGAGTCTCCTTAAACAAGGACACATACATATATGGAAATCCGAAGTTCTATTTTCAATTTTTTTGCGGTTCTAGAGGGCGTATCGAAATAGTTATTTCGGTTGTTTCGGAAGTAACAACGATGAAAAGAGTGACGTTGCAGTATTCTCTATGAAGTCTTAATACACAGATTTTAATCGACGAGTATAAAAAATAGATTTAGCTTTACCTGTTCAGTGATGACTTGTGCATAGGTGCTGTAGGCGCCGAACTGGTTGAACACGAATGGGTTGAGCAGGTTCATGTTGCCGGCCATCTGCTGCATGCGCCGCAGCTGCCGCTCCTTCTCCGTGTCCGCAAATTTCACCACCAAGCTCGAGGACGCACCCTGGAACACAACAAGCCACATTTATTGTACGCGGTTATTAGGCCAAATCTAAATAAAAAAATAAAAAATTGTCTGTGGTTAAGCGGTATACTCGAAAGTCTAGGATATTCTGTACATGACGTAATATATACCCTTCTTATTACGAAGTTTTTGTATCCGTTTTTACTAGGGCATGGAAGTACGTTTTTATTAAAATCATAATAACAATAATAAATTGGTCTTTGAGTTGGCTGTGCATGCTGCTGACGTTATGCCTGTTGTTGCGGGTGTTTTTATTACCAATCTGACAAGAATTTTACCGGCAATTCAAAGGTACTGTATACAATAAGTTTTTCATTTTTATTTTTCTAATATGTAACCTTCGCCTTTGATTGAAGTCGGTTAAAATTTGCCTGTAAACTATTTATAAACGGTCAAATATTCTGATGGCGTAGTCTACATCTGGAGGCCGTTACTAATAACGGGAGCGAGGTTGACGTTTGGAAAGTAAAGAAACTAAAAACAAAAGAAACTAAACTCAACTTGTTTTTCATATTATTTTAGGTACCCAAACTAATTAAGTAGTTCATTTATTTCAGCATTACACTCAAGAAAATAACACATTAACATATTATCAGCAATAGGTTTCGTCAAGACGTTTTACACCAGGACAGGAATGATTACCGGCAATACGCTTCGTCAAATTCCGTTAACACTAACCCTGCATCGTCATATACAAAATTCTAGTCCTGTCTGACTCTCTGACTGACTGACTGATATATCGACGCACAGCCAGTTTAGGCCCTTTGTGACAAGTAGTGTAGTTATCCATTATGGAAGGGTTAAAAGTTAGAAACGTGGAAGTTGATTTAGACTACTGCTCATCAATAATACAAATTACTTTCGGCGATGTAAGGGGGTAGAAGTTTGTATGGCAGTTCAGTAATTTTTGAAGTCAGAGTATTTAGGCTACCGCTTAGAAAGAAATATACCTAACGGGGTAAAACGGGCGGTACAAGTTTGCACGGGAATTTGGTCATTTTTGAAACGAGATATGTGGAGATGTATAATTAATTAGGTAATAAAAGCTCTGGTGATTTAAAAAAACTACACCTAAAGAGTTGAAGTGTAGGGTAGAAGTTTGTAAGAGAGTTCGGTCAGTTTTGAAGTGAGAAAAGCAGAAATTGGCATTTAGGTTTCTGATTATAAATAAAAAATATTACGTTCAGTGATATCAAAAAACTACTCCTAAGGGGACACAATTTCTTCATTTTTAAAGATAGAAATGAAAAAAAATATTTAGGCTAGAGTTTATGAATAGGTATAAAATATGGCTTTGGGTGATTTTGAAAAAACTACCTGTAAGGAGGTGAAATTAATTTGGTAAGATTTTAGGCTAAATGTATGGTACACTGGGCACAGCGGTACAGTATTTTGTTGAAAAAGGAACTGATAACTTTCAAACGTTTGGTTTATAATTTCATCAACAACGTATTACTAGGTATTCACAACAGTAGTTGGGCAAAATATTCATATATTATAAAAATACGATTCACCTTTCAAGATGATAGGAATAACTTCCTTTGACGAATCCCCTAAATATCGAAGAAAGAGAATGTTCAATATAGTTTCCCAGCAAAAAACGGTGATTTTCCAAAAATCCCCTTTAGTCATCTTAACGTGCAAGATATATTAAGAGGCTTACAAATAAAACGGCATGACAGGCGCGGAGAATCGGAAAGGCTCCCCGAGGACTATTATGGGTGCAATTTCCTACGAACTACCGAAAGCCGCGAGCGAACAATGCGAAGCGTTGAGCATTCGCATTCATTATGTATTGCTAGGAGCGGCAAAAATGGCACGGCCCATAGGCCGCGCGCAACAGGTCGCCTCCCGTCGTGCAACAAGTTATTTGGGCTCGCATCCAAAAATGCATCGGCCGCCTGCAAAGTTCCCTCTTGCGGAAAACTGGCTTCCTTCCCGGCCGAGTGCGGTAATAGTTTCACCATTACCGTTCCCTTCACGCTAATTGGCCGATTCTATCAGACTGCTAAGTACGTATAATTGGGCGTTAAACAAGCCTGAATATAACGTGAAACCTTTTTAATTTGATCGTTTGTAAGCGCACTCCTACTGAGTGCTGACGCGTTCTTTGCTGTTATTATTAATATTATACACGACGGCTAATTAGTGCTAAAAGGAATTAAATTGTGAGATTCTGCAAAATGTGACGCACTGATCACATTATTGCAGATACTCGTCTGACTTTAATGAGGCAACTTTGTAATTTTGTATATAATCAGCAGGTAGCTTTTTTATAAGTCAGCTACAACTTCTACACCTCGAAAAAAACAGTTGAAACAACCGTATTTTTAAGTACAAATTATTTTATATCAAAATGCCAATGAAATGAACTATTTAATAGTACATTTGAAGTATGAAGCCAGTTCCGTACGTGTATCAAACGACACGTTTTTTAAAACATGTGTATTTGTGTATATGTGTATCAATGTATGTGTTTTTCTGCGTATGGATGTATGTGTTTTTCTGCGTATGGATGTATGTATCTGTGTATGTGTGTACCTATATGTGTATTTGTCTATCCGTGTATTTGTGTATCTGTGTATTTGTGTATCGGTGTATTTGTGTATCTGTGTATATGTGTATCTGGGTATCTGGGTATATGTATATCTGTGTATATGTGTATCTGGGTATCTGGGTATATGTATATCTGTGTATATGTATATCTGTGTATATGTGTATCTGTCTGTATGTGTATTTGAGTATTTATGTATCTGTGCAGATGGGTATATGTTGTGTGTGTATCTGTGTATGTGTGGATATTTGTAGGTGTGGATATGTGTACCTGTATATGTGTATTTGTGTATCTGTGTATATGTGTTTATCTGTGTATATGTGTTTATCTGTGTATGTGTATCTGTGTATGTGTATATGTGTATGTGTATCTGTGTATGTGTATCTGTGTATGTGTGTATCTGTGCCTGTGTATCCGTGCATGTGTGTATCTGTGCATCTAGTCGTTGATACTGCAATACCGCGTAGCTAAGAAATGAAAAAAAGTTATAAGGGTCAATCAACTTTTCTTTGTAGCTCGTTGCCATGGTGAGGTCTCCTGGGTCACTTTTTAAAACTATGATTTCAAAGGATATAAGTCCACTCAAAAACTGATTTATTGGCAATTACACACACATTCTTTTATGGCGTTTCTCCTGAGTGTGCTGGAAGTATATAATTATATTTTTTTTTCTAAGAAACTATCACTGTTGTCTCCTGGCTTACGGGACAGCATAACAACAGAAAAAAGTTGATCCACCCATAAATTAACCTCAGCAAGTAAATCAGAACAGTACATTTTGCAAGTTATTGAATTTGTTACTTACGCGTTATTGCAGTATTACCGACGATGTGTATCTGTGGATTTGTGTATCTGAGTAAATGTGTGTCTGTGTATGTATGTATGTAATTATATGTATATTATATTACCTATATGAATAGTTTCATTGTTAAATGACGTGTGTATGTATCACAATCAAAAAATAAATTTATTTGAACGTGCAAACTCTTTGGTTGGATGCACGACTTGGAACAAAAGTATATTTAACTAGCTGTTGCCCGCTACTCCTTCCGTGCAGAAAATAAAACATAGCTTATGGTCATCAGGGATAATGTAGGATTGTAATGGAGAAAGGATTTTTCAATTCGGTAAAGTAGTTTCGGACCCTATTCAATGCAAACTAAATCAAATCTTTCATCTTTGTAATATTTAAATATAATATATAAATGACTAAATCCATGCGAGCGAGCGAGTGAGCGAGAAAATTAAAATAAAATGATTCTTAATATATTTAAATAGATTCATATTCGTAATCATTGATCGTGTTTCACGAAACTAAATCGTTTTTTAAAAATAAATTTGCAGTTATAATTTTGAGGTTATTGCCACGGCCTAAAAATGGTTCAAACACAATAACTGAGAATGGCAATAATCCTCCATTCAGAAAACACCGTGATTGGCGGTTTAAGAGTTTCCAAAGCAAATTAAAAAGAAAAAGTACTTTAGTCCCTAGGGAGTAAAGTGTCGTTTTACTCCCTAGGGATTAAATACATCACTTTAGTCCGCCTATACAAGGCTATTATGAGTCATTTTAGAGTATGAGAAGTGAAAAGGTTGTTTATAGACTCGTTTCCGTTTTTTAGAGATGATTTATAGCCACAAAAGCCATGTTATTTTCTGGAGATAATCTTAATATTATCAAAATAGTACATTACTACAGACGCCGGGAAGTAGGTGGTTGCAGGCCGAGTTCATATAGACGGCCGAGCGAAGCGAGGTCGGATAGTTACGAGGCTGGCAACCCCTTTTCACGGCGAGGTATGTATAGTGCTTTTCTCAAACATATGCAATGAAATAAAAAAAAACATCACTCAAAAAACATTTGTGTAATAGGCATTAACGCGGATATTTTTGGTCCGAACAACACAGATACAAAAAAAAACGATTTTCATCTATTCAGCCTGTTCATAAAACCAGCTGTCATGTCAATATTAAAATTAAAAAAAAAATACTTCCCGGCCTAGGCCTTCAATTTTGCATGAAATTCCTTTACAGTTCTCTCGAGTTGTTCCGTCGGGAACGTGGCACTTTGAAGCCTAAAACAACTAACATAACGCCGACATTACATAGCATGTTTGAGAAAAGTATTATTACCTAATTTAACGTAAATATAAAAAACTCATTTTGCAACAAAATGTTTACACGTTGAATAAAAATATAACCAACTTAAAAGAACCATTACGTGTATTCATGATTACTCACTTATTCATCATTAATTTGTAATTGATATGTAATTATTAAATTAAATATATGTGAAGGTGATAGGATATCCATTCATATCTCATACTAATAAAACCATGTGTTTGTCCGTCATCAGAAAACAGTCCGAAAAACAATCAGAGTCACTGGTTAAAAGGGAAACAGAAAAAGAGCCAGGTAAAAATAAAACAACCATATAAAGAAGAGCACTATAACGCGTCCGGATCGTATAAGAGACACAATGTTGACTGATTTTGGCCGACATGAAAAACCATCATGTGCGCAAGCGGTGCCCTTATCGCTGGCCAATTACGGGCATTCTGAGTTTTCTGGTAGGTACTAACTCTAACGTAAACAAGGTATAAGTAATTATTCTCTATTTGTTTTATTCACATTTTTTAATCCAACATTTCGTTTTAGTAATAAGTATTACTATGGTTTCTAGCGCTCCTTGTTTCATTTTTTCATTAAGTGATATAAATGTTTATTTAAATGTTTAAATTGTAATGACGTGTGTTTGAATTTTCTTGAGTAAGTGACTTCCTCACTATTTTTAAATATTATTTACCAGATTGCCATAATTAGTCTGTACGTAGCGCAGTAGCTGTAGTAAGCGCAGTGGTTTTTATAATTTTTCGATAGCTCTTCAAAAACATTTTGAGTGATTGTTGTTCGATACGATTAAAATATTCCTGTGTTCAAATTTTTCATGTGACTTCGCGATTTTGTAGCTTCACTTAATAGAAACTTGCATATTAGAGGTAATTACTGAGTTCTTTACATTCCGTTGTAAAGTGTAGTCAGATTTAAGAGGCCTTTCTTGAAATTCTCGTGTCTCTTTTATTATGAGGTCGAAACCAGGGACTTTTTTGTCCCTAGTTTCTTTAATTGTTTTCCGAACTTCGCGGACTATTACTGGGGCGGGTGGGGGTGACATTTGCGAGGTGTGGTCAAGTAATTTATCGACCTCTTTGTCGAACTGCTAGCTACATTTGGGCAGAAAACATATTGCAAGTGTTGATTAAACATGTCGGCGTTTTCTTGGGAGGATTGTGCCCAGCCATGGTTTTTTGAATGGAGCAATTTTGCCTTATGCGATAGATAAACCTATCGAAGTTTTTGCTTAATTTCCACAATGAGTAGCTCTCGACAACCTGAATTTTCCACTAATAGTGGAAGACATAGTATGATTACAAATAGACAGCAATACTGAGAACTCTGGATTGGACTATAAAAGGGTACCATTCACGGCGTGAAGTTGTAACGTTGTGTAACACCAAGAGAACAAGCCGTTTAAAAAAAAGTCCACAGACACCCGTCAATCAAAACTTAAAATGCTAAGCGAACGGATCATCTGCGAAGAACATTCAAAACGACTATGAAGAGTGTTATAGATAATGTATTAATAAAGCATAGCTCTTAATTCCTTTCATTGTGCATTTCTATCAGTTACTTACCCCCACGCATGTAACATTAAGTGTCAGAAGTTGGATCAAGAGCAAAAGGACGTCAAAACCCGAAGCAATACTGCAGCTGAGGACTCTGCCACCGTTATGTCTACCGTTACTGCACCAGCTACAACGGTGTCAGTAAAGTCGGATTTTGACCTCAACGCTAAGATTGCGAAAACGCACTGACAGCGGATGCGGCGCGGCGCATTGCGTGAAGTTACATGAGAGGGTCCGCATTGAGAAAGTGCGGGAAAAAAGCGTGGAGGTCCTCAAACGCCATAAAAGGTCGGCGTGAAAGCGGCGCGGTATTGCGGTGGTGAAGCTGTATTATACAGTAGTAAATACGATGTCGCGCATTTATGTAATGAGCCCAAATCTGCTTGCTTTTTATTTTTGTTGAATTTATGCCGCAAGTTAAAGTTATGTTTCGCTATTTGAATCCATATGTATCAACGTTCCGAAACAGACTGAGACGATACCGGTTATACCTCACAAATACAGCCTCCGCAACCCAATCACGCGCGGTCTCCCAATGTGATGTCCTCCACGCCGCGTTTTGACGCCTTCACACCGCGCCTGGATGCCTTCGTGCCGCGTCCACTGTCCTTACTTTTGCACCCTTTATTTAACTTAAATGAACAATCTAGAACCTAGACGTATTTAGATGGGAATCAATGCAAATCCCAAGACGAACAATCAATAATTCTTCGAGGCATACGAGTACGAGAGGTAACTTCAGAATGGTAGTAGGAAATAACGGAGGTTCAAGAAAAACTCATGACGTCAATGGGAAAGCACCACACAGAAACGAACATCTACAAATTAATATAGCCAACGATACCTCTTAATCTGAAGCATTGGCCCCGGTATTTGATGGAATAGTTCGTCATGGACCACCTATAAACGGCAATTGGAGTCTATTTCTCAGACGAATGACTGGGACAAAGAAAATCAGGCGAAGACGGCTTGAACCTCATGTGCAGCTGTGCAACATCATGAAAGCCTCAAAGATTCAGTTGCCCACGCGTAAGTGGAATCTTTACTCCAGGCCTGTTTTTATTGCAAGAAGTGTCTGACTGCTCGCTATGCTCGCCAGTTGTGGAGAATGAGAACACGTTCAATCCAGTCGTCAGAAAAGAAAGCGGAGACCACGAGATCAATTTGTACGAGAAATAAGGGGTGACAGTTCGTCAGCATTTGTATGACGAGAGTCGTAATGACAACGTGAATATGATGCACAGTCAGTTAAAGTCACGATGCTGATGATTGCAGCGAAGAGGAATTCGGCCACAAAGGAAACAGGTTAGGCGCCAGGACGCCAGGAGGCAGCGGCAATGGTAGAAAGGCGAGCGCGGTGGGCGCTGTCAGGTCATGGCGGACGGCTGGCGGAGCGGAATCAATGCGGGCGTATCAGCAACGAAGTTGCGAAGTAAGGTTAGTGCGTTCCGGCGAACATCGCAGTGGCATGGCAATGGATGGCAATTTCGAAAATTATATCAAATTTGGAATTCAAGATGGCGGTCATGATGGTTTTCGAAAAATTCGTCATATGTATCGTTTCTCATATTTTCGCGGGTGGCGAATTCGAAAATGATGTCTGATTCGAAATTCAAGATGGTGGCCATGATGTTTCGAAAAAGTCGTCATGGCTATCGTGTTTTATATTTTCAGGGATGGCAATTTTGAAAATGATATCAGTTTCGGAATTCAAGATGGCGGCCATGATGGTTTTCGAAAAAGTCGTAATGGATATCGTTTCTCATGTTTTTGCGGATGGCAAATTCGAAAATAATATCAGTTTCGAAATTCAAGATGGCGGCCATGGTGGTTTTCGAAAAAATCGTCATGGATATCGTTTCTCATGTTTTCGGGGATGGCAATCTCGAAAATGATATCAAATTTGGAATTCAAGATGGCAACCATTATGTTTTTCAAAAAAAACTATATTCATGTTAGATTTTATGGGTGGTTTTATTTCTAAGATGTAATGCTTCTTAGAAAGAAAGAAAAGATAACATGACACAATAATATAAATGTTTTAAAAACAAAAAACCGCTTTCAAAAGCGTAAAAAATAACTTCTTTTAAAATGGTATGTAATAGGTCAGTCCAACTAAAGTCTGCTTTAGGTAAAAAATATTGTGAGTCGCCGATTTCAGTTGGACTGACCTATTACATACCATTTTAAAAGAAGTTATCCCCTTAGTGCAACTATGAAGTTGCCAGGTTTAAACAGTTGTGCAAGCGTTTATATTATACCTTCATGAGTCTGTTTTTTAATCGAATTTGACATGAATTGTAATAGTAGTTAATGAAATTGTTGCATAATGAGGGGTATTAAAACACGAGTGTGTGTTTAAGAACCGAGCCGCCAGGCGAGGTTTTTAATAGTATCACACGAGTGTTTTAATACCTAGTTATGTGCAGTTTCATACACTACTTTATCTACTCTCATACATTGCGATTCAACCTACTAAATAAAAGATCAAAGTTAATAAAGTAATTACAGCAAATCGTATTCAATTTATGGCGCCAAAACCTAGCACATCACCGCGCATGCGTTAAAGCGGGCGCTGTCACAGACAAGTAAAAATTTGAATGAAAACTTTTTGTAATGCTGTAAAAATGACGCGAACCGCATGTGCGTTCCATTATAAAAAAAAATTGATATGGAACCTCGTTGGTGAAATTAACTTTTTGGATTAACTTGTATCGTAATGGTAAAAAAAATACTTTAAAACATTATTTTGTTAGATAAATAATGTTATAAAGTGTTTTATTTATTTATTTCGGTATTGTGTTTATAAAGTATGCCAATATAAATTCGTTTTGAAGTTTATAATTCGAACTTTACGATGTGAGAGTAGATAAAGTTAATTTATTCCCTACCCAACAGTATGAGATTGCCTTAGCAAGAGTTTGTCACATTCACGCATAGGCAGGGATGCAGAAAGTTGTATCGGCTCATTTTAATAGATCTGTTCCGAGTAATGCCAAAACTAAAACCACAAGTAATCGTACTATACGAGCTTTCAATTAAATATCTCATACTAAAGATAAGTTGCAACTATACCAGATTCATTAAAAAAGAACAGCCTTAGGCTGTTTTACAACAAAATTACGAGTAATTACGAGTATTGATTAAAAACGTGTTTTAAGGTTCAATGTTTCAATGGATCGATTGTCGCACAAATATAGCTAGGAGACTCTTACAACACTGACCTACGATTCGATACTATTTATTCCGGCTAATTATACAGCTCCAAAGGGAATAGCGATAAAAAACATTTTGCCACTGGTTGTATAAGGGGAGCTCCTATGAGAACACAACATAATGGTTTCCAAGAATTGGGTTATCTTCCACGTGATAGCTCCTAACCGGCGTCTATAAATATGACATGAACAAATATGTTACTCAATTAATTTATGTTCTTATGCAAGCTAGCGTGCAGCCTCATAAGTGTACATTTAGCCGAGCAACCTATAGTTTAGGGCCCAGCGGACTCGGCCAATTATCGCGACATTATTACAGCCTTAATTGTTGTTCTACGACTTCTCCCGCGCTCCGGGGATTTCCTTGTTAATTAAAACGTATTGATGTATTTAACTGTCTTGCAAACGCCGAGTCACGTTGTATTCCGTGAAGCACCCAGCTGTGTCTTAATTACGTAAGTACGTTTTAACAAGTGAACCGAACAAACGTTGATTGCAAAAATACGAGTAGGGTGATAGCACCAGTGTTGGGCGCTTTTAGCTGACTGGTACCAATAATGGACACTTAACCTTTAATTCAAAGTTCATAACGGTTATAAATTGATTGTTGCAAAACAAATGAAAAACCTTTATCTTCTGTTCAATAAGTATCAAGTGTCCATCATCGGTCCTTGTCCATTACTGGTTCCACCACCCTACTTTCTTTACAATTATATCCCTCTAATAATTTTAAATGCAATAGTTTGTGTGTGTATGTGTTAGTTTGTTACTCCTACACTGTAACGGCTGGATGAATTTTGGAATGGAAGTAGCGTATGCACTATGCATTAACACATAAGCTACTTTTCATCAAGTTGAACCACGTTTAGCGATCAAATGAAATATTACTAATATATTTAATTCAATAAAATTTAAAAATATAACTGCTGAAATCGATTCAAGAACTCGATTCCTCGAAATGGTTTGAATTTACATACATTATTAAGAACAGGTGTATCCCAATTGCCATTTTGTAATGTAGAAACTGCCACAAAGCGATGATCCTTAAAACATTCTTTGCCGCAAAAAAGGTATGTTTTTTTAAGCTACGCCTGTTCACATATTTATAACGTTACATATAAGACGCGGGTCGGACGGCAGACTGAAAGGTAAATAATATTAAGGACGCTTATAAATATTAATGGAGTAATCTCCCGAGCACCCGAATGTAAGTCGATTGAGCGTTATGTCACGAGTATTTGCACGGGAGTAGACAGGTACTGCGCCGAAACAAATAATCTTGTGGGTCACACTCGACATACTCGACATACTCGACATACTCGTACAAATAAAACGAAAAAACAAGGAAAATGAAATAAACCTTGATTCTTTTAGGAAATACATTTTGTGTACTGGTAATAGAATTGAAATTTTTGCACCAATCGTCTCGGCCAATAAACTTGGGATATAACATATTTTTACAATCTATGGTCACACCATAACCTTTTCAAACTCAAACTCATAACATTTATTTAACAAAAACAAATATAGACTGTGCAAATTGTGGTTTCTGAATTATCAACAACTTTTTTCAAGTTGTAATTCTGTAGCTCTGCCTAGCCCACTCTGGGATTACAGGCGTGAAGGTATGTATGTATGTAAATATAGACTTATTCATCCAAATTCCCTTTTTCTACAAGTTCTTTTGACGGGTGGGCATTTTCTTTGAGCTAATACATCTACATTGAGAACAAGCCTTAGGTTAGGTCTTCTATTTGACAATTGGTCGGTGCCTGCCCAAATTTTACTTCATGGCCTAGTCTGAACCTACCATAGAAAGCACCTTTTTAGATCAAATCAAATCATTTATTTAGTAAAACAGGTTTCACTACATGAAATATCTGTCAGACTCCAAACTAGGCTGGGCCTGTATCTTGGACGTCTGTTAGTGCGATCGACAATCCAAAGTGCTGAATGAAGTATAACATAAAAATATGACAAAATAAAATAAAACTAGCTTTTTAATGCTCAACCCTAACAGAAAGTTTTGCAAGCAATTATATATTTCTTACCCAAGTAAGTAATTTTTATTTTTTTATTTTGTTATAATAACGCTTGTTTACGACAGGTTTGGGGTGTTGACATCACAATCGCACGTTAAATCCAACAGTGACATTAAATTATGAATAAAACTATTGGATTAATGACATTATTGCGGTTAAAAAGAATTAAATTTTGTATAAATGCGTTTTTTGCACAGTGTCACTCTTGGATTTAACGTGCGCATGTTGACGGCGCGGTGAACAGCGAATATTAACAATGAAGCAACTTTTAAACACATGAGAATTATAAATTAATACTCTTTATTTGGTAACCTTGTTTTTTTTTTAAAGCAAGTTTACATATTTATCGGTATCTTCTGTCTTCTTGTATCTTCTATATACGTATAAAAAAACCGTAACTGGCTGACTTACACGTAGGGACTTGAAATTTGGAAGCAATATGTATTGGATACCCTTGTTGTCTTGTTTTTTTTAAATCATCCTCTAACGGGAGGAAAGAGACGGAGCGCTCCTTTTAGTACAATATAAAGGGTTAAGTTCATCATATCAGCCGAAATACGTCCACTGCTGCTGGACATGGGCCTTCCCAAGGTTCTTCCCGACAGCCTGTTTTGTGCCACTCGGATGTTCACTAGATCGTCGGTCCACTTTGTGGGAGGGTTAAGTTAATTTAGATAATTTTTTAACTAGCTTCTGCCCACGACTTTGTTTGCGTAGATTTCGAATATCGTTATTCCCTCGGGAACTTTAAAATTTTCCGGGATGAAATGTAGCCTATTTTTTAATCTAGGGTATAAGCTATCTCCATTTCAAATTTCATCCAAATCTGTATAGCCGTTGCTGCGTAAAAGAGTAACAAACATCCATCCATACAAACTTTCGCGTTTATAATACTAGTAGGATATGAGTAGGATAGCAGGATAGTCTCGCAGAAACAATGATCAATAATGTATGGATAAAAAAAAAACAATTATTTGAACCTACAACGTCTATCTCTACACCGTGTTTTTCTTGATTTACGATAACTTCGGCATATTACTAGGTACATCCGTAGAAACTAAGTGGTAAATAAAAAAATTAAATATTGCAAGAAAAAAAATGTTTTCTGTTTAGAACAAAGTAATTAAATTTTGTATCTTTGGTCATTCTAAAAGGACCTTTGGAGTTAACTAATAGATAATCAGTGTCAAATATGTCAATGTTGGCGTGACATACTCGAACACACACCATTAAGAGCCTTTTACATCAGTTCAACGTGATTAACTGACTAAATTTAAAAATTAAATATCTTCAAAACCGTTACAGTTATCATTGGTCTATTTTCGGGAAATAAACTTTATTTGACCTAAAGAACGTTCCCTTAAAGTTATCGTAAATCAAAAAAAACACGGTGTATAATGTGATTAAGGATTCACTTTTAAGTTAATGAAATTTGTGTATTTCCATTCATCGCAACTTTCGGTTAGTCGAAGCAGCAGCGACGACATCATCACCGCGCTGAGGGAATCACTACTTCTGGCAACCCCATTAGGCGCCCTTATCGTGAGTAATGTTACGTAATTCAGTCACACTGGCCGAGGACGCGGCGCCAGGAATTAGGCACCTATTGTGTGCAGTCTGCCCTCCTAAGGAGAAAAGGCGTATCTACTATATGAACTGTATTGAAAATCCAACCTTATTATAACCCATGAGAGTTTAATATGCTTCTATAAATCAATTACACATGCACCTTTTCTCCGTAGGAGCCCTCCTAGCTCCGGGCGCACGGCGCAGGGTACGCAGCCACTGTAACGTATGAAACGTATCACTCGATAACAATTATACTACACTCGAATTGTGGTGATTTGCGTTTAGTTTTCAAAGACGTACTTTCTTCCTGCTTTGCTTTTCGAACTGAGCCTGCAATTGCGAACTGCGCCTCTATTCTAGGCGGTAATATCCCAATTGTATTTGACCTGTTATGTTATGGTATTATTTACAACTAGATCTCCATTACTGTCAAGTAAATAAGAGCTATTAAATTACAGTTGACAATACGACAACAGGTCAAAAAAAAAACCGCATAGAATACTTAGTTTTATCTGAGATAATCAATACAATTAAATATATGAAACATAATTTTCTTACTTTATTTCCTTGACTGGTTGACTTATAAAAACTAGTGTTGAGCTACACATTTACATGCATTAACATTTACGGTACAATAGGCAACAAATAATGTAACAACTATCAACTGTTGTTCAGCCCTCGACCCTGGTCCATGTCGCGTACTCTGTCCACTCCATATCGCTACAACGCTCACGCCTGTTCCAGCGCCCGCTTCCGCTCATGGCCGCTAAGCACCGGCGGTCAGGAAGTCCTGTTTCTAGTGGACAGTTATTTACTGCCGATCGCGATCTGCGAAGCTATCCTCGTGACGGTTATGTATGTCACATATTAACAGAGCCTTAGATTGTACGAAACAAAGTTCAAAATCCAACCAAATTTAACTGACTGGGAAACTTAAGTACATAAGCTAGTAATATGACGCTTTTACGCTCGGGTGTGAGGTGCGACTTGAGATTCTGGGACGTTACATCTGTAGGAATTAGACATAACTTATGCGCCGCTGTTTTATTTGATTTGTAAACCCTACTTAATTGTCCATGGTCAATTCTTCAACCAGTGTTTTAAGGGGAACACATCTGGCCTCTGTTCCACTTGCCTGAAAGTATCAATATGATAACGATATGCTTAAAGAAAACGTGGAAGAAAAACTCAGATTAATTTCCCTTAATTAGTGCGTACAAGGAAACCAACTTCCACGGTACCTACGCGTGAAGTACCAAATACCAACTAGACACGACATGATTTGGTTTGTAGAGGTAACTCGAACTGTGGGCTACATAGGTGTCTGTTAATAATAGTCGTGTTGCGGTGCAGTAGCGGCAGGCATATTAATAGTACATTATTGCCTAGGCAGTGAAGCAGGCAATTGCGGGCCGAGAATTGGTTTAAACGGACGAGCTTGCGAGTCCGTTTAAAAATACGAGGCCCGCAATTGCCGTTCCTGCCGAGGCATATATAGTGCTTTTCTCAAAAATCGAAACATACAAATCGCATATAAACAGAGACTTCACGTGAAATAACATCACTCTTTACCGCCTTTATGTTTATGACAAGGAGAAACGCAAGCTTTTTTAGAAAAAAAAACTCAAGCTATTCCGGACACAGATAAAAAAGTTACGTTTCGAATAAAATATGGATGTATAAGACTTGTGCCCTCATTTTATTATGGCCTTTTTCACTTTTTAAAAAGTTACAAACTAGATAACAATGAAATTTGTATGCAACATTGCGGGCTTGTGTAGCGAGCACGCAATGTAATTTTTTTTAATTTGGAAACTGTCTGTAAACTGTGTACTTCGCGTCTCAGTATGGAGTTAGTAATGTCAACTTTTCCGGTAATTTTTCAGAAAAATTTGATTTCTTTCATATTCCCTCTTATGTAGGTGTGTATGGATGTAAAGCCGCTCACCCTCATCAAACGTGTCAGGCTCGCCGGCCGTATTGAACAGGTACTTCGCATAGCTTTCGTAATCGGTTAAGAGCCAATGAACTGACTTAATGCAGTTAGATTTTAAACAAACATAAAAAAAAACTTTTTAATGGTTATTGTTATTGCATCCCATTACACAACTATTCATGATTGTTTTGTGATAAAAACAAATGTTAATTTAATAAATTCCGAATAACACAACAAACTTAGTGCGGTGGTGAATAAAATAAATAAATACGAATTGTCTCGAAAATGGTGTCACTTTTATAAAGGTCGTTTTTCTATGTTTGGTAGTTGATTACTTACGAGTCACTTGTATATTCTTAGGTAAATAAATTAAAACACGGGCTAATTATACATTAGTACGAACAAATATTTTTGTAATGAACACGAGCAATTGTTCTTGAATCTTGGATGCTGTCTATGCATAAAATGGTATATATATATTTATTCGTATGTTTACTGCTATTTGGTATCTATGCATGGGGTTCCTTTTGTTAGGCATACTTCTACATGGCAAATTTGAAACTATTTGTAAAATGCGGAAAAAGTAGCTTTCATATTGAATGCCGTTTCATATTGCTGCGGTATAATTTTCTTGCGATAATTTGGATCATCAATGTTACGTTAAAGATTATTTGGTAACGAACTTAGGCTGTTTGTATGCGAAACTTGACTATGCCATAAGAGTTTATGCTAACGGGAACCATAGACTAACAGTTTACTTGCAGGTCTGCCGGGACGCCTAATCTTCTGGAGAAATTTATAAAACCTCAATAGAAACTGATAGCCGTGTTCTTATGGATATTATAAACTATAGACTGTTAGGTTAGTACCCTTTATGATTAAAGTTATTATGCAATATGCCGTGTTTAGTGTGAGACTACGTCTACTCTTGTGAGATTTTCCCCTGATTTTATGTATAATTGTTTTGGACATTCGGGGTCGACGAGAAAGTAGAACCTCTATTCTACTTTGTCTTGAACTGTACCGTATCTGTATTGATATCATTATGCTAGTTGTTATTCTTGACATTAAAGAAGCTGTATTGCGACCATGACGCTAATTTCGGCAAAACAGGACCGCGCTGTTCTGTGACCTCGGTGTTAGTTTTAAGTTTTATATTGTTATGTATGATTGTCTATAAGGTATTTATAATTACGGGCCTCGTTGCTCGAAATATAAAAATATTATTATTATTGTAAGTAATAAACATTGTGTTTTTTCACTTTTTTTTTACGGCACTTTCTTATACGTCTAAGCGAATAAGATCTGCAATAACGTTATTAATATGATAATCATAATATAGTTTAAGTCAATGCTTTGTTAACCCCGTGGACGGAAAAAAACAATCATTATTAAAGATACTATTAACTTGACATTGTAGCTGAATCAAAATAACAGACAAACCACAGATATATTTCCGTACATCATGTTACGTGGCATGTCAACGGCTATATGTTATGTATATATCCAATGGTTTTCTATGAGGATGTTCAGCAGACGGCACACGCGGTACATTTAACGCACTCGCATAAATCAGTGAGGCACACACGGCCACGTATCTGGGGATTGTGAGGGTCAGTAGGGCCGCTGTCCGCCGGAAGTGTTGCAAACAAATTTATGTGATTTACCGTCCGGCCGACACTGGTTTTTGGCAACCCTACTGTTTAGCGGCATTTGTTACACGATGTTGCGTTCAAGAGGCTCAAAACGCCATTCGAATTGACGTTTTAAGCCGTATGCTTCAATAAGTGGAGGGAGCCTGAAAATCTACCCCTAAGTCTGATTTGTATCTCTCGAATCCTAAGGAGTGTAAAAATATTGGTATATTAGGTATATTGATTGATTGTCCTTTTTTTAAATAGGCAAAACAACTTTATTTTTTGCACAAAACATGAGGAGAGCTGAATAGTGACAAAAATGTGGTTGAGTGTCATGTTCATGTCGATCGGTCAACATTACAGAATACCCCCGCTGACAATACATATCTATAACTAAACATCAAGGGTACACTAAGCCTCTTTTTCGTTTTAGTGGTAGGATACTTAAAACATAGGCGGTACCTTAAAACTAAAAATAATGAAAAACATGCAGCGATGTTGAACACATCTTCAAATTAAGAAAACGATATTCCCCCTAAAACATTAATCAACATTAAGCAAGAAATTGTTTACAATCACGTTTAACATATAACATCCATATTAAAGTTATAACATACCAAAGCAAACTTGGAATTAATCTGAAAAAAGCAAACATTAGATATTAAAATATACGAATATATCTATCGTTAAGGATGTCAGTGAAAAAATAGTCTCTTCCACTTTGCTTTCGATCGTTTTCATATTACTTTGTTTTATCTCTTACTTCATTTCCCTTGCTTGAAAAAGCAAGAGTTAGACATGAGAAGAAAATACAAAAATTGATCGGAAACAATAATCAAATGTAAATAATCCCTGTGACCACTACACTGCTGGTATAGCGCGTAAAACCAAGCTTTATACTACATCATTACCATTTCCACTATTGTTATCTTACTGTCAACGTTATGACAGCTCATTTAACTTGGCAGTAAATGCCGCCGAGTTAAAAACGACGCGATAACAATAGGTGTAACACAATGTGGAAATAAGGCCCCAGACATTTACACCATCCAGCTAATCTAGTGCTACGGTCGTAGCACCCTCTACGACATAGCACTACGACGTAGCTGCTACGGCATACAAGCAACCATATTTAATATAAAATCAACGCGCAGGGCCAGTCTTATAGGCGGTAAAAACCATGTCGTTTTTGACCTGTTATGGTATCGTCTACGATATGATAGCTATTTGACAGTAATGGGGGCTGATTTAAAAACAATACCATAACAGATCGAAGACTATGTTGTTCAGAGTCCCTGGGCCAGTATTCTATGCGGTAAAAACGATATAGTAGTCAGCCTATTATGGTATTGTTATGACGTCAGCTGCCATTTCTGTCAAGTAAATAAGAGCTATCAAAACGGTGACAATACGATAACAGCTCAAACACGATATGGTTTTTACCGTGTTGAATAGAGGCCCACGTGACTTTTATCATAATTTATTTGTTTTTGTATAACAAAAACATTTTTTTTCACGGTTTAAGGTATTGGTATTTCAAAACGTGTATTTTACTATGGAATCAATATGTACGAGACCTTGAAACTTATGTTTCCATACATTCCTTTACGTACCGTAACCTTTACTACTCGATGACGACAAAAAAATATTAATTATCCTGAGTACTTAAAGATCATACAAGAGTGTAAGTAAACATTTTGGAAATATTTATTGAGGCCTTATTTTACTATGTTATTTTACGTTATTTTACAATGGTATTTATACGATCTAAAATAAATAAATAAGAGCTATTAAAACACTGATCAGGTCAGAGGAATTAAGGCTTTACCAAGAAAAAACTCTATTCTTGTACAACATTACCACACAGTAACACAGCAGTTGACACTCGCACACAACGTGTGATAGTACCGCAGTTGGATAACAGATGTCGTCCTGCATCATTGTTCCACGGCCTCATTTGAATTGTGAAACTGTGTGTTTGATCTATGGCCTCCGACCATAAAGGGGACATAGAGCTTGAACAATAATAGAGAGTACACCACACAAATTATATTAAAATTACTAATTATTTTTTTTGTAAAAGAAAACTAAAATGGAATCTCAACTCAAATGTAGAGTTTTGTCGGGAAAGTACGGTAAATAGTATTTAATTATGTGATTTGGAAATATACAATTTTTAGTTAAGTAACGATTTACTGTTCCCATAAGAATCGATCGCAGAAAGCGGGTTATAAATTATAACTGACTCATAACTACAGCTTACTGTTCAAATTTATCATTCTAAACCGCAGAATTGGGCCACTTAATTGAAACACAAATAACTAGGTGTGATCGGGGCGATGGAGAGATTAAACTGGACCGGACCGGTTCGGAGCGGTCTAAACTGGTTTAGATGTAACAAAGGGCGCGAATGGTAAATGCCCCTGGCTCTTAAGGGTGGAATAGTTTAATGAAAACTGCTTTGAGCTGACTGAAACCGTTAAGGCGCTTTCACAAAAATTGGAAACGTTTAAGTGCTGATATGACGAGGAAAAAATAAGCAAGGTCTTTATAAATTTGGCTGAAAAACTCCATAACTGACCCTTTTTTATCGCACCATGTCCCTTTTGAATTAGTTATTTCATCAAATTATGACTGTCATAAAATTATTAATAATGAAAGCAAAGTTATAGATGAATTTAAAAGTCCATCCGGTAATAAATAAATTTCATTGTAGATTACTTGATTTAAATCTTAAGATGTTCGCAATGACAGTTTCAAATGATTCACGGTTAATCATTTTTAACGGGATACTGACCGCGATTTACTTTCGATTTGATGTGCTCCCGATACTGCAACCGAGCTACATGCATCATGATCACACGTTATGGCCTTTAAGTATCGGAGGCTTAAAATTACATCTAAACATAATCGTGGTCAATGTTCCTTTTAAAATAAGTCTAAATACAATCTTTTAATGGGAAATCTTAACATCATTAATATAGGTCTACATCAACCCTTAACATGCTGCTCAAAAGAAATCCAAGATAAAAATAAGCAACTGACTAGCTCGAAACAACCGATCCGCAGCTCAACTCCGGTTTTATTGGGTCCCTAATTCCCCCACATAAATGGTGTCGAAGGCTCCCATAAGGCATTGTTCCCTAAGCGGACTGTAAAAGCCTGCGCCTAGCGTAATTGGAATCTTTTAAAGTTTACCCGGGTCGTAAAGGCCGGGATTGAGGCGTCTCGTTACAAGGATTTGCCCCGGGTCTTACGTGTGTTGCTTCGAGGAATTTGTTTATATTTATGATAGTGCGAGTAATTATGTCAAACAACATTCCAAGGGTTATAACGTACGTCTTGTTTGTTACATACAATAAAAATGTTGTCACTCTTTTGTACATTGGTAAATTGAAGTTCTTCTTATCACATAACATTATTGTTTTGCATTTTATTGACGTTTTTTCGTTCTGCGTCACACTCGTAATGCTACTAAATAACTAAATTGTAATAAAAAAACAGATAGCTCAATAATGCGAGATAGAAGCAAATATTTTAAGGGACATTTGTTTTTATAATACAGTTAATTAAAACTAAAGTAAATATTACAAACCATTCATAAAACGTGATATTTAACGAAAAGAAAACAATAGATCGCAGATTTATCAATATTAAAAATAAAGAATGTTATCAGAATTGATATATTACAAACCAACGAAACGCGTACACGGAAAAACTATTCAGTAATTTTTCGCTGCTGTTTAAACCACTCGGTATTTATTTATTTCCACTTTCGGCCAATAACAAGCTTTTGTATTATTCATTGTCCAATTAGAGTAAAAGGAGTTTCCCGTTCGCAAAGGGGCAGGTAAGAAGGCATGAGAGCTACGAGAGGCTTGAGAGATTGTTTGGTCCGTCGTGGGTCTTACAATCGGCAGACTCGCGAGGCGTACCGTAATTATTTGGTATTCAATTCAAATAGAATAATATAATAATAAAATAGCCCCTGATGTTTGTGATCATAGGTTTAGATATGGTTTATAACAATTAAGCGTCGATAGATGTCAAAATAACCATGTAACAGGTGGTTAAATTTACGGTATAGAATTTTTCATATCCCTTGAAAATATTGCATTGTTAAAGGACAGTTGTAGTACACGGCAGGCTCAGTATGTTCTTAGCAATGACAATATTAATAAATAAAAAATGATAACTGTCTGTTATGAAGGCAACTGTTCTGAATAAAAAAATTATGAGTTCCGTTGGTAGGAACAAAAATGTATGTAAGCAAAAAGTATGAGGAAAAAAATTATGAAGAGTGATTACTGATTATTATGAATACAAAGCGGTAGTAAAACAAAAAATAGGAGTAAACATTTTATGTAAGTCAATATGGACCCCTACAGACTACTTCCACCATAACAATATTGTGATCCGATATAAAAATGAATTTTAAACATTCTTGTTAAATGGTCATCTTTGGATTGTGTTTAACATTTGTGAAGAAAGTACACCAGCGTTCAAAACAGAAATGACTGAATGACCAACTGCCGAGTTTCTTGCGGCGTTTTTTCTCAGCAGTTGTCTCCTCTTGCGAAGCGCTGGTAGACTTTGGACGTGTAAAAGTTCCCGTGCGGCCTAGTTACTGTTTTTTTTTTAATTGCAGACTTCATTATTTTACGAGCAGTTTAGTTTCATGAACAAAAACATTTTGCTGTCGACTATTGCTCTGCAATTGCTTGAAACGAAGCAATTAGTGGCGAAAGTATACATATATTGACACATATTTGTATCGGAAGGAATTAATCCTAAGTCGAAAGGCCATAACTTGAGTATTTGTAGGTTGTATAAATAGGTATCAGCGGATCCGTGAAGCACGGCGGCGGGGAGGTTTAATTCGCCTCCGGTCTGGTGTCGCGTCGGTCGGCTGGATCTGTTTCATCCCTCACACGGAGCAGAGTGTAATATACTGACTTAATCCGGGGCACTGGTTCATCTAGCGTTTCATATTTATTGGTCATTAAGCGAATTAAACATGGAACTGGAAACTGCTAATAATCAAGTCATTCAAATTAAAAAGTGATAAAAATTAAGACAGAATTTTGCGAAGGCATAATTATTTTTGCCTTAAATATCTTACATGATCTGCATTATGTTTTGATGTAAATGATTTAATTATCATCGTAATATAAAGGAACAACCAATGTGGTGGGCTGGTTTTTGGTTGACCAGTTCTCTTTGCTATTGTTGTGTTCTTTTATTTTATTATTATTAAGTACTTGTTCTTACCAATCACGAGACTATGGGACTCACGGACTTTTTTTACTGAATGTACTTTTCAACTGTTATAATTATTGGAACTAGTTTATCCTGCTAGTGATTCCAGTTCAACTCCCCGTAAGGCAAATATTAATGTAATAGACACGAGTAAATGGTTTTGGTTCTTGGATGTTTTCTATATTTATAACTATTCATATATCTATTTAAGTATGGGAGTAGGTCAGTTTGTGTTAAGTATCTAATAAATATTGTTATTACTTACTTGAACGAAAATATAATCGAAGAAAGGTTTTAATGCCAAGAAACACCAATTTATTGCTAGAATAGCAAGAAAAATACGAAAAAGGCAAGTGTACATCTGGAGGATAGCAAAGCAAAACGTGGACAATGGCTCAGCAGCAGCGTAAAAGACTGGAAGCCTTGGAAATGTGGTGCTGGAGAGGGATGGAAAAAAATGCTGGATAGAAAAGAAGACGAATGAGGAAGTACCATAGTGAAGGAATAGAAAAAAGTTTATTGCAGACGATAGATAAATAATAGACGAGGAAAGACGTTTGGTCACCTGTTACGACATGAAGAGTACATTAAGATGATAATAAAAAAAAAGGAAATAGAAAAAGAGGGAGATCAAGAAGAACTTGCCTAGACTAATTCAAAGAAAAAGTAGGCGTCGTGCCGTATCAGTGCGTTAAAGAGAAGGCTCGGAATAGGTAATATTGGAAATTACTCCACCAACGAGAGCATAGATCTTAAGTAAATGATGATTATTTAAAAATAAAAGCGCGGAACTGCCAGTAGAATTCAATATAATTCTCGAGAACATTGCTAATTTTAACGTTTCAAACTACTACCACGGACTTTTTTCTTCCCTACTAAGTAGTATCTATATTCTCATTAATCAAACTAATTAGCGCCCAGGTGATCATTTCGGCGTAATTATATTTTTAACGCTAATTTTGCTACTAAAACGCTTGTCTTCATAAATTATTTGGAGATTATATCGCCGTTAAGCCGCGCCTATTTATCATTTTAAGAGAGGGTTCAATTTTTCCAACTGAAGCCAGGATACAAATTGTTCGGGCGGCCGGCTCTGCGTTAAATAACGAGCGTAATTCATAAAATTAATATATTACTGGAAGGGAAAAGCAGTCATACACACTGTGATTTAGTTTTATAATAAAAAATAAGCGAACTTACACACCTAACTGACTACACGCTGTACTTTGGCATGAAGTCCCGAATTATGGTTATGATGGTCTTGTCCGAAGCGCTGGTAGATTCACTGTACATTACCGACGTGTAAATAGAGCCCGCATGTGGCCAATTTACTGAATAAATATTTTGAATTTTGAATTTCGAATTAGAATAAATTTATTTTGATTGTTTGTATCGGAAATACGTCATGATCACCACTAGTATAACAGCCTCCCCCCATTGAATCAGGGCCTCTACTCAACACGGTAAATACCGTTTCGTTTTTGATCGGTTATCGTATTGTCAACATTTTGATAGCTCTTATTTACTTTACATAACATGTTACATACGATTTTGATTTTACCTATAACAAAGGTCAAGCATAGTTAAAGAAATGGTGCATAATTACGTTTTCTAATTTATCGTTATTTAGTTCTAGCAAGGGAATAAAAATAAATGAATGTCAGGGGACAAGCTTGCACTAATTGACTAAGTCCCAAATTTTAATATTACAAAGAAGAAAGTAAATTGGCCCGACGACGTAATCAGAATAGAACATAGGCAAAAAGTAAGATGCCCAATGGTGCGCACATTTATAAACCTGGACAGTGATTTACTTTCCGAGGAAATAGTGACGAATGACATTCCATTATTATAATTGAATGAAACATCTGATACTCCTCATGAAAACAATTCCTTTGAGGTCACCAGAAAACATTGGAGATACGTCGAGCAAACATAATAATCTGCAATTGTCGGCGACGCGGTAAAAACGGAATGGAATTCGGAAATATTGTGCGAAGTTACAGACACATTCGTTTAGCTTCACAGGCGATCAGGCGTCGTCAGTCAGCCGAGGAGATCCATCGATAGCTCATTGGCTTGGTTATAGGTAATAGCTTAGATGAGCCTGATTATCCGCAACTCGCCACTTAATTTATGCGACTATTTTGTGTGAAGAGTTCGATGTCACGTGTCTATTGCTAACCCAGTTCCACCAGGAAGCCTAGCGGATCCTTCATGTTTCCTTTTACTTTTGGTAGCAATCTCAGTGGCTCAAAGTGCTGTGCTAAATCTGAACACAAATGGTTTTTTTTTCTATCCATGATTGTGCGACTTGATTTTGTTTTGCTGTTAAGTATAGTTCCACTTACTTCTTAAAGATGTAAAGGTAATAAAATAGTCTGTAATGTAAGTACTTAAGCCGTGCTTTTGCATACTTCAGTGTAAGCGCAAACATATGATTATGATTGGTTCTTATATTTATTCATACACATCAAATTTGTTCAGGTATCGTATTAATCCGGTGGATGCGAAAAGCGCTAGACCGGTCTGAGTGGAGAGCCTTGGGGGAGGCCTATGTCCAGCAGTGGACGTCTTTCGGCTGACATGACGATGATGATGATGATCGTATTAAAAAGTAGCTCCTATTAACTTGACAATAATGGCGGCCGATTTAAAAACGATTTCATAACAGGAAAAATACGATATCGTTTTACCCGCCTAGAATAGAGGCCCTGAATGGTTGATGTGTTCGATCTAATGGAAATTTGAGGTAATGACCGTAACCCTTTGGCGATTCACATGCTTTCTTAACAATATATTTTTTCCGTGATGCGCGTTTGACGAAAACATAGATTTTGGCTAAACTCGATATTTACTAAAGCTATAGAAACTAAAGAAATACCAATGTTGTGTATTCGTGTGTTAAAAGTTTTCCAAAATGTGAAAAATACACAAATACATCTTATTAAGTATCGCATTTACAGTAAATACGTAGTAGCCGGGGGCAGATAAAGGCGGTATTTCTGAGCAAGTGCCGCCTTATGCCCCCGGCTCCGTCTGCGTCCACGTCTTAAATTGGGTTCCTTCAATGAACCAATCAATAACGCCTCCACTACACATTTCTATATTCCCAAAGTAGAAATTCTTTACCTGTCTGCCCGGCGCCCGGGAAATTGAGTTCCGTCTTCATTAGCCCCTTCAACCTCACGGCTTAAAAAAAAAACTTCTCTCAAGAAGTTTGGGCGCGAGTCAAGTTTTCCATCAACAAAATTAAGGTAGGTACTTACGTGCTTAATATCAAAACTTGGCCCTAATGGATTTGAGATTTTACATTTATTGCCGAGCCCGGTGCCCGTAAATTAAGGTGTCTTATAGAGGTATAGAATACGAGTTAAACGCGCCGAAACCCTATTAAGCTTGAAACGTTTAATTAGTCTAAATCGGTGCTGACGTGGCCGTAATAAATGTCATATTAAAATCGCACTGGCTGAGACTCGGCGAATATATCGTTCCATGAAGATATCATATAGATTACTTCACGTTTACGTTACGGCTTCAAAGCATCAGTGGTAACCTAGTGGTCAGGTTAGGTTAGGCATTTAAAATCCACAGATCTAAGATTAGGTGACGCTTAAAGATGACCTATTTAAGCGAGGAATGTTGATTATTAGTAGAGTTAATATTTCTCGGACAAAATGAAAGATAAAGCAAAGTACATTATGTCATGATATTATTATGGTCCATTTCATACCGCATATTTGGTGTTTATTGAAGAGTCGCACACAATAGAGCTACAGATATAAGTGTGGGGTCTTGTTACGCGGTAATTAAAGCGTTAAAATAACAATGGAAACACAAGTAAGTAATCTTTTGTGGTCATGTCGCAGAACTTTCGTCGTTTTTGAGTATTAATATTATTACTTTGGGCTTTGCCCCGCAGCAAATTTCTGACTTTCACGGAGGATTTTTCAATTATTTTATTTCATACAAACTTTGTCCTGACAATAACGAACACAACAAAAAAGAAATCAGCAAAATCGGTTTAGCCGTTCTCAAGTTATAGCGTGACCAGGAGAAATAGGGTTTAATTTTTTATATGTATATAGATTTATCCGTGAATACATTTAACTTTTCTAATAGTCTAAGATGCGAATATTTCAGCCAACTGAAAGACTATAGTTTTTCAGCCAACCTATTTGCTATAATATTACTTAATATAAAACGTGATATAAATACTTTTTATCGAATAAACAACTGAGTGAAGGTCGTCTCCTATTCTGACTATAAGTAGATTTATCTCAGTAAACGCAAAAATGCCTTATTTTTACCACAACGCAAACGCAGCGGTTAACACTTGCGTGAACTTTACAAAATCATCTGAAGTGCAATAGGTAAAAGTATTAGGCAAAATTAAAGAGCAGTTGAGCACAACAGTGTCTCAGTTAAAGAGCGCTCATTTAGGAGCGGGGCGCTACTGAAAAACTGCGCCAAACGACTTGCCATTAATTCAGCACCCGCACTGCACTCCGCTAAAAAAGCTAAAAGAATCAAACAGCATTAAACGGAGTTCCCGGCGCACTCACTCTTAGCTCATTAATTTTCATCTTTCCGCGTGCCACCTCACATAATTCACCCTTGAGCGGCTCCATACACCGATAAGGCCGCGACTGGGCACCGGCACAGTAAACCGCTTTTATTAAATCTCACGCCAAGTCGCTCGACTGTCGACAACTGATAGCACCACCCTGTTTATTTTCAAAACAACGCTTTTTCCGCTTAAAATGTTCCAGTTTTTTGTTTTCATTTTAATCCGACGCGAATACGGTCTTCTTCCGAATGTACGGATGGGTACGCATGGCCGTGTTTCATTTCAAATGGTACAGTTAACGTTAATTTATTTGCCCCAAATGCAGGGAGAAAGAGATTACGGGTGGACGCTGAATCCATAATTAATGTGCTGACGGACAATACCGGCGCCGTGTGAGATGTTTTTCAGCAAAGCAAATTATGTTAAACAGAGGCCTACGCGCTGGGCTTCTGCGAGCCGCGCCGCTCCGTAGGCGCTCGCCGCGCTCGCTGTCTCGTCAAAATAGAGGGAACTTGCTGAATCGAGAAAATTTAAATTTTAGGAGCGAGTATGCAAACTAAGAACAAATTTTAGAAAATTCCATTTTCCCGGCAAAGAAATTCCGAGGGCAGCAAAAAACAAAGTTTGCTTCAGACTAATGAAATATGGAATTCTTATTTTGGACGTAATTTTTCGACTCGTTCAAAATAATAATGTAAATGTGTTTGATTTATGTAAATCTTTGTAAAGTTCAGTAAGGCTTTGAATTAAAACGTAATTTTGTCTGTTTTGAAAATGAAAGCGGAGCCAGGAGTGAAGAGCATGCATGACTACGTAACTATACTCGTTGTCCGTTCTATTCCAGCCGGGGCGCCTTTAGACGCATTCCATTAAGCATCGAGTGTTAAGGATTATTAGATGCAGCCCGCAGACAGTACAGCGTGGCGCGCCGGGCGGCGGGCGCGGGGAGGCACTCAGCGCGCGCCAATGATTGGGTCTACCAAATGGCGTTCGCGCAGATTCCGGACAAGAGCTCTTTACGCCGCCGCTGGCCGCAAGCTTGCGCTTGTTATTCTATGCAAATGACTGGGCCCCGTACCCGGCGCGGCTAAACTGGCATTTCGGAGATTCGAGTTTTTATGCAAACAAACCTAAGTTATTCAAGTACGCCCTTGCACGGAGCTCGCATACAGAAATGCCCTAAGCATTTATACGCTTCGTGTTTCGGTATTTTCAAGCGATTCCAACAATATTTGCTACACGTTCTGTTTTTTAATCGGTTGATTTGCCGGTTTCATCGGTTACCTGTTTTTGAATGAGCCAAATAGCTATCGGTAAATTACAACTGTTATGTCGTAGTCACCGCAAATTGGCACGATTTCCCATTATGCTTGGATTGTTTCTACAATCTCTTTCGTCTTAAAAATGCTACAGACATCGCCAAGACGTTGAACCATTGAGTAGTTCGAGTCTTTATTAAAATTACGCGACACCATAAAACGTGACTTTATGTTGAAGGGAGAGTGAAATCTTTTCAGAGCGCACGAGACGCGCGGTTTGTTTGCTGCGGTAAATCCAGATACTCTTGAGATTTACGTGCGTGAGGGTGCGGTCAATAAATACGTATAAAGGGTAAAATATAGGAAAAATGCAGCTGCGGTTATTGTGGAAATTTACAAGCGCATTAAGTAACGAGGTGGGGCCTCGCGCCGCACACGCGCAAGCAAGTGCTCGTATATTTGTCCGTCTTAAAGTGTCGGTTGGCGCGTCGCCAGTGCCTTGATCTGCAACTTTATCTACCCCTGAGTACCTAAATCAGTATTATTTTTGCACGAGGGGGTGACAAACAAACAAACCTTACGTTCTGTTCTCGCTGTTTCCGCACTGTGATGTGTTCCTCACACCGGAATCACTCCGACGAATTAAATGGTAGTAAGAAATGAGTAGTTATATCGGAACCAGTAAAATAGCTTAGGGCTTATTTTACAGAGATAAGAGAAGATTTTACTATGAAAGATACAATATATCAGCTAAACGGCGGGCTCTAACGGTCGAAATTTATTTATTTATTTATTGTATCGTCATTGAGTAGTAAAAGACCAGTCAATGTCACGAAAATTCCAATTATATAAATCACTTTTTTATGATTTGGTAAACTGTTCTGGGCATCTATACAACAAGGTAAAAAATAAAATTGTTTTTGACCTGTTGTCGTATTGTCAACGTTTTGATAGCTCTCATTTACTTGACAGTAATGACGGCCGAGTTAAAAAAAAAACCATAACAGGTTAAAACGATTTGGATTTTACCGCCTAGAATAGAAGCGCTGTTATCGTGTTTACTTGTGGGAGGACCTTGTGCAGGGTCCGTCCGGGTTGGTACCACCATCTTATCCATTAACCTACCGCCAAGCACCAGTGTTCGCATCGTTGTGTTCCGGTTTGGGGATAAGACAGCCGGTGAAAAGACTGGCATAGAGGCTTTCCGTCTTAGTCCTCAGGGTTGGCAACGCTTTTGCAGTCTTGTGAATGCGAATGTCTATGGGTCACAGTTTCTACTTACCATCAGGTGGCCTGTGTGCTCGTTTGCCTACCCATGCTATAAAAAAAAATAAAAAAATAAAAAATCGTATCGTCAACGTTTGGATAGTTCTTATTTACATGACAGTAATGGCGGCCGAGCTAAAAACACTAAAGTCTAATTCTATGGAACTTGCTAACTATGTAAACAAACCGCCATATTGAAATTGTCTCTGAATGATGAATTTACTAGTTATGGGCAATATTCCTTTACTTATGTCAAACCATATCGAATAATAAAATACCGAAAGTTAAAAACAAGTAGTTACTTATTTCTAATTTGTTTAATCACGATCTGAAGAAAAATCCGTACTTGAAGATGATATATCAACCAGTATTTATTACAAAAGGTGCCGTTATATCATCTGTGAGTGTGATCAGCGTGAGTTAGGTAATGTGTAAGGGCCTTAATATATCGCGAACTTTAGCCACAACACTACCCATCATAAACAATTGTACAATTTAAAAGAAACAAAAACGTCATTCCATCAGGTCCTAATAACCTAACTTATGAAACCATTTAAACTTTTAATGAAATATCCAAGATAGAGTTTATATATTTGGTGATTTTGTATTTTACAGTAACGACCGTTTCAATCGTTTATGGTTTCAATGGTGTTTGATGAGGTGGTGTGAAAATTCAAGGAGAAACAGTGACAAAACAAAGTTAAATCTTTTGTTTACATAGTTACCAAGTTCCATAGAAATATGTACACTGTATACACCGTGTTTTTATTGATTTACGATAACTTCGGCATATTACTAGGTACATCCATAGAAACTAAGTGGTAGATTCTTTTTTATTATATTGCAAAAAAAAATATTTTTTTTCTATGGAGCTAAGTTCATTTAATTACTTTGCTCCATAGAGATTTTTTTTTTTTTTTTGCCGAAGTTATCGTAAATCAATAAAAACACGGTGTATATAAAACATAACAAGTCAGATACGATTTGGATTTTACCGCCTAGAATAGAAGCGTTCGCTTTGTCCATATTACAAACCCCTAAAACAGACTTTCGTTTCCGTACATTATTTTACGTCCACTTCTCATTCACTACTCGATGACGACATGAAAGTCAACGTCAATGTCAACTTGCTATAAAATTTTAGTTCTTAATACAGGCACGGGGCGTTAACTTCGACAACGGAACTTACTCGATAGATGGAAAAAGTTCGTTCTCCAGATCAAATGATACATGATACTTGTTTATGTTACATGCTTTGATGCTCATTTATCAAAACCCAGAGTATCATTTTAAGCAGGATCATGAAATTTGGCAAAAGCAAGCACACACACTCAAAAGTAAAAGAACAAAGCGAAAATGGCCGATTTTGTAGTTATGTAGTTAAAACATGTAATTATAACATTGACCATTGACGGTGATGTGACTCGATAGACGTTTGTCCAATCCAACTTGCTCGCATTTATCCGGTTTTAATACTTAGACCAAATTAAAAAACAAGAAACTTGTACAAACTGTTCCGAGAACAAAATGCACCATAGGAGCGCACAGCAGATATGCAAAAACCTACAAGATGAATGCAGCCCGTATTTCAGCGAGCTAATCCATCTGCGCTGCCGCGGTCTATCCGATGTAACGAGTGAATAATTACACAATGATTCGTATTACAAATGCAAAAATGGGGTCCCGTGATGCATACATAATGGCTTTGCGAGGTGCAAGTGAGAAGGGTGTGATGGATTAACCCGTTACTTTTAAAATGGGGGCTTAATGTGAAAACTTAAGGTAGAAGTTCTTTTAAAATAGTTTGAGATATGAACTCTTTATGTGTTACTCAAACACACGAGATGGATGAAATGTCTTTTCAGGCGGTCCAGTTCGGAAGTACTTATAGAAGTCACGTAAGTAGATGGATTATTTAGATCTATTAATATGTAGTCTGAAGTCATGATACTGTTTTATTTTGTCGTACAATGTTAGGATTGGATGACTGGTGATGTACAGATGTTGAAGACAATTGTACATAGCTCTGGCTAGAAGAGAAGCCATACAATCTTCCTGTGTATTTTGAAGAGGATATGCCAAACAAGTCGCTGGCTGAATGCTACCGCGGTTCAAGTCTAATTGAGTTTTCTTACGCATTCGACGTCGAACTCGAAATGTACATGAATTAAGTTTAACTGATACATTTGGAGTCTGAGTATAGGGTGACAGTGTTTTAGTAACACAAATAATACCTAGTTAGTTTAATAATGCTGACCGTGTTGATAATGACCAACTCCTGCATTAAACCTACCCTCTAATGGGACTGTGGGCCGCATTTCGTTTATCTTAAAGTGAGAGTTAATTCAACCTGAATCCAGGCTATTTTTCAAAGGTTATTTATACAAAGATGTATAAAACCAAACTTAATCTAGACATCACGCCGAATGCTAACATTTGAATTTGAGCGATGTTTCTTTCGTTCATGGTGAGTTAACGTGCCGTGTATTTGAAATGTATAACAAATTATGTCGCAGGAAATCATAATCCCTAAAGGGTAAGGGGATAAATTCACTACAGATTCAAGTGATTTAATCAAATCCCTAAACTGGTTTATTGAAATGATAAAATCGACTTGTAACGACAACTCGTTTTGTTATTTCCCTAGACGAGTTTAGTAATTTGATCACAGTTCTGAATTGTTTTTGGGAAAAGATAAATGTAAGTGAAACAGGGTAAAGGGATTTTAACAAATCACAAATTGGTCAAATCATTAAGTGATCACTAAGTGGTTTGACAAATCAGTGATTTCTTTTAATCCCATTGTCCCCTTTCATTACATTTATCTACCTAACCACTACTAAACTCGTCTACCGGGATTTGGTCAAATCCCTAAAGTCCTTTAGCGGGACTTTACCAAATCACTCAGGAATTAATCACTTATTTTTTGTCCGATAAAGTTCTAATTTTAACATCTGTAGTGAATTTATCTTAGGTATCCCTTAGGGATTTAATCTAATCTCACGTTTTATAATTTCCCTGCGACATACAAATATAGTATACGCGTGAGTATGATGTTATACTAAAGTGGCATGTGACCCGTTTTAAGCGACAATGTTGGCGAGTCTCACCGAATCTACTAAATACTACTACTAAATCGCTTTACTATATTATTTGGGACATAAGCGATCTGCAGCGACCGCCGGGCGCCCCCGGCAAACATCCACGGCGGTAATGACTGGACAAACAGACATCTGCATACGGCCTCCGCCAGCCTCCGCCTCCTCCGCCGGCGTCTGCCGAGCTGCCAGCCTCCGCCAATGTTTACCGACATCCACCAAGCTTTGAGAAACGCGGTTCTTAATTGTTTAGATTAAGACTCACTTCTTAGGCCGTATCTACAAGTTAACTATTATAGATGTTTATGTAGTCTGCAAGAATTCAATTAGAATTATTATATTATTTGCTACAGTAATTTAAATTGTGTGGTAGTGGGGGTAATTGTGGGGGTAATCTTAAGAAATTCTAATTTAAAAAAAACTACAAATAGAAGGTTCTTGAGTGGCGTCCGCGGACCGGGAGACGAGCTGTAGGCCTCCAACAAGATGGAGTGACGACCTTGTAATGATCGCGGGAACGCGGTGGATGCAAGAAGCACAAGACCGGTCTGAGTGGAGAGCCTTGGGGGAGGCCTTTGTCCAGCAGTGGACGTCTTTCAGCTGATATGATGAATAGGAATCTATATTGCATCTAACTAATATTTTCATGTCGTTCGAACTGAAGCGAAGCGAGGGAGGCATTAGGTGCTTCGTGTGCAGGCTAACGCGGGTATTATATCAAGCAATAATGATCTGTAAGAGGTGTACAAATGTTGTTAGTATATGCGGTTAGTCCATCTCACTCCGCGTAAGATTCGGATTCGAGAAAGTAAGATTCAATTTTTTTTATGGTTCCTCTTGTTGGTGACAATCTGACCTCTTGGAGTTTGTACGCAACTGCTACAAGGACAAAATAGTATAAGCCCATGTCAGCCATTTCAGGTAAAGCCACAAACTCATTACCTACGTCGCAAAAAAAACGCAGTGCGAAAACACAGTTTGAGAACTCGGGGAAGTATTCAATATTGGTGTAGTTTAAAGAAAGAGAAAAAAAAACAAGTGTGGCGTGTCAAGTATAAGAAACTAAAGAAATATCAATTTGCTTAACTTTCGTAGACATACATTGACACATGCATGGGTACTTACACCTATCCATGTAAGTCTCTAGCGAAGGCGAGTTGGTCGGCGAGTTCTTTGTTGCCTAACTTGAGAGCATGCGTTGCACATATTATTGACTTATATTTGCTACCCACGTCGTACACATTACAGAAGAACATCAATATACAAATACTTCTATGGGTCTCTATTTAATCTTTTAAAACATATATATAAAATCAAAGTGATGCAAAGTTTGAAATCAGTGTATATGATTGCGCCACTGGTTAATGTAATGCAGGAAAACGACCAGCCTTAATTAGCCTTTGTTATTTTATGTTAATATGTTCCACCCCGATTACAGCGCTCAGCGCTGCGTTTATCGAATCTTGCTAGAGCGCCGAGTTTGTTAATACAATTTTTATGTTGACGATTGTGTACAGGTTTAAAAAAAAAACATAGTATTGAAGATCCTAAAACTAATATACAAAACGTGTACGGTCTGAAGGAATGGGTCTAGGAAACCCAGTTTTGAGTTAAGAATCCACTATAAAATAATGTTGTAATAGTAGTCGGGATAGGTTTCATAATCGTGGTTTGCTTTACGAATTTCATTCCACTTAAATGCGGTGAGGAAGCTAAAACTATTATTACATATAGCTATTACACACGTAATAGTTATTACATATAGATATTACAGTTTATTTTAAACTACGAGGTTCCCCTACTACCTCATTTTACAAACATTGACGCAGTCGTGCAACGTCAATTTGAAAGGCGCGGAGCGTGCCGTTGTGGATTGAAAACGCTACAATTTTCCTTTACTTGTATAATAGATTATTCAAAAAAGATTTTTAAAGCAGAGTCCAAATAAAAAACTAAATATGAGGGTTTTTTACTGGATCAATTTAATACGGAGAGAATCACATTGTATTATTTACTTTTCTATAATCATTATTATAGACCGGTTATTACCATGGCAACGCTCATTATAGAATTGTTTTCACGCTTCGCTTACGCTATAGGTGTTATTCTGATACCGTTAACGATATCAATACTAGCGGTTTATAATACGTGAGTAGGAAAAAGTACATACATATATTCATCGTTGTCTTTTTCCCATAAAACAAGTGTGGCGAGGGTGACGCAGGAGTAGGGCAATGGAAATTGTCCCCTGATTGTATAAGTAACTGGGGCTATTCTACTCGGTCTAATCCTAATTGCTTTTGAAATGTTATCGTATTGTCAACCTTATGAGAACTCTATACCTGGCAGTAATGGCGGTCGAGTTAAAAACAATACGATGACATGTCAAAAGCAATATAGTTTTACCGAGAAGAATAAAGCCCCTGGATGTCGTCATTTGTTGTTATTTTTAAAGGTGAATGAGATTCCGAAGCTTAAACGCGGAACGGAAAGAAGGCCATCACATCAAACCGCTCGTTGCTAGAATATGTCAAGCACGTCCCACGTATGGAAATGCTTTCAATAAGGCCCCCGATAATTTTACGACAGCGATTGACGTGCGATTATGCTAAGTTAACGTTTAGTCGCACTCGTGTCCCGAGTGATGAAAATATGGCTTTTGGGAAGAAAATTATGTCCAACGGTGTTAGGATTTATATTGTTTAGGGCGCACTGTTGTCCAAATACTAGTAGTATCAAAACACACCGCGTACAAAAAAATGCTTTACGTGTATTGCTTTATATTATACTAGCGACCCGCCCGCGGCTTCGCCCGCGCGGAATGTATTATACATATAAACCTTCCCTAAGAATCACTCTATCTATTAAAAAAAACCGCATCAAAATCCGTTGCGTAGTTTTAAAGATTTAAGCATACATAGGGACAGACAGCGCCAGCGACTTTGTTTTATACTATGTAGTTATATTATATTTTTACAATATCACATTGAAAAAGTTATGGTTAGATAGCTCTTAAAAAATCATTATATGAATTATTATTTTATAGATTTGAAAAATATCTACAAAGAAAGCAAATAAAACGAAATTAAGATTATGATAATTAGCTCTATGAGTAGGTATGGCACGAGTCTTGACTTGTGCCATAATGGTGATGACTTGTGGTTTTCGGATATAGATATATGTGTCTGTCGTAACGGCCGAACCCAACACCGTGTATGTTCCGACACGGGATTTTCTCCCGAATTAAAATTGGTTATTTCGATTTGCTGTCAACTGAAGGTTAGGTTATTATTTTTTTCTTTTTCATCTAAGCGGGTGGGAGGAGCTTGTGCAGGGTCCGTCCCGGTCGGTACCACCATCTTATCCATGAACCTACCGCCAAACAGCAGTGTTCGCATTGTTGTGTTCCGGTTTGGGGATAAGACAGCCGGTGAAATGACTAGCATAGATAGCATTCCATCTTAGTTCTCAGGGTTGGCTGTGCATTTGCAGTCTTAGGAATGCTGTCTTGTGAATGCGAATGTCTATAGGTCACAGTTTCCACTTACCATCAGGGGGCCTGTGTACTCGTTTGCCTTCCTATGCCAGAAAAAAAATAAACCAATGTCTCTCTTTGTGCTGTATTGCACGACTGTAAAGGTGTTAGAATTCCGCTATTTAAACTTTGTATTAATTTGAAAAGGGAAAATAAATTAAAACATAATTTACAATAGTTATAATATTATTGGAATTAAAGCATTATCGTACACGTCACCCTTAGATTCCAATTTATTTTATTACAAGCAAAACAATCGGCTGAAACCTACCACAGTCTCCGTTTATAACTGCGTTTGCCAGGACGTGTATATGTCATTTAATATTGTCTTATTGCGACCACTAACTCGGTTTTACGAACGCCAGTGTACGCTGCCAGCAAATAATTGCAACTCGTGTACGTCTTTACGATTGTGTGTTGTTTTTCGAATTCTCTACTGTAATTGAGCTTGGACTTGGGTTCAATTAATTGATAGCGTGAGTATTTGCTTTAATCGAATATTTCACAGTTTAGGGCTTAAGCCCTTTGCGCTATCAGCAAACTCTTTATCATCAATTGTAAAGAGTTTGCTGGATAGTAGTATACTATTACATTACCTTTAAATAATCTTAATTTTTCACGACATAATGACACTACAGATCGACATGAATGTATAACTCAGATACAGTTGAGATATCCGGAGAAGGAGAAAAAGTATTTTTTTATGTCAAAATTTGTTTTTTTTTGAAAATTGAACAAACTTTGACACATTAAAATCCCAAGGTAACGCTATTGACGAATACTACTCGGGCAAATTCAGTAAACAACAGACAACAATATTTACGTAACCTCGTAGTTGCAAAATATTGGTCAACTTTTAAAATATCAAGGGGCAGCATAACTGGCAGAAATAAAATAAGTAAATACAAGTAGCTTAATTAGTAAACAAAATTTATTTTCAGCGATACAACTGAATAAGTCGTAAATACGTTTAAGAAATGCCTTTAGAGTAAAACACGTAGGACCCGACCCTTCCCAAACCAATACAGTAACATTTAAAAGGCATAGTTGACCTGTCCTTAAAGGCCCCCGGCGAATGAAGCACTTGAAAATCCTTAATAAGGTCTGTAAAAGGCTTCGAAGGGATCCCAATTATTAAAGACAACACGCCCTGTATACTTTACTGACGCAATCACTACGGATTTTCAGTTAAAATGGCTTGGTAACAGGTACTTTTTACTAAGTATTTTTAAAGTTGCTCAGAGTTTAAAACTACAAACTACAATCTGTACTGAAACAAAAAGCATTGAAGGGTTAATTTCAACTAAAGCGTCTTTGTTCGACAAACAAGACTGATGCAATCACACTTCTATCTTTTAATTAAATTCCACCCGGTTCACTTCCTGCATTTTTTCGGAGTTAGGTACTTTCTTCGTCCATGTTCCTTAGACTGTCCCTCGCGACGTTTTACAAGAATTTTGACTAAATAAGAAGATACATTTTAAACAAAGAGCGTCGAAAAGTATTTTTACTTAGTATTTTCGTATGCCGAGTGAGTACCTATTTCGCTTTATTTTGCTATTTTATGGAAAGCGAATGTAAACGGTAGCGGGATCGCTCGCATGGGAGTGACCCCAGCGCGGGGTGAAACGGAACATCAACGAATTTATTAAGACTTGTTTATAACCCCCCTTCTTCCCCAAACAATGTAACTATAAAATGTTGCCGTTGAAACTTTGTATGGTGTTGGTTTTTTGACGTTTTCGTTGTGTTGATTTTTGACGTTTTCGGTGTACCTATTTTCGGCTCAGTAACTCAATATTTTTGAATATTTTTTTTAGGGTTTAGTATTAAAAAAGCAAACCTGAACTGCTGGTGTAGTGGCTTAATTAGATTTTATTTCACTCGATACATTACAAAACAACCTGAATTTCAAACGGGAAGGTTGCTCGACTAAACGTTGCGAATTCGTACTGACCACAGGAAAGAAAGGTCAAAGAAATTACTGCTAATAGATGTTTGGCCTATACAGACTCATAAGCCTAGACGTGTGACCTACCCACATACGGAATGTAGACTGACCAATTCATTTATATTGTCACGGGCTAAATTAAAAAAAATATGATAAAAAAGAATATATACAAACAAAAAAAACAGCGCTGGTGCCACAATAGTACGCGAGCTATTTGTGTCTACGACTCTGGAGCCCTAGACAAGATACATTCGGCGTTCGTTATCGTTGTCCTGGGGGGTTATTATGACGTAGCAATGTAGTTCTGTTTACGCTGAGAGAAAAGGACAGAGCTATGTAACTTCTATAGCTCTGTCCTTTACGCTCAACGTAAAATGAACTGTATAGCTATGTCATAATAACCCCTCTGTATGTGATTGACGTAAGCCATCAGACGGTCGAGCGTCTACGTCAATTCCATAAATTATGTCAGTTTTCGAAAATCTTTTACGTTAGCGTTAAGCAACTTGTCAAGCCGAGGCTTCGCTGAATGCCGATCTTAGTGAAATCAGTATCTTAATTAAGTAGTACCGTATATATATATATATATATACATATATATATATATATATATATATAAAGTGCTATTTATCACACGTATTTATATGTATCGTATAACGTAAGCCGCGCGTAATTCCACCATTCATTTCTTTCATACTCCGAATCAATACACCACGGAACACTGTTCTCACCGCAGACAAAAACGTCATTAGTGGGGAAGTTGGGCAAATCCGGCCCTTTGTGCCACTGAAAGGAATTATCGACGGTGCCAAAACACCCCGCGCTACCCACTTGTCAGCGAAGTTTTGGATTAGCGGAATGGACTCATTGGGCTTGAGTCGTTTGGGATTGGATGAGCTAGTTACATAAATTAAAAAAGGTAGATTATTTGATTTAATGACAATCCTCCGTAGATGTTTTTTTTCATTTTACCCCCGGGAACTATCAAACTTTCTGAGATAAAAATAAGACACCTATTTTTGGGTGAGGACAGCCTCACCCGAAAATAGGTGTCAAGTTTTTAGCACGTACGCGAAAAACTATAGTAAAAAAGTTGTACGTGAATATAGTCACAACTGATGACTGGTGCACAATTGATTTGTTTAATGTTGATAATACGACAATAAGTCAAATCTTAGCCTAGGGCCAAAATTTAGGCCTGGCAATGGCCGTGTAATTTCAAAGATTTTCTTGCAACGTATGTAGTTACTTCGGTACTTATATTTATATACCAATGCTATAGACATATTATTAATGTGAAAAAGAGAGTTCATTTGATTTGAATTTGATTTCATTTGATGAAGAAAGGAAAGAAGTATGTTTGGACCGGTGCACCTGGCATTCCATAGTCGCTGCCTACTGCGTGAATGACGTAGAGTAATATTCACATCATGAAATTATACATCGATGTAATAGCCACGTATATTGAACTTGATGAACAAACAATATAATTGTTGAAATTAATTAATTAATTGCCAGCATCTTTGGTACCATGCCGCAGGGGCCATTCTTAGATTTAATGTTTTAGTTAATTTATATATTTAGAGTTAGTCTTATTTAATTTTAGTCTTATTTAGTTATGGTTGTTGTATTATTTTATGTCGTTTTACAATAAAGTATATTGTTGAAATAATGAAACTCATAAACATTATAATCATAATTAAAAAAAACAATTTAATTTAAGTTAAACAAAATTTGGCACAAATAATTCGTTAAAGATAAAGACCATTTCAATATTACTACGTACCTATTGTAGCCATTTCTGCTATTACGTACGAAGCGTAATATTATCCGATAAATAAATAATGTATTTCGAGATGTACTCGTATTTCAGACTAATCCAAACTATGGGTAATGCTACATTGTGTGGATCCTCGTAATTAGATGGCTCCTTTGTAAATGATTCGCTGAGGCCAAAATCCTTGATATTAATTGTAATAAAATGTAATTCGGTGTAATCGCGCGAGGCAGGACAAAGGCAGGAGAAGCCACTTTTGCCAACAAGGCGCGCACTTTGTTATGATAATGTCCGCGCAATCCCGGCTTAATGTACCTTCGATATTCTTCATGCAAATTCTTCTCACTGCCATATTTAATTAGAGGGATACTCGGTCTAGTTCCAGTTGCCAGGTAAATAAAATGGAGTGTATTTAAGTTCTCATTCATTTTGTTTATCTCTATAAATAAAAATGAATCGCCGAAATGTTTCTATAAATTCCAACCGACTGCACTAGATTGGACAAATCTTTTTTTGTTGTATTTGTTCTTGTTATGACAAGGTTTTATGATTGAAAAAAAAATGAAAAATCGCAGGGAAAATCGGATATTTGCAGCCGGTGCGAAATAGCTGGCGGGCCGCAAATTTTAAATAAAAAAATAACTGGCCGGTGCTCATGACAACTTAGTGTAGAATAATGATGAATGTCTAATGATGTTATCTCACGTTAGAATGCTTTGGTCACATCATTATTTATTTTCCCTTTCATACACTCACAACTCAGCTCTAGGTATTGATATGATTTCATTATGTCGAGTAAAAGTTTTTAAAAGTGGGTTTATGATATTTTTGGTGAGTGTCATAGTATGTCTACAATAAGACAGTTATATAAAGGCTGATATAGTCATAACGTGCATGAAGCCAGAGCCTACCCGGACCAAACCACTAATTAAAAAGTTAAGCGTCTGGCCCGGACAGCCGATTTTGGTCTTTTTGCCGACCGATACACTCCCTAGTATTTACCGCCTGCAATTTGTTAGGCGCTCTTTTATTTTGTATCTAAATTAACTAGTACGAATTTGTACCGTCATGTTGGACTGCAAACGGATTTTACCGCTCGCCGTATGTTTTTTATTACTCGACTATAGTGAAGCTAAAAAAGGATTTTGATTTGAGCAGCCTGTGAATGTACATATGTGTGGAAGCTTAATACACATACGTTCGTTATGTGTATAGTGTATTTTAACTACCGTCAAACTAAGTAAATAATGGTGGTTTACCTCGTACATGTTAACCCGCTTAGTCCCAATTAAAAACATTTCTTTACTGGCTTACTGGGGTTTGACTAATTGACAGACAATGCATAGGTACCTAGCCAAAACGACAAAAAGAGATATTTAACAGTTGAATTTACTCATATACTTACTCCAATGACAATATAAAAAATGTATTAAAGACAGAAAATATATTTAAAGAAATGATTTTTAATCCCTATTATTCCTAAATTAATATGGAATGTGGAAAACGAATTCTGTCTCTGCTTATTTCGCATAACGAAAGGTCACAATCAGTTTAAATTTATCATGTATAGGACAAATTGTGAATCCTTTCGGTAAGCGCCGGTTCGTTCACAATTTGACGGTTTCACAAGGATAGATTGTAAACTCTGGAAAATTGAGAGTTATATTGTTAGCAGTATGTTCAATGCACAATTTATCGAATGAGCTATCGGCTTTCAAAATCATACGGTGACATATCCAATATACGAAATATCTGTCAATAAAACGTGGAACGATTTTCCAGTGTAAGCTGTCAATGATAAAGAGTAGATATGTCATTTAGATTCGCAGTGTTTGGCTGCTGGCGGACAGTGACCGATGCGCTGTTGATGCACCGGTAAAATTGATTAAATTATCTCAGTTAATAAAAAGCCAATATAGTCGTAATAACTAAGCCTGAGAATTTAAGTTGTTGGTTGAGCTAACCAAAATAATTATTACACTAATACAGAATGCTTGTAGCATAAGGTTCGCTTTTTGTGCACTATTTTTATTTCAACAATAATAATAATTACGAAGTACTATTACGTAATAGAGGTGACATCATTGATTAAAATACTATGTAATGCGGTTGGACTTTTAACATACGACAATTCCGTTTAAACTAAACATTTTGCTATATGGTTATTAAATAACACTTGATTTGAAATTTGTACACCTTGTTATGGCATAATCAATCCGTTAGTTCTAAATTTGAACTATCGAATGTATGCACACTGTTATTGGTACACGATAACACTAGTAAGAGTTGTGAGTGATCAGTTTGTGTTTGTTCAGCCTCGCATGACGCACCCTACAAACAAACGCGCGGAATGAAATACAAGTAGTCAATGTTCGGCCAATGTTTGCGGTGCTATTTGCCGATACTCGCTGTTTAAATAAACTTTTATGTCGACAACGCTGAAGCGCGGTAATACACGCGAGTGCCCGATTCAAATTATTATTTTTCATGTTGACAATGATACTCCCTGTAAACGGCGGACGTCCGCGTGGTCGACTCGAAGCTACGAGCATGTTAACACTATTTGCTACACCTTCCTATCACGTTTTTATACAATAGTAAAATAGAATAAGCAAAATTTGGTAATTTACTCTAACTTTACTGTTACTGCAAAGTTAATAAATAACGTTACATTATTTTCGTTAGTAAATTGAATTAAACAATTCTTTTCTCATAAAACGCAGAAAGACAAAACGTACCAATTAAAGACGTTGTTCAAAACAACACCCATTTATTGGAAAACTTCCTTTCCATTGTACTGCAATTAATGGAAAGATTTGAAAAGTATTCTATCGCCGATTATTTCGGTGCTCGGCCGTTCTTTCTCGGATTACACAGGCTCTAATAATTATGTTTAGAGTGAGATAGCCGTTCCCTGAACAAATGCTTCTGGGGCTATTTTACTCCGTAAAACAATATAATCTTTGACATGTTATCATATTGTTAACGTTATCATAGCTCTTATTTACTTTACAGCAATGGCGGTAGAGTTAAAAGATATACCATAGAAAATCATAGCCATATGTAAATAAGAGCTCTCGTAACATTGTCAAATGACAATACGTCAAATGTTAATGCAATATGGTTTTACCCATACAATATAGTCCTTGATCTCATGAAAGCTTTCAGATGATTCTGAGTTTCGGAATGTGCTCGACCATTGTCAACATTCTCTCGCAATGATTGTACGGGAATCTGTCTTAATTTTTGATTTGACATTAACATTATTATATACCATGATACAGGCCTACATAACACACGTTGGGAAGGAAAAAAAAACACGGGCTTTATACCGTAAAAAGATGTAGTTTGGTGTTAGTATAATATAAGGTATTGCCTAGGCCTGAATTGTCAAAAAAAAAATCAGTATTGTGTGAATGGTTAAACATAAACACGCTATTGTACTTCTCCGGAACATCCTACGCTTACAAATTAGAAAGAGATGTAAGTAGAAGAGCAACGGAGTTAATTATACGCCTCGACGCGTTGCGTTTTGTTTTGGAGTTGCCAACTATTCCGCCGAGCTCGAGATTAAGATAGACACGAGAAGAGCTCGATGTAAAGTTAAGTCCTTATTGCAGTACGAGGGGCTTTAAAATGGCCTGTTTGTGATCACGGTTATTGCAATACGGTCAGGTCGTTGAGGTTATTATTACATTATTTATTTACGCAATAAACTCCCTACAAATTTAAAATTACACACTAAGCACGGAAAATTAATTTCAAAGTTAGATATTTCATAAACCTTGTTGCTTCTAACGTTAAATGTGTGCAAGTAAAACAACTATATACCAAGACAGTCTCCACAACTAAGAAAGAAAACAGGGCGAGAGCATGTCTGACCATGCTCAGTGTAGGGTTCCAAGGCCGATACTACACAAAAACTATCTAAAAAAACGCGTATGAACTAATTCTCTATGTAAAGTTATTTGGTGCTGTCTTAGGTGATTTTAATAGGTAAGAATAAACACTTTAGTCGGCTGTATTTCAAGAAGTAATCAAGTCAACTTAGTCGTGATAGTTTTTCTTTTAAATTCGTTATATGTGATTTAATTGTAGGTATTTTTCAGATTTCTAGTATTTGTAGTTTTGCTTCCGGTGGGGGGGGGGGGGGGGACGGGGGGGACGATACCACTTTGTTTGCGTGACTAATACGAGTATGTACATTCATGCCAAATTACAGCTTTCTAGTACTAAGAGTCTCTGAGCTAGGCTGCGAACGGATGGATGAAGGGACGGACATGATGAATATATAAGGAACCCTTTTAGTTTCACCACGGGACCCTAAAAACCAAAACAACTCCATTTCCACCGTAAACTTTTTTACAATGAGGGATCCTCACAAGTCGTTATGCATGGTGGGTATTTATTATCTTGTAGGTACGGTAGGCCGTTTTAAACACACTTTGGCCCTCCAGTATTTTTTGTGCGGTTACCCTACTTACACATTCAGCTTTTCAAATGTGCGTCCAAGTTTCGCAGTATCGGGTAATGTACCTACTCTAGTTAGAAAAACTCACTGGGACCATCAAGGGACTGGAATGTTTAGTAACTTGACTTCATACATTAAGTAGCCATGTTATACATTTGCCTACGTGACACGACTACTGACACAATTTTGTCAAACTGGGGGGTTATTATGACATGGCAATGCAGTTCTGTTTACGCTGAGAGAAAAGGACAGAGCTATATAACTGCTATACGCTCAACGTAAAATGAACTGCATAGCTACGTCATAATAACCCCTCTGTTAAACATTCAAATCACTCGATAGCACACGGGCCCCACTTGGGTCCGATCTCGGTGCCGTACGTTCATAAATTCCACACCATAAACCGATACTCTGATATAAAGGTCGGGATAAGTAGTGCGTTAAATGTTAAACTTTCAAGTGTTCTTTGACAAATCAAATATTGAATCATTTTGTGATTTTTACAATGGATTTTTGATTTTATAATGACGACTTGTGAGGATCATATTATGTCAATGAGCTCTTTATTTGTCTAAACTAAGCGCAAGTATTCCAAGTACCTATGTATAAATGTGATTGTGCAAAGCGTGTGGCGTTAGTATTTACGTTACAAACGCGAGTATGACATTGAAATGAATCTATGAATACTATGTTGTTTTTTTTTTTTTATTTTTTTTTTTATTCATCTTATTACAATAATTACAGTTATATTTTGAAAAGCAGCATTAAATCTTGTCGTTATTTTGTTTTGCCCTACATAAAAGCGCCTCGCAATACAAATTGAGCATAATTTCGTGGACCAAAAACAACTATGGTTGCCGCAAGTTTCGCGTACAAGGCTCTTCTTCGGGGTAACACTATATGAAGGGTCCACGGAAAGAACATCTCGTCACATTAGTAACTTTTTGAGATATCGCGATTTGAAAGTTAGGAACCATGTCATTTTGTACGTATTTTTCGTGTAGAGGTTTTTTTAAGAGTGAAAAGATACAAGTTATATGATCATTTATATGTGAATCTGAGTGATAGGTAATAGTTCATTTCGTCCTTTACATTTTGAGATTCAAAACTCATTTATCAAAAAAAAGTGACTAGACATGTTTTTTCCGTGGACCCTTCATATAGCTTTTGACATGTTATCGTGATGTCAACGCTACGATGGTTCTTATTTACAAGACAGTAATGGCGACCGAGTTAAAAACAATACGACCACACGTCAAAGGCAATATTGTTTATCCAGTAGAAAAGAGGCACAATAGTCATGTAGTGGCTGGCTATGACTACGTAGATGTTATCGACAGATACTTAGCGGCATTGATACGGAATAATATGTTCGGCCAAATGTCAATTTTTGACTTGATTGATCTACACATATCAAAAATGTCCAAGAATCAATAATATCCCTATATACATTATTTTGTAATGTAACTTCAACAATGTAGATAAGTGTTTTGGATCCTTAGACTTTTTCAATGAGTGCAAGATACCAACTACTTAATACTTGACATTAGAAAAGAGATTGTGCGAATTTTGTGAATTTGGAACTATATCTCCCAAACCACGAAACTTTTTCGTTTATTTTTCACCATTTGAGAGCTACATTATTCCGGATGGATGAAGGCTATATTTTATTTGTTAAACCGGAGCAAAGCGAGGGCGGCGGGACGCTAGTCTAAAATAAACTTTGACTGATATTTACATTCATAAAAAATGGCACGCCGGCACGCCGGTAAGTTAAGGATTACATTACTATGCGCTAGGCCCGCACAATGGCACTCCGCCTAGCACAAAATATGTACATTCTAATATGGGATGTAATTGTAATAAATAGGTACTGTACTTTTACATTTTTATTACTTTGTTTCAAAGTTTTACCTTGATCACTTTGTATTTCATGAATGCCTGCATGTGAATCTATTTAGGTAGTGCTTAAGGATAAGGGATTTGAGGAGGTTTTAAGAATAAGGGTATATTTCATGGGTCGTTGTAGTTGTACTCACCGGCATGGTCTGGCTGCCGTGCAGGCTGGTGATGGCGGCCTGCGCCTCCTGGTGCGAGCTGAACTTCACGAACGCGCAGCCTGCAACAAACACAAACAGTCACTACGGACACTAATAATACACGGATTATCTACATTCTGTAGGAAGGATATGAGTATGATTTAATCGACTTTAATAAAAGAGGAAGCACTTTTATTAAAGTCTACATTTATTGCGTGTATTGTCGCTAATTGATAATTGAGTTGGCTAATTGTTATTTTTTTGTTGGATATAAAGAGTTAGTGCAACTTTGTACAGAGAGTTAGTGCAAATTTGTAACCAATGTCATGATGTCATTCTTTGGATGTTAAATAGGTAGAAACATACCATCAAATGGATACCAACATATTAATAACCCTAGAGGTTTATATTTATGCTACCAAAACAAACCCCATTCAGACTAAAGAAATAATTCGTAATCTAGGAGATGGCACTGTACTGCATTTAACCTTCGGATCTGCGCCTGCGTCTGGGTTCAGCGGCAAGTTTGAATTACATAAGTTCTGCAAGTTCTATTCCAATCTATGCTCAGATCCCTAAACACGAAATCGCTGAAAAAACAACGTCCGAGAAAGGGAAATCTTAAACAATGCCGCGGCGGGATTATCGCTCAGTTTTTCAATAACAAGCTGTCAGAAGGCGGCGCGGGAGGCATATCAATCTTAGCCCCCGCAGGTGCGACGCGTCGCCTAATGACGACTGATGGATCCGCCGCAGGATAGGATTACTCCCGCCGCAACTTGCCACAACTAAATCACTTACCGACCGCCCCGCCTCTTTTAACAACATTAGCCCTGACGGCCTCGCCCATATTTTATACCCACACCCGCACCGAATGCAAAACCGAAACAAAATTAGAGAAGACGCGAACACAATCTTCATTTACATTCGCTGTTGCGGCTCCGGCGGCGAACACGAAAATTTGGATCCCCGTGCTCGTAGTCGCAGTAGATTATGCTCGTTACTTCATATTAAATCAGCAATGAATTTAAAAAAAAAACCACGCAAGCGAAAGGTAAAAAACTTTGCACGAGAAATTGTGGCGACTATTCCGCTGAGCTCTCAACGCTGGAAGTACGATTATGCTTGACTGGCTTTTATTCGTATTATCCTTTGTTCGAGTGGATAAAAGAGCACGGCCGAAACGTTTTCCGAAAAGGCGCCTCAAATAAATTAGGGCGTACTTTTTAAGCTCCACACCATGTTTACATCTCAGCCTCCTGTGAAAATAGAGACAACGCGAAATAAGCAGAGAGGATAAATAGGAAAAAAACAATTTGTGATCGCGGGCCGAGGAGGGCGCCGTCGCATAAAAGAATAATAAACGCGGATTGTACCGGAACACAATTTAAACGGCGACGATCGGCGGCAGGTCACGCCGGCGGCGCCCGGTCGCTCATTACAATGGCCGCGCCGAAAAACCCATTATGAGAACGTCACTTGGCAAGTGCGAAAGAAGTCAAAACTTCGCCGGCAAACATGGAACTATTTACTGCTTCCACATTCGGCGACGTGTGCTGCGAAGTTGGATGCAATTTGTTAACCCTTTATCGGGGGAGCGCAGAGTGAGTCGCGCGCCGAGATAGCACGCAGCGGCAGCGGCTGCAGGTAACTTGGCCGCCTGCCAAAGAACTGTTTTCCTGTTGTTGGCGAACAAACTCACAGATCAGTTTTTATCGCGCGAAAGGCCTTTATAGCCGACCGATAGCGGCGCCCGCGACCGAATGTTTGCGTCGCCGCCGATCACAAATATTATTGGATAGTTTTATGTATCGGAAGCATTACACGTTAAAAACTTTGGCACTCGACTGGGCCCGAGCGCACCTTACCGAATTGTTTCATGTTCGGTTGTTTGATTTTAGCAAGGCACTGGTGTTTACTTGTCAACAGAATAATTTGTCAAAGGTTTCTAAGAGGTCCATCTTTTTTTATTTACGTCGCGAAGCACCTTTTATGTCTTTGACACACGTCAGCTCGAGTAATCACACGCGGCATCCGTCGAGATGAGGCGTACGTCCCTGAAAGGATATTTTGTGCTCTGAGAAATATGTTTCCGATGTATTTGGTACAAAGTTTTTTGTGTGTGGCGAGGAAATCGCGCGGGGCGGCGGGGGGCGCGCTGCTAGTTTATTTGTTAACTTGCTCCAATTTTGTTAATGCTTGTACTTCTACAGTACCTATAACTGTTCTCAGAAGAACTAATAGATAGGTATATTCATAAACTAACGTAAATATTGATTGAATTACCCCACTAAACCAATGATTTTATGGTCCCGAGTTCAATTCTCGGTATGGGCAAATGTTTGTACGATGAGCGCGAGTTCGTTATTGGGTTTTGGATGTTTTCACAGTTAGGTGTATTTATCGTTTTATAGTACATACCCATAGTACAAGCCTAGACCTTACTTTGGGACTAGGTCGATTTGTAACTCTTGATGTTTTTATTTATTTATTAATAGAGCAATACTCATATTTGTAATCCAATAAGATACATACATTTATTATACATCATAAAAGCAATGAGCGACAGTTAATGTAAAACTTTATCCCAGTACTTCAGACCCGAACGCCCATATTCAATGGAATTATTTCAATCAGGGTCTGCGCCAAAGTTGGCAAGATCCAATATTATAACAGTGTAGGGCTCAGTTCGAATCTTTCATTTTAAACTTGCCCGTATGAAGTTTGTTCCTCAGTGGAGGAAGTTCGTAATGCCGAGATGAATTCGCGAACAGTGTAAACAACATCCGATCTATATGGACCGCCCCTAACGAGAGATTCTGATTGTCTTTACTTTGAGATTTCATTTAGTTTGATTCAGAAGCAAACAAATTAGTTTCTGAATAGTTAATATAATATCTGTATTCAGAAGTAATTTATGATTGTTTGATTCTTATAACATTGTCGAAAATATAAAAATCAAAGTAACAAAGTATCAATATTCATTAATACCTATTAATAAAACTTTTCACATTTGTAAAAGGAGAAACGTATCGAAATGAATAATACCATATCAATTTTTTACAATGTTTTTCACCGTTGTTATTCGACTAACAAGTACTCGCACGCGCCCGCTAGCTGCATACTAGCGTACCTACGAGATATGGCTAGAATAACTCCTACCTCCGAGCTTAAATTCTCGGCAGAAAGAGTAAGCGAAGTTTTATACGTTTTTCTCAAATTGAGCGTGCACTCCATACAATGACCGGCGAACTCGCTCACTCACAACTGATAGCAACTCCAATGAAATACTCCGCCAACTTGTGACGTTCTTATCGTTACGAATTTGTTCGCTCAGAAACGCCCTATCGGCAATGCTTGGCGTTTGAAAACAGTTTTGTTAAAAATATATTGTCCTAACTTTACGAAAACAAAAATGAGCGGATCGATGTTCAGAGGTGACCTCTTGAAAGTGCCTCAAGGAATTTTGAAAAGGGTCGAAATCATGGCTTTTATAAGTAATCGGAAATCTATAACAGGACAAAGAAATTCCTGTCTGTGTACTTCCTAGAGTGATTTAGGTATTAAATCCATAAATATTGGCAACAAACACGTAGCTAAGGCGTATCTTAGTAAACTATGGTCGTATAATCTCGAAAATCCCCGTCATGAGCATCAGATTGGGGGTTAATCGCAGCTGTTTGCGAAGCAACTATCTGCTCGTGCACGCTAATACGCGTTTCGTTAATATTTAAGATTGCCCCCAGCGTATCACTTAAAATAATAAGGATCGCGCCGGAGATTACGCAACCGTCTCCCGAGCATTGTTAATGTTACCCGTGAATATTAGCTTTCCAATTAGCCCTCTTTTAGTACCTCAAAACGGCTCTCGAGTTTCCGAGGGCGCGCAGAGAGGTTAATTCTTTCCCCGTTGCACCTGTATACAAGACTATAGCTAATTAAATTCCCTCTCATGAGATTTACGCCGCGGGCCGGCTCGCTCCATTAAACACCGCCTATGAAACGTAACAATAATTTACGTTTTTGAGAGTCGCTCGCGACAAAAGACGGTCGCGGGAAGTTTGTTAGCGGAGCGTCTTTTGTTTTACAATCAAGTTACATTAGAAAGTCCTGGGCACGGGACCCAATTGGAAACTGAAGAACAATGGAGTAGAAGTCGTTTTAAACATTTGTCGTCGGAGTTGGCGTGTTACCGCTTTACGCACGATCGCGGCGCTATAAACCGATAGAGCGGTGACGCGCCCTCGCCACTCGTAACTTACCCAAAATTGCCGCGTACGGTTTCCAGTTCATCCCTATTATTGGCATCTCTTTGTTTTCGACTTTCTTTTGCGTAATCACCTTGTATTATCGCCCTTTGTGTTTGTGTTCATGCGGATCCAATTTTATTGATGATTTAAAAAAATCCAGATTATTTTCTCTTCCCCTAGCAAAAAGCAGGTGACATTTATTGAATCTTATAAAAAATAGTGTTTTACAAGTTTTTAAGATAAGAAAAATGTTTGATTTTGTGGGATTTTGTGTTGCTAGTAGATATTTAATTACTAGTATTAACATAAACAATATACTCTTTAATTAAAGATGTTAGTTCAGACCTACAACTATCACACGAAAGCGAACTCCGTTATACTACGATATCGAAAATTGTGGGGTCAGTTCTCAATAGAGACTTCTTGAGTTACAAAATATAGGTATGTCTCATAGTTCCGCCATTTGAGTAAAAACTGTTAATAAAATGGAGGAACAAGGCGTGACGCGAGTTAACTGGTTATGGTCGCACGCGCCGGTGTCAAGTAGAGCCCTCAGCGCGTCGCGCGAGATGGGGCGATAGCGCGATAGAGGCGTCAGGCGATAGTCGACACGCGAGCGATCCGGCGGGGCGATACGATGTGTCTTTTATAATCAAATGGATGGGCATAGTTTAAACTCAAAATATTGTAAAATTTTATTTTACTTGATTTAATCACCGTTGTCCCTTGCAGGATGATCACATGTTTCGGGATACGACTACATCATCTTTATTAAAGTCATAATTACATTATTTTCTGAGAATGCGAAAGGCTTCATTCAACATTTCATTTTGTAAGGCATTGATATTTTAGCTGTCTTCGTAAGTACCTAAGTGGATCTAACGTCTTGTGTAAGACTGGTTGCTACGGCAGCGACGGAAAGCCTCCGTCTAGAAGTGGATGTCTGTCGGTTGACAGGATGATGGATGACGTTGTGTTCGCACTAATTACTTAAAGGGACAATATTACAAAATTTTCTAATTTAATGTGGAGCATTTTCGAGATTCCACATTTTTAAGAGTTATTTACTTGTGGGAGGACCTTGTGCAGGGTCCGTCCGGGTTGGTACCACCATCTTATCCATTAACCTACCGCCAAGCAGCAGTGTTCGCATTGTTGTGTTCCGGTTTGGGGATAAGACAGCCGGTGAATTGACTAGCATAGAGGTATTCCACCTTAGTCCTCAGGGTTGGCAGTGCATTTGCAGTCTTGTGAATGCGAATGTCTATGGGTCACAGTTTCCACTTTGCTTTTTCTTTCAGTTGTGTGCTCGATTGCCTTCCTATGCCATAAAAAAAAAAACAGAACAGGCGGAGTAGAAGCGTTTTCCAAAATGCCAAATGTTTCAGAAGCCTGTGTTTTAAACAGCATTACAAGCAATTCTTATATTAATAACGACATTGCACCATAACAGTATCAATAACCAGAAAAGGCTGATTCACGTTACATTTTCGCATGAAACGAACGACCCACGTACGAGCCAAGTGTCTTTACGTTTACCGTGCTGCTTTAAGGGCCGGTTTATAACCACTTTGCAAGCACGCGCGGTCCAACCGCCGCCCTTACGAGACCTCAGGAGATATAAACGAGATATAGCCGACTATCGCCGAACGGCGGCGGAATACGAATGGTGTGAGAATGGTTTTAATATTGAGTTTTTTTTATGGGTATTTTAATGCTTTGGTCTTACGATAAACAGTAAGATGTTTGATTTCCAACGTCTTTTTTTCAACGTACATATGTGTATAGTTCAGGCCTGACAAGAAATAGGACTCGTACCTTACCTACAAATATTATTTGTTATGGTTTTTCGAGCTTAAAACGGCATTAAAACATACGCACTTTAAAATCGATTGAAGTCAGGTTTACCAACATCTTACCTGTTAAGCTGAAACCAGTATCTGTAACTATTTCGATAACATTACCCTCTAATTTATACTAAAACTAGCTTTTACCCATGACTCCGTTCGCGCGGACGTCGTTTATCGCTGTTCTTTCGGGAACTGTCCAATTTTCCGGGATATATACTATACTATGTCCTATTCCAGAACCTAACCTATACGTGTGCCGAGTTTCTCATAATCATCCAAACTTACTAATTTATAATATTAATAAGATAAATTATATTTCTAAAGCCACTTCATAGTGTCCCAAGCAATTGAATTCAATTGTATCACAATCTCAGAGCTCTAAGAAGTTGTTGTACAATTTCGAAGAAGTATCAAGACTCGTATCATCAGACCACGTCCACGCGAAGTAGACCGTTAAACGTATTTTCCTCTTCAGTTCACCCGTAAACGATACACTCCACATTTTCGGTAAAAATATCCGCAGTTCATCGTATCGCCTATTAGCCGTTATCGGCGCGATGCAGAACTAGCACCAATTACTCGCGTATAATGGACTATTATCGATTGAAGGATTAATCGAAGGGCTGAAGAACAATAGGTCAATGTGTATGTGTGGGTCAAAGGTCTTATCTTATTCACCGTACGCCGAAATTATACTGTGCTTACAAACACTTACGTATGTAGATAGAATCTGAACTTTGCATAACCCCCTCTTCTCTTCTTGATAATTGAATCACAAATTCTCTTCGTAAACCCAGTATTATTACGTTGGAGAAAACCACCAGGAATTGAATTAGGTTCCTTTCCACAAATCCTAGGTGATGACCGTCAGACGACAGGCTTCAAAAATATAATAACATATTATTACAGGTAGATAGAGGTTAAAAATACAAGCTGTTTGTTTCAAGTAGAATCGTAATTACTGAAACCAGTCAAATTCAATAATTACGTCCGTCTAGTATCTTATTTATTTCCGAGCCGATAATGAGGACCGCTCCAACAGTGAGACGCTTGGGCGTTATTCATGATACAACAGCCTCAGTTAATCTATATTTGGGATCGTTCTGTTTCTAAATATAGATCGACCTTTGGACTTTGGAGATTGGACGCTTTCACTTTTAGCTATATCTGTCAAGTTTTTTGTTGTTGAAATGTTTAAATTACTGAAGACATGTACCTATAATTTTTGTTCAATTATGCATGATCACTAATTGGATCTCTTGATAAAAATCCAGCTAATATGTAAATCGGAGGTTTACCCTTGGTTTGCCGTCACTCATTTCCTAGAACGTATTACTAATCAGAATTTTAATTTCATCGTCAGGCTTTTCTAAGCGTAGGAGTTTGGCGTTTGTGATCTGCGTTTTAGCAGCGAGTTTAGCTGACGTGGGTGTCGTCAAGTGTAACCCAACCTAACCTACATACCTATTTAATATTTAAGACGACCTAAAAATATATATATTTAAGCACACCGGAAATTCGGTAATATGATATATTTGATGAAATGAGTGTCGGTAAAATAGGAGACACTGTAATTCGGTAAATGTTATCTAAAAAAAAAAAAGTTATAAATATTTTTTTGAAGTTCATCAGTTTGTATTTTTGGGAAGCCTTTTTCTTTGATGTGATAGATAAATGAAACTACACAAAACTGAGACAAATACGAAACAGACTATATTGTGAGTTTTTGGTTTTGTTCTCAGTCTGTCTTCTTTATCTGTGTCCTAAATTTACTTACACCATGTATTGACGACAGGGTGGAGTGAGAGAGGTCTCGAAGGCGCGATTAGAACTAGTAGACTTCCTAGTCATCCCGTGTGTAATACAGCGTAATACAACCGTAATAGGCATGATGTCGGGGTCGCTCCGAAGCGTTTTCCGACAGCGGCCGAAGTCTGCCGATTGCGCACCAGCTGATAAGCGCTAACTGGTTAATTGCTTACGATAAATATTTCCAAGCGCGAAGACAGGAGCAATGTGCGTTACCTGAATATAAGTGATCATATTATTATAATTTAACCGTACAAGAGCAAGATTCCATATAATGATAATAACTGAAGTGTAAGGAGAACAAGCTTCTAATTATTTAGCCTAAACAAAGCAAGTTCAATTTTTTATAAAGGACTAGGGGGCTATTATGACGTAGTTATGCAGTTCATTTTACGGCAAGCGTAAAGGACAGAACTATATAACTGCTATAGCTCCGTCTTTTACGCTCGCTGTAAAATGAACTGCATAGCTAGGTCATAATAACCCCCCTGACCTGCTTTCGGGATCTTTTAAATTTGTCAGAAGCAAGTGTATTTGTTTGTTATTATGTAAAATGCAGCGCATCGCGTTTGTCGCATAAAACAACCGAGCGCTTAAATGTTTTAAGGCATTTTCTACCTAAGTTAGACAGTATTGTGAAAGAAATGGCGATATTTTTGGCGTTTTCGACGGAACGGAGACAAACATGACGTGGACGGGGCTAGGTTAGACTTCAAGTGTTTTTGTGCTCTTGCTAGCCCTCCCGCTCCCTCCCGTCGCTTGCTCTGCTGCTAGTGTCACCAGCGACACGCAACTATAACTCAACCGGCGCATATTTCACGCGCCGGCTTCGACAAAAATATACCTAAGACTGTCTTCAAAATTACGATGATCACGAACACCCAAATTAAAGTCAGACTGATATTTAATTATTAAAAGCAGTAAGATAGACGAGAGAGATAACAACATTTAACACTTCGTAGCATATTATTTTTGACGTGACAAAGTCTGATAAATCGACGAATGCCGGCTGCACGCACGAAAAAGCGTGACTCACTGTCACGTTCCACCTGAGCCGAGCGTGCAAGCGAGAGCGCGGAACAAGCGATAGAGAGGCACGATCAGCCTGGGCATTTGGCTTGTAGCTCATCGTTTACGTTATCTCGTAAAATTATCGTCCGTAAACCTGCTTTACAGACAACCAATTTTTTTACCTAATTCAATAAGTTAAAAGTACGTTAAAAGTTAACTTCTAGAGAACTACACCTTTGTTTTACTGAACTACACTTTTGTTCAAGACCTTTCTTTTTTTTAAGTTATGAACCAATTTTCGATTTGGAAGATACTACCGTTGTAGTGCACGCCTATCAAATGACTGCGCTCTTTTTGCCAAAACTGCATTTTCGAGTTAGGTATTTATTTTCCTATTATTATTCATAAACGCTTAAGTAACAGCTAAAATATGCTTAAAATATGCTTCGTCATTATCCATCATTGCGATATTAGCATGTGACAGAAAGTGACCAATCATACTTTATCTAAATTAGGTAGTGCATTTATAAAAAGGGGATTAACATTAGTGCATCAAATATCGGATACAAAATCAGTATTGTCGAGAACAAATGCTGAGCATCCATCACGACCGATCACGGTGTAATACGATTCCAATTACCAACAGGTGCGAACCGACAACGTGTCGTAACGGGAGACTTACAAACTGCGCGGGCTGGTTGGCGTAAAGAGTCTAAAGAAATATGGACGTAAGCGCCTATCCGTTTAAGGGGGTTGATAAATTATTAGCCGGTTATTAAGTTGTCCTACGTACTCATAGGCATAAAGCGGGTTAGGTAGGTACCTTCTTATACATTTGGTTTGCATATTACGCCATCGAAACAACTTAGTCGTAGTCGGTAGGTACTGAGCTCTACCTTATGCTAACAGACATGCATTACAATCTAAGCTTGCGGGTTAATACTCGTATCCGTAAATGAAAACACGGACGGAGTATTTAAGAGAATCACCGTCCAAGTCATCTACACGGTCTGGACCTATACTCAAACAATTGGTCGGGTGTATAAATATAGAATGGCAATTAGTTCACAGGCATTATGTTATTAAACAACCCTTATTCATGCTTCATTTAACCCTTGTTATATTACAAAAAATATCGATTGACTGTTTTTGTAGCTATTTATTACGCTAGCGGGACAGGAATTCAATTCCCAGTCAGGTCAAATATTTTTGTGATGGATGAGTGTAAGTATTTGTTTCTAAATCTTATGTTCTATGCATATAGCTGTTTAGTAGGTACCTAATCATAGTACAAGCTTAATAGATTAGAATAGATTGGGACTAAGTCAATTATTTAATGTGAGATTTTAGTTTTTTTATACTTTGCGATTGTATAAAAAAATATAGCTAAAATAAAAATACACATACCTATCTATAGATTGAAGCAACACTAACACGGGTAGACAAAACAATCTGCTTAATGCACACAAAGTTCGAATCGTTTAGATAACCATGTTTAATCCGGCGGAATATTTCACTATAATCATCTCATTCTTTAGCTAAGAATCGGAGACGGGAAAATAAAAGATGGCGGAATACCTGAGAGTGGCGAGCGGCAATCATTAGAAAGGAAAAAGCCTGTAATATGGAATTACTACGGCTCCGCGGGAGAAGTGACCGGGGACACTGCCCACGAGGGTGAAATACGTATTACTTGGATGAGATCGATTCACAAGTTTGATACGTTTATGTTTGTATAAAGGTTTCGAAAACCGAACATCATGTTCATGTTTGCGGAAGAGCATATAAAAAGGGCATTATAGATTAATTTCAAAAGTTGTCAAAAATAATGCTTTAAAAGTAGATAAAGATAAAGATAAAGACATTAATTCAGTAAGTAGGCCGCACGGGCACTTTTACACGTCAAGAATCTACCAGCGCTTCACAAGAGGAGACCTCTGCTGAGAAGAAACGCCGCAAGAAACTCAGCTAAAGGACTTATCTAGCCGAACTATACAACGCTATAGATATATTCGTCTACAACATTTATAAATATAATATCGAAGCGTAACGCAAGTCGCAAGTTACCATTATGACGACATGCGTTTCTTATACATATTTGAAAATTACGCATTCGAACTGTTTGATAGTGAGCGACTAATGCGTGGCGTGCATACATGGATGGGCTACTTGGCTTTTGCCTGTGATTCCATCTAAGCAGAAGTTGATTCTCTCCCTCTCTAATATATACGGATCAAAAACCTCCAAGTTATGTTAGTACAAAAATTCATATCAATCACTTGTCCGTTAAATTGTGAAAACCGAAAACAGTTAACATTAGGTAAATTTCAAGTTTTACTTGGAAAACTTATGGAAGAAGATCATGGCTAGCTTAGCTTTTACAGTATCATAATTTACTTCAAGTAACCTTTCTAACCAGTTGCCTTTAACTTAGAAGCAAAATGGTTAGAAAGGGACAAAAATTTATGTCGACCATTAAACGCTCGCTTTTCTGGGGTATGAAGCAGTGTGCACCGCGAAGCGATCTCGGTGAGTGGTCGCCGACCGTAAAAATAATGGGTGCGCGATCCGCTGCTTGCGTACTTACTGCACTTCTATTGCCTTGCACTCGACTTCCTTACCCAGCCTTTACGAATGGAATTGAATCTATGGGTAAACACTTTATGGAGTCTTTCATCCAGTATATGAAATAAATATCCGTCACTAAACCTGAATTCAAAAGCTTAAATTAAAATTCTGAAGATTAACAATTAAAAATACACCTAGAAATCCATTCATGATTTTGAATTTTCAAACGTCAAATGTGGTTACATGGGGTACATCGTATCTATCTAGTCCTTATGCGACCTATTTACTGAATAACATATTTGAAATTCGAATATAAAATACTGCTGTCCTATTGGTTTCATACAACAATTGAATTCCAACGAATAATTTTGTTTTGATTTCAATTCAATGTAATGTTACTCGACTTAAACCGGCATATCAGGTGAATGCCTGAGTTGCTTAGTCGATTCAAATGAAACAAGGTTGGTGCTGAATCTTTATAAATGTTAAGAGTTTTTTAAAAACTTTTTCGTAACGTACCGCATATTGACGCACTACTCAGTTTACATTTTCCAAATATTAATGTTCGTAAGAAATAATATTTCCTCTTTCGCACGCGTTAATATTCTTGGCAAGGAGCTCCGCCACAAAGGGCGTTTGAGAACAGTTCCCCGTTGCATGGCACTTGCGGGTAAGAACCCGCGTGTCATCGGTCCCACGTATTATGAAAGTCTACCCGCCTAACTTAAAAATGTACAATCTGACGAAGCATTTAAACATCAGCTGAGAAACCCTTTATTGGATAATCCGTTATACTCCGTGGATGAATATATTGAGCTGAAAATGTACATTTCTTATTGTATTGACTTTATTAATTCTTGTATGTACATATATTGACATCGGACGAGTGACCATTTATTAGATGTTATAATTATTAATTATTTTTGTATTCGTTGATTATTATTATGTATGTTTGACGATTTCAATGTAATTTCGTATTTTTTGACATGAGTATTACATTTATGAATAAATAAACTAAAGTACACCAAAAGAGCAACTACAAATAGACATTTATCAAAGGGAGTTTCCAGATGGACTGCGAGATGTCGCTATCACTTGACAAATGTAAACTGATTCTTAAAATAACTTGATACTTAAAGTGTTAAAACTACTCCCACATTCCAAAGACGCCGAGTTAAAAGCGCGCTCAAAAGATAATAAAAGTAATAAAGTGTATTGCCGGAGATCGATCGGAGACACGTTAACTAATGACCGATCTCTGGAGACTCACCGGCATTTACTCTAATTAATTAAACGGTGCAACGGCCCTGTTGCCTGCTTTGTGCGGTAATCAATGAGCGGAATTCGTAATCCAATACAATTACAATCAATGTCACTCACCATGTCAACATATCCATTACAAAAATTATGCATGGAAATTTTGAGTAGCAGCGACGTGCCAATGGTTTATGGTTTTATTGAGAGAGGATATCATGAGTTGCGTATCATATTGGAGTTAAGATTTTTTGGGTGTACCTTTATTCAATTAAAAAAATTGCATAGTCTCTTTTTAGTTCTAATTCATATAACTACAGAGGCAGATGTCTAGCTTCTACCCTAATACACAGCCATCTTTCCGTCCTTCTCACTAACTGACTGTTAAACATTATAAAGCGCACGGCTGGGTGAATTTCCCTGCATATCGCTCTAAGTAATCAGCGTCATTGGATTGAGGATAAGATGAACCTCTTTCGGGAATAAATGGGGCCGATAGCGATCCTGATCTTTACCTGGACGCCATGATAAAGCGAGAGAGCCATAATACTCTCTGTACTCTGAAAGAGATGAGACAGCAAACATCATGATCACAGTGACAAAAGTGAGCATACTTAATTATTTAAATTGTGTGTAATTTAGCATGAATGATCTGGTATATCATAAGGTATTATTATTAACTAACTCCCTAACTTATGTCATTAAAAGCAAACTTCAAACAGAAGCATAGGAATAATTTATTTGCAATGAGAACATCGTTCTTAATAACGAATTGTTCAAAAGACGAACCTTAGTAGTAACAGAGGCTAAACCGTAAAAACTCCAAGTCTAAAAATGTCGAAATCGCATTTGAAAATTCATTCATTGGCATTACGGCGATATTTCTGCCGCAGCTCCAGCGGGATCCGGTCGCCATCGGCGGTACAGGCGGAACGTGTTTTTTCAGAGAAAAATAAATGCGACTAAAGAAATTGCGAGTCCTCCGCTCCCCATGCCAGGCAATATTTTGTTCTACCTTTTGATACGAGCTTAAAACTCGGTACCCAGCCTTTATTGCGTCACTTCAGTTTCTCCGCCGTACCTACTTATATCTGAAACGTTTTTACGTATCCTATACGGGGAATATTTCTTTGCGGAACGTTTGTTGTCGAATCATTTTAATAACTCTTTGAAATGAAAGCTTGAATAGCTTTCTATCGTTCCGGCGGACCGTCAAGGGCGGTGGAAATATTATTGCGCGCTAGACATGCTTATATTAGTTTTGTTTTACTAATTGGATTGCATTGTTCGTACGGCGGTTGAACTCGTGGTAGATGAACCAAATCAAAACTTCTATTTCACAATTATGGCTGTGAGCGCATGTAAGTTCACAGATGAAGAAAAGCGTAATGATTGCAGGGTGAGCCGCGGGTCACTTTCCGTGCCCGGTCACCATAAATCCATCTCGAGCGCACTATTAATTGTGTTGCCCGTAGAAGATTAATTACTCACGGCAATTGTTTCGCACGGACCTTACTTCTGTGCTCCAGAGAAAAAGGATACAAGCGCCATACAGATATTACTAGTTTTGTATCGTTCTCAATCGTATAAATGTATGTATACGACTTAATCGTCGTTTACTGAACTTGCAGATAGTCAATTAATTTTTGGCTGACAGCTTTGGTGTTTGTGTTTGGCACTAACCCTTAGTGGAATATAATGAAGTCATATCGTAGCTTCTTTTCGATATATTACTTAGTGCATTCACAGTGTTGGTCGAATGCAACCTAGGTCCATCATTTCAATTAAAACTTGACAATAATTAAACATTACTAATAATTACTACCGACTAACAAAATGAATGACAGCGCAATCGAATGCATAAATGATTAACAACAACCCGTTTAAAAAGCAATTTTGAGGCAAACCATGCTAGAACCGTTACTTATATCATTTTAATTAACGCCGGATTTAAATATTCATTCGGTCATTAAATGGGCCCATTAGTCTAAATCGCGACGTATAACGCGGGAAATTAAAAATCGTCGAGCTAATAAAGGCGGCGGTTAACGCGATTGTCGTCGAGTTCGCTCCTTACGGCGGTGGTCTGAGTCGATTAATTCGTAATCCTAGCCACTGGATCACTGGAAACGTCTTATACTTAGTGTCCATCTAATTACACAAATATTGTTATGAATAAAAAGCTGTCATTTATGGCAGGACTTAAATATCTATGTAAATGCAAAAAATCGGACGCGTCATTTATTTTCTAGTATGTACATGTAATTTTTCAAGATTTTTATATTAAGTAGTTTTAAAAAAAAAGGTGGTGATGGAGGGTGGGGACGGTATTTCGTTTTTCTATGCTCTATATAACTTAAAAACTTTCAACATATTAAGTAAAAGGAACCCTGAAAAGGTAGTTTAAGAACGATGGCAGTTTTGAAACGTAACCAATGTATTCAAATAACAGTGCATAATTATGTACTCGTTTAAAATAAACAAGTTCAAAAGCTTTATAATAGTGCATATGCATAACAATGCAACTTATAAGTAACAAATTTATTATTTTCATAAAAAAAAATGATTTTAGTTTAGACGCCAGATTTCATAGTAACTTGAGATGCGGACGTGTTTTGTAAAAGTTGATTTTGTAAAAAAAATATGTAATTAAGGTCGAAATTCTTAAACGCTAGCTGTTTTCACTGTAGTCTTTAGGCTAACGCTTTTCTAATTTTCTAAAGATTAAGTTAAAGTCACGAAGAATAATGTCAATCAAAAATTAATCGTTGGCTTTGCAAATCTAATGAACATCCCGAATAATTAAAGCGGCGGAAGCGCCTTTGTCATAATCACCGTATCGCCTCATGAATACAGATGACGAATCTCGTTGATTCTTTATTTCAGCAGAATAGACGCCGTCATTAACTATAAATGAAATTATATGAATCAAAGTTAAAGTCGAGTGAGTTAGCTTTGGCAACGGTTTTTTTAACGAAGCAAGTCAATAATAAGTACACTTTTTAAGTTACAAATTTAAGCATATACAACGTGTTACAAAACACCCCGTAAAAATGGAATAAATTATAAAAGCCCAAAATATTGTCAACCCTAGTACTTAAGCTGTAATGTCAGGGAACCGGAGTTAGCAAAGATAATTTTAATAATTTTCAACTTTAATGGTTTTTCTGTTTTTCTTCCACAAAGGTTTGCTATCTCAATACCAAAGCTCAATACTAAATAGGATATCATTATGTTCAAGTACTGGCTTCAATTAACCACAAAAAGGAAAAAAATACATGTAAATTTCAAATCTTATCTACATAGGTACATACATACATAAACTCACGCCTTCATTCCCAAAGTGGGGTAGGCAGAGTTAAAGAATCACCAACAACTTTTAAAACTTGTTGATAATTCTGTAACCACACTTTGCACAATTAGGCTGAGATGTTTACCAGCGTATTAGTGACAGGTTGCAAGCCCATCGCCTGACAGTACTATAAGCCTTTATTCCCTTCGTTGCCTCTTACGACATCCATTGGATGACATGGAGTGGTACTATTCTAACCCAGCAACCACACGGGGAAATCTTATCTATATTCTACAAAATTGTTTCGTGATTTTTCCAAAATGACATGTGTTCTAACTCGAAATATTACAATATGATATCATGCGTAGGCCATGAAGATAGCAATTTAAATCGTGCTCGCGGATTGTATCAGCAATGATTTATCGATGGAAGACCGGCTACCTTCGTACAAGTGTTTTCTGAACATGTCAAGACGCCTAAATTCCATAGGCTCCTTTCATCGTTCTACTGAAAGTGGAGGTCCAAGCACAGTCGACGCCAGGCAGGCTGAATAAGTGTTAGAGCGTTTTGAAGAAGAGCCAACCACGAGTACCAGACGAGCCGGAGTAAGATTCGGTATGGACCGTGTTGCAGTTTGGCGAATTCTTCGTGACGACAATTGTTACCCTTATCACTATCGTCGTGCACAGGAGCTGATACCCTCCGATCTTGCACCTAGGAGGAACTTCTGCGAGTGGTACCTCAGGCAGTTAGGGGAAAACCCTTATTACGCAAACTATGTTCTTTGGCCGGACGAGGCAACATTCACGAGGTCAGGACTTTCAAGTATGCATAACAATCACGTGTGGGCTCACGAGAATCCACCCGCTTCACAGCAGGGCAGATTCCATCACCAGAGGCGGCTGAACGTGTGGGTTGGCATTTATGACGGCTTGTCATTGGTTCCGTCATTTTGCCTTCACGTCTGAACGGTTGCAACTACCTAACGTTTTTACAAACGGAATTTGAACAGGCGATTGACGACTTTCCTGTGGCCGACGGATGAAGTACTTTTAATTTTACATTCATTACGAAAAAGGGTTAGTTTAGGTTGCTTCGTTAGTATAGGTCTTGTAAGCAGTTACAAAACTCGATTTGTGGAACAAAACAAAATTTCTAAATCAATCATCAATGTGTGCACTATTTATATGAATGAAGGAATGAATTTATGGAGATCCCGGTAAAAAAAAAACAATATCTAGAACCTCATCGTTTTTGGAAGACAGTTAAAAAGAAAAAGCAGCCAATATTCAATAATCTAGGCGATGTCCATAACACGGACCTCCCAGGACTTCGTACAATTTACAACGCAATAACATCGTCTCTCACATTTCCTACCCTTTAGCGGCCCGGAAACACGCGCTCAAAAACACAAACAAAACGTCCCGCGCCCGGGAAAACGCTCGTCAGATTCCAAATAACCCCGGATTTGACCGGGCAACCCCATGAATTGGGCAGTTATCGAAATCCCGGAGTTTTTCCGGGAATATCTACGTGCAGCGGGACGGCATGCTGATGACGGTTTGTAAGCTACTCTGGGCCTCTATTCTACTGGGTAAACTCATAATTGCCTTTCACTTGTTATGGTATTGTCAACATTTCGATAGCTCTTATTTACATGATAGTAATGATGGCGGAGTTAAAAAACAATACTACAATATGTCAAAGGCAATGTAGTTTTACCAACTAGAATATAGGCCCCGTTGTGGAGATTTTACATTTCAAATACCAACATGGGAGATTACATACAAACAAATGTAAATAATACAATTCGTTACGTTTCTAAAAAAATATGATTACTCTCGATGTTTGTAATCTAATGCTTATGATTTACAATAATCATAGGAACTTAAACTAACTGTTCCAGGGTTGAGTTTTTTCTCAGAAATCGCGATCATAACACCTCGGCAAAATTTTACCGAACCTACAAACATTCACTTTAATGTGTATAAACAAAAAAAAATAAGAGGTACATACCTCTACATATTGTGTTGATTAATTTTGTCTGTTTTTCGTGACGGCCACATGACAATATTGAAATTCATAACGGATGAAACCATGATTTATTTACTTACTCGTAATTGTTTCTAACAAAATGTTCTACATAGGTACCGACCGTACTTACTATCTTACTATCTTGGAATTATGCGAACACCATGTTGCATTGAGAATAAAGGTTTTTTTCTTGTTTATAAGTAAAATCAAACACTACACCAATGACCAAGTTGGTGGCAAGAATGTGGGTGCGTTGCTATGGTTACTAGACGCCGGTATGAAAATATGAAATGTATTTCATGTATAATATTTAGTTAACGAAACGTAAAATATCAAAAAAGTTATTTAAAGTGAGGTTTTTATTTGCATTTTAGAGCGTGGTTGTTTTATTGCTGTTTTTTATTATTTAGGTAAAATTAACAGCCTAAAAAAACCACTACCTATCTACTTCTAGATAAATACAAAACACATTCCCAGGGAAAGCAATTGTGGCTTCGGCGGGATGTGACGTTAATTTCGAGTCCCCTATATACCTATAGGCACTATGCTGCCCGAATATATCTCGAATCGAAGCCACGTCTCATTGATTTGGGATTATCCTTTAAGATTAAACCCCGCTTGCGGTCTAACTATCCGGACCGATATGCAGTTATGTGTGCCGGGCAAATAAGGCGACGGCTCAGCGGCCATGACACCGGCTGCCGATAAAAGTACGCTTCTTTTTCCGTGTTTCGGAATATGTAGAAGGATTATTCTACGAGTATATACCTATAAGCTTTATCAAAAACAATTTAAAATAAACCACGAACAATATTAAGGAAATCGATGTCAACACTGTTACTAGTAAGACTAAGCAATTTATAAATATGTTTGTATGTATTAACGTTAATTAAAGATATTATGATAGTGTACATACCAGAGTAAAATTAAATAAGGGTCAATATTTATGATGGAAAATAAATAAGTTGCTGAACTCTCACTAGTATCATAAATACGAAAGTTTGGGTGTGTGTGTGTTAGTTTATTACTCCTTCACGCTGCAACGTTTGGACGGATTTACATGAAATTTGAAGTAAACATAGCAAATGCCCTGGATTAACACATATACTACTTTTTATACAAGAAAATTTAAAGGTTCCTGAGGGAACAACAATAATCAAAATCCTCCACAGCATGGGCGAATAACTTATTCTACGCGGGCGAAATCGCGGGCAGAAACTAGTGGACCGATATACTTAAGCTGTATTACCTACTTACTGTGTGTTGCTTATTTTTCATGCAACTTTACTTTTAATTAAAATATAAAATACTACTATTTTACATCAGTTAAATCTGGGGACCTAGTGAAAAAGGTTAAAATCTTTTGAAGATCAAGTGAAAAAGGGTGTAACTCTAGTACCTATACTCCGTTCATGTACCCTTTTTTATTACGAGTTAAGTCAACTTGTATCCTTTTTCACTAGCACCCCAGAAATAGGCATCAATTAAGTTCATCAAAAGCACCAAAAACTCCATACAATAACCTTGTTCAACTCATGTTCTACAACACACCCGCTGTGACAGAGTGCGTAATTTTAAACGTGCCGCCGAGAATAAATAATCGTTAAATTAACAAAAAACAAAGTCTCCGCCGTCTAAAAAGATTTCGCTTCGCGTAAATTGCGCGAAACATTCCCACTGCGATGAAAGCGTTCGGGACGAGTTTTTAATTACAAAAATAATATTAAGCCAGTCGTCGAATAAAAGCAATTTAGGGAGAAAAACACGGGCGGCCGGCGAGCCAGACAAAGGCCGAGATTTCCATATATAAAAGGCATAAATAATTTTGATTGTGACCACCGAACACATAAATAAAGTAGTACGTTTTGGCACCCACACACGTGGGCCCCGGGCGAGCAAACACGACGAGGGACGGGAAATATAAATACATCGCGGCGCATTACAACGATGTAATGTGTTTGCGGCCAAGAAAAAATAACCTCAGCCCGAGCAAACACGCCTCTAAAGTTGGGGTCTTGTCCTGGCAGCGGGCCCTTGAGATTGGGCGCCGACATATACCTAAGAGTTTTGATGCGATACTATAAGGAAGCGTATAAAGCTAGTCCTACCAAAACAAACTCTTGAGAAACTGGTGTTACTTAATAAAATGCAGTTTTTTAATGGTCAGGTCAAGTTTATAAACATGGTATTTAGGTGCAACTTTTTTTCTTTTTGTAGGAACCAAAATTATCTCTTACCCTATTACACTATCATTATTAACCTTTTTTTTTTCTTCAACAAAGTTTATCTGGAAGAAATCCCTTAAAGGGATAAGGTCGCCTTTGTACTTGTATTTTTATCGTTTTATTGCATGTGTTTTGTAAAAAAAAAATATTCTTGTAAAATAAAGAGTAACACTTAACGCAATTTTAATTAATAGGCACTATATTAACAATGGTACAGACTCCTAAATTCTCTAGTTTATTCTTACGTCACGGGGTACATATAAGGAATGTGACGTATCTAATTAAGCATATAGATTTAGTGCTCTTAAGATAATTCAGTTAAAATACCAGTCCCAAATGAAGCGCGGCAGCACAAACAAACAGGATCGTTTTAAGTTTTATAAATCAACTAGCGACCCGCCCGCGGCTTCACCCGCATGGAATGTATTATACATATAAACCTTCCTTAAGAATCACTCTATCTATTAAAAAAAACCGCATCAAAATCCGTTGCGTAGTTTTAAAGATTTAAGCATACATAGGGACAGACAGCGCAAACGACTTTGTTTTATACTATGTAGTGATTATTATGTTTATTTACACTAAATAACTCGCATTTACTGAAAAAGTACTACGTATTTTGACTCTAAATATAACAATGTGTACTTTTCATTTGATGCAGTGCAGATCCTGTCGTTAGAATGTAACGCTGTTGAGACCTTGTTTTTGTTCTTCTGGTCATGCTGCATTTGCGTAACTTGGCATCCCAACAGAACAATAAATACTACTATATAACAATAAGTTTATAGTATCTAAAATAGACCTTATTGCATTGTACTTTTTTTACGATACGTCTCATTTGCTTTTAATTATTTAAATTTAAAAGCAAAATGATTCGATAGAACAGCGGCTGCTATGTTTTGTATAATTTACACATATCTTGCGTAATTACTTAGTTGAAAGAGTGTATAAAAAGTACATTTTTAAATAGCCTTATCAGTGTTTAAGGTCACCCTCCTCCACACCAGCTAAGCTGTAAAGATCCATGCGGACGGCAAGGGTCCACCTTTAAGTCATATTAATGTACAAAGGACTTGTAAGAAAAAATAAATGTACATATTTGTAGCTGCAACTTCGTAAAACAAACCATTATAACAAACCCCATTAGTGAGTCGCCCGCGGGTCTGCCTACAATAAAAAGTATTTACGGCAGTACATCCCGTTGCCAAGGTGGGCATGATGTGTAGCAGACAGCGCTTTATGAGGACATAAAGAGGACACAAAGGCATGTACTCGCGCGGCGCCACAGCCTAGAAAGGCAGCCAGTCGTTTTAAGCACAACCTACTAGAATAGACAGTTAAATAAAGTGAAACAAAAATGGCCGATCATCATCAGAAATGTATTCAAAATTTCATGTCACCTTGCTTTAAATGCAACGGTAAAAACAACATCAATATGTTTATATCTCTTTATGCCTTGTTTTAAAAAGAAATGATTATTTAAAAAAAAATATGTAGTTGTTAAATGTGTTTTATTAATTTGTGGTAGCTTTACAGATCGGTTATTATAACTAGACTTTAACTTAAACTGCAGATAACGACCCCACGACGACCAAATATTTAATACACTACTGACTTATTGGCGTACCACTTTAATTACAACAAGACCTCGTCTTTACTTTGCAATATGTGCGCTAGATTTTATGCAACCAATTCCACCTCTTCCAATGTAAAGGCAGCTATATTAGATTCCTACATTGTTGTGCGGGCTGACTTGTATGAAGTGTAAATTCTGCGCTTTATTCTACGGCCGCCGGAACGCGAGGCGTGTCATATTACTTAGCACCATAACTTTTGTTTAGGATGGGCGCACCTTACCTACATTGTTGGTTAATTCACGAGTCGTCGTCAATTCCATGCACGCACCATTTACTTGTTTGCTCAGCCCTTTGTGGATTGTGATGTATGGCTTTGCTGTTCTTCGGCAACTTAATGCAAGGTAGGTTGACGATTCATCGTAACTAGACAATTATAAATAGAAGCACATTATTTTGACTAAAATAGGCGTCTTTTAAATCGAAGCCTGACACCTGGCAGAAATATGTTTGCCAAATATATCGTGTCACAACTTTTTCATTTACCACCCAATGGTATATTTTTTTTTACGATTTATTTCAGTATCATCGTGTAGAACCCTATAGGTTAGGTTAGTTTTTATAAAATCCTGAAATATTTACGGTAACAGAAAACAAAGCGGGTTTGCAAATGAAACTGTTGGGAAACGATACAATCACAAAATATTTCGAAAAAAAAGGTAAACCTTTTAAGTAGGTAGGTAGATAATATTTTTTAAAGTTACACTGTGGGTAACGAACAACTGTCAAGAATCTATGCTTGAATACAATATGTAAATTTGTAAAATTTATAACTTGAAAAGTTGACCGTTTTTTTTATGTCGATAGGGATATACCATATTTTTACAATGTACGGTCATTCAAAGCCATTCGAGGAATAGGTTTAATCACATAAACAAAATTTTCTAATCTCTTTCCTTTCTTCCGTAGTTATTTTTGTAATTGGCGTTGACATTAATGACATGTCTATTGCTGGGTCGAAGATACGACAAGGTATTAAAATGATCGTATGATAAATTAAATAAGTACCAGGGCCTAAAAATACAGTTAAGAACGTTCTCGGAAATCACTAAATAATAAATAAATAAGGGTCATCAGTCCGAAACCCCACGCAGCAAGAATTTACTGCCCCATACAGGTAGCCGTAAAAAACGAAAGATTGGAGCGATGAGTTAGGGCAGCCATGTTTTTTTGTCGGGGAAATATCGGGGAATGTCAACAGCCTCCGACGAGTTCTGGAGGGTTGTTTTTGATGAAAATATAATTTGGAGATAAAATTGATGTTAGAAGGAAATATATTTTTAATTTACTATTTTATCCTTTTTGATTCAGTATCTTTTTAGGAGACGATTTGGATTAATTTGGAACATATTTTTAGACTTGCTACTGGATGTCACGGTAAAGGAAGATTACGACAAAACGTTCATAAAAACCTAGTCGGTTTAGATTTATTTGTTACTTGAAATATATAAAAACGTCCGTTACGAAATACAAATACTGACTAGTTAAAGCGCAAAACTATTTTTTTTTAAATTAAATACGCAAGCAGACCCTGTTGGTAGTTCATGATAATATTGATAATCTCTTTTTGTAATTTGGATCAACCGGCGACGTTACAGACACAGCAATTTCACAAAATTTGGATTTTTTGTTGACGTTTGTAAAAATCACTTGTCCTGTGCGGTGTCGTATGTTTCATTTTTAAATGAAAAGTACAGTAAATGGCGCGACATACTATCTAGGTAGATATAGTTTAATTTTAAACTAATCATGACCAATGAATTTTCCGTTTTTGGCTTTAGCCAAGTTTATTTCATTGAAATTGGTTGTGTTTACGCATTAATGTAATAGAAAAATCAACAATCCGTTTTTTTAAACATAATTGAGAATAATTATGCTCAACAAGACGTCAACCTAAATAGTGGATGGTGCAACAAGGGCATTAAACAAACCATTTTATCCAAGACTTATGGTATCCATCCGAGCCGGCAGGCGGGGTTGGATAATTAAGTCGAGGATAAAATGGGTTTTAAGACGGAGTTATACACTCTGCTTTTCACTTCGATTTAGAGGAAATAAAACCGTGATAATGTAAAAAATCTTACAGGAATGAGAATGTATTGACTTGTTTACCGCTTCTCCAGACTTTAAAATTGTCATGTTTTAAAATATATTCTCATGGATTTAGGCGGCAATGTCTGTTCAATAAGTTCTTTTGATTTTTTTTATTAGTGTGTTAGGTGCGAGACATCACAAGTTCTGCAAAGAAAACAATTACCTAATTAAAAATATCTAAAACTATAGACAACCTTTTCACCCCACTGTATTTTTTTGTTGTTTTTATTTTTAATTTTCTGCATGAGGTTAAGTTAAGTTAGGTTGAAGCAATACTGCCAGGTCATACGTTGATTTGGTAATGTTTTTGTTTATAATGCTTATTTTTTTAGATGACGTGATGTGACATGATGAACAACAAATACTAAAAACAGAATAAAATAAATGTTTAAGGGGCTCCCATACAACCAACGTGTTTGTTCATAAATAATGTTACGGAACCCTTCGTGCGCGAGTCCGACTCGCACTTGGCCGGTATTTTATTAGATGCAACATAGAAGGCAAATAAATTAAGGCAAGTAAATGTATTCAAATAACAAGTAAATTCAATGAGGTCACCTCGTCTGTCTAGCTGTAGGGCTAAATTGTCTTAGTCTAGATAACGACAAAACTTTATGCACTTGTGCATAAAATGCGATTTTATAAAACCCAGCATAAAGAAGCCCTTTACGAGCATGACAAGTGAAAACTATGAATTTATAACTAATAGATGAAAGTAAAAAGAGCAGATTTAAAGATGTTTGTTGTTGTTTTGTTTGTTTGATGATGGATGAATCATTTCTTTATACCTGACAATTACTGAATAACGATTGCATTCTGTATTTGCATTTGCATTGCAGAAGAAAATACTCACAGTATTCTCATTCTTATGATCAGTGATATTATTTAGACTTGACACTTTTTAATCATTAAATAAAATATATTTTTTCGTCTTATAACTAGTAGCTAAGTAGGTAGGTAGGTATATTCTTTTCTGACAGAATGGATGAATGGGCTGATGTTATTTTTGGTCAGATATAGCACGATTTGGTTGTATAGAATAAATAATAATTCTTAAAATGTGTATGGCAAATTGGTAAAAGTACTCCCGTGTCCGTATTAAGTACAAAAATTGATATCAAGTTCACAATAACGTTAAGTTTCGTAATGTTATCGAGTGGTAAAGGTGAAGTAAACGTAAATAACTGTATGAAACATAAGAGTCCGTGCTACGGATAGGTTCATAACACATTTTATTTCAATGTATTTATTTTAATTTAAAAATATTGTGTAGTTAGGAGTTTAGATAAGTACTAATTATTATTTTTTGAACAAGTCAACAACGAATTAAACTTGTTTTCTAACCCTACTTCTCCGGCCGGCCGGAGAGAAAACAAAATCCTTTTCAACCAGCCCATGAATCACCCAATGTTTACGTTTTCTACTTTCGATTTCTACGTGCGGTTGACGTTTTTGGCTCCAGCCCCAGCCCGACTCAAGTATAAACAAATTCGGTACTTGGTAGGCCAATGTCTTGGTAACTTTCACCGTTGGCCGCCAGCCAACGCCGCCCTGCCAAATCGTTTTTGACTTTCATCGAAAACACTGAATAGAAATAATTTATTTTATTATTTCAAATGGCTTTTGGCTGGCTCTGCGATCGATATCGCTTCGAATTGAGAATGGGACTATAAAAAAATATCGAATGTTTTAAAGGTGAACAAACTAGTGTACATAAACAGAGCGTAAAATATATGTTATTTGTTAAACAGAAAATAAAATAGATAGAAATTTACATGAATAAAAATAGAAGAGTTTAAATTGAGTTTGAAAGCCGGCCAGGAACCGATGACGCCCCCGAGCGGAAACTAGGCCTTCGTAATCCGTTTTGGACAGGAATAGTCGGTATTAAAACCAAACTTTTAGCCACCCTAGTAATAAAGTCATAGCGGGACTTTTGAATGTTATAATAAAAACGATCTAAAAATATCTAAAACATTTTTAGACTAACTAAGTATATTCTTATTTAAGCAATATATGTGGCAGTCTAAAAAAAAATTGTCAAGTAAGTCAGTCAATCATTTGAGTTCGATCATATCATATGTATACAATCATTAACTTTCAATGAATTGGGCTTTAGTAGGTATCTTTTAACTGTTTTTCTATATAAGATTAAATTGATGGTAAGTATTAAGAAACATGCTCTCCATATCAGCAATAGTAAATATAATTGGCAAGGGTTAACAACAGAATCATACAAATTAATAAATTTATAAATAAATATTTTTACCATATCAACCCGAATTGCCTGATACCTAATTGCACAAATCTGAAATGATAACATCTATTTGTTATAGAACTAAATAATTTCTTCAACTCTACATAATCTAATAATAAACATAAATAAAGAGCAGCTGATCCAATTTCGGCTCGACTCATAAAGGCTCTTAGCACTGCAAAACAAGTCATATCACCTTTTTAGGGCCTTTGTTCCTATTATGCAAGAATAAGATGATTTCGCATTTAAACAGTCTGTACTGTGGTAGTAGTACTTAAACTAAAAGGCTTGAGTAAACTTCATCTTTGCTTGCGGCTCAGTTTCACCTACACCGCCCCAGCGTCTGCATAAAGTCTGCATTAAGTGATATTGTAAGCAGTGATAAGGCCGACTCTGTTCTGACTTTTCAAAGTCAAAGTGTAACGTAACCGTGATCGCCGACAGACGACTTTGAAACGATTTTTTTTATCAGAAGATTGTTCGTATTTATCAGTGTTAGGCTAGATTAAGGTAAATTTAATTCAAGCCCAACTACCCACTAATTGCTCTTTAATTAAGGTAAGTATTTAGTACTACATATTTATGTTACCATTTTATAGTGAACATCGCTTGTTTTTAATTTATATTGTGAGAGTGTAAACTGTCGATTAATTGTGAACTACACCAACTCCGTAGGAAATAAAGTATGAATTTTCCGCGAAGGCGCGTGCGCGCACCCGGGACATCTGAATAAGTACCCTTAGCCGGATATCCGGTGTTGAAGTTGAAACTATAATATGAATTAAGAAAAAAACCCTTTTACTTCCAAAATATAGCTATTTGAAAAACCTGACAATCGATTATTTTTAAATAAAGGTGTCACTTTTTACTTTAAAACGACAAAACATAAAACACATACATACCTTAAAACGTATGTTGTAGTCGGATTAAAATGCCAACCTAAAATATGTCATAAGTCATAATAGGTATTTCCAAACAAAGCATGTTTAAACCAAACCCAAAGTTAGGCGGACATTATATTCGACGAAAAGTGGACGAAGTCGGTTGGCTTGCGGGCAATATCGCGCGTGCAAATCCTCACGTCTATAGCCGGCTTTATCTGCCACTTGAACTGTTTTATGGTATCCGCAACTAAAGTTGCCCGACGTGGCTCGAAATACCGAGACATACGGCCGAGGACTACATCTAACTTTAAGGGCCGTGGTAATAAACTCCTCTTGGCCGAGATGCCTGTCTCAAGATACGTCAAAGTAAACGACGCATCTTGAGACGAGCACTATAGTCGAGGTCAGGTAATAATACAGATAAGGGCATGATCATTAATGAGGCTGAAAATAACCGCTCATTCCCAAAATACCAGATTACAGTTTATACCAGATTCCCAAAACACCAGATTCAAAATAAAGCTTTTTTATTGTACTTACCCAAAAAAAAAACCGGTGTTTTGGGAATCTGGTATAAAGTGTAATCTGGTATTTTCAAATTATGGTATTTTGGGAATGAGCGAAAATAACAAAAGGTAAATGCAAATAAGGGAATATGAAAAATATGTTATTTTCAACAATATGTTTCCTTGTAATAGGTTTTATTAAGACTATAGTTTAGTAGAAAGAAACAACAGCAAGTAGTTATATTATTAGTCCGGAATATCATTCTGTAGGTCAAAGAGATTGAAGTGAAGTGGTGGGGATTGCTGATGGGTACCTAGGAACACATCATCGTTGTATAATCAATGAGATGGGAAGGTTTTAGATACAGGTGACTTGGTCTCTCTCCATTGTTATTTCAACCATACGCCTCACCCACATCAACATGGTATCATTTAAAAACTTCCTGTGATGATTCGATTTTTCTGTAATAAGTAGGTCTCAGTAGTAAACTTGCATACTAGGTGATTGAGGAAATCCTGTTACTTATATACGCAAAAAAGGCGCATACATTGTGTCGTTGAGTTGCGGAAAATAGCCCGCTATAACCTATCTAACCTATATACTCGTAACTAACAGTTACAATTTTCAATTCCTTTTATTCATTTAATAGTTATACTCGTATATAAAATAGCGAAGGAATGCTCTAAAAATAATGTCAATAATTAGAGATTTTGAAGATATTTTTTGAAGTATATTATAAGTAAAAAAAAAACTTAAAGGCCAAAGTGACTCCGTCAAGTTTTTGATTAATTTGACTTTCTTAATACGAATAGTAGTGGAAGTACTTTTGGTTATTAAATCACGAAAACGTAGTATGGCTACAGTTACGAGTATTATTGTCAGATAGGACGATGTTTTTGCCTAGGAAGGCAACCTTTCAATAGCGGTTATTGTTACAGCACTCTCGATCAAATTTTTAGTGTAGCGGCGGAAAGGACAAATTTAATCGCAATAAAACTTTCCATTTCATTTTGAACCGTATCACTAACGTTTTGCTGCTTGCTTTTTGAACTCAGCTTGCCATATTTACATACATACATACCTTCACGCCTTTATTCCCAGAGTGGGGTACGCAGAGCTACATTAAATTACCAACAACTCCAAAAACTTGTTGATAACTCTGTAACCACAATTTGCACAACTAGGGTAAGATGTTTAACAGTGTATATTAGTGACAGGTAGCAAGCCCATCGCCTAACAGTACTACAAGCCTTTATGCCCTTAGTCGCCTCTTACGACTTCCACGGCACGGGAAGACATGGAGTGGCACAATTCTAAGCCGGCGACCACACGGCACTATTTGTTTCACTTATTTTAACTGTGCGGAGTAAGTCTCAATAAACAGGAATGAACAGCTATAGTTTGTATGTAACGATTCGTGATTGCGTAGTTCGTCAGGCGCGGGGCCCGTGGCGGATCGAGCGTTATTGGATACGTGACGCTGCCCCACGCCCACGTGTTATTGCGGATCACGTTATAATCGACTCGCTCGCAAAATTGAGACGCTTCATCCAACTGGAGTTATGCCATGTCGTAATTAATGAGAGGGTTACATTTTGTGACGTGGAATTTTAGCACCACTGGGAATGTAACGTATTGTTAAGTCTCTACGATCTAGTTTTTTTTCAAAACAAACTTGCGGGCATTTGCTTCCTTTTTAGGGTTCCGCAGCCAAAGGGTAAAGATGGGACCCTATTACTACTACTACTATTAGAACTACTACTATTAGAACTACTACTCCGCTGTCCGCTGTCGTGATAGCTAGATGGTTTAAAGTATCACAGATCATGTATTTCTGTTGCCGCTATAACAACAAATAATAAAAACAGAATAAAATAAATATTAAAGAGGGGCTCCCATACAACAAACGTGTTTTTTTTGCGCGAGTTTGACTCGCACTTGGCTGGTTTTATTATTTGTATTTCACAAGATATTTAAATTGTTTGTCATCAAAACAAGACTGAAACGGGTGTTACTGAATCAGGGAACACCACCTATCAATCATCGTCACCTAACATTAAGTGAGCGAAAAGTATTTTCATCGTCACCTGCCCTGAGGATAACCTCCTTAGGGCCTTAGAAAATTTACTTTTGTTTTTGGCTATATTACACAACGATATATTTACTAATATAGATAATACACCTAAATACATATTAAGACTTGGAAGACAACAAATAGGTCTTACCAATATTTGCTTTTACCGGGACCCGATACCGGCAGGCCAGAGCCGTAAGCAAGCATGGGCTAATCTACGAACGATCTCGAAATTATGCCTCAATCTGAAAAGGAATTTCTTCGGGCTAGATGTAAATAAATATACATTGACAACAAATATTGAGATTAGTTAAACAGCTAAGTTTGTCCAAGGCAAGTTACAAAAGTTAAAAATCAAACTACGCTTTAAAAATCAATTATTGACCTAATATCAGTTGAAGGTACTTAAAATACATTTTTGAAGAAAAATATTTATAACCTACTTTTACTTGAAGCAGTTGTAATATAAATAGGTATTTGTTAAGTACATAAGTACTCTACGTCGACGTATTAACAAACTGTAAACTGTTATGAAGAAGGAGAGTTTAATTAATCGGAAGTGTTTCCTGATGGCAAACAATCGCATGTCCGGAGGCGTCGGAGATCAGGCTCAAACAAGACCCTAACATTTAGATCATCGCGGGAGATAACGAGTGTTTAGACGAGGAAGGGAGACGGCAGCCCCGCGCCATTAGCATAGGCTACGGGCTCAAGTCAGCAACTCACTGCTGACTCCACAACCCACCTTTTATTTGGAGATTTAACTCACTTCTCATTAGAGCGAACATTTCGCGGAAAACGAATTCCATGTTAGCCGTCCTTGCTCCACGCGCCCGGTGCGTATACTCTGTCTCAAGGCGCGTCCGTGAACACATTCATTTCGTAAATGCGTGAGCGTGCCGTATAATTTGATCGAAAACAGAAGCCTACCATCAGCATTTTAGTAGTAGGAATGAGTGACGATGAATGAATTGAATATTATAATGAGGGTAGGCTGGAAACACTTACCTTCCAGTAAATCTACGCCGAACAAATGGGATTTCAAATGCGATAAAATTATCTATTGACGTGACGAATCAGGGATTTATACGGCATGTTCGAGTGAGAGCCTTGTGAACTGCTGCTGCCGTCGGAGATAATACACGTTTCTTATTTTTAATCTTTATGTTCTGTGACGTCACCAGACTGGAAAATGGCAGCGATAATTTTATATGACTCCTGTGACGCTATAAACTGCTCAATCGTAATTTTCCTCATCTATGAGCCATTATATTCGTGTCATAAGGATTTTTACTAAGTTAAACTAATTTTACAATATTTCGAACGAACTTGAACACCTTTGTTCATCCAACATTATAAATGTCCGTCAGGTTATCTTTAACAATCCAGAGGGAAAATTACACTACGAGTAGTCATCTTGCTAAAGTACCAAGACTAAGTACGTACATATTATTTCGTGCAGGCTATATACATACATATCTACATTTCTAATGTACAAATGGAGCCGTCGTAAACTCTCACTACTCACAACAAAAATGAACTTTAGTATTCAGCTCCGAATTGTGTTATTTAGATACCTATCAGCACCTAATCTGTTTGAAGAGAGCTAAATTATGTTTTTCTCGAAACGGTACGTGCTCCGCGAACAGTATTTGTATGCAAAGGCAAGTATTTGTCTCCTGTCGCGCGCACGGGTCGCCCTTTTATCACTTTCTGTGAAACTTGAAAGTGATGACTTCAAAAAACATTTGCTGAAATTTTGGACACCACGCCTTCGTCATTTTCTACAAAAACAGCGACCAATGCTGTTGTCAATATACTTCAAGGGCCAAGTACATGACAGAGGATCTACTCCTCAGCAAAATCCTAATGATTTTGACATGTTATCGTAAAGTCAAAGTTACGATAGGTCTTATTTACATGACAGTTATGGCGGAGTGTGATTGTAAGACTAGAACTAGAATATCATTTTTGTGCAATATTCTAAGAGCTATAACTATTGTTTCATATTAATTGGTGTTTTTTTTGGAGGATTATAAGACTACGCTTTCTGTGTGCTTAATGTACTTACTATTTTGCCCTGAAAGGGTTTCGGTAAAAGACTTAAAATAATTACATTATTGAGTATCCAATGATTAATTTTAGTGATTTAGAAGAATGTTTTAAGACTTGTTGCAGTCCATAATTGTAAGATAATTTTAATAAAATAAACTACTGAACTGATATTAAAAATCTTATCCTGTTTGTGCAAAATTTGGTTACAGAATTAACAACAAGTTTTAAGAGTGATTGGTAATTCTGTAGCTCTGGCTACCCTACTTTGGGAATGAAGGCGTGAGTAACTGTCTGATTTGAAAAAATCTTTCACTAATAATGTTTTAGTGAAATATGAAAGTGTTTATTTGTTTGCGTCTCAAGCTCGAGCTGTCGAGTCTTAAAAGATTTGTTCGTAAATTATAAGGCCCATGTAGCAAGTCGACATTTTTATTTATTCAAGTAAATTTAAACTAGTTACAATGAAATCCCTCCTTTCAAAAATCGTAACGTTGTATAACTTTAACACGGATACACATGTGCGGTTTCCATTTAGACCAAAGGCGGCACATTTGTCTCCAACACACAGTAGCTTGCGGTTGGTAAAGTTAATAAAATTACTGAAGTGTTCCCAAAAAGTCTAAGAAAAGAAAGAGGTTTGCACTTTCCGATGTAGTTTTAGTAGTACGCTGATTTGGAACCATTTCGCGACAGCAGGTATTTTTGTCTAGGTCAGTATTTACGAATAAACCTTTTTTTTTCTTTTTTTCACATTTTAAAAAAATAATTTGCCATGAAAAGATCGCCTTTGTGGATTTTTGATAACTTGTGTTAGGATACATTATGTAGAGGTATAAAATAGTTACTAGTCACTAGTACAGGCCTTCGTCCGAGTGGAACTCCAACCTGTATTGCTTTAGCCTCGGGAAATACCAACGTTTCATTCTACGACCATTAACGCAATCGCGCAGCGTCAAATTAAGTGGAGGAGCGCGTCTTACTGGATTAAGTAAGTACTTTATAAGCCGTGTACCGAATGATATATTTTTACCGTACATTACCGTGAGTTTTTCACCATAATTAGTTCCAATTCTCGCTGGTATTTGTCGAAAGTAAAAAAAAACATTTATATATTTTAAATATTATTCTTGATAGCATTTGTAATGTCATTTAGACCAGTTGATTTAAAACTACCACGTTGCTTGATTAATCTTCCATTTCATTTTCTCAAGGGTTTTCATGTAAACAAAACCTAACCTCAACCACAGAGAACACGCTGTGTAAAGCAAACTTAACCTTGCTTCATTGAACCGGTAAACTAACATTTGGAAAGCGTCGTAACACAAGATCGAAGCGCGGGCAGCGACCGTCCGAGTGAAAGCGTTAATAACCGCGTGTATATAGCTGAAGCACGAGTTAATATGGCGATAAAAATGTTCATTTAGCGGTATAAGGTCCTGGGATGTAATCTCGACTGAACACTTAACGGCGCACTACTGAGCTATAAAAAGCGAAAGTTAGATACAGGGTGCATATTATTTCTCGTTTGGAAAGTTGTGGTTTTTGGCATTATTAGGAAATAATAGAACACCCTTACATCTGTGGATTTTTCAGTTTTTAAAACCCGCTTATGAATTTTATCATTTCACAGACTGCCCTGAGCACGATTTTAAACCATCCGGAGAAAATGTGCTGAGTTCAAATGCAAATTATCAAACTTAGTGAACAATTAGGGGCCGCCTTAAAGGGACTGCTGCTTCCTTGCCAAATCCACGCTTTAGATGTGCTTCTGTATCTCGGATTTCACGCTTCATATTTTAAACGTTGCTAACTTTGAAAGAAAATGGTAATGTTGAGGCTAAATGACGTGATAATGTTATTTAATCCCAAAATTAGTAATTTATTTTTTGTAATGACATGTCATCATGTAACCGAAGTTAGAAAAAAAACTGGGCAAGAGCATTTCGGGCCATGCTCAGTGTAGGGTTACCAAGCCCTTACTCTAAACAACAAAAAAAATACCTCAAAATAACTACAAGTATGAACAAATTTTCTATCTTTTGATGCTGTCTTAGGTGATGCTTGTGTCGCCCGTATCTCAGGGACTAAACTTAGTCGTGATAGTTTTCCTTTTTCGTTGTATCTGCTTTAATTAAAGATTTTCTAGATTCATCTCACTTTTAGTTTTGCTGTAGCCCCCTACACACACGCACACATCCACGCAACTGTAGTAAAAATTACACTTTCCGAGTTCTTTATTTTCTAGACTGTCTACGGTCATAGATAAATGATTTTGTAAGAGCTATCTAAGATTACCTCATTCAATGATACAGAATAAAAATATTTTTTTATCTTTGCTTTACGAGTTAAGATTATGTTGTCGGCGTAATTTAAATGAATAACCGTTTTGTTGTACCAAGAGTCTCTAAGTTAAACAGCGGACAGACGGACAGATGGACTTGGTGAAACTTTATGGGGCCTTGTTGACTACAGAACTCTTAACAAGTCTAACGAAAAGCAAGCTGCTAAAAATACCCAACTGCTGTTTAGATAATGTCGTCAAAGTAATGTACTTATCATGTATATATTTTTATTTTGCCAATTTCAACTTTAAATAATTTTAATAAAGCCTATGACACTCTAGTGGTTAATACGAATCTAACGTAGTTACGAGCGGAAATTGAGTCGGACGTATATGTATACAAGTCATGCACATAACACATTCCTTTTGGGTTTTGCCGCAGTCGGGTAAACAGAGGTATCGTACACCAGCAAATATATTATATTTATTATTATTGTATCGATTTCATTTTATAATAAGATCACCTAAATTAATGGGTGGTCAATACGCACTTAGCCGCTTTTTACGTTTATAATATCAATATTTTGCGATTTGTCTGCATAAGAACTTTAAATATTAAAGGTTTCCTTTGTAATTGAGTAGTAACATTATAAAAAAATCTGGCGCCGCCGTTCTCAGACACAAACTAAACCGATTTAACAATATTTTGTATTGAATAATGCTCGTAGCAGTATTTATAATGCTACGAGCACTATGTTGTAGCCCGTAGCAGCATGTTTCCGCTATGTAGCTAGAATCTGCTACGGCTAGTATGCCCGCTTGGCCGGTCGTTGGCGATGAATACATAGTGATTCAAATACATTGTTATGTTAGTATTAAAATTTATATTGTGATGTACCTGGCCTTGTTGAATGAAATAAATAAATTATATTTAATTACATCGGATTCATGTTATGCTATTTATAGCAATTGTTGTTGGTTTACATGCTGTATGTAGTTAAATTAAACTTTACAAAATTATTCTTAAATAAGAAAATTATTACATTTGAAATTTTTAGTTGCATTTTTACAAATCAACCGCAAATATTGTTAGCATGTATTATTTTTTTGTAAGCCAACTTTACTATTTATTTCAAATAAATTAGTTACTATTTATTATACTATTACAAGGTAAAAACCGAAGAGGATGCCATTTCTAGGGCGTTTATTTGGAAACGCCCCATAAATTTACTTAAGTATTCATATAAATACTTGAAGTATCAATATGCCACAGGATTGTAAGAGCAGGTAGGTATAATGAACTAGCAGAACCGACCGACTTCGTCTGTGTGGATTATACTACCTGCTCTATATAAAACTTCGCAAACGTGCGCAAGGCAACTAATTAAAAGTTCTTATTAATAATCGGGAGAGTATACGACGGAGACGAGTATAGGAACGAATATGGAACAGATAAAAACACTTGTCTGGCTGTTTGCCTATCTTAATAAATAATATTATCAAAAAGTAAATGTTGCCCTCATACAAAAATCGTTTTTTTCACACCAGTATTAGAAATACCGTATTTGCAAGGGGACTCCCTTACTGCTTAAAACATTTGTGAGCCATGTTATTGATATGATAAAGATTTATCGTATTTCAACCATTTAACTATCATTCCTCACACGATTGTGATGGCGCTAAACCCTCAGTGCGCAACTATGACTCGCACTTGACCAGTTTTAAATATTTATATCATTAAAGAGATATCGATAAATGATAGATGGGTAAATTTACGGCTAATCGGAAAATAATTATAAAGCGGGTTCTTTTAGAAGTATTTGATTTCAAAGTAGTTAATCAGTGTTTAACAAAGCCTAGTGCATAGTGTTGAATTTTTTGCGTTTTATCCTAAAAATAAAATTACTTTTTATTCGTCAGTACTCCTCACTTTGCCATCTTATGTAAAGAATATCCTAGTATCTTGTTAAAAGAAATTTCACCTTTCTCTTATAACTTAAGCTCCGCGATTAGAGCATAATCGCAGTTAGTTTTTAGTGCACACACTGGCGCTCCAGAGACTATTAAGTTAAAGGCTAATTAAACTGACGCGGAACTTGCCGAAGACGCGCGGCGCAAGGCATGGCCGCACGCGTTGTTGTGTTTCAGTGCGGCAATAAAATAATCTGTAAGTATACTAGCATAGAGGCATTCCATCTTAGTCCTCATGGTCGGCTACTTATTTCATCATGTCAACCGAAAGACGTCCACTGCTGGACATAGGCCTCCCCCAAGGCGCTCCACTCAGACCGGTCTTGTGCTTTTCGCATCCACCGCGTTCCCGCGATCTTCACAAGGTCGTCACTCCATCTTGTTGCAGGCCTACCTACAGCTCGTCTCCTACTCGTCTCGTCGGCTACTTATTTACAGTCTTAGAAATGCAGACTTTAGACTTTATTCCTGAGAATTCAAATGTCTTTGGTCTCATATCCCACTTCCAACCAGGGCCTTATGGTATTATTTTTAAGTCGGCCGCCCTCACCGTGCCGAGATTCGAGGCGGTAAAAACCATCGTCTTAACGTATTGTCAACGTTTTGACAGCTCTTATTTACTTGACAGTAATGGCGGTCAAGTTAGAAACAATGCAAAGCTCAAAGACCTATATCGTTTTATCGCCTAGAATCTTGTGCTCGTTTGCCTTTTCTAATAAACGTATGTTTATCTTAATTTAGCTCATGAGAACATACACTATACACCGTGTTTTTTTTGATTTACGATAACTTTAAGGGAACGTTCTTTAGGTCAAATAAAGTTAATTTCCGGAAGACAGCAAATGATAACTGTAAAGGTTATAAAGATATTTAATTTTTAAATTTAATCACTTAATCACGTCGAACTGGTCTAAAAGGCTCTTAACTGTCTGTGTATGTCACGCCTACATATTGACGTATTTGACACTGACTATGAGTTAGCTCTAAAGGCCCTTTTAGAATGACCAAAGATACAACATTGAATTACTTTGAACTAAAAAAAAAAAAAAATTTTTTTTTTCAATATTTCAAAATCTAATCTACCACTTAGTTTCTATGGATGTACCTAGTAATATGCCGAAGTTATCGTAAATCAAAAAAAACACGGTGTAGATTATAAAAAAAACTGCATCATGTATATGAAAATTGTTCAAATTAAGAGACGTTTGGCGCTCAAGGCTTGCGTCGAGCGAGTACGGTTTCATTGTCCCTGCAGGCAAATTGGGCTGTTAACATCGACTGCCGCCGCCCGGAGTTACCGCCGTGGCGGCGGACAGGCGTCCGTATTCGCTACACTCTTATTGGATTAGGCTTTGGTAGCTCTAAGGACATTCGAGCGCATAATCATTCACATGATTTGTCATTATGAGTCCAGGTGCAGTGAACCAAATGATTTTTGGGCCATTATGAATCCTAGAGATACAGCGATACTAAATAAAAACAAATTTTACTCATTCTATCACATTGACATGCATTGCATAGTCTCACATAACGCATTGTGTTTTGTTCAATAAATAAATTATAATTTTATACTATGTTTAATATTGTCACGAATAGGTACACATTATATCGTTATAATTTTGTTATTCCTGTCCTGATCAAAAATCCAACGATTTTTTATAATACATGAAATTATTTTTAATGATTTTTATACCATATTAAGGACAATGTTTCAGTTAAAATAAATCCATTTTCATAAACAATCCTGTAATCGAGGTACAAATTGAATACACAATCCGTAAAAAAAAACCGGCCAAGAGTGATTGGAGCTGACATTGTATCATTCTTGTATGGAGCCCTTTTATAATTTAATCTATTGAATTTGTTGTTGTACGATTCATAATGGCTTACCTTCGGCAGGACAAAGGCACATTTGCACTTGTATCACATTGGTCATTGTGCCCTTGTTCTACCGAACGTGCAATTAGGTAGACAAATGGACAGACGGCAGAGGCTTACAAATAGGGTCCTGTTTGCACCTTTTGGGAACGGAGCCTAGGGCGGCACTTAGTCAAAAAGTACCGTCCTGAGAGCAATTGACAACATTTAAAAAAAAAAGCATTATTGTTTTTTCGCTTTTATAATAGCTGGTTAAAAATTAGACTACCCGTATTTCTTGGTTTTTCTTTATTTAACTTAAATTCGTCGTTAATAATTTATTAAAGAAATAGTCATTAAAAAGACCGTATATACAAAGTTAGGAATACTGATGTCGTGATCTTAGCCTGATATAAAATAAAAATAAAGTAACTAAACATAAACAGAACTGACTGTCATGTCATGTCACTCACTTGTCAATCATTCGCTGCCGTTCGATCATAAATTTGTTATTCTGCGTAATTTAATTAATTACGTAATTTGTAGACGCCATTAAAATAAATAAACTATTTTGCGTAGAATAGAAAGCGTGTCGTTAGAATCAAGTAATCCGTCAGACAGATAAAAAATTAACATGACAGTTGTATATTTTTTTGAATTCCTTAGGTAATAAATGGACTAAGGGCACTCACTATAAGTGTCTTCCTAACATTCACAATCCAACTTTTTTTACTGTTTTTCCTAAATATAAAAAAAACTACTGCATAAAAAAATCCAAAGATATTTTTACTGTAATCAGCAGTGTAAAATCTAGAAACGGTATTTTATTTTACTACCTTAGCACAAAATGAATTGTTGTCAATTATTCAATATCTAATGCAACTTCTATTATAATCGTTAGTAACCGGTACCAAGGTACTACAAAGGTTTCGTGCGAGATACTGCTGTGGGGTATTATGACATAGCTATATAGTACATTTTACGGTGTGTGTAAAGGGCAGAGCTATGTCATTTATATAGATCTATCCTTTTCTCTCAGCGTAAACTGAATTGCATCGTTATGTCATAATAACCATGATTTTAACTTGTGGTCAAAAAATCAAAAATCAAAATATTTATTCAGTAAATTGGCCACATGAGGGCTCTTTTACACGTCGGTAACATGGAGTGAATCTACTAGCGCTTCGGACAAGACCATCATTGCGGAGAAGAAGCGCCGCAAGAAACTCCAACAGAAGGTCATTTTTTCAATTATTAATTAGGTACAATAATACTTAAAAGTAAGTTACATTACAAGGTAATAAAGTAATAAATAATTATTAAAAAAAAAAAAAAAAAAAAAGTAACTTTAGTGGTTGATATTGTAATATATTTTCTAGCTATAAGTTATATTGTACCGTTTGTTACCCTAATAAACATTAAAACATTAAAACATAACCCATGAGATATCTATGCAGTTCATTTTACGGTGAGTGTAAAGGACAGAGCTATGGCATTTATATAGCTCTATCCTTTTCTCTCAGCGTAAACTGAACTGCACAGTTATGTCATAAATAATAACAATAACCCCTCTGGTTGGTTAGCAGAACTACTATTGTTGTTTGCAAAAAGAACTGATATGTTAAGGTATTAAAGAATTTACTACGTTAATTATCATTTAATTTGTGACATAACCAATGGTACTCGTAATTGATAAGTGATCAACTATTATGTGCTCGAACGACAATGGGCTGAATCGGCAAATCAATTATTTTTACAAGTTTTCCTCTACATATACGATGTAAAAATACCGACCCTTGTCTCAGCTGAGACGCCGCTTACAAAATTGTAATAAAACATTCCACGGAAAGCAGAGCTCACCAATGAAATGGTAAATCAGGACGCAATTACGTACCCAAATTGAAATATTCCCCAATTTACTTCAAAATCAGCGGCAACACTTTGTGACGTCGCCAGCGCTATCAAAAGGAGCTCAAATATTAGTCGAGTCATGTGTGCGAGGATCCCGAGTATCACGGGGACCGTCTTATTATGAGACATGCTACCTTTCGCTATCTCATTCCAATTTGAACGCTCCATTGATTGCAGATGCCTCGAGCACCCTTCGTTTGCACTCGAGAGCGGGACGCAACCATCAAAAACCTCCCAAGTCCAACAAGGACCGACGCTATTTTTCTACGACGACGAAAATATCGAAAAAAGTTATCGCATCAAAAGCGCGGCGTTCGCAAAGGTCTCATTAAAAGTGCTTTGTGAAGAATTCGCTTCAATTTATAAGGCAGCTGGCGGTAGATCGGTTGGAAAGTAAATAAAGACATTCCCCATTGATTTAAAGGAGCTCACTTACATTAAGGGAGGCTCTTATTAATGCAAGAGGGCAATCCGTTGATGGAAGAGTTCCTTTGTTGTACCGGTTATGAACAAACTTGCCTTTTTGGGTATCGCATGAATGATTAAATTATTTGACGGAAACGGCTTTTACTCAAGCATAATTTTATTAGGCCGCCCTGATCCGAGCAGCGTGTACACAGCGGGGCGGTCCCGCTTATTGTTGTACTCGAGGTGGCTCGGGGTGATCGATCACAGCGAGCGACGCTCGAGAGAAAAATCTCCGAGATTAAGATTCAAATTATGAGTAAGCTTCGGCTTAACCGTGTTTACCTGCTCGGTCGGGCTGACTCCGTCGATGACGTGCTACTCCCGTACTTTTAAAACATGTCATTATTTTTTTATTACGGCGCGTGAGCAAAAATGTACTTATTTCTCGCTCCGTTGGTCTGAAAATGTGACATCAGCGAGTGTGAAGGCGCACGTCGCTCTACTATACAAGTACGGCAATGCTATACGGGGAAATTTACGAGGTGATGCCGCACTCAATATCTCGGCCTCTTCACTTTACGGTCACTGATTTTTATTCGAGCCGAGCGAATAAAACAACGCCGTACGTACGAGCCAACTATCGGTGGTGCGCTCCCCTGCTGGCCAGTCCAAATCAAGTTTCATTTATATCGGTGAGCCGATTATAGCCCTTTTTAATAAAATAGCAAGTAATTGGAGTTATGACTCTTAAACATGGCTCGAATTGAGGCAATACCTCTACATTCTTATTAACTTATTTTGAGTGAATATTGTTTCAGAACAAAGGCAAAACGTTACTGATATTCAATATGAAACAACATTTAGGACAACTTGCAACAAAAATATAAATCTAAATCAGTTTTAACATTAGTTTAGACTGTGTCCTAAATTTAGATGTAATACTAAAACTAAATTACCTACCTACCTACTGTATGAAATGTATTAATTTGACACGTTGTCCCTACTAAGGTTGTCTGGAAGAGATCGCTAATCAGCGATAAGACCGCCTGTTGTTTACCTGTATTGTTTTTAATTGTGATCCATCTCTGTTATGTTTTTTGTTTGGTGTACAATAAAGTGTTTTGTATTGTATTGTACTGTATTGTAAATTTTACTTTTTCGTAAATATTTTTTCGAATATTTTACTTCACTTTATTTTATATTTTACATTTTATATGTGAACAGTGGATCTCGTCGTAGAGTAGAGCCAGTGACGCGGAGAGCGCGGCTGCGATGTGTGAAGAGCGCGGCCGCAAATCGCTTTGATTCATTGCACGCGTTTTATTGCCACGCACACACACATATATATATACACACACATGGCGCTAGTGTGCATTTAAAATAACAATAAAAGCGGTTGCCAATAAAATCACGTGAATTGTCTGGTTTTAAAAATGTCGCTTCGTAGGGGGTGCAGCGGAACCACGTCTAGTTGTTACCTTTTCTTACACGATAGCCACTTTTATGGTGAATCATAGTAGATGCACGAGTTGGTTATGAATCATCCCAAAGGACAATAATAAAGTCAACAATTTACAAAAAAACCGGCTAAGTGCGAGTGGAACTCGCACACGAAGAGTTTCAAACCATTCTTGCACCCTTTGTTAATACTCGTAACTGTATTATTTGTTGTTATAACGATAAGGATAAACGCAGCAGTGAGACACACAAACTGGTAAAAAGCCTGACGATACAAAATTCAAAATATTTATGCAGTAATTTGGCCACATGAGGGCTCTTTTACACGTCAGTAACATGGGAGTGAATCTACTAGCGCTTCGGACAAGACCATCATTGCGGAGAAGAAGCGCCGCAAGAAACTCCAGCAGAAGGTCATTTTTTCAATTATTAAATACAATAATACTTAAAAGTAAGTAACATTACAAGGTAATATAGTTATAAAATATTATTATTTTAACCTAACACAAATAAAATCATTACAAATGTAAGGTCAATAAAAATAAAAAATAAAGGAAAATGACTAGGAGAACAACATGACGAGGTCTCTACGTCAGGAACGATAATTAAAGAAAACTAAATTGATAATTACAAAAACTGATAATTAGATGGCAACCCACTATATGCTCAAATTCAGTACTTCGTTTACCTGCTCCTTATATATTTCTTGTTTTAATCTTGTTTTTTTCGGTAGCATCATGAAAAGAATATATGTGTCTGAATGCTTAATTACAAGTGTGCTGAAATTTATCCAAATTAGTTCGGCGGCTCATACACATTCTCATATTCTTACTAATTCATTTATAACTAGCGACCTGCTCTCGCTTCGATTCAGTTTATGTGAGTTGTCTTTTATACCCGACCATAATCCAGAATTTATAATAAACTCAATCCTTCCTCTTAGATCACTGTATCTATTGATGAAAAATTATTTACAATCCATAACTTGGTTTGAAAGATCAGGGGGGTTATTATGACATAGCAATGCACTTCTTTTTACGGGGAGCGTAAAGGACAGAGCTATATAACAGCAATAGCTCTGTCCTTTTCTCTCATCGTAAACTGAACTGCATTGCTATGTCATAATAACCCCCCTGAAAGACGGACGGCTGTAGGGTGTTTTATACTATGTATAGACATCATATATTACATTCTTATCGAGTTATAATTTAAAACAATGTAATTGAATGACAACCATTTAAATAAGAGGGTTTTATTTGGTAATATGTTCACCTTACATAACTGCCGATTTGTGTGTTCATTAGTAGAGTCGCAAGCGCGTTAGCGGCGTATATCCGGTGTCGAGCGCGGTAATGACGTAACCGAAGAACGCTGTCGCTCGCCGCCGCCTTATTAAGCAAAACGACACAAGTCCAAACAACCATCAATTTCAAATTAAACAAACAAGCACCAACAATGTTTAAAACCAAAAATATATTTGTTGTTGTTCTTGCTCAAGTGTGTAGGCTACGGTTACATTTGTAATGGAATACTCGGCTTGTTAATTGTTGAACGTGCGAGTTTGTACGTGTATAATTTAATATTGTGTCGTGCTAGTTTTTTTTTATGGCTTGGAGTAGCACCTGATGGTAACTGGACTCTGAAGTTCATAGGAATTTGCAATTTCATGATTGTAATCTTACGATGATATTGTCAAGACTGTGCGTTGACATTCTTGCGGACGTTGCTGGAATGCCTCTATGCTAGTCATTGCACCGGTTGTCTTACTGTCTACTAGAACACAACAATGCTAGATGCTAACGCAATTGCTACTTAGCAGCAGGTTACATCAAGACCAGTGATCCCTAAAGTGGTCTATATCGACCCCTAGGGGTCGACGACGACCTGAAAGCGTCCATGTGAGCGGAAAACAATAATGAGGCAGGTCGTGACTTTTAATTTTGGCTTTCCATTAATGGGATAGATAGGTGCCTACTTACTTACGTCATACTTTCTCATAATTATGTAAATAAACAAATAATATGTATATAAAATTATTTTTATTTCTGTGTGTAGTTTTTACTTTGTAAAAAATATTCTCCGCGCAAATTTTTTATTAAAGCCTTGCCAATTTTTAGCTGGCTAGACCTCCAAAGTGATCCGCGCAAAAAATCCCGAAGATTTTAAGCTTAGTTTTTACGTGATACTGTAAATATTAGGTAAGCACGGGGATGCACCCAAAACTGAAACAAATGTCAGGTGGTCTATGAGCCAAAAAGTTTGTGGACCTCTGGTGTAGACGGACCTTGCACATGGTCTTCCACCACGAACACATTACTCGTACATATGAAATTAATCTTATTGCCCGCCATTTGAAATTATTTTTTTTGGTTGATGAACATTCTAACAATTTGTCGTTACTGTTTAAAAGATTAAGGCCTCCGACATAACGGCAATCCCTTTGAGAGCTGATATCTTCTAAACTTCTCAACCAATTTTAACCAAATTTATCTAAAAACTATTCCGATTAACCTAGCTTTCTTTAAAAAAAACGCGTCCCGATCGAGTCCGTCCGTTTGGGAGCTACGATCCGACCACAAACAGATACAGATACACAAACACATACATACATACGCAGATACACGCGTTAAACATATAACACTTTTTTGCGGGTTTACTTAAAGGACTTTACTTCAGTATTTACGTACTGATGAACTTGAAGTTCTAAGGTTTTAGTTGAAGTAGAGTTGAAAAGTCTGAAAGCATATTAATACTCCTAAATTTGTAGACATTGGAAAAAACATACTCCTTGGCCCGCGCAAGTGGAATCTCGCGAACGTTAACGGATTTTAACGAATTTATATCTTTTAATGGGTATCCTAACTTTTTAACAAATCATTATTTGAAAAAAAAGAAGTGCAATGCAAACAATGTTTACAAACTTTCATTTCGCAAAAATGTAATTGTACTTACTTAAACCATTACATAATTACATAGGCTACACGGCCTTGTTAAATAACTTAGGTTAGATTAGACTTTTGACCACAATAAATATAAAATTATGTGGTGGGAAATAGATATTTGCGAAATGAAAGATTGTAAAATGAACCCCTTTAACGTCCTTCACTAAGCTTAGGATTTATGTACGAGTAGTCTGTCTTCTGCGTTCTTCTGTGTCATTTAATTACATTTTACCGATTTCTACGGTAGCGCAAGGGTTACTTTTGCAGTAACATTTACACTGAGTTCTCGGACACCTTGTATATGCTACCATTCAATTTAAGAGCTGGCATTAAAAGTCTGTTTAATTCATTTTGGATTGAGTCAGGCCGTTAATTACTACTGCCAAAAAACGCTGACATTTAACACGCAGATCCGGTAGCAGACCGATCGTGTTTCAATTGTGCAATCTGAAAACGTTTGTGTAATTTTGACCCATGATGTCCGCAGGCAGGGCGGTACTTTAATTTGATTCAAGTGGGATGACGAGTCAAACACCAGTGCAGTGGCGAACTTAATGGAAGGTGATGATCTGACCTTGGGCTGACTTGTCTATAGATTAAGGTTTCAAAAAAAAAGTGTACGGATGTAGAGACAACTGTTTTTTGATTTACAATTACTTTTCTATATTTTGTCCCCGCACTAGATTGGCATAGGGGCTACGGTTGAGACCCTCATTAGCAAAAACCAGTACTCAAAGTTCGTATTTCGATGTGTGTGCCTTAACTACTAGCCTACTACAGCTTTTTAAGTTCACAAGTTTTGTATTCATACTCGTAGATCAGAAAACAATAAAATGTACGAACGGATCACATCACGAGGTCATATCTTTCGCGTAATCGCGCACAGCATCCAATCTAATCTGCAAATTCCCAACAATCACCTGAGTTTCACAACTTTATTTACCCCCCTCCGCCCTCCTTCACCCCCTTGTTGGGCCTCAGTCGTGCGTGAAAAGGTCGAACAGCCACGATACTCCTCGGGAGGGTATCGCGCAGTGAAGAAGAATTGTGACCGGAAGAGGAGTGAGCGGGTTCATAAATGGAAACTAAAGTGCATTATCTATTTTCGGGGGTTTACCAAAAAATAAGGCTGCCCGCGAATATGGTTTTCCCTTGTTTCACCAAAACTCATTTTATAAAACGTATCACTTCGCAGAATTTTCGTTACTTAGAAAGCAATTTTCTGCTGAACCCGTGTTGATTTCAGGTTATCTTAAATATAATTCACGTAGCTTAGGTTAGATTAGATTTGTAACCATCACAAGATAGCCTGACAACAACACGGGTTCAGCAGAAAATAGCTTTCTATGCTATTAAATTCTGTGAAGTGATACGTTTTATGAAATGAGTGTCGGTGAAACAAGGGAATACCATATTCGCGGGCAGCCTTATTTTTTGGTATACGAATGATGAAGAGGCGACTAAGGGAAGAGTTGTTGGTAATTCTGTAGCTCTGCCAACCCCAGTCTGGGAATGAACAATAAGTTTATGTATGTATGTAGAATGATCAAAGTGAACAATTATCACGCACTGTACTGGCCGTGGGAGCGCGTGACTTCAACCCTGCGTTTCTTTCATAATAGCGCAAAAAATAATTATTAATTTGGGGGATGAACACTCGCACGTGGCTAGGGTGGATTCATATATGTAATGCAGGATCTAGCCCAATTTGTCAAGTATACTTTATTAGTAGTTTCTACCCGTTACTCGGACGTTCATCATTTTTAGAAATTATATATTTTACCTGAGACTGTCTCGTAATCTAATATATAAAATTTCCATGTCACAATGTTAGTTACCGTACTCCTCCGAAACGGCTTGACCGATTTTTATGAAATTTTATATGCATATTCAGTAGATCTGAGAATCGGCTACTATTTATTTTTTTATAAGGCAAAACAACGTTTGCCGGATCAGCTAGTAATATTATATAACTAGCGGCCCGCCAGCGGCTTCGCCCCGCTGCAAATTTCTGACTTCCCCGGTGGATTTTTCAATTATTTTCTTTCATACAAACCTTGTCCTGACAATGACGAACACTGCAAAAAAGAAATCAGCCAAATCGGTTCAGCCGTCCTCGAGTTTTAGCGAGACAAACGAACAGCAATTCATTTTTATTTGTATAGATTTAATTAAGCATAAAAAATATATTTAGTAATTTTTTCTTTTTTGTTTTTAAAAAATCTGCAAACTTCCAGAGTGTGGTTTTGCTTCAACAGTCGGATAATGTGTTTATCAGCCTATAATTAATGTATGTATGTACGTATGTATGTTTGTTCCTTTTTCAAGTTAAAGAAACTAAACTCGTGGGCAGATCTTACAATGGCAACCAGACGCCATATAATTGTAAACAACAAGACAAGGGGGGTATAATTGTATAGGTATTTGAAAATCATTGTTAAGTTTCTTTCATCAATTTTAAATTTGAATGATCATTTAGGATTTATAACGCTTTGACGTTGGTTAGCAATAGTTGGGATTTTTAAAGCTTGCGTTTTGTTAGACTATTTTTTAACCATTTCGTTGTTTAAAAAAACATTCCATCCATTCATCGGTCTGTCATCAAGACCCTTTGTCTCTGAATTGGCAAATATATTTTTGCTTATTTTACCACTTTTTTATTCGCTCGCTCTTTTGTCTGTCGTTCTACACGTTTGTATGTTTGGTTCAAATTTCGATTTTGTGTTGTTTATTTCACTTTCCGATGAGCTGGAGACTTAACACTTTAAACACAGCTCAGAATTTAATGATAATGCAATATTTATATGGTACCAAGTTTTTTTTCAGAACGAGGTAAAATATCAAAATACTTTGTATATTTTCAAGGTAGTTACTAAACATAAATAGTCCGTCGGGAAAGTTTTGAACGAAATATGCAAAGCCAATATTCCAAGGAGACAACCAGCACTTACATAAAACTCAATAACGTTACTCGGATCAGCCTTACCTTTCATAACCCTATTCCGCTAACCTCGTATCCCCAACCCTAAAGCAGCCCTTGTAATTTATTCCCAAAACATATTTGAATGTGACATCATTACATGCGCGGCATCAATACTGTATCGCGTATTACCCGGCATGACGTCGTTCGTCACCTAATAGAATGCACGCGACTCCCGTAGGAGGGCGATGTGGCGCCGTCACTGTTACATTTACTTAGTAGTAAAATACTAGAATACTCGGTACCCTTGAGTATTAGTTTAAAATTTAAATTTAAAAATTTTAATGTAAAATTTCCAAAAAAAAATAGTAGCTACGGCAATTTGGACCCTTATTATAACAATTTTATAGTTATTTTATTTAATATACTACTCTGACAAGATTGCCGATTGACGTTGCTGTTATTAAACAAAGAATTACTTATACTGGCATAGAGGGCTAGGTTTATCATTAAAAAATTAAACGCAAAAGCAAACATAATTATGAATATAGAATACAACTAAGTCTTTATTAAAAAGAAAAGTATAACTGAGTAAAACGTTAACAAGTAACACGAATAAAAGCTCTATGAAATGATTATACGTAGTGCTCTTTGATAACCAATCTTAGTGTGGATGAATCTTCTTGATCGCGATTTTATAGTTAGACGTTTTATGGAAAATTGACACAGCTGTTGCAGATCAACGTTAAACGTTATAAATTGGACAAAAGGAAGCATTAAAATACTAATTCAACACTATTTACTTAAATAACTACTTAGGTCTGAATCTAACGTTACTGTTTCCGATAGACCTTCCCTTCCACTATATATCTATACAGCGGGGCTAAATAGACAAGTTGCCATCGAATACAATCGCTAGCGTTTGGTGATCACTGTCGCTTTGTGTTGTCATAGAAAAATGTAAGGAATTGACGTAAATCACATGATACTCGTTACAACGGTCATTTTTCATTTTTGACAACGCATGTCTAATGATATGTCACGTGACTTACGTCAATTCTATACATTTTTCTATGACAACGCAAAGCGACAGTGATCACCAAACGCTAGCGTTTGTATTCGATGGCAAATTGTCTAGCCCCACAGTTTGATGGTTAAACGTAAACAGTTCATTGGATATCATTGTTTTGATTAGATCAAAATAGTGACTATTATTTTTAAAGGCACTTTGGTATTGGAAAATAATAGGTAATGCAAGCCCCTCCCTACGAGCCCTTTACGTGGTTGCGATATTACGCAGGTGGGAAGATGAAATTCGGCGAAGGGCGAATAGAGAGGAGCTAAAAGATATTTTGTTTTACTGGATGTTTCATTTTTGTTGCAAATATGTACCACCTGCTATGAATTGCGGTGAGCAAGAACTCGCTTCCAAATGTGACTGAAAATTGGTGTTCTTGCACGTGGTTGAAAATAAAAATATATGAGAAAGGTTTAGGTAGGAGGGTAAGCGGATTTGTAACACACACAGGTACACCTGTGTGTACATCCAGAAATCATTATATTTTTAAAGTTAACCTTAGTACGAAAATGTCAAGGAACCTTGATAGTTTTGTATATTAAATACTTAAGCGAGATTGTACCTATTGCACCAATGAAACACCCTTGATCGGGAGTAAGTAAGTATAACCCGCCGTGGATAATAGTTGGTTGCTGTTACTAGTCTACCTTTATCTCGATAACTCGTAACTCCTATAAATTTCACCCGAGCATATTAGAATGGTTCCTTATGAAAAAGCCATTGCATTGTCGCGGAGGGAGCGCCAGACAAATATTCGAACATCGCGGAATAAAATCTATTCGTTGGAAAGCGAAAGTAAGATTGATCATGGAAGTTGAATAAAGTTAGCGAGTTGAGTCTACACATCTTCCCCTCGGAGAGCGGGCCGCGGCGCGGGCGCGGCGCACAAAGGAAGCGGATTCTTATGAAGTGTCAACACAAGTAGCATACACTCCATATGTCTGTAAATGTCCTGTGAAAAACGCAGACGCTTCAGTAAGCGAACCTTAAAATTTATGTTACAGATCCGGGTACCATGTTGGCTAGGGCAAATAAGCATTATGAATATCAATACCTAGTGTATTAAAGCTGTAACATTAATCAAAATTTCGATTTATTAATAAATAATAGGGAAGGCTTAAGGACTTATGAATTATATAATATTCTAAGAAGAGGCGTTGATGAGCAAAATTATAATAATTTGTTTTCTCTATTTATATAATCCGGCAAACTAATTCACGCAATGTTTTAAAAATAGAAGCTATTCGTATTCAGCCGCCGCTCATCGGGCGCTAAGTAGGTTAGGCGAGTTTTCCATTCGGCGGGTGTTCCTCAATCACGCACGGGGGCGCGTAGATTGATATTTGATCCCCGAAGTCTGCCGCGGGGTACACTCGGCGTCAAACACAAAAGTGTGTGTCAGTATTTTAGACCTTCAATTTTACTACATTTATTGGCGAGTGTACCAGCGATTAATACAGAGTGTTTTATATTCCAAAGAGATCCTGGAATAGGGACGGAAAAAAACGATGTTTGTTTTTGCAGTACCTAGCTAGGTTAAAATAATATAATTATTGGTAATACAGAGTGTTTTATATTCCAAAGAGATCCTGGAATAGGGACGGAAAAAAACGATGTTTGTTTTTGCAGTACCTAGCTAGGTTAAAATAATATAATTATTGGTATGTTGTTGTCTATATTTAGTTCCATGGCACCAATTGAAATCATTGACATTTAAATGTTGATGGTGATGACATTCTACTGTTAAAAATGTGAATACTAAAATGATAGCTCATTATAAAGCAGTGTTCCGATTGTGAATACCCCTTCTCTGACTTTAGACCCTAACCTAGTCTTACAAGGCACTTGACTGCCCTTTCGAGCGTACGATTATAAACAAAAAAACTATTAAATACAAATAGTAACAAAAACACCTCCGAGATTTATAAATTGCAAAGATTTTAATAAATAGAAAGTTTGCATACCAAATAACTTTAAGAAAAAATGTAAACAGCAAAAATGTATTATTCGTGGCAGAGCTAAACACACGGGTCCAGACGGAGAAGTTTCATAAAAAGGCGAGCTCATTTATTTACTGGTAAATAAGTAAGTAAGGTGCTTAGTGCTGTGCTCCCCGGAGACGAAAGTACAGTTAACACACTTATTATCTCTTGTCTTCACTGCGAACGAGTATCTGACTATATCTAAGGGCAAAAGGTCAGATAAGAGTACAACCAACGTGAAGATCACTGCATAGGTAATTCAAAAAATAATATTGTGGGGTTGATATCGTTATTAGGTTCAGATATGTAATCCTTTTCTCTATCTATCTCTCTCTTAAGATTTTGGTGTGTTTTTCTGCAGAAACTACGCAGGTTATTAGATATATTTTTTAATTTACTATTTATAGATTTATATAATTCTAGACTAAGTAGTACCATTGTAATATTAAATATATTTAAAAAATGACTGACTGCTGAGTTTCTTGCGGCGTTTCTTCTCAGCAGTGGTCTCCTCTTGTGAAGCGCTGGTAGATTCTTGACGTGTAAAAGTGCCCGTGCGGCCTACTTACTGAATAAATGTCTTTAGTCATAAAAAACTTACACCTACACACATGTTTAAACACATAACTTTAGTAAGCATTACAGATAAACTAGAAAAAACCCAGTAAAAACTTTAAAAATAAAAACTGACCCGTAACTCGACCCCAAAACATTTAATAACGTATTCAATCGTGACGACGTTTCGTTTTGACGACGCGCTGGCCTAGTTGGTAGTGACCCCGCCTACGAAGCTAGCGGTCCTGGGTTCAAATCCCGGTAAGGGCAGATATTTGTGTGATGAGCGCGAATATTTGTTCCTGAGTCATGGATGTTTACTATGTATTTAAGTATATATTTCTCTGTATAAGTATTTATATCGTTGTCTAGTACCCATAATACAAGCCTAGAGCTTAAATTGGGACTAGGTCAATTGGTGTGACATTGTCCCCTGATATTTAATTTATTTTATTTAATTTAATTTAATCGTGCAAAATAACAGTTGCATTTAATCGTCGAATAAAGTCGCAACGTTCAAATTGGGGAATATACTCCTTAAATTATTGGGGCTGGGCAAACAGCGGGCCCAAATATTGGCGAGCGGCAAACGTGGCCCAGTGCTATTCATTAACTCATCCCGGGACGAACAAAAATACAGCCTTAATTCGCGATCACGCCCGCCACGGAGCGCTTGGCGCTGGATGCGGCGGCGGACGATGGTACTAATTAAGCTGACTTCACAAAGAGGACGGGGACAAGAACCCATGGAGGCGTAATGTGACTGCCGGGCCATACGTTTTAATACTAAAGAAATAAGTGAAAGCTTGACGTTAAATATGATATGTAATTATGTAAGTATTATAGACATGCTTTCTGATATTTATAGTGTTTCCACAAGCATCCAGCCATTCTTGAGTATGCCCTAAATTACGATAACATAAAATCCCTATTCGCTAATATTTACTTTTGTCGCGTGTAAAGCAAACAGACTAAATACCATTTTGTCCAACTAATCAAAGTTCGTTAGGTGCAAAACCCTATAACTACACAGCCTATATTTGACATAGCACTCCGCAGCAAATATTTCTCTAATAGTGCTGAAAAACAGGGCACAGCAAAGTTCAAAACAATGCTTTGTGTAAAGTTTTATTTTCACTGACGTTACTTTTTTGTTTGTTTCCTGTGCCAATTTGCCGCCGGGACAGCCTGAAAGCCAGTTTAGCAAGCACATACGCGTATGTACGCCTAATTCAAAGTTTAACAAAATTGTTGTTGAATCTCAGCTTTGCGTAAAGCGTAAATTCCTATCTCAAATAAACAAGCTCTGTAGGTAGGTACACCTAATCTTCGTCCCACAAAGTCAAAGCAGCGCGAGACAAAATGACAAAACTAGACGCGTGTCATTAAAAGTTTTAATGGCATTTCTAGTTGTCTATGCCCAGCGGACGGCCACTGTTTATATCCAGAACAAAACACTCCACGGCCGTTCCAATTTTGATATTGACCGTTGGTTTTATGAGAAGTTTTATTTTAAATGTGTTAAACGTTTTTGTATATTAATTATTTTACACGCGTTTATTTTATTAGGCCTCGTAAACATGGGACCGTAATAAAATATTAAAAGGAAAACAGGTTATTCGATGGATTCGGGGTTGGATGGACTCGCCCCGAGTGTTACTTATCAGTCTGGCGGCATTATGCGATGTTGCGTCGCAGGGCAATAAAGTGTGATCAGTGGAAGCATGGAGTATTTTAAAGTAAATCCTCGTGTGATATATACAAATTTATACATACACGACGTATGAATTCCAACAATTTCATTTATTAGTTTTATTTACTAGCGTGCTGCCCTTGCTTTGCTTCGATTTTTGTGAGTTTTCTGTAACATCCGTACATAAATCAGGTTTTATAATACTGTAATGTAACTGAAGGTGAAAAACAGATGCAAATATATTCATTACTTTTTGAGATCATCGCGATCATACATACAGACAGACAGACGCGGCTTTGAGACTTTGTTTTACAATAATGTAGTGATGATTACTAATTGTAAGTACTTGGACAATGATTGAACTTTTACTTGCTTTCTCTAACCATATGGCGGCACGCGAGAGAACGATCACAAGGTTAGCTCGCACCTACATATTTGCGACTAGAACGACATGTTCGTCAATAATGTAGACGTAAAATATATACAAAATAATTTATAAAAATAGCAATGGTTGTGTTTTAATTCCAGTTCACCTCAAAGAGTGATGGTAAATCATTTCGGGAGATATTAACATTGTTAAGATGATTCGACTGTGGCGTCCCCTCGGCGGGTAATCTAGATAATAATGCTCGCGGGACAACAAAGTTATAATTACTTCTCGCCGTAGGAAAGGTTTGGAAAAGGTAAATTGAACACCGGGAATGAAATGCCGTTTAGTCAAGAGCTCACAAATCCCTGTCATCTAATTATATAAAAGAAACTGACTGAGTGAGTGACTGACATATCAACGCGCAGCAGGTCTGGAGATTCCAAATTTGGCCCGCAGGTAGGTAATTCCTTATGAGGTCTAGGGGAAGGGATTTTTTAAAATTCATCCCCTAAGGGGTTAAGATGGGGGGAGTAACGGGAAACTAATTCTACGTCGACGAAGTTGCGAGCGTCGTCTACTTTAGTCTGGTCTAGTCTAAGTCTAGAGCTTAGTTTGGGACTAGGTCAATTGGCGTGACATTGTCCCCTGATATTTATTTATTATTTATTTCATATAAAGAATATAAACGTGTGCTTAATTTTCTTTGATCGTTAGCCATTTTGTAAATATTAAAGTGCTAAAAATAAAATTGTAATCGAAGCGTTAATACTCTAGTTAAACAAGTGATTCATTTTACCATTTTCATTAATGTATGCAATAAAATCTGTTAATTCATTGCAATTCATTATAATGTCATTCACGCATGGAAGCAATGCAGCGCCGGAATATCCCTTTATGGGTCAGAATGTTTATTTTAGTTTTCTCTCATAGTTCTCATGGAAGTTATTAACACAGTTGTTAAACGACACTTATAAGTGTCTACCTTGCGGTACATGTTTCGTTTTCTTGTTTGAAAATCACGGAAATTTGCGATAAATACTTAAACTAAATGGTATGACTACATAAATATCAATAATAACGGGTGGGCTTAAAGTAATGAAAATGTATTCAATTAACAATAGCAGGCAATAAAAAAATACAAAAAGGATTTTGACAGATATAATTAAAAGAAAATATGTAAATTTTGTTAATAAGGCAAAAAAAGATTAACGGGTTTAGTAAAAAATGTCCGCGAAGAAGTTATGACGTGAACGTGTCTATCGCCTACTTGGACGGCGTGAAAAATCTGAAGTGGTATCTCATCACAAATTTGAAAATGTACCTCCTTCTACAATTTAATGTTTGATCCAGCGGTGGAAACTTGGTATTAGGACTAAAGATTCACCAAAAACGGGAAGACCTCCCATTCTTAATGATCGAGACCGCAAGTAGGTGGCAACGTTTGTACAAAACAAAGTGGGTCAGTCCCAGATAAGTTAGCTGTAAAATATGATGTTTTTCGTGGGCGAATAAGGAATATTTTAGAGAAATACAATGTTGAACAGTTAAAGTGTCAAAAAATACCCAAATTTTCCAACAAACAGCTTGAAGATATTCCAAAGAAGTGCAGGAAGTTGCGGAGAAAGTATCACTATGCAGGGAGCAGCCAGAATTGACTAAAAGAGCGTGACGCTCACTTCGTACCGAAGAATTCAAACCATCCGAACGTCCCTATAGCTCGTCCAATAGAGGATTATTTGGTAATTCTCAGTAGACTAGTTTACAGTGATGGGCGGGAAGCAAAATTACAGACTCAGTTGAAGCGCAAGGTACAAAAACAACTAATTAACTAAAAAATGAAAAAATAGATGTTGTCCAACGTATGATGAAAACGGTAAGAAGAAAGCTACGAAAAATTTAAGATGCGGGACTTTTTGCTGTATAGGAATGATTGATTATCATATTGGTTTTAGTTCATTTTTATGTAATAAAAAGCTATATAACCCTAACAAGTGAAAAAATAAAAATAAAAACAGTTTTTGTAATTCTCATTACTTTAAGCCAACCCGTTATAGCGCGACTAAAGATGAAATGTTTCAATAAATGTAATAGCCTATGACCTTGTTTAGTAAAAGATAACCTCCTATACCTATTGACCGATATGTCTATGGAACGAAAGTCGTACGCTATGGTCTGTTCTAATCCTGAATCCTTAATCCTGAGATGATACTATCATCTCAGGATTAAGGATTCAGGATTAGAACAGACCATAGCGTACGACTTTCGTTCCATAGACATATCGGTCAATAGGTATAGGAGGTTATCTTTTACTAAACAAGGTCATAGGAAAAGCCTCTTGTGTTATTCTCTAACTTGCTCGCTCAACCACGTGAGCTTATTCTGACCCGGAACCGCTTAAGAATTGCATGGCTATGCATTTCCTTAATTTATTCGATAATAGCTGGCGACTATGGTACGCAGTTGTACTTTAACTAACCACTAACTAATAAGTAATCCTTAAAAATGTATAAGTACGTTAATTAAAGTTACCTATGACCATGGGTAGGTACCTATTATTAGTAACCATCGAACTGTCACACAAAGATAGATAAATGGCCGACAGTAACTTTCACACTGAACCTCAAACTAAATCGCAATTAGCTGAAACCGCAAATAAGCAAACTAAACCGTTTCAGAATTAAACCTTATTGCCTCCCCAGAATAAACAACGCTTAATTACTATTGGGACGATCGGACGGCGCGCTGTTTTTTATTTCGGCCGATGATACATGAGAAATGAGTATTTGAGCGGGTTGTTTGCACGGGGGTGAGTGTGCGTGGGGTTTGTATACTTCATAATCCTAGAGGGAGGAGTTGTGCTTTGTTTTGCAACTACTTCGGTTGGTTGGCCGAGGACTTGTTCATTACTCTGTTACGGCAAATATTCGATACCTACGTAACATTTCGCAAAACGTATAATTATCACAGGCGTATTAGGGAACGAAGGTATTAAAAATGACAGTTTTTTGATGAACACGCATTGAATAAATATTACACGGCCTATACTGAGCCTACACGGCTTCGTAAAATATATATGACGGTACGTAAAATTACTATGGGTAAGTTGGATTTATCACTGCCACTGATCAAAACGGACATCGTCCGTTTCTTGAAGTTGATTTAAAAACAAACCACTATTTTTCTCCTGAAGCTCGCCAGTAATTGTCCATACCTGCAACAAGGAACAAGAATAAGTAAAGTGTCGCCTCATTTGTCGATTTCGTCCGTTGTCGGTCGGTAATGGGGAGCGATGACGCCGCCGTGCCGCGTGGCGTTCGTTTAATATAATATAATAACCCTCAAAATGCCCCCTCACTCGGCCATATTTGTTTTTATCGTTCGCTTCCTTTTAATTGATTGAATTGGTTTTTTATAGGTTTTCACAGGATATTTTTATTCATTTATGAATCATACCTTTAAGTTTAATTTAGACCTGTGCTTATTTACATCAAATCAACATTGTTATCATTTAGCCGATGCATTTAAATGCACGTCATAAAAAATGCGAACCATGTTTTTTTCTTCAACACTGTATTATCACATAGACTAGAACGCCTTTAGGTTCCTGTTTGTTTTATGCGTGCTTGTTAATTTCCTTACATCTACTTGTGATGGTTACCTACTTACCGAGGGTCGCGGTCATTTCCTCGGAACAGTCTTTCTCGGATGATGTGCCCCCGTCTCCTCCTATCAACAAATTCTAGACTCCGTGCTATCGCATTGTGCAAATCTGGTCAGCCCAGCATATCGAGCTGTTATTTTTTTACTGAGTTTTTCATTAAATTTTACTGAAATATGGTAATGATACGTGACTCCAAAACACTTTGACAAAGCACTACGTAGAACAAACAGGTGGAACCATATAAACAGAACGAGCGTAATGTTGTACACAGGAATCCTTTCGGAATCACACGCACGACAATTCGATGGAGCTCAGCCTACGTATCAAATTACATGCGCTCGGAGCAAATTTGTAACTCTGCGGCAAGGTCACGCCTTGGATACATATGAGCGGGTTTGTAATTATCGGCCAACTGAGCGACAGTAAAATAACGGACTTCTACGCGTCTATTCTAGGAGGTAAATACCAAATCGTATTTGAACCGTTATGGTATGGTTTTTAATTCGGCCGCCGTTACTGTCACGAAAATAAGAGCTATTAAAACGTTGACAATACCATAACAGGTCAAAAACAATATTCAAATCAAATCAATCAAATCAAAAAAAAATATTTGCTGAATACAGTATCTTAAGTGGTAGTAAACATTATTATAAACGTCCAGTGTATTCAGCCTGCATGCAGGCGTGCAAATATTAATAAAATGTCAAGTTAAGTTCTAAGATATAAATGTAAAGTTGTAAAATAATAAAAATATAATAAAATTATAATCTAATGTCAACAATTAAAATAAAATTACAAATTAACATTAATATTAATATTACGCTCGAGAAAATCCTTAACATTGTAGTAGCACTTATCAAATAGCCAGTTTGTCAACTTATTTCTAAACATATTTCCCTGGAGCAACCGTATGTCCTCAGGTAAGGCATTATAGATGTTAATGCACATGTTAAATACATTTTTGGAGTAGATGGCTTTAAAGCTTTATTGTTTTTACTGTGTTGAATAGAGCACTGTTTTACTATGTTGTTAACAGTCTTCTTTTAAAAACCCTGCCTTTTCTGTCAAGTGAATAAGAGCTACTATATCAATAACAATGTAATAACGATATAGTTTTACACAAAGTGGATTAGGGCCCAGGATCACTTATTGTTTAAGTATAGCCCGATGAGCCTATTTAACCTCAAATGGTGTACGTCTGTCCGATGTGATAATCCACTATAGTTAAGGCTAGTTAGTAAATACTTCCAATATTAACACATTCATTGCCAGACCACGAATCAAATTTCCAACCACTGCCAGCGAGGCGGCAAATAGTATTTATTACATTACCCGACAATTGTGAAGTGCGAAGTGGGAACAACTTCATAGAATACCTGACCTGACCTGAGTCCGGCACTTGGCGGTTAATGTGTTAAAATAAATGTGTGCCTGACGAAACATTATTTAAATCAAAGACGCCTAATACCGCGAAAGATAAGCTCTGTTAGTAAAATGATGATATTAAAAAGCTTAGCGTTATTTTACTATCCTTCCCTAGATGTAGCTATGGCATATAAAAACCTACTAAATCACTCAACAGCAGTTGTGTTTGGCTAAATTAATTAAAAGAGTGTTTGGTATAACATTCCCATCAGTGTCTGTTCTCAATGAGTTTTAAAATTTGTAGAGTGACAGATATATGTCAAGGTTGTTCAAGCTATCATATCAAGTATCTCAATAGAATTAGCCAGGATCGCACCGCTTCTCCCTAGCGCGCCCTTACCCCTTGTGTAACTCAATGCATATATCTCTGGAGATAACCGCGCACTCAGTCTTTTCCCGAAACACCCGTAAAGTGTAAAGGGAGCCCTTCAGATTTATCACCTGGCGGAATAATGTGCCAACTATTTATTTAGCTAGTTTATTAGTTTTTCAAAGTTAGAAAGGCTTAGTTCTAAATTACTTTTAGTTTTAGATTTGTGTTAGTGGGTTTTTGTATTAAAACTATTTTACCGTTGTTGACTATGGAGCATAATATTTTTCAGGAAAAATGCTTATTTATCCAAATTTTGGATTTTAACAGGCAGAGATAAAGTCGATAATGCGGTTTTTCGTGTTAAAAGAAAAAGAAAAAAGATGTTTATTCAGTAAGATATGATGTATTATGTTTATGATATATATGTACAATATCTTCTTAGACAGTATGAAACTTTGTAAGCAGAATTGTTCAACATTAATTAGCTAACAGAAGATTTAACAGCATGTTTTTAAATTGCACGTATTGGAAAATTAACGTTTTCTGCCTAAGCTCTTCAGCTATTCGAAGCGAGATCGATCCCACAGCACTCACTTAAGTTAAAACGAATGACGTAAAGTGGCTCGTTAACTACACCGGCTAAGTTAATTTACTTAGTGCATTTCTTATTGGGAAAAGTGTTGCACTTTTGAGCAGAGCATCGAAAATGAAGCCAAGCTGAGTACAAAATTGCCCAGAGCGCAATCATGACTCAGCGACAGGGGGAGGGGTGGTGTTCAAGTACCTATCTCACTCCAGTTTGATATCGTTATCAATCAACGATGGTTAATTCATCTCTCATATTAAGGAATTTAAGCAAAATATGAAATGGAAATATTACGCTCTAAAACAATAGTGACTAATTCTTAGTTGATCCGTATTATTTCAGATGTTTTAATATAAAATATGGTATCAAAAAATACTCAAAAAGTCCTTTTAATTTAAATAAATAACCAAATATACACTTAAGCAATTTCTCTATTTAATCTTCATACAAAAGGCGAATTTAATGCCGTAAGCCATTTTTTACATTTGGGCGAAGCAGATATTGTTGTAGTTTAATAATGAAAAAAATATTTAGACGCTTCCCAATACAAAACGAACTGACCTATAATATACATATTTGTGTAACGCCTGGGCAGAGTAAGCGTTACGCAATCATATTTTAAATATTTAATGTGTGTTAGATTGCTTTTATGAAAGAACAAAGCCTTAACTGGAGATTTTTGGACTCTGTCCAGCAGTGAAAGTATTTTGGTTGAAATTATGAACGGTTAAACACAGGCTGTAACCGATAAAAGCCAGCCAATCAAAAAATATTTTAAGTAATGCAGCAATAAACCAATTACAAGTAATAAATAAAATTGTATTACAATCTGCGAAATATAACATCAACCTCCTTCGTTTTTGCAGTCGGTTAGTAGGTACCAAATAAAAAGGTAAAAACAAGTAGCTGCTGAGCAATGCGCCCCGAGTTGCTAGTGCGAAAGAAGAGCAAAGGTTAAAGGGTGCTCCACACCGGTTGTAAAGTTGCCGCGCGCCGATAAATAAGTGGGGCATTAATCCGAGTTAAATGAGCCACCGCGGACTGAGATAAACTGAGCCGCTTATATCAGTCAGCCTGTGTGGACAACGCGTTATTAAAACAGTAGTGCTAGTAGTTGTGAAGAGTATTGTGAAGCTAAGAATTTCCATACAAAATGCGAAAACGTTTCTCTACCATTAAACCTAGTCCTATTTTTACGATTTTTGAATATGTTGTAGATATCATGAAAAACTATGCCTGTACGTTTTCGTTACCACGAAAATACTGCTTAGAATGACCTATTTAAAAAACAAAAATAGAAATGTACAGATCTATGTCTTTATAATAACTTCAACATATTAAAAAAACGGTCATGTCTCAAATGGTAAGTGAAAAAGGAGTAAATTACTAATAAAGCCATTTACTTCGTTGAGAAATGAAAAAAAGAAATAAAAATGAAAAATGAAAAAGTGCCATGTGATGTGATGTGATAGTGTGTGTATGTTTTTGTAAGCATCTATGCATATGTGACTGTATTTGTATGTGTGAGTGTGTGACTGTGTGGGCGCGATTTTGCCGTACGAGTAAAAACCCCACGAGACTAGGCCGCAGGGGCACTTTTACACGTCAAGAATCTACCAGCGCTTCACAAGAGGAGACCACTGCTGAGAAGAAACGCCGCAAGAAACTCAGCTGTCTTTTTTTTTATATATCTAATATTACAATGTTACTACTTGGTCTACCATTATATACATCTATAGGGAACCATTATAACATTGAATTACTGTAAAAGTACTTTATTCGTATAGCTACAAATTCAATATTTGTTATTAATGTTGCTCAACTATGCTGACATAGGTAGCCAGTGGCAGACAGATTCTGATATTACGAGAATGTGTAAAATAGTTTGAGCGCTCAATATCTCGGTGCTGGCGACAAAATGGATCAGCCTGCTCCCGGCGCACGCGGTGGCCATACTGCGCTGGATAAGGCAGCGTCTCCAATATACGACAACTGTGATCTTCAACTCGAATTTAGTGTACGTCGTCACGTTTCATAATTATATCGATACACGTTTTGATAAATCTCGTTTAGATAAGGAATTTAGAGTATCTGCAGGTGTATTAAATTGCTAACCTACCTGACAAAGTGGTTAACTCTCTTACCCTCACCACCATAGACTTATTAATACCTACCTACGTATGTGGAATAAAGTTCAACCAATATCTAGAAATAAGAAAAATAACATAGAAAATTAGTAGTTTAGTGTTAGTAGTGGTTGCCAGGTTTGAATAGTGTTAATCCATGTCTTTCCGTTGATTTCGTAAAAGGGGACTGAGGGAATAATAGCTTGCAACCTGTCACTAATACGTTGGTAAACATCTTAGAATTAGGCTAAGTGCAGAATGTGGTTATAGAATTATAAAAAAAAAATGAGTTGTAGGTAATTCTGTAGCCCTCTCTGGGAACAAAGGCGTGAGTTTATGTATGTATGTATATAAGGACTGTTCAATTTACTAAGCGGACATCAAAAATAGGTTCATTTACGGATTTTTTATAACAAATATATCTTTATTACGGTGAATATTTATTTACAATATTAAAATAAAGTAATACATAACACAAGAAAAAAATTATTAATTACAACGGTAAAAATTTCGGACTTTAGACCGGATTCGTCGCATAAGTGTTTGCACATCGCTTTTGGATACTTTTCTACAAGCAGCAAACCACATGCGTTTAATTTCTGCCAATGTACTAGCTTCTCGGCCATCCTTCCTCAAGTATCTTTTTACAATGGCCCAGTATCGCTCGATGGGGCGGAGCTCCGGGCAGTTTGGTGGGTCGTCTTCTTTCTTAACAAAATCGATGTTTTTTGAATTTAATAGCACCACAGTCTCACCAGCATAGTGAGCACTCGCTAGATCAGGCCAAAACAAAGGGGGAATACTGTGCTTTCTATATATAGGAAGTAACCGTATTGTGATGCATTCCTTTCTATAAATTTCGCCACCAATAGTTCCAGTTGCAAAATAAGACGTACTTTTGAGGCCACAGGAACAAATTGCCTGCATACCTAGTATACAAGAACTTTCTTCCCGAATTTGTAATTTTTTATGTTTTTTTCGGAATCGGGTACAATTTATCTTACAGCCGCATTGTAATACTGGGGCCCCGGTAACGTACTGGTGTCAAATTTCACGTACGTTTCGTCGTCCATGAGAATGCATCGAGATTTATTTTGCAGCAAAATATCGTATAAATTGCGGCATCTTTTTTTGGACCGTATTTGTTGCTCGGCACTTCTTTTCGGCATTTTTTGCTTCTTATATGTCCGTATATTATTTATTTTCTTGATATTTTGTACAGTGCCTACGCTAATACCTGCTTTTTTAGCAATTTCACGAACGGACATGTACTTTGTTGATTTTAACAGCCGCACGACTTTTTCTTCGACATTCGGGTTTGCCGGGCCACTTCTCCGCCGCGATTTTGGTAAACCGTCGAGCGTATGATGCTCTCCAAATTTTTTTATGATTTGAAACACGGCTGACTTGGAACATTTAAACTCATTCGCAATTTTCCGCAGTGAAAATTGGCCTGTACACCGTTTTTGCAAGATTAATTTGCGTTCTTTAATATTAATTCGCTCCATCGTGAAAAATATTTAGACAATTAAAAAAATAAGTACGACACTTGTTAGACTTGTCTATGTTTATTTTATCACCAGCCACTGCCTATCAGTATTTTTTTAGTTGAAGGATTAATATTGAATTAAGTATGTCTGCTTAGTAAATTGAACAGTCCTTATGTGAAACACTAAGAAACTGGTATGAAGAGTCAGATTTAAAACATCCGTACATAAATAAGTGGAAAGTATTTTTTCATCGACTTAAAGAAACAGGGCATCAGTCGAGCTTCCCATTCGCCTGGCCACACCTCATTCGCCGGCGTGTCACGTCTAGCACCCGCTCTATATCCGAGATCAAACGAAGTTGTGAAGACGATATAAGCACCTTATTTTTCGCGCGTTACACTTTGAAATTGTTTGAAATATGTTATACCCATCTATGGCAGGTTTTCTTTAACTTTGCACGAAATATACTTTCTACTTGCTTACCTTGCTTGATACTTATTTTCTTTACTTATTATTGTAGTCATGGTAAGTATATTACTTTTTACCCGACTGCGGCAAAGCCCAAAAGGAGTGTTATGTGTTTGACTTATATATATGTCCAACTCAATGTCCGCTCTTAACTACTAAACGGCTAAACCGATTTTAATAAATTATACGCGGTTAGATTCCTCTTAACCACTAGTGTCATAGGCTATATTAAAATTATTTAAATATGAAATTGGCGGAACAAAACATATATACATGATAAGTAACATTACTTTGACGACGACTGGTTAACAAACTTCAACAAAAAGAAGGTGTCTAGCAATTTGTCGGAATCTTTTTTAAATTTAATCGATTTCATGTGGCAATGCTTGTCGATGCATTAATTATAAGAGATCATTCTTATGAATGTCAATTTACTTAAATAGCCCTTCGCGAACATGGTTTAATTTTACACTGTACCTACTTAAACCCCTCAGACCCAATTTACCTGTGTAGCTCCAGTTTCCAAGCATCATAAACAAACTTTGTAAATAAACTTCAGTGCGACTTGAATACTAACCTCGAATTAGTTTTTATAAGGTCAGTTTATAAACTTTATGCACTCTATTCAGACGTTTAAAGAAAACTATTTTTACGAAGTATCTAAACAAATTTTTGGACGTATAAAAAAACCAATTGAGACAACGTTTGTCAAACACGTTTTAATTTCGTTTGATTCTTTTTTGTTTTTTTTATTTAAATCAGCAGTTATTTCATTACTTGTTTTTAAGTGTATTTAGTCATTTATGCTGCAATTACAATTTATTAAAATCAGTAAGCGAGTAAACACGCGAGTTTCAAAGAATTTTAAGGAATGTTAACAAATAATTTGTCTAGTGATTTAGTTGATATTCTTTTTATAATTTTTTATTATAAGTGATTCCACGAATCTGACTTGGTAGGCTTACTTGTTAAGCTGACCATTCGGTAATATGTTTTAAGTAATGAAATCATGAATCACTTGACATAGGCATAACTAGAGAGTTACAAATAAGTTATACAATGTTATTGTTTACATACTTACTCGTTTTAGAGCTATCATTTTATTTTAACATGATTTACTAGGGCAGTATTGTGTTTTAATTTATATTTATAAAATTAAACATGAAGCCGTACTTTTCTACTGCTATAGACTACCATGTTTTCGCCGAAAACCAATATTTCCCTTACAAAGGCAATAATGCGTTAAATATGCTCGTAGTTATTCGACCATGTTTGTTCCAATAATACTCGGAATTGAAATGATATTGGATTTCCCTTTTATGCATTGCAATACGGTAAACAAATTAGAACGTGTTATGTAGGCCGCTGGACTGCGTGAAACAATAGCTCTACGATGCGATCAAATTCTAGCGTCATTGTGTTCGGGACAAAAGTGTCCCATGCCATGTCATTGTTTATTATTTAAACAACTTACTCCTTGTTTTTCCTGCTAGCAAATCCATAAACTATTGAAAATCCTTCTCGGTACATTCTGTTTGTTGATGGAATAGTCTGTCAACTGATATTAGGCAATCTGAATCGGTTGCTTCGCTTAAACCAAGGCTGAAGATAGTACTATCTTGACTGGCGTTCCTGATCTTAGACGTCTCGCATGGCCTATCTACTTTACATACTCATTTATTTAGAAATATACTTCGTCAGAATTGTAATTGTACTAGTATATATTAGCTTATTTCTCCTATTTATATTATGTATATATTCAGACGTATTTTTTTGCTATTTTTATCCCGTGTGGTTGCCGGCTTAGAATAGTGCCACTCCATGTCTTCCTGTGGATATCGTGTGAGGCGACTAAGGGAGTAAAGGCTTTAGTACTGTCAGGCGATTGGCTTACAATCTGGCGTGAGTTTATGTATGTACATATTTGCTTCTTTTTTTTGTCTCTTAATGGTTGTACGTTTAACCATCCGTTGTTTATTGTTGTTATTTATTCCTCGGCCGCTCAAAGGTTAACTGGACAGTGATAAGTTCGCCTTTGTACAAACTTTTGTATTTAAGTTTATTATAGACTTTGTTATGTTCTGTTTATGTTATAAAGAGTCAACATATCAAATTTTCCTTTTATTAAATGCAGAATTTAGTATAAAACCGTGTATCGAAATAAAATGTGTTATAAAACTGTCATCAAAATATTTCTAGATAATCCTAATATTAATATTTAAAGGTTGTATCATTGAAAATAAAATTATATTTAACAAAAACCCCCTAGACTCTAATACATGTCTGTCATGCCGTGCGTTTGCCAGAGCTGACCATTGTATGATACGAAGCGCCGTGCGCCGTAAGAAATTTTACAGTTGTATTTAGGCTTGCGTACCCGAATGCGCCTTCAGACTGCTACAGGACTAACCCTACGTTGTTAGGCCTCATTTCATAAAACTGTATTATCAGAACCATAGAACCATAAGGGTCAATTTGCTTTTTTTGACGTTTAACCTCGTCGTCACTTAACATCAGATGAGACTGAGGTCAAACGCAAACCCATTATAAATAAAAAAAAACAGATTAACCAAAAGCTTAGAAAATGAATAAAAATCAAAGTAACAACTGTATTAATTACGAAAAAAAATATACTCATCTTGGTGTTTCCAAGCGATCACCCATTCTGAGTTTTGTCCCCTTTTCTGGTTGCTTAACTTCGTTGCTTAGACATTTTTCAACGAGTCAAGTTATTGCTTTGGTATTTATGTATTATTTACCACTTAATTAGCGTTGATATTATATAGTACAGTACCCTAGTAGTAGATCCCTCTGCTGCGGCAGTGAAGTCAAGAAGTATGGTTAATTGTCCTCTTATCACGGTACCTCACGCCTATGTTGTAACCTACTACATCATAAAATTATAATAAAACAGTAGCAACAGAACAAGAAACAGAACGCTGCGATTGTAAAGAGTAACAAAGCTTGGCAGCGGCCGTGTTAAAATTTTCCCCGCATAAATTAATTTAACAACATAATCTGGTAATGCTACGCTTTTGTAGCACTTGCTACGCCGTCCGTGTGCCTCGGGCTACAAACCGCTAAAAAAGCAATGCAATCATCTACATATATTTACCAAGTAAATTGAAGTCAAACATTCGGTTTGTTCCTTTCCAAGTAAAGCACGTAACAAAGTTAACACGGAACTCGAATTCGGGATGAAGTTGAAAAAAAAACAAACACAGTCGGTGGTTCTCAAGTATTTTGGGTTACAAAGATCTGAGAGGCCGGAGCCGAGAGCACGCGTGAGCGGCGCGCGAGTCATGAGCGACAGCGGAGGAGTCAAGGAAATACATAGAGTTACGTGATTCTCGAATAAATTATTTACTATCGAATACAAAGCATGATGCACCTAAATGGAATATACTTAATTGCCAAAAAAAGGTTTTATAAGTTATTATAAAACACCACTATTTTCTTAATAATACTATTTTGATTTAGACAGGAAATATTTGTAAAAGCGGTATGAAACTCAGCAGGCAATGATTACGGTTCGCATGGAGCCCTCCTGTTGGTAGACTCTGGACATAGCTCTGGACAAAGTCTCTGCTTAATGTTTAATGTTTATACGATACAAAGAAAGTTTTTTTTTATTTTTTTATTATTTAATGTTTGGACATCGCAATTTTAAATCGAAAAATGAGCTATTATAGTATTTCAAAGTTTGACGCATATTTGTTACGAACATGAAATAGAAAAAGCGAAACGGATGAATCAAAAGGAGATGAAGTTTAAAACGTAAAGCGTCTCTACAGATTCTTGGATGCTACGTTACTTTATGGAAGAGATATAATGCAACCCAACAGTCCAACAGAAGGGCCTCGCTGTCGCTCTTGACTTGATTGACTTCAAGACTGTCATTTTATTAAGTCACCCGATAGAATCTCGATCGGTCGACATATGTCGTGGACGTGCGGAATCCGCCCCCAGACCGGAGCGATGTTCCTCGCTTCTTTAAATACATATTAATACTTGACTTTAGATAATCTTTACATGTTTTATTTGATGTTATTCTACTAAAGATTATGTTTCTATTAGTTGGAAGTTAAGTCATAAGAGTTTTAAATAATTTATTAACTAGGTAAATAATTTCTTCTAACAAGACTTTGAGTGTCGGAAATAAGCGATTTGATTCCACACAAGCCTAACAAGACGTATACGTCAACTAAGATGTTACATTACAGTATAACTTGCTGCTGTATGAGATTTGATTAGTATAAATCAGTAACTTTTTCCGCATAATAGAGAAATATCCCGCGTATGGATTCGGTAGTTCTAGTCGGTTTTGACACGGACGGACTAATATTTTCAGATAAAACCAACCTATATACTACATAGTTGAAACTTAAACCGTCTCCATAGACTAATCAGCTGTCATAATATAGCTTTTCTAGACTAATAAGAAATATCTTATTACCTACGTTAATGTATCGCGGTAAGAATGAAAAATGCATGGTAAGAGGAAGGTAAACCATCACACCAACCACCTGACCTGGGACCTTTTGCATTTTTAAGACTACAATATGATAAGACTGCAATCCTAAGACTCTAAATGCGTTGCCAACCCTGCGGACTAATATAGAATATGTCTATGTCAGTAATTTAACCGATATCTATATCTTAACACCGGAACACAAAAACGCGACACTGCAGCAACATTTATACATCATTGAACACCCATACCGTTTGATACCCGTACTTTGAACAAAACAACATTTTCTCTAACCCGGTATAACACCCGGTATAATAATATATATATATTAACATATGTGTGCCCGTATATTTGTATATATACTCGTATGTAACTATTTTATGAAATTCAATATCAAAGAACCTTGGTTGGCCCCCATTTTTTTTGTAGCTGTACCAATGTGCTCTCCAAAATAGGTAAGTATGCTAAAGAAAAAGTATTAAAACGGAAACCCAATGGGTCATTTTTTTCTGTTAAAACCAATTCCGTGAAGCAGATAAATAAGGCCTGCTGATTTACACCTGGCGGGTAATAGAATCCGCTGGCGTGAGGGACGCATACTAACGACGCCGGCAGACGTATGGGCCGCATTGATTTTACAAGGATTTAACATTTCTTCAGTGTTTAATACAAGATTGATGGTAACGATGCATAGTTAATAACTACATTAATAACTGGCTACTTATTAACAACACTGAGAGCAAATACAACATACTAGAGAAGCCTGGGAAAAATAGTTGGATGACGAGTATGAAATAGTAGCCTAAGGAACGCGAGATCTTTTCTTGTTACTTCCATACTCACTTAAGCGTGTATATCTAATACTATAAGTATAAGACTGCATTTGAACTGACTCCAGATATTTTTTCAAGGCAGCAGCGATAAAAAACATGTTCAAAATAGCTTTATAAAACGTCACTCAATCTATTGAAGACGAAGGAGTATATCACAATGCTCTCTGTCTAACTGTATTACACGCTCCACACTTTATTAAAAACGCTCGTAAGAAATAATAGACACTACGCACCTAGTTCCAGCTACATATTAACATCGTAAAACTAAAGTGCGCCCGTTAAACCGAAAAGGTACGTTACATAAAAACCAATGGTAAATCTGTATTAAGCGGCAAGAGTTACGTTCAGGCGGGTTTGCTAAAACGGACAGCATGCTGCGAGCATGGGCGGGCATGCCTGGTTTCGGCGCTGATCGAATGATCTTCGTACCATCACGGATTATATCTGTTGAGTCAGGATTTTTTGAAGGATGTACCCATATTTGGTTTATATCTGTATCTTCGAAAGAGACAAAACGCGAATGAATGCGTGTTTTTAAAAAGTCGAGGTGTGGTAATGACGCGTCATCGCCAAACATCTTTCCACAATCGACTCCTTTGAAGCGCCCGACTCGCGCCAAATAAAAGGGAACTTTTTACATCAAAACTTTATTCCGTCCCGCGCTCTGATTCGTACGTGAGTCCAGACTATATTTCTCTCTGATTACTGTATCTCGGAAATACTTTTTGTGTATTTTTTCTCACACGTATTACGGTCGGAAGTTTGAGTTTGTTAATGTGACGTAAGCATTTAACTTCGCCGGGCAGGTGCTCATTGTATTACTTTCGGTTAACAATGAGGTGTGGTGCATTAGGTTCTTTGTGCGAGTTGTTTCGACTTTGCAAAGTCGTTACTTTTGTTGGCTGTTGTACAGTGGGACAGCTTTGAAAATAACCTTCGGGTTTGTACTTCTGTCTCACTTGCTCTCATACGCTCTCATGCGGATCTTACCGACTTAACTCGAACCCGAAAGACGTTTTGAAGGCAATGACGATCTTAAAAGTTATAAATGACATACTTTCAATTTAAAAAAAAATGGAACAAAAAGCGGGTTGCAATAATTATAAATACAGCGTGTAAATTTCAAAAGACTTATGAACGTAGATTATAATCAGGAATTTCGTTAATTACTCCAATATTTAAGGAGTAATTAATTCTTAAAGGTCGATCGAGCAGCAAAATTTAATTCACACTTTCGTTCAGAGCTGCCGTATATCGACATCCTAATTAGTTTAGGTTCTTAACATCCCTCATTTGTCATTATGGTGCTCGCACTTGCGCCTTCTAATGAGGACAAATCGGAATTGAATACGACACAGCGCGGGCTTGTATAAACGCCCCTGTTTACTGAAAGGGGCAGGTCCGTGTCGACGCTCATACTGGGAGTAGGCGCAAGATGGGTGTCGTATGGCGTAATACAACACTACAGCCGAAGCGTTAGTAAAAAAACTTAGTTTCAAACCGAAACATGTGAAATTACGTTTTAAATACGTTACGTTTACGTTTTGACGACGCGCTGGCCTAGTTGTTAGTGACCCTGCCTACGAAGCTAGCGGTCCTGGGTTCAAATCCCGGTAAGGGCAGATATTTGTGTGATGAGCGCAAATATTTGTTCCTGAGTCATGGATGTTTTCTATGTATTTAAGTATGTATTTCTCTATGTAATTATTTATATCGGTGTCTACTGTCTAGTTACCATAGTACATGCCTAGAGCTTAGTTTGGGACTAGGTCAATAAAATTGGTGTGACATTGTCCCCTGATGTTTATTTATTTAAATTACTGAGATTTTATTACGCTTACGTACAAGTAATCGTTATAAGGTGTTGACCTTTACTTCCTCCTTCTGACAATCGGTTAACTTACATATGTGTTGCAGAATTTATCGACATATTTTTGTATTGCAGAATGTTACTGAGCAGGAATATCTTTTTGTAGAAATTCCTTTCACAAATTTACCTTCAGCATACACACTGTCTATGAAAACTATACTAATATAATCGAATAATTATTACGCAGAAACATTTTGCATAATTATACGCTTTTGTATTTTAAATGGAAATTTATAGGAAATTATGTTTTTTATTTATAAATAATCATTCGACTACACGTGTTGATGCGATGCATGGTATGCGAAGTGTATTTTTAACAATCAATATTCTAGCAGATTAGGCTAACCCAATGTTTAACTTTGTTGAAATTCAAGTAATACTTTACAAATTAAAGGCTAGAAATAATGATGAGTAAAAATTAACTTATCAAAAGTTTAGAATCCAAGATCTATTAGCACAGATAAGTACCTACTTGCACAATACCGGTCTGTTTAATAGATATACGCCAACGCACATCGGCCATTGTATAAATGTCGCTAATGGATTAGTAGTCGCCATACATGCAAGTGAATGCCGGCGTCGAAATTGGTCAGAATTGGGCTTATGTGGTATAGCAGAGCTGAGCAGCGTTTGATTTGTCGCCACAGAGTCCGTTTTCATTAGAGTCGGTATTTCATATTGTGAATGAAATTGTTAGACGCGTTCAAAGGAGATTGAAATGTGTTCCTCCTGCTTTTGAATGTACCGTCATGTATTTCGGAGGCCGTGATTGCAATGTAATATTAATAAGGATAAAATACTCATAGCTGGTTCCCATCTGACATGATTAAGTTACAAGGGTTTACGGTAGCCATAGCGTTCTTTCTATATTGCTTTAAATATAGCAATATCTGAGTCTTCCTGAGAAGCTATCCAACGTACTAGCCAAAAAAACTCGTAACAACTAGTGTCTAGTGCGGTGTCAGTAAAGCAGGAACGAAATATGCTACGAACTTGTGTTCGTTCGTAGAATTTTAGTTATACTGAATGAAATTTTCTTGTGTATGGTTGAACTTTTGTGACAGAAATATCAACCTAGTGCTCGAAGAATTTCTGAGAATAGTTGGTCGGCAACTCAATCGAATGGTTTAATTTCTTATTTATAAAAGAAATACAGTGCTTCTGTTATTTTCCACGAACGCTACTGCTGGGACTTATTATCGAAAATGACAATTTTCTGCCAGTAGGGCAAGCCAAGAGGTATTTCTACGAAACGTAACGACTGTAGCTAGGTATTTCTCTAAATGTATGGAACTGACATAAGTAAATGCACAATATTTTTATTCTTCACCTACGAGAACATATTTGTTGACAACGCTATAAAATATTTACAACGCAATTTAAAATAAGATATAGAGTATAATTATTATTGAATCCTGTTCCTATTCTATTACATTGGAAAATAATCTGCGACGCCCCTGTGTCATTTCCAGTTGCATTTAATAACACACGGTGACATTATTCTATACGTGGATGTATGTTCTTCATTAGTGGAAAGCACTTCGCGTATTGGACGCCGTCCGCGGTTTGATGGGGCATAAATTTCGTTTCAGTCTTTTAATGAACACTTTATTAAATGGGGTTGGATATATCTAATGAATATATAGGTTGAAATAATTATGAGGTTGGAATTTGTTTTCGTATATTCACCTACATGTGTAATGTAATGACGGTATATTTACACAAGCAAGCCATAAAATGATTTTAGTTCTGATACTTTTTTATTGTTTGAAAAATGGGCTTATTATTATAGTTACGGAACAGCATTTTCTTTCAGCATCAATGGATACATATTAATCATTTAAAATTGGTATCCGAAAAAAATGGTATTCGTATAGTACGCAGTTTTTATTTTGAAATAGTTGTTTTAGTTATTATATCAATTAAATCATGTAATTTTACAACAAACTGTGTAACTAAAGACTTCTTAACATTAACACATTAAACGAAGTCTTATTAAAGGAAGGAGAGATACCAAAAGACTTTAGAAGTAATGAACACCATTCTGGACATGTCACAATCAGTTAGAGAACAAAGGTGTCTCCGGAGTTTGAATGTTAGAGCGCTACTAATTGGTAGCGAAAGTTCTGGAAAAACTCGAACGGATGAACGGATGAGCGAACACAAAGTGTAATTACTCATAAAAACCCTTAGAAATGTTTACTCACGCATTTTGATTAGTTGCAATTGGGTGCCTATTAGTTCAAATGTAACTTGTTGTTGCAGTTATATTAAAACTACACAAGTAATAAAAAAAATATACCTACATGAGTCAAAGTAACAAACTTATGCCAATCAATGAATGAATCCAGTATAATATTGAATAGGGTTAATCGTTTGTAAGTTGCCACTTTACTGTTATATTTAAGTGTAAATCAGGGGATATGCTTACATTTATTTGATTAAACTAGAATACTTAGAGTTATAGTAACGGCTTTAGTACATAACATTTATAGCTAAGTGGCAGTAGTACTTTTTAAGTGATCAGTTATTGACGATTTAACCTAGTGTATACCATTCACTAATGAAATACTAGTGACCCGCTCCGCTTCTGTTTGTGTAAGTTTTCTATTACACCCGTATACATATAAACCAGAATTTAGTGTACGTACCAACATAAAAACCTACTCTGAAAAATTATCTCAATTATGGTAAAAACTACATAAAAATCCAGTCAGTAGTTTTTGATATCATAGCGAATATACAGACAGACAGACGCGGTGGGGGATTTCGTTTAATAATATGTAGTGATCATTTTACGAATTATACATTAACATAATTAATTAATTATACATTACCTACATATTAACATTACACTATTATGAATAGTTATATTCATAAAATAAAAACGTGCTATGCATGTTAATAGCCGGGAAATTCCGTTTTATTACCAATTTAAAAAGTAGCCGGCATTTAATTTTAAACCAGATCAACAATGTAGCAAAATTTAAAATCTATTAATGTAGTTTAAAAGTTAACACGGGCGATGCATGCCCGGGTGGGATTTCTTACGGCAACAAATATAATGAGCACCAATATTATCTTTGTGACTCAAATAGAAAACCACCACCAAATAAAATTCCTTCCGTAGACCAACCTTAGCAATATCACGAGTTATGAACATTTAAAATTCTTAGTTCTTACTATTTTAGTGACGCTTGTATTTTAATTGCATCAGTGGACCAAATTTAATAAATGGTCATATTGGCCATCAAATTTTAGCGATCAATAAACTACTGATTCCTATAAAATGTTGGCACATTACTAAATAAAGTGTAATAGCTCCAACACATTTCAGGCTAGCAGTTAAGTAACAGCTCGATTCCTTGACACTGCTTTTCAACCAGTCACTCACGTGAGTCGTGAGCGAGTGCTTGCGTTAGCTGCCTACTTTAAGTGGCTAAATGTACGAAAAACCGAATCAGAGCACCCAACTTCCACGTGGTGTTGTCTGTCTTATCCCTAGAGTGTTTATGCAAAACGCGGAGGCAGAAGTTCATGAACAAATCCAGAGGACCAGCGACCACGAGGCTCGAGATTTAGGAAGGGGAGGGGGGGGGGGGATGCGACCTTATATCTGACGCAAGAGTCCAGTGTGCGGTATGTTGCAGTGACGAATAAGAGTTCTGGCGGGAGCCCCCTTATTTTGTTAATCATTTACTTAGTTTGTTGGCACTATTTTTAGGTCAATTTACTTTAAATAAATAATGTGATGGTCAATATTTGGACTAGTTACATTTTAAAAGGGTTTAACATTTTTGTGGTCACTTACTTATAACCCTTTAATTCGCTATGTTAAGTATCCTCAACATCAAAAACAAAAAAATGCTGCTTAGTTATTTTAAATTATACCTAGAGTTTTTTCGCCAATTGTTTTTGTTTAATTTCTGAACGCAACTTTAGAGTCAAAAACGCTGCGTACGCGCGAGTATTTTGACAGTTAGTGACAAAATGGCGCCGACGTCGCGAGCAAGCTTTGGACCCAAGGTAAGTAATAATTGTTTAAAAATATTTATCTACCCTATATGAATTCCCATTTGGCTGAATCATGTTTATAAAGGTCTAAACCCAATCTTTGGCTAATTTTTTTGTTGATTGGAACTTAAACTAACACGTTATAAGTCTGCAAATACGCATGTTGACTATTCTCAACATTGCGAGGCTTGTAATAATACACTACTAATTTAGTCTGTTGAGTATCCTCAACATTGCGAAACTTTTAAAGTTATAGTATTGGTATTGCATGTTTAGTATTCTCAACATTTTTCAATGATGTGTGACTAACTTTTAACTAGTTATTGGCTGATTTTTTAACAATGGCGGCAAAAGGGCGAGTTTTTACATACGAACGGGTTTACATTCACTTGTGTAATTTGTAATCATTGCATTCTATTTTTTTATTCTAAAGCATGACCCCCGTAGGTTCCATATACGCGTTTCTTGTTCATTGATTATCTTATTAATTTTACAATAAAAGACGCAGCGTAGGTACAGACAAGGGCATTAATATAGCAACCTTATTGTCATTACAGTAAGGTCCATATAAGTACAGTCGAAGGCATCAATATCTATACACCTCATCGCGTCATTATATTATTATCTAATACAATAACCTTATTGTGAGTGGCATAGGGTCGTATATATATTTTTGACGCCTTGGGAACATATATATATTTATGCCTCTGAGTGTAAGTTTTTTTGTTTTAAACTGGTGTTTGCTGTTTTAAATATTTATATATTATAACCATAATAGGCTCATGTTTTCTGCTGTTTAAAACTATGCTTTTGGTATTTTGTTTGTTGCATGTTTGGTTTTGTTTTCTTGCTTCAGGGTAATATAAAATGGGATCGTATAAACAAAATTATGGCATTAGTACCGCCATTAAATGCCATTTCATCTGAAGAATGTTCCAGCAGTTCTGATCATGATGACTTACCTCAAAACACCAGCCCTCATGAAGTATTGTCTGACGCGAGCTCTGAACCTCGATCTGTACCATCATCCCTGGAGAGGCTCAATCTATTGGATAGCTCAGACGAAGATCCCGAACCTGCCTGCCAAAACCCTCTGCTATCTGATGAAGAAACCGTACCCCTAACCCCTGTAATACAACAAATGTTTCAAGAAGATACTGCTCGAAACCAACTACCTTCACTTACCTCCTTGTCCGCAATACTATCGCCGTGTACACCTTCACCTGCAACATTAACAAGATCTAAACGTAAAGCTATCACAACGATCCAACCACGTCGCATTGTCCGTAGAAAGAAGTATGTTCCACGACCCTTGATATTCAACTGGAAAAAAACTAAATTTAACTACCGAGCCCTTATCGAGCCAGTCGAATTTCCAACGTCTAATTCGAATAAAACACCCATCGATTACTTCTTGTCCTTTTTTTCTCAAGATATAATCGAAATGATAACCGATCAAACAAATCTTTACTCTGTTCAGACTAGCCAGACAGCAAAATGTATAAATTTGGACCCGAATGATATACGCGATTTCATAGCTGTGACGTTGCTAATGGGTGTCATATCTATGCCATCTTACAGAGACTATTGGTCTACTGAATTAAGATATGCAAAGATTGCCGATGTCATGCCCTTGAAAAAATACGAGACTATAAGAAAAAATCTGCATTTCGTTGATAATAGCAACAGTAACGACGACCGATTTTTCAAGATCCGCCCACTTGCTGAAAAAATACGACAGAATTGCCTGAAACTGGATGAAGAGAATCGATACAGCATTGACGAAATGATGGTGCCTTATAAAGGAACAAGAGCCGGTAGTAGACGCCAATATTTACCGAAAAAACCGAAAAAATGGGGTTTTAAAATATTTGTTCGTTCCGGGGTGTCAGGGCTTGTTTATGACTTCGTCATATATGCCGGCGATGATACGTTTCGGTTTGAAACATTCACTGACTATGAAGACAGTTTGGGCGTCGGGGCTAAAGTTGTGTTAACACTAAGCAAGACGATAAAGACAAAACTGTGTGTAATTTTTTTTGACAATTTCTTTACCTCCCTTGAGCTGATACGTATTTTGCGTTTAGAATACGGAATTTTCAGCCTTGGCACCATAAAAAATAACCGCCTCAGAGGTTGTCAAAATAAAATGCCGACTGACAAACAGCTAGCAAAGAAAGGGCGAGGGGCCAGTAGTCAAGTTGTTTGTCACAACAACAAATTAGCTGTTGTCAAGTGGCAAGACAACAAAGTAGTGACTTTGGCGAGCTCGTTCGTCGACTCGCATCCCATCGAGTCTATAGGACGGTATTCTAGAGCGGCAAAAACCAGGGTAAATGTTGATTGTCCGCAGATCGTAAAACAATACAATGCACATATGGGAGGTGTTGATTTGTCGGATATGTTGGTGGCGTTATATCGGGCAAACTTCAAGACCAAACGTTGGTACATGGCTATCTTTTCCCAGCTACTTGATATATGTGTGAATAACGCTTGGTTGGTTTATCGTCGCGAACAGAGGTCAACAAAGTATTTGCCATTGAAACATTTTAGAGTCCTCTTGGCAAAGGAGCTTTTGAAGAAAGGGAGAGTACAGTACGATGAAGCGAATATAAAGCCTGTTCTGCAGGCCAAAACCCATGTAGTACCTAGACCCCCTGATGCAGTTCGCTTTGACAATATGGGTCACTTGCCAGTGTTTACAACGTACGGAAGATGCAAACACTGCAAAAACGGCTATACCAACATGAAATGCTCAAAGTGTGACATGCGGCTCTGCTTAGTAGCTAAAAGGAATTGTTTCTTTTCATTCCATGTTGATAAATAAATTTGTTTCTTTATAAAAATGTATTTTTTGTTTTTAACCTCGATCATAGTATATAGGGCAACGTTAAATATGCTCAACATTCTTTTATATGTTTCCTTTGTAGACTGATGGACAATGTTGAGTATTTTTAACATATGTTTTCCAAGTTGTTCAATATACAAGATTTTTTTAATCATTTTTTTCTAGCCTTTTGTACCCTAAATAACTAACTTTACAACAGAGAACTAAAAAAAAACAAACAAAAAAACTTGGTCGTTAAAGGGTCAAAATGGTGATTAATATTTTTAGTAATGAAAAGTATTTTTTGTGCTTTATTTATTACTTAATCTAATGAACCATTTAACAAAATCGTGCCACTTTCTCCACTTGCCCATTAAATACCATGTTTAAAGTATATGTTGTATAGCGTTTTAAGTAGTAAATAAAATAATTTTAAACATAGTTCCTAAATGCCAAATAACTAAAATAAAATGCTCGCTAGTAAGAGAAAGTAAAGGCAACTCCCATCCAACGCAAATCACTTGATATGACAACGTCCCGTAAAATAGAGCCTTAATATTGTGCGTGTCTAAAAAAACATTACTCAAGGAGCTACTAGGTCGTTTATAAATTCCCTTACAACCATGACATTATTAAAAACATAAAGAACCTAAAACGAAATCGTTTTGAGTATTGCATTCCCTGTGGGGAAAAACGTGCTTGTCGTTTTTCAGCGTAATGATACTATAACAACAAAAACTCTGTGTAACTTGATACGGACGCATGTTCTAAGTAGGTACATATAGCTAAATAAAAAATGTCTACGCTAAAATTATGCGAAAAGCACTGCGAGACTTTTATTAAAGTTTCGCAAAAAGCGTCAAAAAAGCTACAAGCCTGACAAACAGTCGTTCTATAATAAAACGGTACAAAACGCGAGGCACCCCTACAGCAGAAAGACGTATACTTGTTCTCATTAAGGCTCTAATTACGCCCCCCGAACGCCCCCGAGTGCCGCCGAGCAACGCCGAACGCGGCCGACCGCCAGCGGAAACTCAAATTTAAATTTCGTACGTTCCGCGCTCACAAATTGCGATTTTTCACCAATAAAAAGAGGCAATAGCGATTCGAATTTTTAAACGGTTATTGTTTCCTTTTTATGTTAATGACCAGTATTGAAATTTCGCAACGGATGTTCCGAAACAGCCGTAGATCGTTTAACTCCAGCTGCGTTCGGACAAGATTGAGTTGCTGTTTTATTGTTGTTACTCCCTTTGTTGCTTTCGTAACGACCCTCGATTGTTTTTCTTTTTCAACTCAGCAGTCCGTTCTTATCTTATGAAAAGAGACTGCGATTTTTTCATCAGCCCGCCTTTAATAAAAGCATAATAATCCCTCTTCTCCATGAAACACTTCATTAAAATATTCAGAGGCTCGGGAGTGATTATCAAGCCGGATAGCATTTAGTATGGCAACACCATATTACATTAAGTATTTTTTACTTGCTACCTCATTTTTGACCGCGAACGGGGGGACGGCGACCCTCACTCACTTTTCATAATTACCGTCCCCGCTGTCATCAAACTGCTTCTAAATCGAGTATTTCTCATTCTGTACAGTCTGTTGTAGGGTCGAGAATTGTGCAGGAGTGTGAATTAAGCCGTTGCGATAAAGGTAGAGGGTGCTGTCACTTCTTGTTAGCGTCCGTAATAAGCTGTTGTTCTTTTGAAGCTTTGAAACAATAATACACATTCAAAGCTAAGTAGTTCATGTAGAAGTTATTGTTTGTGTGACTGTAGGCACTACAGTGGCTAACAGGAAAATTGTAGTGTTTTCTTTTGCAGTAATTACTGCGTGATTGTAGCAGTACTTGGTTAAATCGAATGCATCATCTGATTCTCCTTTAAACAATAAAAAAATACTTGTAATAAAACGACTGTGTCTATCTGTTTGTCTGTTTTTCGTCGCCGAGGGTTCGAACGAGTGTTATTATTATAATGATTTTCTTTTTCATCTCTTATTTATTATGACTCTTTTAAACATATCGACGTCGTTTATTAATGTTTAAATCATTTTCAAGATTTGAGAACCATGTTGTAAAGTTCATTTACACAATTTAAAGTCTCTAACATTGTTAAACTATCTACATGCATTATTATTTTTGCCAGGGCATTCTAATTTAAAATTATAATCATGGTGTTGTTTATTTAAAATCCAAAGTCGTGACTTCCACATCCAATAAGTTAAGTTGAGGCTTGCTTCAAATCTAATAAAAAAAGGCTGTGTATATCCGTCAGGATGACTTCAGATAAAGCTTGGCATTCGCGGGCGTTTTGAAAGGAGTCGGCGACATCGTGCATAGGTGAGAATCGGGGCGTGAACAGCGAGTGGATTCTGGAAACTGGGGGACATTAAAATGTTCCGCGCGCTCGCCCGCCACGCCAAGCGTGTCGATCGCTCGACCATATTTTGTAAAATCATTTTTTTTAAACACGGACACGGACACTGTGCTTTGTGGAATTTACACCGCGTGTTGTTTTGTTACTGCGTATTATTACGAAATATTATTTAATGGACTGATTTACTTTGACGTCACACTCCGCATTTTATGTCAATATTACGAAGTAGGTATAAACAGCTTGAAAAAATTTTATTGTGAGTTTCTTAAATTTTCCATTGTGGGTGTTTGCGAAACATTTAGATACCGTAAAACGGCGCTATTTGGGAACCACGAGGCTATTTGGAACCAAGTAATTATAAGCTTTTAGTTGATGTATTTTTGTCATGGCAATAATAGAACTAAAAACTTAGCCTGACAACAAATTTTACAGTTCTATCATAGCCATGACAAAAAATATATCAACTAAAAGCTTATGATTACTTAGTTCCAAATAGCCCCGTGATTACCAAATAGCCCCGTTTTACGTTACTCAAACCTAGTATGAATTGTCAAAAACAGGTAGTTTGATATTCTGGAATTCGACCGTAGCTACTGCAGTAGCAGTAGCTTAATGTTGTGATAATTGTAGTAATAAAATAATGTTTTTGGTAAAGGTCGATAGGGTTTATTATAAGGATGGTTTGTTTAGGAGTTTGCACATATACAGGCACCTACTACTCCTGCTATCAGGTAGATAGCATACATGGTAATCAGATTTAAAAAAAGACAGCAAAACTGATGCATTAATCGCATGGCACAAAAGATACCAAGGTTTTTTTTTTAATCTGGCGTGTTTGGCTTATCTATTTCGTCGCTATTCAATTGTTGCCATTTAAAGAGCCTCTCACATGTAAATCACGATTTGACTCGGCCGAGATCAGGTACTCTAGACGCACTCGATCGGGCAATCGCCGACTCAAAATTATCTTTTAATAAATATGTAAAAGGTTCTCATCTCGCAAAATTATGCTGGACGAATAATACAGTGAATTCCGGACATGATTTCGACCGAGCCCGAGGGAACGAATTAGTGAGCTACGTGACCCAACTTGGCGATTTTTTTCGGCGAAATATTACTTTCCGGCGCGTGTTTTTACAACGAGCTCGCGCTATCGACTTGTGACGACTCCTAACGACGATTTTATACAATATGATAATTGCTCGAGTTGTGCAGAGTTGGAGATTTATTGGCTCTGATAGTCTGTGTTTGTGTTTATTGTTCGGACAGTTGTTGTCTTATTCGGGAAGTTTGCCGCTGGCTTACCTACTTGACGGAACAAAGTAGCAAGTTTCAAATTCCAAGAGCTAATAAATAAAACTATAACGCTTGCGACTTAATTAAAACAAATCAGTCCCTTAAAATTACAAGAGCATTTAATACTAACTCAAAATAACCGAATAAATATCTATGTTTCAGAAACCAACTCCACGAAGATTTACGAGTATTTCATAGATTTCATTTGTTTATATTTATAAATAAACAGGAACTCATGAATAAAATTAAGGAATAATTTTACAGACTGATCAGAGAATAACTTTATGCCATAGTTTTTGATTTCGAGCAACGTGTTTATAACCAGTGGCCTAGGCATGATGCATTCGGCGTTCGTTATCGTTACCGAGAATGTAGGCTTGACGTAAGCTCTCAGACAGTCGCGTCGGCCACCGACGTCAATTCGATACATTTCGTCAGTTTCCGAAAATCGTTAACGTTAGCGTTAAGTAACTTCCCGACAGCAATTTCTTTTTCGCATCTTTCTTCGTTGATTTAAACGAAGCGTTAAGTTAGATAGGCATTATAAAATATCTATAAAATGTCTCAAAATATTATCCACGCAAAGCTGGTTGTCCCCTCTCGCTCACGGGGGAGCGCCGGTGCGCGTCAGCGGCGATGCACAGCGGTCAGACGTCATTAGTGATGCGCCCGCGGCGTTTACTCGTATGACCCACGTGTTTGTGCACACTGGACGGCTCTAAAAGCGTTCGAGATTAGAACGACATCGCATTGATTACCTTGACTGTTTAAAGTAATAAAAGTAAAATGTACTTAGATTGGATTAAGCTCCATCAAGTTAATATTTGATAAGATTTTTTCCCAAAATTTATTAAAATATGCGTAGGTACCTCATATTTTGTCTTAAAAATATATTTTCATAAAAGATTTCCCTATGCCCTATCTATTAGCATAAAGGAATCTCGGGATCGCTATCAGTGTTTACGTGACCTCTTATTAAAATTCCCTTCCGGGACCACTCTGTCTCATTGATTTTTATTCAACGGGACAGAAGCTAAATTAAATTCCCCTTACACACAAAACTTGTATGTAACAGTTTGTCCATTGCGGGTCGAGTCTCAAGGATTTTTGCCTTTTTTACCCGACTGCCAATACTGCGTTTTTTTTCCATCATTTACTTATTCATAATACTAACCCTCGCTTCGTTTCAGTTTATGTATTTTCTGGTAACACATGTACAGTACATAAACAGGAATTTATTATACAAAAGGTAAAATTAAGTTCTAGGAGGAGTTAGTGGATATAAAGACAGAAAGACAGACATGTGAAGAAGATAAGGATGTTCGTATAACAATGTAACGCTTGTAATTCAAACCCTTAGAGGTGCTCCCAACGGCTCACCACCGGTACCCAGACAACAGGCTTGAATTAATGATTAATCGCGTCAAATGGATTAATCAGGCTCAGGAGATCAAGTTGAGGACTGTTAACAAGAGAATTACTACAGCGGGATATGTGCAGCTCGTCAGTGGATAACTAGGTACTTAGTTGCATTCTATATCATGATTACAGAACGAGGAGACGAATTCAATCAATAAATTTGGCATCACAGTTCACTGACGGTGCCAAATTATTTAGGTACATAAACAATGTATCTTGAATAGTTCATGGAAACCAGTAGAAAGTCAATACCTTATTGTATGTACTGCTATTACGAGTATGAGTCCAGTCGTTTGTCATTTTCTGTCGTAAAGATGTTTGAGGTAGGGTAAATCGTCAATAACTGGCCAATTAAGAAAGTTAAATTTATTTCTAATTGACGAAATGTAATCTGCACCTATTAGACATAGATATAGCGCTTCTGAGACAAATTAGTGCAGATTATATTTCATCAACAATATTAGCTGTCAATTGACGACGCCCTGGCCTAGTTGGTAGTGACCCTGCCTACGAAGCTAGCGATCCTGGGTTCAAATCCAGGAAAGAGCAGATATTTGAGTTATGAGCGCGAATATTTGTTCCTGAGTCATGGATGTTTTCTATATATTTAAGTATATTATTTCTCTAGTATTTATATCGTTGTCTAGTACCAATAGTACAAGCCTAGAGCTTAGTTTGGGACTAGGTCAATTGGTGTGACATTGTCCCCTTATATTTATATTTATTAATTAATTTATTATTTATATCCTGAATAGCCAATTCACGCAATTGACAGACTGTATTTCATAGAAAAATTCAAATGTATCTTCTTTGTAGCAGACAAATTACCTAGTATTTGTAAATAGGTTCAAAGTTCAAGTAATGAAATATTAATTCAAAACAACCGTATAAAATCATGTTTACTTGTGGTTACGCTTGATATTTACTTGTAAATAAACACGTTCAATAATTGTTAGTACAAAGTCTCTATTAGTAAATTAATTCAAGTTGCCCTGCCACGATCTTTCATGGCTGAGCGCGCGACCCGTCACGACTCCGTCACATCGTCGCCGGGTTAACGAGCAGAACATGCCACTACAACGAGGTGGTCGGTAATCAAGGGCCGGGGAACGTCGACGATATTGGACAAAATCTTAGTCTAAAACTCCGCGATTGATAATTTAGAGTAACTTATATATTCTTCAGAACAGCCCAGACAAGTTAATTCACAGAATATACAGTCTTAAGTTTTAAAAGACTGCATACAAAATAAAAAAAAGTCTTACTGTTTTAATTAACTTAAGAAATCATTACAGAAAACATTGTCTTCGTTCCCACTTGTAAGCTAACTGTGGCCCTAGACAAGACGCTTTGCGAGATCGTTATCGAAAATGTATCGGATTGACGTAAGCTGCCAGACGGTCGCGTCGAACGTTTACGTCAATTCCATACATTTGTTGAAAACAACAAGCGTTGACTTAAATAAATAAATAATAATAATAAATAAATATCAGGGGACAATCTCACACCAATTGACCTTGTCCCAAACTAAGCTCTAGGCTTGTACTATGGGTACTGGACAACGATATAAATACTTATATAGAGAAATAAATACTTAAATACATAGAAAACATCCATGACTTAACGTTAAGCATCTTCTCTATAGGGCCACTGGGGAGTTTAGGTGTTAATTATTACAAGAGGGAATCTTGCACTAGCAAAGTTGGTAAAAAAACGTCAAAATACTTATTCTCCCATGCAGTTCATGAGGCAGTTGTCGGTTTGATCATCGTAACTAAGAATGATGTAACAATAAAACAGATAAATAATTGTCAAGGTTTTTCAAATTCAAATTCAAATTCAATTTTTTTAATTCAGACATGTGTCCATAGAGGGTTAGTTAGCTTTTACATGCGTGGTTAGATAAAAAAATATTCAATTTAGATAACTATAAACAAAGATTTACGTAAATAAAAATACTCACTGGAATCAGAATGTACTGTTTTAGCTAATGCACTGTAACGATGCAATTAACAAAGTTAAACACATTAAATCATCATCATCATCATTATCACCATCGTCAGCTTATAGCAGTCTACTGATTACATAATATTAATGTCCTAAAATAAAAGTTTAATAAAAAATATTGTCGTCCACATACAGGACTACGGATGAGTAGACTAAGATAACTTGTATAGGCATTTAAAATACTAAACCACACTTCACTTGATAAAGTAATTATTGCTTGGTTTGAGTTGGCGTTAATTTAAATAAATCACTGAATAATTGTATGAGTGGATTGTTACATTGTTGAGTTTGGACATAACTCAACCATTATTCAAACCACCATTAATCAAATCCAATCAAACGTGTACAATAAACAAGACGCGAGCGAATTGACTAAAATTTGATACTCCATCGATATCAATATATCGGTATTTTGAGCGCAGCATCAATGAAGGGTGACTGGGGCGAGCCGTCACGGTGACGCAGCGTCTACGCACCGAGCGCGGAGCTAAATTAATCGCTACTTTGGACGATCCGTGTGAAAGGGCTCTGACAATTACGTTTATGCTCAAGGAAGCAGTACTTAATTTAAATTATTTCTTGTAAAGCGTTGAAGGTAAGTTACTTGTTAAGAGTAATACGCGTGTTCACTTAGGCGTGAGTTGATAAATCTTTTAGGTATTGTGAAATGAATGCCGCTTTTAACGGGTCTAGACTAAAACAGTACAAGTAATTAAAAACCTCACGATGATGAGTACATAAGGGTCGTAAAATACAAAATCATAATAATTTAAAAATAAGGAAAAAGCAGAAAGAAAAAGAGCGGTCTTGATGGGATAATAAACGATTATATGGATGGGTATAAGCAGCTATATTTCATTATCTAATTATGATAATGGGGTCCAATTTTATTAAAGTATCAGTTTTAATACCGAACTTCAATATTGTCCATTAGGATAATTAACTAAAGGCCGGGTTGAAAGCTTGGTGAAATGTGCCTACATCAAAAATTATTCACAATTTAGTTAAGTTACATTTTGAAAGTTTCAACTAAAGTTACTTTACGATAAAATCCCCCATCCACTACGCTATATTGTTAGAAAAATATAATCGCGGTAAAAGATTCATGTGTGGTCAATGAGTTTTAGAACCAATCTTAATTACTACTTCAGCTCGTCAATAGGACGCGCAACAACACTTAAGTAAGAAAAGTATCCGATGACTTAAGGCATTAAGCTCCCTAAAACAATACGCACTTGACATTCGGTTCACACGGCCTTTGTTAGCGTTAATGCGTCATTCCCTACAGCTTTATCTCAAAACATCTTGCATTACCGCATTTGTTTGGACTAATCACCACTATTGTGAAGGTGTCGCCTCCACTGGGAAGGCGGCTATTGCGCGGGCGGCGCCGGGTAATCCTTCCACGGGGATCGCGTCATTACCGCGATATTGCGCCGGTAATGACGGATAATAAATCGCTCTGTCTCAGCGATGAGACTAGAACTGACTTCACTCCATAACGGTTATTAGGTGTTGCCTAAATTATGGTTAAGAAAGTTACGAGAGTAATGACACGCAATTTGCGGATGGGTAATTTTGGGTTAAGGAAACGCTTTTCTTTATTTCATACCAAACTTGACAGAATAAGAAGAATAATCTTTATTGCCATAACCTTAAATTTAGCAAATATAGTAACTTAGAAACTAGGTTAAGCAATGGGTTATATTAGCATGTGCTGTGCAAAGATGGCCGGCGCTGGTTTTCAGACTGGCACCTTAGAGACAAAAACAAAAAAAAATGTGTTTTTGGGCGTTTCTCTTAAAGTTTGTACCTAGTTAAAGACTTAATTAAGAAACGTTAACTTTCCACTGAGTTACGAAAATTAGTTATACTGTTATTAAGACAAAAACTTCTGTAGCAAGTGCAAGCATATTACTAACGGGTGAGGATTGAACCTACTCCATTTATTGAATTTGAGATACTGCTAACTGGCGTTGAGAGGTAGAGGTAGAGGTATAAATGTACGACTAATTTTCCTAACTCAGCGGAAAAGTTAACATTTCTTAATTTTAGTCCTTAACTAGTTACAAACTTTTAAAGAAATGCCCTTTTATGCTCAGCACCTACCTACAGACAACTTGGTAAATAAAAATTACAATAAAAAGGTCACGCTTAAAGCAATTAATAAAAAAAAACATTTACAGACATGTACCTAGGAGTGTTATGATAATTAATTAAAGATACAATCGTTTGTTATGCTACCTACCATCTGCATTAGTTCATAGCCGCCTGCTGCATTGTTTCACTAAAATCTACCGAATTATATTTTAATTATGAAAATTAGCTGTAAGCATTTTCCTACTTGTTCATTTGTACACTTTGCAAGTAAGTTAATATGACATAGTTCTGCAGTCCAGTTCAGAGAAAAGGACAGAGCTATATAACTACTATAGCTCTGTCTTTTACGCTCGCCGTAAAATGAACTGCATAGCTAGGTCATAATAACCTCCCTGAGCTTAAATGTGGGTAGTTTGTTTAAGATGCTTTATATGATGGAGTGAATTTAAGCCGTTCCCATTATCATTTTTTAAAGCATGAACAAGGCAAACGAGCTCACACACACAATGATATCTTAACATTGCTTATGTCTTAGGCCACCCATGAGAACTTAGCTCGTTTCACAAATAAAACTTAGATTATGAATGCTTTGCACAAAACTATTCGTCATATTCATTTTTGTCACAACTTCCTTTAAGTAAATTGTGTTAAATAATAACTATAGTTTTCATGTCTCGAAGAAGGTAAACAAGAACACATGCCACGTGAAGGTAAGTAGGCTATAAGTGGGCACAGGGGGGTTATTATGACATGGGTATGCAGTTCATTTTACGGAGAGCGTAAAGGACAGAGCTATAGCAGTTATATAGCTCTGTCCTTTTTTCTCAGCGTAAACAAGACATTTGCATTCTTAAGATAACAACCCTAAGGACTAAGATAGAATAGACTAAAATAGAAAGAAATTTCACGTCTTACCTTCATACCAGACACATGATAACACAAAGAGTTCTTACATAACAGGGTGATAGGTTCAAATATCTGAAATAAACATCTAACCCATATTTGCCCCCAGATTCTAAAACGAATAACATCCAAAATAATTCTGGACATAATATGGTATTGATCGTTTTCAAATCAGTAAGCATATAAGAAACCCATTAAAAACATAGTCTTGTATGCTTAAACGTGGATCCGCGCTCAAAATTTCGATGTTTTGTAATTTTTAAATTTATTTTTATCGACTTTTTTTTATCAGAAGAGTCTATAACTTCGTATTTTTTGACCTCTTATGAGGGGTTAAATAGCGATTAGCTGTCAAAATATAACTATACAAATACCACATAACTCCGAGCGATAACGTTTCTCATCCCCTAAATCAAGATCGATTTCCACGATTTTTATTAAATATGTTGTAATGATTATGAAAGACGAGGTTTACAGGTGTTACATATTTTTTTTATTTGATTCTTTTATTTAAAAAAAAAACGTAGAAACCTACTTTTTCAAAATATGTATAAAATATTCAAAAATCGTAATAATTTTACTATTTTTAAGAGGAGAGAAACGTTACCGCATTTTATATGCACATTCTCAACCATACAATCTTTTTAAACAAATTTTTAACTTTCGTCCCGAAAACAATTCACTTGCATTTAGATATTTGACATGATTACAGTTATTTTCTGTCTCATGTTTATTTTCTCTGATGACGTAATCCCATAGCTCATTTCCAATATTTCCATGCGTATTTTGTTAATAAATCCTCATCAAATAACTCAGTCTAATTTCATCATTAAATTTATCTCATAATATAAACCTTAATTAAATTCGTATTTCATATCTGAGGATCGGGCACAAAGCATAGGAATTCTTTTTCCACATAGTTAAACACTTCCCCTGCCCCGGGGCAAATGTTTCATGTAACGAGGCCCGGGAGATAGCCCGGGTATGCCCGGGTATGCCCGAGACGAGGCAAACAGAAATCTTTAATAATATTACCCGGTCTCTTATAAAGTGGACATGTTTTCGGAGTCCATTGTTTAAAAGAAGCTTTGCTGTTTTTTATTAGATTGTTAGTTTAATAGGGATGGAGGCAGGTACGGTTTCAACATTTTTTGTGCTGAAAAAAATGAGTTATAAGAAGCGTGAACTCACGTTTTTCTCTTTCTTTCTGGCTGTTTGTTGGAACTTCTTTATTAGAATGTTTGTGTTGTTTCCATATTGTGAATACGTTACTGATATAAATGGCACGGCGGGCAGTATTAGTCGTTCGTAGCTACTCAACAATTTCGGCTTTTACCTACCATACAATCAAGAGCAATCAAAATAAAGCAAACAGCATTCAGTTCTTTTTTTCTTCAGAATATTTCTTATCATGGCAGATAATTTAACAAATAAAAATAATTTAATAAAAGTTAAATAATAAAGGGCGGTCCCCATAAATGAAACGTTCTTTACGTAAAAACAAGATTATAGTACAAACCCTGAAAAAAATATGTAAAAAATGGCCAAGTGTGAGTTGGGTTCGCGCTGATACCTACTGTGCGATGGGCGGTACGAAACCCTCGGTACGAGAGTGCAATTCGACGGTTTTTGTTAAGTTTCTGCTTTGAAGCGGTTCTGGCCGGGTGCCGGGTGGCTCTAATATGCGATGACCTTTAGTGTAGAATGAGAAGGCATTTAGGTCGGTCGTTGACTTGAGTGACATTGTATAGAGCTTGAGAAGTATTACCAGGGGCCCGTTTCACGAAAGCTTGTAACTTGTTTTACATGTGGAAGTCTCTTTTTAATGCATGTTGAAAAGAGATTATAAAAATATAGCCAAAAAAAATATATGTAAAAATCGGTAGTATAGAATTGAATATTGCAAAAAAAAATGTTGTCGTCTCAGATGGGTTTCGTCGTAAGTAAGCGCAGAACTTTAGTTAGAAAATACAAATCAAAGCAAAGCTGGCATCAAAAGGAATTGTAAGGAATGATTTTATCCCAACGTTCACGGAAAATCTACGGCACAGACTTTGACTACACTTTTCGGTTATTTTTATTGGCCGCGCCGTGGGCACCGTTGCTTAATACATTAGCGAGTTATAAATAATATGACAAAGTTAAAGATAACTATAACTATTAGATAAATAAAAGTCCCCGATGTAACGGTGTACCCTTCTTTCAGAGCTGATATCTTTAAAACGTCCCAAGTGAATATAATGAAACCTAACTAAGAACCACAGCTGGAAAACCTGCTTTAAAAAAAATCGCATCATAATCGGTTCACCCGCTTAAATGCTACGGTGCCACAGCAGACAACGGTTAAACGTATACCACGCCATTTTTGCATCGGGGATTAAAACAGGAAAAGGCTAGCCATCGTTTTTAAAATTCACGAATCATTTAAGGCAAGACAAGAGAATAGGTTTTAATTGGAACTGAACCGCTGCCGTCGCTCATCGCACCGGCAGCGCCCGCGAGCACCTGACGGGACTTCAACACCGACGGCTTAATCAGAACACCGCACTCGGTATTGGAAAACTGTCCGATTCACTTACTATATTAACTATTTGCACACTGTCCGCAATGGTATGTTATATTATAAGTGATGCTTTATAAACATTTTCATATAATTGCGGCATGGAGAATGCAAATGTGGAAAGATCATTTAAAAGTAAGTGGTATGTCAAAACCGGGAACTTTCTCAATGTTAATTGTTTTATTATTATTGAAAATGGGTCTGCTCTTGACTAACTTTTGCCCTCGGAGCGAGCTCACCCAGAAGATGCCTAGCTTTTATTAGCTTTAGTTTGTACTCGAAAATACAGACGCCGGGACCGCATTCCACTAGTATTGCGTTGCCAACCCTGTGGACTATCATGGCATGATTCTGCACTGGTGATTTTAACTAATCGCACCAAAATACAAGACTGCTGATACCTGGGTTAAGGTGCTTTTCCACCGGCGAGGCGAGGCGAGACGATTCGCGAGATCCCGATTCAATTCCTTCCTCACGCGTCTTCTTTTAATACAAATTAAAATTCTCACACCGCCTCGTCTTGCCTTGCCTCGGCGGTGGAAAAGCAGGTTTAAGATAAGGAACGGAAAAGGAATAGGATACACTTATTCGCAGTCACCTAGCAAAAACCACCCTTACCACCGAAAATTCAATAACAATCAATACCCGTCTGTTGAAACTAATGAACGATGCCGTTAAACCAGCTACCGGTTCCGGTTGTTGCACGTCACTGGGACGGTAACCGACGCCGCGGCGTGACGGGCCAATCAGCGGTTACACCAACATTAATCAGAGGAATTTGACTGGTCCAAAACTATAAGTGGTTTTTGATGTTACTAGTAAACTTATCTTGAAATGCGTTTCAAAAAAAATGGTCAAGAGTTAGTTCAAAATACTAAAGCAACTACAGGTTTTGCGAGCGACAAAACATTAATAATTTTAGAAACAAAACGTAAGACTTCACTAATTAGTACCTTCTTGTTAAAGAAAGTGACTTAGATTTTGTTCTTTCGTTTATTTCTGATTTTTGTCGTCATTTAAATAGAAGGAATAAAAATACCTACATACACACACGACACATTTTCCTGCTCAACTACGCATAAATATATTTATTTATTTATTTATTTTAGATTCCCTGTTTTATATAATGCTAGGTTAAGTTTATTATTGTATAATATCATACATAATCAATATTTAAAAAAAGACTGACTGTTGAGTTTCTTGCGGCGTTTCTTCTCAGCAGTGGTCTCTTGCGAAGCGCTGGTAGATTTTTGACGTGTAAAAGTGCCCGTGTGGCCTAAATACTGAATGTTTATTCAGTATTTAGGCCTTTTTTATCCTATTGGCTATTACTATTTATGTACTCGTATTGACTAGCTTGGAGCTATAATACTTACTATAAATATTGTATATTTGTTTTTTGATTTAAATCTTCTTAACGTAGAGCCACGGAGTAACATGTGCAAAAATTTTGTAAGCCGCAAAAAGGTCGTCACAAAAGAAAACAGAAATATCTTGACTTTAATAATTTTATAACTGGCGATCTATGGCGTTGATTAATCTTCCCGTGCAGCGTCACACGGTGAGTTCGTAATAAACAGTTTAAACAATCCACGCGAGGAATTCGTAAACTCTGCGGCTTGCGGCGTGGCGCCGTCACCGACGCTTGTCACTTCTGCACACCGCGCCTGGGTTGGGCGTCTCTTTCGGAACAGATCAGTTTGAGAAAGTAGGAGGGAGAAACGAGACGTGGGTATGTTGCGTCCCCTGCAGGCGTCAATTTGGCGTGCCACCGACAACGGCACCTTGCGTTTAGGGTTGTCACGTTCCTTATCACATAAGGTACACTAGAAGCAGGGTTGGCCAAGATTTGATTTTTTGAATCACGAAATTCACTTTTATTAGTAACAGTAGGTGCGTAGGTCATTTCACTGGAACCTACTTCTTACATTTATTATGTTGAATTATGTTACACAAAAAGAGGAGCAGAAAGCGTTTAGGGTACAAACCCAATATGAGTTCTTTCCTACTAATTGGTTTTTATTTTCACGGTATGCCCAAATAAACATAAAAACCTTAAAATGGGATTCATTACCCATTTTAAATCCATGTACCGTTTACAAAATTCTAAATTTGAACGAAACTGTTAAATTGAATACAAAATTGAGTTTAAAACACGTTTTGACATTAATATTATTAAATGTACAAGCTATTTTGAAGAATACGCCATAGTTCTAAAATTAAAATACCTAAAGTTTTTTAAACTAAAGTATCTAATAATCTAATCTAATCTAGTAAAGTCTTTACAGTTATCAATTGAAATAGTTGTAAAACAAAAAGACATATTTGCTTTTTCCTTCTTAGTTAACAAACTCAGAAAATTAAGAGAAGAAGAGTGCATATAAAAAGTGCAGAGAGAGGGCAGCCCCCGCCTGCCGTAAGAAAGTGCAGGGACCGAGTGAGCCGTTGCGGCTGAGGATAAAGGCGACCAAAAAGCCAAATAATTCTACCAAAAGACATTATGCAAAACAATTTCGACCAACCATTTTAATACATAATAAACGCTAGACAAAACGTTAGTATTCGAAAAGTTATGTGGTGGAAAGAAAGGACGGAAAAAGATAGACCATGCAACATAGTCCCTATAAAAATATTTAGTAAAAAGACGAGGTATCTCTTTAAATATAAAAAAAATCTTGCAGTTAAGATACGAGTATGATAGAGTATTTTTTGACAACGCTGAAAAGTGAGATCATCCACATAGAAATTGCAACAATATGACGATCGATAAATAACACTTGTCTTGTTTTTATCAAATTTGCGTCGAGCACGAGGGACAGTGAGTAGCTTACCGTTAACATTACCGTCTTTTTATAAAAATGGTGACATGTAAAAAATCTACAAAAACTAAAAAAAATTGCCGAAGGTGGGACTAAAACCCAGAAAACCTCAGATCCCCTCCGGTCACTATAGCGTAAACCATCTAATACGAGTATGAAGTTTTTTCAATTGGGTCAACACACCCATTTAAATATTTAATAACGTATTACTGCCAGTAATTGAATGAGACGATGTTCACAAACCTGCGAAACCACCTAAACTTTAGGTAACCTAAAAATGTGGATTCTCATGCAAGGACCAAGGGTTATGAAGTCATAACTCGGTATTATAATCCTCATAAAGTATTAGCGATGATCGAGAGTCAGCCCGCGTACATCACACCTTCGGCGAGTTATGGAGCTAAGAGGCTTCCACGCAGTTATGGGCTCTTTGTACATACCGTTAGCGTGTATGTTAATTTAAACAGAAATAGTACTTATTACTTGGATATTTATATGGATAAAATATGTTTAGAGCGAACATTGATGTGTGAAATCTTAAAAATAAGAACGTTTTGTGAGTTACTTTGTAACGGTTATTTGTAGTACAAATTATACAAAACTAACACAAAGTGTATTAGGAGCCTACTATTGTTTTAAAGCCGAACAGCCCTGTAATTTTCAAATGACATTGTTTTAATTAATTATCTTGTTGGTACCCCATTATTAACCAATTCCTTAATGAAAATTAGAGCCGATTCCTAAACAAAAAATAATTATTACTCCATCATACCATAAATTCTGATAAACAGCACGGTCGGTCGCACCTGTTTAGAAAATAGAAACATGAGAAATAACAGCCGCGTCGACAAAACCTGCTTGTTCGAGGGTAGCACCCCTAATCCGCATGAGGTATGTCTGCCAAAGAAACTGTGAATCAGCCCGTTACCGACCCTTGTCCCAACCAATGCGATTTCAATTTCGCCACTCCACATATTCGACTTAGCATAAGGGACTCACGGCGAGAGCGTTCAAGTAACATGGTGAAATTGTTTTAATAAACGGTACAAGAATAATTCCGTTGCATGACGATGATCTTTAAAAAAAATTTTTTTTAATGTACATACACATACATAAACTCACGCCTTCATTCCCAAAGTGGGGTAGGCAGAGCTAACAACTTTTAAAACTTGTTGTTAATTCTATAACCACACTTCGCACAATTAGGCTAAGATGTTTACCAGCGTATTAGTGACAGGTTGCAAGCCCATCGCCTAACAGTACTACAAGCCTTTATTCCCTTAGTCGCCTCTTACGACATCCACGGGAAGAAATGGAGTGGCACTATTCTAACCCGGCAACCACACGGGTATTTTTTTTATGTAAGCTTTTTAAAACCATATTGCCTTTGATATGTTATCGTTAGACCAAGAGATTTTTCTAGCACGAACGACGTGTTATTAGTGCTTGACACAGTAAAAACATCGACAATCCTGCTATCGATAACCACTACTTCAACGTCATAGAGGAAATAATTGTACATCATTATAATATAGTTATTAAGAAAATAATCAAAATTAAAACTCATTGAAGTGCCTAATAAGAAGATAGCAAAATCATTTCAATAAGGAAAAAAATACAATCATTATGTCATATTATATATAACAATGTTGTGTGTTTTAAAAAGTAAGATAAGAATAATAAGTTAATAACAAAACTTTCAATGTATTAATATTTTAGGCACATACTTCAATGAAAATAGCTCGATAACATTGAAGTGGACTTATCGATAACAAGATGGTCGATGTTTTTATTGTGTCAAGCACTAACAACACGTCGTTCGTGCTGGGAAAATCTCTAGGTCTAGTTATCGTTAATCGTATCTGTAATTCAGCCGCCATTACTGTCAAGCAAATAAGAGTTATCGTAGCGTTGACAATGCAATAACATATTATCAAAGGTAATATGGTTTTACACGGTACAATTGAGCCTTGAGTAAGAAACATTAAAAACTAAGTTTAACGTTACTTTATTATCGTAAACACTGCAAAAACTTGGGAAATGATCAAAAACACTATTTCCGTCCCGAAAATTGCTTAGAAATTCTAAGAAATGGAGTACCCTGATTTTTTCGTTTCTCCAAGACATTGCATTACATCCCGCATCTTCTATATGTAACTACTATCTTAATAATAATGTGTATATTAATTGGCTGCGTGATGCATTAATTAATTGAGAGCGGCCATTTCATTTTTTTATTCATTTATTATAGTTTCATTTCAAGATCCTCTAACTGTTTCGCTTTAAGATGATATTGAACCGTATAAATGATATGCCACGTTGATTTGCCGAAAACTACTACAAAAAAATAAACGCACTTTGATTAATTTTCAAAAATAACCCTTTTTTTCGGTTAGCCTTTTAAATAGCAAGGCAAGCAAAAAAAACAGGCAATGAATTTGAAATATTAAAAAATCTAAAATGGACGTAGTTCATAATTATAAAACCCGCGTTTTTTGCGCGTTGTGTATGTTTTAACATACCTAAATGTATTCTGCGCAGCCGTGTGTCCAGTTACACAGTTTCGGAGTATCCTCGTTCGTTTTCCATCACAAAGGACAATAATAAATGTGCGCTCCATCGGCCCGCAGATTATGCTTCGCCCACGCCTGGAGGCTTTATTTTTGAAGGTAAAACAAATTACTTCGATTTCATAAACGAATTTACATATTTGGAACCCTCAACGCCGCGTCAGACAAACGGTTTTTCTATGATTTAATTCATGTGAAAATGTATTACATTATCACAGAATGTATGAAAGTGAAACGATGTTTGTGTATGGAAACAATCGGTTAAGCGTCGGACATAGTTCAATGTAAGGTTCCGTAGCCTTATACTAGAAGTAATTATTAAATTGCTGCGCTAATCTCACAAGAACATTTCTAGTGAAAAGTGCAACTAAAAAGTGATCACCATTATCGATATATCATCGGTCTAGATGTGACAACTCTTGAATTTTTTTTGGAAAATTAGATTTGAGTGCAGAAAGTTTCAAAAATAGCTACTAGATAATAAAGGCAACGTGTCAGTAACCAACCGTTAGTAAAACCATTATATATTTCGCTCATTTAATACAAAACGGACGCATTCCAAAATAATTTTCTCTTGCAATGAAAATCTTATACGAACAGCTTCTAATTCTAAAATGCAACACTGACTGATTTTGGAATGTGTCCGTTTTGTATTCAATGAACGATTTATAGAAATAAGGATATGTTATTGCATCATATTAATAAAAAAAATACCTTCCTATTTATTTTTGTTATGGACTCTCTCACGGATTGCTTGCCCTGTGTGTGTAGGTAGGTTATAAATAAATGTATATAGTTTTTGCCTCACTACGTTTATGTGTCAAATAGAAGCGTTCAAGGCCACTTAACCTCTCGACGTGCAGGGAGATGAATATTCAACGTCAATGCTAATGCATCCCCATGAATAAACTTCTGTAAATGCGCGCGTTTTCGTGTGTAGAGTTTTTGACTCCAAAATAATACCAAATAAAATTATGGTAGAGTGCTAATAAATAAGTTTAGTTTATTTATTCAGGAAACAGAGTGAATTACTTTATTAATATAATAAATATAAAAAAAATATTATTAATCTGTGTGATTATTTTATTTAAAGACAATTACTTTAGTATTTAGTGTCAAATATTTTTATAACCGGTTCAGTAGCCAACCCGGAAAATCGCACAAATGAAACAAGTATTAACCGCGGGCGCCTTATGATTTTAACAAAATGTATCTACTAAGTATTTAAGCAATGGAAGGCTTTTGTACGTGAAAAAATAAGAGGCGTACGATATATTTTTAGCTCACGAAACGTAAAACATCGTCGAGCACCTTAAGAGCTACAGCACTTCGCACTACCCGGACCACGAGGTGGCGATAAAAACTGTATACTTAGTTGAACTAGTGATTTACATCGCAGCGGCAGGCCGCGCGCCGCACTGTATTTGAAATAGCACATCGACTGCAGCTAATAACACGGCTTATATGTGGCACATTATGACGTTTGAAATGGCTAAATAAATTCAGGGGCACTATTCTACGTTACAAAACGTAATTTCTTTGTCTGACCATTGCGCTGTAAATCATGGCGGGATGCACAGAGCCCTAACAACAAGGCTAGAGGGAGACGCGCCTATACCACGTTAGCGGCGTCTCTAACATGTAATCGGATTCTGTTGTAACTACCAACCAACCTACCAATCACCAACTATATCTACCAACTATCAAGCAAACACAAAAAAAAACCTTGATGCTATGTTAACATATCATAAGCAGTAGACTTACCGAGTAGAATAGGACACAATCTATTTCAGTAAAGTCAAAGCAGTTTGACGACGCGCTGGCCTAGTTGATAGTGACCCTGCTTACGAAGCTAGCGGTCCTGGGTTCAAATCCCGGTAAGGGCAGATATTTGTGTGATGAGCGCGAATATTTGTTCCTGAGTCATGGATGTTTACTATGTATTTAAGTATATATTTCTCTATATAAGTATTTATATCATTGTCTAGTACCCATAATACAAGCCTAGATCTTAAATTGGGACTAGGTCAATTGGTGTGACATTGTCCCCTGATATTAATATTAATATTTATTTATGCTAATAGATTTTTTGCAGTCGAAACAAAATGAACAACGGACACAGATGTAAACTCTGACGGACACTTGGACGTAGATAGGTACATTGTAATTATTTTGTTGGTACATAAATAAAAACTGAATATGCATTGGTATATAGATAGATGAATAAAACCAAAGCAAGCCCAAGTAGGTTTAATAGAATGTATAAAAACTTTTAAAAAATCGTGTGTAGTTTTACAGTCATCTTAATCAAAAATACCAACAGTCCGATTGCATTTCACCGTCCAGACGACATAATCTTCTCAGAGGGTTAAAGAACACGACTTTGGTTTTCAGCGCGAAGAGCGAACAACGCTTTTTGTCTAATACATGGCGCGATGCAGTGATGAGATTGAAACAAGCAAAATTCTTAAAATTGTTTTTTTTTTTCGGAGGCGTCGATACTGCGAAAGATTAATAATTAAGTTCGTAAAACAATCATGCGTTTTTAAGCATTTAAGTGTCTAAATTTTTTCCTCACATTAAGAGGTTTCTAAACCCCTTCTTTGTATGTAGTAAAGTGATGTATACATACGTATATAAGCCGCACTCCTAACAGATTTTGTGTTTGTTCGAAAAAGGATTATTTGCACGAAGCGTTGGAAATTTGTTGACGAACGTTGCGGGATTACGCTTGTTCTTTGTAAATAAGATCGATCCCGAAACAATTTGGATTAGTTCGTAAGTTGCGCAGTCCGGGACTCTGGATGTACTCGTAGTGAACCGGAGCGGACCGTGCTTCGGTTTAATAGCTAAACATAACCCCTTTTGTACCTAACTTCTCGATAATAACTCGAATCACTTCCGTATTGTAAAAGTGGTAAAGTATTTAAAGCTAAAGGTGAACTTCGTTTAAGCGACCCATATCTATTCTTGGCTAACCATGCTTTGATCTGAGTGTGTGTTAAATTACTGTATGCTTCCAGTAGCGTTTTACATCCATGAGTTAGGTAGTTATAAATAAGCTGTTCTTAACTGAGATACTCGTCACAGAAACGTTAAATGACAAGTTATGATAAACTGGCTTTTCTGACGTTTAATTTATAGCAAACGCATTACAGTGAGCACTTGCGTCTACATCCTTATTTGTGAGTTAACCTTGGATGCGCTGGAATTGGGAGCATTTAACGAAAATGAATCGATATTGCAATGATATTCCCTAGTGTCAATGCATCTCGATAAGCGTCTAGCGTCTAGTGTAAACTAAATTGGCGATATTTTACGAGGCGGTCATTACCCGGCCCGTAAAGAGCGGGTTTGCGGCACTTTTACGATATATCCGTGACCCGCCCTTATTACGAGAAACTAAACGAGTAACGTGCTGAAGTAAACCCTGCCTTTAGAAAAGAAACTTTGTCCTCACGTTTATATAGTTGTAATATCTTTGACAGAGCAAGTAACGTGTTCAAAATAAGCTATTGTTGTGAAAAAGAACTTTGTTTTCAGAGCTGTACAGTTGTGAAATGAAAGGTTCAATTAAGTTTCATGCGTTTTTGTGGTGCACTCGTTTTAGATAAGAAGCTTTAATAGTATTTAATGAAAAAAAGCTTAAACAAAATTAATACGTAGTGGTAATAATAATGATTATCTGGTAAACTTGCATTTTTTACAAAAAAAGTATGTGTAGCAATATTTCCATTCATACTAAATTTGGAAAAAAAAGCAGGGCGTTGCCCAGTAGATGGGCACAGGTAATACCTTTTTGTTTTAAATTATACTTACTTAATATTAAGAAACCCAGGTTAAAAATTCATGAAAAAAATAACAAAGTCTTGCTTTTTGAAGAAAGTCTCTATTTTGATCACGATCTTCCTGGATCAAGTCAGTGACAAGATTCGTAATAAAATGGCTTTATGGTGAGGAAAAGCTAAATAAAATAGATGTTATCTATATTTATTCCATTAAGTCAAAGAGATTCTATAAAAAGCTTACACGATAAACGCTCTGCTCAACGAATCTTTTGAGAACGGAATAAGTATAATATTCGAACTTAAATTATTCTAAGTCACTGTTCATACAATATTATTTCAGCAAGGAGGTATAAAGTAGAACTTCCTATATAAGTATAACACAGTAGCATAAGTACCATTTTTTTTCTACTCGCTTACTATAAACAGCTAATATTGATATCGTTAACGGTATCAAAATACCACCTATAGTGTAACTGTAGCGTGAAAACAATTCTATAATGAGCGTTGCCAATGGTAATAACTGTTATAATTATTAAGAACTATCCATTAGTAACAAATTTTATGTCATAATGTAAAATAAACCTAAAAAGTTACAGAAGTTGTGGCTAAATAAACAAGATGAGTCTGAGTGTTGATTCTGAGCTATGTCGTAGGTTTTAACTGCTGTTTACGGAGATATGCGGTAGTATATACTTATTAGTATACTTAATTATCTATGTAAGTATTTTATTAAAGCAGATGTTTTTTTTCTTCCTGTTTCTCTGTTGTATGTACTATTTATTATTTCCTATTTTTGTTACTTTGTCTATCCCAGCATTGTCCTTGCGTATTCTACGCCAAGGTTAACTGGAAGAGATCCTATATCGGATAAGGTCGCCGTACATATACTGATCCTAACATGTCCCGTAATTGTATATGTGCAATAAAGAGTTTACATACATGCGTAGGCATGTGTTGCAGGGAGGTACTGATTGTCAGTTTTTCGAGATTTTATTTTACATTTTTGTCTGCCTAATTTGAATGTATGACTATGCCAAATAACAGCTTTGCAGAACCAAGGGACAGACGAACGTGGCGAAACTATAAGGGTTACTACGGAACCCTAAAAAAGGCGGTTATGCTCTTTATAAATACATTAAAATTATATTTCAATAACAGAAAGTTCACATTTATTATATCTTGAAAATTAAATCAACAATTAAAATAAGCGATACCCAGGTCTTAAGAGCGAGCTAACAACTCGAACGCCCGAAGCGACGTAAAAGAGTGAAGCGACTTTATCACCGCTGTCGACAATTAAACAGAATTAACAATTTGCTGTGCGATCCGCTACATCTGTGCGTGGCACTTAATAATTTTACTGCAGCTATTAAGAGCCACGGATAAGAAACGTAACATATTTTTAACAAACAAATATTAAGGTGTTTTTCAGTTTTAGTCACGTTCTATGATTTTAGCCAATAAGTACATCATTCTTATTTACTTTTCAAAAAAATAAAAAAAACAAAATTATTTATTTTCAACAAAAGTTTTTACAGTGGTGTCGAATCCTCATTTTAAGTTAAAAACTTGTATTAGGGGGAATTCGCTCTTTCGTACAGGTTTACTTTTACAGACTATGCTTGTTTGTAAAAACGTTACTTTTAAAATAATGCCTGTCATCCATCGCTAAATTCATCGCTGCAGTATATTTTGTGAAACCGTCACCAAAATAGACACAATACCTTAACATTTATGTTACGGTTATATTTTAAACTATGCCGCCATCACTGTCAAATAAATAAGAGCTATTGTAACGTTGACAATATGGTAACAGTTATGACCAAAGAGCGGAATTCTTCATAGCAAAAATCAAACTGTCAGAGGGATTGACCAAACTGTTTTATCGACTTATCGATAAATATTTGTCACTTAACGAAACAAAGTTAAAGTAATGAAATCAGGCTTTTGGATATACATACAAACAAATTAACGGTGTCCCTAATTAGCTGACCGCCACTGTATTTTAGTATAATAGTAAAGAATAAAACAGAAAATACTTTTTTTTTAATTTTCTATTTGAAACTTATCATTAAAAATTAAAATCAAATATTGCTAAGAGTAGGTAACTAATCTTCATTCAAAATAACAAAGTCGAAATCTAAATCTGTACAAAATATGTTTTCTTCATCTTCCCTTCAAACTTATCGTTCGTGCTAGAAAAATATCTAGGTTTACTTATCAAAGAGGTCAAATGTTACAGAATAATCTTTTAAGTTGATTATGGATACCTAATGCGATATTATTCCGTAACATCGATAAGTCGATAAAACAGTTAGGTAAATCCCTCTGATAGTTTGATTTTTGCTATGAAGAATTCCGCTCTTTAGTTATGACAAAATCAATATGGTTTTACCGAAATGAATCGAGCCCCTGATTGACCACAACCACAAAAACAATCATCTAAACATGTTGTGGCCAAATAATAATGTCGATACGCGATCCGTCAGGCTGTAGCGCTGGGGTAGTGATGGACGATCTAATTAACCGTTTGCAGCGTCAAGCATTGCCAGGTGGTCATTTAAATTATTCATTCGGTTTCAGATTGGAGGTGCTTACAACATCACCTAGTGGTATCTAGCTGGTGACAACTTAGATAGACTACTCCGTCTGTTTGTACTTTCGTCTCAAATATATAAACTAAGTTTAATGAATGCAAATAGGTCTACAAACGTTACAAAAAGCTATTAAAAATATTTTATCATTATTACAAGGGCGATATACTTCTCCAATGTAATGATTTAACTTGAAATAATGAAAATCTAGTCTACCCGGTTTTAACCGCGCGCCGTGTCGTAAAAGTCTTAACGTTTACATAAAGACGGTTACGCAACTAACAAACCACGCGATATACTTTACGTCTGCATTAAAATCCAGTTTTGTACGAAATTAAAGTTGTAACAGCTTGTCGCGTCGGAGTGACGCCTCTGAAACATCGGGTACTCTGTGTAGGGTTGGCTCCAAAATGGAAATAGTTTTTTTCTGGAATATTTAATAATGCACAAGTAAAGTTCGTGCATTTTTTTAAAAGCGACTGTTTGGCACCTAATTTATTATTTTAGTTAGCTGATCAAAATAAAAATTTGCAACTTGTTTGTATATGTATATACCTGATTATATTTAATACCATATACCTCGTTATAATACCAATGCAAAAATGTCTATGATTTCCTAATTGTAGTAAGCTACTCGAGTATTTCCTTACAACATTACTCAACATTAGCAGCGACGCAGCCCTGACATACGTTTGCAAACATGTTGTTCGCAGTCAAAGTGAATCCAACTTCTGGTCCAATTATAATTAGGGCCGTCGCAGACGCCGCGGCTCTCGATTTGACGTTTATAATTAAGTCGTAGCAAATTATGGTCGTTTGGCGTTATGGTCGAATATTATTATTTGATGGGCGATAGGAATATTTAAGATCTTGCGGTGAATATTAAAATGCTCTTCTATTATTACAGATAATATTTAGGAAACGACTTCTTAAGTTAGGTACATATTACCTTTTATTACATTAATAAATCGAATTGTACTTAAGCAAATAAAACTAATTAAATAATTAGTAGTTCTTTTTCACTTAGATGTATGAAGCTACATCATACATTTTTGCTTGGTTCGGTGTTAGTAGTTCAATTTTATTCCGTCGCCAAAAAACCTGCTCAATGTATATGAAGGGTCCACGGAAAGAACATGTCTAGTCACATTAGTAACTTTTTGAGATATCGCCATTTGAAAGTTCGCAACCATGTCATTTTGTACATCATTTTCGTGTAGAGGTTTTTTTAAGAGTGAAAAGATACAAGTTATATGAAGATTTATATCTGAATCTGATTGGTAGGTTCATTTCGTCCGCTACATTTTCAGATTCAAAACTCAGTTTCAAAAAAAAATGACTAGACATGTTCTTTACGGGGACCCTTTATATTGATTTGTTTATTTACTTCAACCGCATACAATAAATGATCTGAGACATAATGCTCCACACTTTTTAATTGAACTGAAATTAGTAACGAACGTTCATTGTCACGTGAATTTATATCATTCTCTCATGCCCGGTTCCTATATTCAAGAAACGAATCGTTTTCCTCACGGGCAGTAGCTTTATGACATTTGCTACGTACAAAATGTGTCAAATTTTAACGAGACGTCACAACTCTACCAACGGTTTTGAATATAAGAATGCACCATCAGTATGTTTGTACGCACCTTTACTCGCGCCGTCAGGGCCGCGCAGGATGGAGCACTCCTCTATAGTTCCGAACGGCATGAACAGTTGCCGCACATCCTCCTCGGATTGTTGTTTGCTCAGCATCCCCACGAACAGCTTCCGATCTGCGCAAAGGACAAACAGTTAAATAATAAAAATAATCACTATCATTTTTTGTTGATGCCCCAATTAGAACAGTCAATAAAATTTAGGAGCGATCATTTCTTAGAACTGGTAACGTCTAAAACCATTTATCATTTCGTACTTAAGGCAATCAATCGTCAATCATGATTTTATTTACATTTGGTTTACATTTACATAATATTTGAAACTGGTTTACTACGCTTTTTTATGGTATGTGTAGTGATTAAGAATGATCTGATCCTGACAATACTTTCAGACGCTATCAGTTTGTGCCAGAGATAAGAAATAATAGCTCTTAAAAGTTTTTTTTTGAGGCTGCAGTTTTGTGTGTCTGTTTAACCGCAAGGGTAAAAAACAGTAAATAAAATTGATTAACCGTTAAGTATACCGTTACGTTATTAGTGCAATATTACCGTGGGTTAAGTGTATTAAAAATTAATATTTAAATCTTATCCTAAAAAGGACTCTAAAATGTAACTCGTTTTATATAGGAATCATTTGGCTGTGAACTTGGTGCTATTTATTTTTGCTGCACTTTTCGTTGGAGCTTAGGAATATTATCAAGTAAGAAGGTATACAGCTAATATAAGAACTATTTTGGAATATTTCGAGTCATATTTTGAGTCCGACCGCGATGTTACCGCCGTCGCAGTAGGGCGCTACGGCGACGGGGGTCTCGGGCCCGGAGCCTGGCGGGGTGCGGTGGAGCGGCGCTCGTCCGGCCCGGCGAGACCAGCGCTCGACTGAGGGTCTCAAAAAGGGTCTTCGCTAAATTAAATCCCCAGTCAGATTTTAGGTACGGACTTAACAAGAATCAGATAAAATACTGCCTTAAGAATAAAAATAAAAAGTTAATAATAGCTGAATAATAATGAAAAACACGTAATAGTAACTCATATTAACTCAAAAAATATTTAGATTGTTAGAGACCTGACGCTTGAATAAAAGCATAGCAAGGAGAGATCCTCAAAATTATGTACTTTTTCAGGATGCTAAAACAAGTGAACTGGCATTAAAAGAGCGAGCGCACACGGCACTTCTCTTGTAAAACCACCAGGCCTCAACTCCCAATTGTACTCAAGAAAATGGTTTTACATCAAATTGTACAATTTTAAGTTGTTAATTACAGCAATCAATAAAATTAAATCATCAAACTCAATACGCGGATAAATTCAACTAAAGCAAATCAAAGGAAAACACTAATGACACGATGGTCAAGCCAATTTCTTGGAAAAACACGAAGAACACTTAAAGGTTGAAGTTAAGAGAAACATCAAAATACTCGTTTATTAGTGTTATTCGGGCGAAAAGTTTTTTTCATAAACGAGAAATAGGCACCGCAACTGCGCACACAGCTGCCGACAATTTCACGACTGACTGGCGCGTAATTAGCGTCCGATTATAACAAAATGGTGGGCGCATAAACGCTACGTGTGCGCGGTTGCTGAGCGTCGATCAGCGCCGTATGCGCGCGCACTAAGTTGCTTACTGTTGTCAATGTTAGAAGAAGAAAGAATATGATGCTTCACCAACGATCAGTACTGGCCATTTTAGTAAGAAAACAACATGAACAGTATAAAGCAATTTACACGTGGCCAGTGTGATCGTTTAATAAAACAAATATAATTCGCTTTCGTAGAAATAAAAGTCGACGGACTGCCCCACCGCCCCGGCGCTACTGCTGTCTTTAAACATCAAATTAACCCACAGCTCTATGGAAACACATAATACACACAGTTTAACAGTTTTAGTTAACAAAAAAAAACAACGAACAAAATCCAAACCCAGAACACATAATTAGCACATTACACTAACGCAGTGACTTCATGAATGAGGGTTCCGTAGTTAGAACCGACCAGACATATGGCATATATACCAATTAGTGGACCACGGAATCCTCTTGGGCCAATTCAAGAACTGTTATTCCCATGACTTCTGTGTGAGCTTCAATTACAAAACCCAATTTCTATTTTCACAAACATCTTACGTTGCTCTGTACAGAAATCGACGTCTTATCAAAATTAATGACAACATAAATCCACACTAATTACTTTTTGAAATGAATACCAAAACAAATCTCTTACAGCACGACGATAACTAAGTGCACAGTGAGTGTGGACTGTTCGAGGTCGAATCTAGGTGCCGATGTCGGTTAGAGATCGCCTTGTGAAATCTCCTTAATACCCCACAATATTTCGATTTTTTAACACTGGCATTTTAATTCAAAAGATACAAATTTATCGGTCGACGTAAAACCTTATTGGTCACACGATAAACTTGCATGTTGTTAGCCAGCCTTAGCAACTAGACTACCGGCACAAGCGATGATACGGTCTCATCACGTCACAAGGCGTCTCTGTAGATTCGACGTGGAACGTCACTGCGCGCTATGAAACAGACAGTGACAACAGTACAGCCTAATGCACGCACAACACACGCTACCTGAGTCCGCCTACGCTCGCCTCCTGCCCGCGCCCCCTGCAACACAAGAACATGCTTCACACTATCACATATCAGTCACGGGGTACGTTACCGCTTCACGGAGTACATAAATACTTTGGCGCAGAACTGAAAGGCTGCTCTCAGTATTAACGCTAAATATCTCAATGTACCTATTGTGAATTAATATTGTAACATCAAACGGTATTTTTTTTATCATCTCCTCTGGAAATACACATGTTAAATATTTATATGAATTGGAGCTCCAATATACGGGATGTCCGGTATATATTGGACTACCTTACAGGGCTAGAAAGTTTAGCGCAGGAGTGTTGAAAATATGATAATTCATGTTTAGTAAAAGTGGCACAGAAAAAGACATCTCAAATTTTAAAATTTCGGAAATATGGTACCCTGGGTCACCATTTTCGTTGCTAGGACTGAACATTACCACGCTGTCATTAAAAAAAAAAAACTAGTTGATTTCATTTTAAACGAATGCAAAAGTCGGTTTATAATTTCGATAGTTTGATAGAATTTAGTCTTTCTTGGACAAAGTCAATAATAACTTGGCTGCTAAATCAAACATCTCAATTGTGATATCATTTTAGAATCTCCATTCAACAGGCAAATTTGTAAGAAAGCAGAACTACAGGTTTTAAAAAAAAAAATTGTATTGTGCGATGTCAAACTTGCTGGTAGAAAATACTTTAAAGACTTGGAAAATTTAAAAAACTGCTAATTATTTATTGATTTCGTAAGTATGGTCTTAAAGAAAATTTTATCAACTTTCTTTCACAGAATACGAAACTGAAAGACTCTAATCAGACTCAGATATGTCGTTTTCCACGCGACTTTTACTAACATGAATTATCATATTTTCAACACTACTACTTTTCAACTAAGCTGAGCTATCTAGCCCTGTAAGATAGCCCACTATATTCATTTGAATATGTGGAAATATTGTTTTAGTCACGAACATAATGGCACTGCAGTTGTGATTTTAGTAAGTTTTGTAACCTTCTTGCTCGTACCGTATTCACGTGATTGATATAAAATAGGTTAGACACGCTTATTTCACCGACTTAAAATAATATGCTAGTTATAAAAAAGTTTAATAAAACGATTAATATTACGAAATAAGCATCACATATAATTGAGTGAGTTCTTTGTTTTAATAAAACGTAAAAACAACATATAATTTAAATTTTACCGATTTTTTTACATATATTTTATTCACAAGAAATGTATTGTAAATATTTAATCTCCTTTAAATAAATCTCGTCATAATACGAAAAAAATTCTTGTGAAAGTAGCCGCTATCAAATCAATCACACATTGTGCTCGGGAATTTATGAGGGTCTGATATTGACAGGTTCCATGTAACATTAGTTACGGTTTTGTAGTATCGAGTTTTTGAATAAGTAACTAAGCTCACAAATATACGTGCCTTGACAGGTTCCGTAGCAAAAGTAGCTTCCTCACAACTGATTATATGGGAACAAGTGTTATGCAAAAAGGTTTGCAGATAAGTATGTACTCTTGATATAAATTATTTGCTGCATCTCGACCTAGGTCAAAGTTAAGTAGTTCCAAGACCGCGAACGATGTTACAAAACTGTACTAAGTTCGAAACTGGTACTGTTCAATTTGAATGTTAAACCAAAGTCAAGTTAGAATTATGATAGATAACAAAGTTTTCGTTCGCAAGATCGGGCCATAGATCACCTGGTTTCTATAGCACCTAACCTACGAAGACTTGGTTATTATACTTAACTTTTTGCAAATGCAGCAAAATGCACAACTAACATTGCCAAAGTACTAGTAGCACTAAGTAAAACATGTCTAAGAACCACCGCTAGAAAACCTGCTTTCAAATTAAAAAAAACCGCATCAAAATCGTTTCATCCGTTTAAGAGCTACGGCGCCACAGACAGACACACACACTTACATGTCAAACTTATAACACCCCTCTTTTTTGCGTCAAGGGTTGAAAAAAATAAGTACCTCTATCACACCCCTACACAAATTGACTTAGTCCCGGCTTAATCTAGGCTTGTTATGCTGTGGGTACTTAATAACGATTAATTTACTCGTACATACTTAAAATCATATCCGACTATAATAATTATAAATGCGAAAATTCGAGTGTGTCTGTTATTTGATTTGGATGAAATTTGGAATGGAGATAGCTTAACCCTGGATTAACACAAAGGTTTCTTTTCATCACGGAAAGATTTTAAAGTTCCCGTGGGAATAGGGTCAAACGCACACAAAAAACAAAAGTTGTCTCTCCTGTGGTCAATAGTTAAAGGCGCATATGATATGTTTTTATCTGATCGGGCCAAAGTAGACCTGACGCCGTATATGCGGATATGGGTTCAGCTAGAAAATTAGGCCTTAAACACGTTAACTTCAGGTATGTCCACAGGACAGACGCGAACCTAACTCTGCGTATGACTCAATAGCGATAATTGAAATCCCCGCAAGATATGGTGGCCGAATATTACTAATTCTACACGGACGAAGTATATTATACACACAAACATACATTTAAAAATATATTGAATAAATACTACTAACATGAAAAACATACAGATGGATTATTATGACGTAGCTATGCAGTTCATTTTACGGCAAGAGAAGGACAGAGCTATAGGTGTTATATAGCTATGTCCATTTCTCTCAGCGTAATATGAATTGCATAGCTACGTCATAATAACTCCCCAGGACTCAGGAATGAATATTCGTGGTGTCACAAAATTTAATATTTGCTCTTACTCGATCAAAATTTTAATTCAAAATGTTTATTTCATAAATTGGCCATAATGACGACTCTTTAACACGTCAGTAATACTCGTATTGAGTGAATCCACTACTGCTTCGAACAAGACCATAATTAAAGTGAAGAAGTGCCGCAAGAAACTCTACCCAAGAAGCCTGGGTGGGACTGCTAGTTTCATACGCAGCGTCACCATAAAATAAGCTGGCATAACCTAAACTAATATCCTACTAATGTAATATTATGTAAAAAATGTTTGGACATCCAGATCCTTCCATATTTTTCTTTCAATGGTCTATATTGGCTCACATAAAATGATATATCCGATATTTTCTTTCTCTTCCGATTTTTAGTTAAATTTTTCTTTGTGTAAATATGAAATTAAATGTACATTTTCAAATCATAAATTTCTTATTAAATTTTTATTTTATGCTACATTAACCGTAATCGTTCTTGCAGGTCACCGCAAATACATTCAATAGCTCTTAAAATAAAAAGTCTCAGGCTCGGCTAAAGTCCGATACATTAGCATTTAGTATAGTAATTTGGTGCTCATTAAGGAGGTAGCCTGGATCGTTTTCCAGTAGCTTGTAAATTGGTGATTTTATGGATTTCAATGAGCTCTTTTCAAATGTTCACTTTGCGACGTACCTACTCAATTTTTTCGTCTTATCATGGCTTTGCCGGTCATGATGCCATATAGAAAAAAATACACCAATAAACAGTCTTTAGACAAAAATAATAATATCTCCTTTCTGAGAATGAGTCATATAACATTAATGTATTACATTATTTGATATTTACTCTATATTCATTTAAAAAAAACAATGTTATATGACATACTATGTCGTAACCATTTTAGTGTTAAATGAATTCCATAACTCCCGGAAATCTTTCCAGGTAAAACCAAAAAATAATTAAAATTAATAATTAAGACTGGTTAAGCCTTCATAATTGCGTATGCGAGGCAGTGAAAAAGAGGTACAAACCTGCAACTCGTTTAAATAGCACAAACTTATTACAGTATATTTGCAGTGATCAAATCGGTGAATTCGAAAACTTATTTAACGGAAAACTGCGCATTTAATTACAATTATGCAAACACACAAATGCTGTTACAAATTTTTCAGAATATCAAAATCAAATAGACGTGTCTGCTCCGCCAGGTAAGCATGACATGTTTTGTAAAAGACAGTGTTTTAAAGAACTGGCAGGAAAATGCACGGATTCTATTATAACCAACCAAGGTAGGTACTTTAAAAATCCAAGTTCGATATTATAGCTCCATCCCCGTTATTTGTCATTTGAGACTAGATCGAGCTAATGTAACTTCACAATTCGATTTTCAAATTAGGGGCTTTGGGCCGTATTTGCTATTTTAAATTTACAACTGGATTCATACACTATATACTAGTAGGCACTATCATCGTTTTTTTCTAAGTATAAACGACAGTTTATTCGGTGCAAGCTCACTTAAAACTAGGCTAAGAGAAAAGTTGAAGTTTTTATGTAGTTCTGAGTGTTTTCTCAAATTCTCAGTGAAGTTTCAGATATCATAACCACGACATATAAAACAAGTATATTTTATGTCATAACCAAAAAAGGCACGGATCGGTAACGGCGACTTATTGTGTGAAAATTTCAATGCTGTAAAAAAAGACAATCACATATTGCGCGATGTCTAATTCCCGATGTATATCCAGCTTTATTAGCAGAGCTGGAAATTATCTCAATTTAGGTGGTCATTAGGAGAGTCGCGCGGGAGAGATATCCGAGCGGCCGTATAAATCTGTATTTAATGACCACCACGGTTCTAATATTTCCGAACAATGTTTTGGGACACGTACGGTCCTCGTGCTATGCGCCGTTTGTCGGAGTTTGAATTTAGAATCGGTTGTTCAATTTGTTCTTTTTTGTGTTACATAATGTGACTCAATTTAAAAGAGGTAAATTTGAATGATGCGAAATCGAGTAAAAGGTGTGATTATTTCATTTGTAAAATAAATAAATTATTTATATTACAATATAATATCTCGTTTTCTATCAATCGTATCGTGGTAAGCGATGAAAGATTTGGACTAGTAAGGTATATGATACTTTAAAACCATACCGGCTATAAAATACCTTACTTAAACTAAGTGTAGATACAGAACCGTTATAGTTGTGGTATTTGATTAAGGGCTGATTTATCCAAACCCCAGATGAAAATATCTGTTACTTAATATTGTAGCATTACTTTTCTTTGTCAAAAATTAAAAACCTGACCAATGCGAATTGGACTCGCCCACCGAGGGTTCCGCACATGACACGGTTAACTCAATTCTAAATTTGGACGCCGTTCCTTGCATATGTCCCTGTTTTTACGTGATTCAATTAAAATGTATAGTTTTTAGTTTTTCTCTATACTGGTAGTATAAGGCGGTATTACTTACAAAATTCCATAGTTCAAAGTCAACGGAAAAGACCCTATAAATTTTCATTCCCTTGAGAGTATGGAAATATATGTTTTTGCGGCATAAACGGCAGTATCTTTTTTGTACGTTAACTAAAAAGTTTGATTTTGTCAAAGCTTCAAGGGACTGTAGACTAGATGATATGGTTTTAATTTCTACTCAATACCCCCACTCGTTCCGGAGATAAAGAATATTGACAGTCTGACAGACAGACGGAAAGCAAAGTTATCCTATAAGGGTTCCGGTTTTTCCTTTTGAGGTACGGAACCCTAAAAAAAGAGCTAACATTTATCAGATGAATAGTGCAGTTGTCAGCTCTAATGATCTTAAACTATTTAACGAGTATTAGCATGCAAAAAGTAAATGCAATCCTCGTAAGCTGCTCTATACGTCTACTCGAAATAATACTTTAATTACTAGTGAAGTCCGTCTATACATAGCCCCTGAATAAATAATATTACACGCGCCGGGTCTCATCGGCTTTGACGTTAGTGGAAATGGATTTTCGTCAGTCTGTCACACCGATAGCCGGTGGTCTTTGTCAGAGGTGAGCGAGAGGCGAGAGGTGAGGGGGAGGTGATTGGGGTGTGCTAGGGATGGCACGTGTGGAATTAAATGCAGGAGCGTGACTCAAAAATTGGAGACATGTTTTTAATATCCCTAAGATATAAATGGCAATGCCTTTTGACATGGAAATGCAGCAAGTTTTACGGGCGCTCTGTCAAACGGCCAATATCTGGGTGTCAATTGTGCTGTTTGGTTTGACATTACCTAAGTAGCGCTAAGGTTTAGTTTTTTTCACTACGATTATTTTCTTATTCTGTTCGTTTAAGAGTGCTAACATTTTAGAACAAATAAAAACATTGATTGGTTGTGAATCGATAATTTGTAAATATCGTTTTGAAATATATAGTTAATTAAACGTTATTGGCGTATATTTTCACGAGTCGGACAACAAACACCCATCCACTATATACTTTAACAATGTTATCTTACAGAGAATCATAAGCATAAATTTACACTTAGTCTAGTGCCTCAAGCCTTTAACGTTTTGAATGATTTCATGCCTTTTGGCAACCCTGTGCTACCGTATAACGAACACTGACAATGACAAGCTCTGAAAACGCACCTTACCGCCTCTGTCCGGATTAATCCAGTATTAATTAGGCGCTATGTATGGAGCGGCCTCCGTAAATGCACTGTCAACACGTATTTAAAGTGTTTATAGGACGGCTACGTAAATACCCGTGACTTAATTCCGTTAGGGCTGCCAGTACTTAAATAAGTTAATGCTGGGGTTTGAAATCTCGGCCTGTGCAAATAGTCCGTCTTATGTAAATATTAATTTATGACCACATGTAATTACACTTGAAAGTAAAACAATATTTGTTTCATAATGGCGTTCGACGGATAAACGACCTTAGGTACTTATATGCGTTTCAATGTTTGAGTTATAGTTAAAAGTGAACTTACTAATAGGTTAGAGATGATTATATGCAATAATGAACTTGAAATTGAATTTGAATTGGTACTTTATGGATCCATTAACATATTAAAACTTTTGAACAAGTTGAAACTTGTTTTCTTCTTTGCTCTTAATTATTTTTCATTTACGCTAAGGGATTATTATGTCAAATAATTTGAAATATTAGCAAACACTCGTAAGGTTATTAAATGAATTTCTATACAAATAACATTAAAATTGTCATGGGCGTTACATACAAAGCTATTGTAGTATATTAGACATGAAAATGCTAAATAGTCATAATCATATTTTTTCGTGACATACATAACAAAGAACCGATTAACACGTACCTTGCTGGTCTTCCGTTGGAACCATATCGTTAAGTATACAAAATGAAAAATACTAAAGAACTATATTATAATACTAGGCAACTAGTAATTTATACGAAACGTTGTTAGGCAAAGTGAAATTAAGTTGTAATTAATAATCAGGTAAACATGATTCTTAATAAGAATTATGTAACATGACGATTCGAGGAAGCGAAAATTTTACAAAGCGCCTATTTGATTAAATGCATTTATATTCAAATATTATTATATTAAAAAAAAATTATGAAAATTGACATCTGACAAATGGTTATGCTTTTAAGCAACGAATAATAAGCAGTTTTTTTTAATCAATCTAGAGAATACCGTCTGCAAGTGTTTATTGTTTCTTTATTTTATTAAAAACATAAAAAAAAAGATTTGTGCAAGTCCCAATTCCGAAATACCTACGAAAAGTACGAGCGCAGGCCCGTCACCGTCTTTGTGCCGAGACACCTGCGCGACCCGGCCCAATTACGGGTGTAATTGGCTATTCAAGTTGGCGCGATGGGGCGAACACAGCATGCCTAATTAATGGAATCAACTGTACATTGAAATTTTCGCTCCGATGCGCTCGGTTGTTAAGCTACTGTAATTGTGTTATTATGGCATGTTGAGGCGCTTAAAGTTCAAGTTTAGTTTATTCTGTTAAAACTATGTTTTGTTATGTAAATTATTAAAATGGAGAAAATTAACTAAAGGCAGCTTCTATTTGTAAAAGGACTACCGCACTGTCTAACAATGCCGCTCGCGAGGCGGAATATGGGTCGGTTCACATTTGAGACGCCATCGATACGCTAAGCAAAAGAAGAAAATAACTAATTATAATATCCGTTACAAGACTGGGCATGGCGCGAAGTGGCTATGATATGATAAGATATGATAAGATTCTGCGTGGGAGGACCTTGTGCAGGGTCCGGGTTGGTAACGCCATCTTATCCATTAACCTACCGTCAAGCAGCAGTGTTTGCATTGTTGTGTTCCGGTTAGGGGAAAAGACAGCCGGTAAAATGACTAGCATAGAGGCATTCCATCTTAGTCCTCAGGGTTGGCAGTGCATTTGCAGTCTTGTGAATGCGAATGTCTATGGGTCACAGTTTCCACTTACCATCAGGTGGCTTGTGTGCTCGTTTGCCTTCCTATGCCATAAAAAAAAAAGATATTCGTGGTTACCACAAGTGGCAGCTAAAATGAGCACTTTATTAGTAAAAAAATACCCTACTGTGCATGTTAACTTAAAACAGGCTTACAATTTTGTTTCTAATCCCCATCAAACAGTGCGGAGCACGCGGAGGAGGCACTGTTTCAACGTCATTGACCCAGTTCCTCTCACACCTCGTTACTCGCCACAATGCCACCGTTAATCTGATAAGCGCTTGATGGAAGCGCGATCCCTTTTCAACCAGCTGTCACCGTCTCTTACTTATGAGGACGTTAATGTAATCATGGAGTATTTCCCGATTGTACTTATTTAATGTAATACGTTGAATTAATGTAAAATTCTAACCAGAAACCATAGATAGCGATAGCGACAGATAGCGTAACATTACTTTGTTTTCTGCATTGTCGCAGCTAAGTGCAAAAATAATGGAAACATAATCTTCTTAACATCATTATGTACTGTCAAGTGCTCTGCCGAATATTAGTACGTGGGAAGAAGTTGGCAAATATCAGTTTATAGTCATGACGCGGTCGCGGGGCCCGATTTCCACGATTTATGAATAGCTAGTTGGAAAAACTAGGTTTGTATGTTTCCATTATTTATTTTTAAAAATTACTTGGAAAACATATGTACGGACCATTTTTCATAATATTATAGATAGGTATATTCAAAATTCTTAAAAATACACAACTACATACATACATAACCTTCACGCCTTCATTCCCAGAGTGGGGTAGGCAGAGCTACAGAATTACCAAGCACTCTTAAATAAGTTGTTGATAATTCTATAACCACGTTTTGCACGAATCAGGCGCAGATATTACCAGTGTATTAGTGACAGGTTGCAAAAAATAAAAAAAAAATAGGTAGGGAAAAAGTAGGCGCATTTTGTATGGACATTTTTAGCTTTACAATACTCTAAAAACGCAATTGCTGTTTTCTAATGTCTTAATATAACGCATACATGGCATAAATAAAAGGTGATAATATTTAATTCTACTTAATTTACTTCCAGTGATTTAATGTTGCAATCACAAAAACAACTTTCAAAGCAATCGTCCCAAAGCAGTCAATCCCGTCATTAAACCGCGTAGATTATTACACCGCTTTGTTTGTCGCGCTTTTAATTGATTACAATCTAAACTTTGCCGACCGCTTTAACTGTTTACTTTTACAAAACTCTGGCTGTGGTCGGACACTTGAGTTCATTAAAAGGGTACAAAAACGGTTGCTGTGAATCAATCATACAACGAGATTTACGGGTGAAAACAACGAGGTACAGATCTGATAATACTGAGGTGGGTGCAAATATTTCAGCAAGAACCCTCAATATCGGTAATGGACAAAAATAAAAGAAGTAAGTATAATAATTATAAAAGTAAGTACTACCGTCAACCATCATACCTACATACTAGAAGTTGCCAGTCGGGTAGAGTTATAAACTTTTTAGAAATATTGTTTTAGAAATGAACTTTTTAATTAGATTTCTTTATAAATAAATTTAAAATAATACTTGTTATATTGGTGTTTTATGTATAATATAAGAGTTACATAAAACACTAATCTAATAAATATGGCTGCTATAATCACAAAAAAATAAATCAACTAATATTGGTGACCTGTTTGATCCTGTTTTGTTCTGGTCTCGTTGCTTAACTTGCTTGGTCATGTTTATTGAGTTTCGTAATTGCAATAGTATTTATCGTATTATCTACTACTAACGCTCATTATCATACACCGGATTGACGGGGGCAAAGAATTACCAGTGCTAGTGATTCATTAAGTATCGACTAAATTTATCGACAACTTTTTTCGTGACATTCTTGAATATTTCAATTTCATTTTTTTTTTAATTTGAATCTTACGTTTCTTGCAAAACTCAGTCATACCTTTAACTTGGATAAACGATATTTTTTCTTTCGAGGTATTTTTAAACGACGGAATAAACAAAAAGTTTCTCAATTCGTCGGAATGCTAAAGTATATTGTTTTGTACAGAATTAATTTGTTAGATACCGGTTCTTTATAGTTAGGAGAGGTATAAATAAAATAGGTATTTAAACCTGGCCATTACTTATGATAATGATGGATGATAAATGCTTTTTATCGATGTCGATAAACTTAGTCGACATTTAATGAATCACTAGCACTGGTACATTTTTGCCCAGGTCAATCCGGTGTTTGCTCATTATGTAAAATGAAAAGGTACCCTCGGTGCGCGAATCTGAATCCTACTTAACAGATTTTTGTTAATGATTTTAGCAAAAACTTGGTGATTCCTGTAGCCGCGAAATGTAATTTCAGAGTTATCCTCAACGTCCAATCATACCTAAAACGTTTTAAAGCGATCCCGGCCACAGTGATTAACTGTCATCGTTCCATCGTGCAATTTTCATTAAGCCATCATTAAGGAGTGGAAAGTTTTGGAGGCTCTTATCCGGGACGGTCCGCTGTCCCGCCTGATTAATTTACGTGGCTTCTACCTTCTGCTGATCCCTGGCGCCTGGAAGTGTCCCCTTAGGCCCAACTTGCAGTATACCGATCATTGGGATTTCATTACATCTAGGGGATATTTATTCTAAGTCGTATTGTCAACTTGTATCTAATTTAAGATTTACAAAGTGTTACTTAATTATTTTTATGACACGATGCGTAAACGCAGGTTTTCGGTCCGTTATTTTGCGTACTACTGTCAAAATGGATTTACCTAGCAGTACAAAATAATATTACTCCAACTTATTGGAATATCAGTTAAAATAATGCGCGTTAAAAAATATTGCTAAGTCCTTAATTTACTCCCTAGATTTTTTTAAAGAGTAACGTGCAAAAGAATGCGCAGTGTCAAGTATAGGATTAAATCATATTTTGTAAAAATAGCCTGTCATAAAGTTCATAACTCTGCACTGCTCCCTACTAGTGATTACAACCGCTCATTCCCGAAATACCATAATTTGAAAATACCAGATTACACTTTATACCTTATACCAGATTCCCAAAACACCAGATAGAATTTTTTGGGTGATTATAATAAATTAATCCTTATTTTGAATCTGGTCTTTTACGAATGTGGTATAAAGTGTTATTTGGTATTTTCAAATTATGGTATTTTGGGAATGAGCGATTACAACGACCAACATGACACGTAGTGAGAAGTGTTTTAGATGAAAATAATTGCTATTGTTACTATTTTGAGTAGACCAGTTAAACTCCATCATGTTTATTTAATAAACGCATAAAATTAATAACTAAATGAAAATCAAGCTTTAAAAAACCGATTGTGTTTTTAATACTTGCTGTCCTCGATATTAATTATTAACCTTTGTTAATAATCGGGATTGTTCATATTTTTACAATTAAGTACTCTAATTCTAAATCCATTTCGAGGAATAGGGTTTTAAAGCCTGAATTATTAAGTTTTTAATATGTTTATCTATTTCTGATATTTCGACAATAGTATATTTAACCTTTGTTTGATCTTTATTTTCGGCTTAGAGGAAAATAAGTAGTATGTTTTAATACACTATTAAAATCACTCTTTATAATTAGATATCTTTTAATTGTTGTAATTTAGTAGAATATGCCAACCCAAATTTAAAATAATCATGTCATCCATAAAATGTCTGTTAAATTAATAAAGATATCAAAAGAAAACTATTGGGTCAAATACAAAATTAATGAAATTGGTCTCTTAAAGTTACCTATTCTTTCAAATCAGAATGTAAAAACCGTGCGTTTTTTTTGTTTATTCCGATATACATTTTGCCATTGTTGTTATTTAAATTTTAATAGTAAAGGCTTATCCGGGGTGATGAAAGGATTCTAACGATACCACACATCTATATCGGCTTAGGCATTTAGAAGTTATGGTGGAATAAAGAATCATAATCATTAGTTTTTTTTTAAACTTTGGTAACTTTGTTTGTGATATAACTAAAAAAAAAAACTTTTTGGTCAGGTAACTAAGCAAACTGTAAATACATACATATTAAATGAAAGGTAGGTATATTTAACGATCATTCTGATTCAAATCAGAAAAATAATCTGTTAACAGTAAAATTCATTGAGAATAATGGCAGTGGTTTCTGGCTCAGAAGTCGCATGATCGTATCAAAACATCGGGCTGTAAGAGATTAATTTTTTTTATTTATTAAACTATTTAACATTGTTGATTATTGATGTCAATAAAATGCCTTATTCATTTACAAATGTACATCAAACATCATGATAGTAATTCAAGAACATTATATTACAAGTAAACACTAAGTTTCAAGAAACCGTGGTTTTTTTAGTCATGAAGTACAGACACATTGATCAACATATTAAAATCAGTTATTAAAAGAAAAATCAAAGTAAAAAGAAAGAAAACATTTTTCTTGACAAACAACAGAAAAAATCGCCCGTAAATAAGTCTCGGGATGGTCCCAAGTGTCCTGACATAGCGTAATGCTGGCAATAAGGTCGCCGCCACCCGCGGTCGCGGATGGGACTATTAGGTAAACCAGAGAGGGTTACGCACATATAATAAGGAATACAATTCCCTTATAATGGCATAATGCTAAGTTCCAGCATAAAACCGCCTAAACCCTATGAAATTCTATATGACACGCAGGAACTGGAGCCAAGATGCAAGCGCTAGAGTCTGGCCAAGCTAACTCTGCAATAGAATAACCTGGCAACCACGTGTAAACCTTTATATGGCAATGTTTTGTTTGACGTGTCTTATAAGTACATGAGTAGTCAGGTAGCATTTGATTCTCCCTATTTCTTGTAATAAAAGTAAAAAAGAATGGTGAAACCTTTTAAAAGTCATATGCCACACGGGAAACCACGTGGTTTATCTCGTAAATTTTGAGTGATAGAAACGAAAAACATTAGTAGCGGTTGCATCTTGGCTAGGGCCTCTACTATTTATTATATTGAGCGCGTCTTCCAGTGTTCCTGCATCCCGACGGCACTCGCGTGGCGCGATCCGGCCGCGGCCGTCACTCGGAGCACAACATGGCTATTCGTCACTGTTTGTTTATCTTTGTGCTGCGCTCCCACTGTTATCCCCCATAGAGTGGCGTGGAGGTTCAATGGCCAAGTGGGAGTTATTGCGCATACTGTTAAGGAAAACTTGTGGCAAATGCAATGTTGTGCTCAATTAGAATCTACTTATTTCAACACTTGCAGCAGAAATAAACAGTACCATACTATGCTCACCTCGACAAGATTGGCCATCGCAGTACTCGTATTTTTATTCATACATTTGCTGTTTTTCCAACTTCTGCAGTAAATATAAGATTATGATAATTAACGGACTGTTACGAAATAAGTCCAGGTTTTAGGCATTTTGCATGTGTACGCTATCTGTCTGTCTCTCTTCCTGTTCTTTGATACTTTTTAGTTAAGAGGCCTGATTTATTTTTATTTTTTATTCCACCTGTGAACACTGTTTGTTAATGAACCATTTTCCTTTTAATAAAATAAGATCTATGTAAATGTCTGTTTGTGATCCAAATAAATAAATAAATAATACCGAGTATAATTAGTTTGATTTGTAAATAAAAGTTTTTAAGTTTCTTGCGGCGCTTCTTCTTACGAGTAGCATATCACTAATTTTGTGATTGCGCTGGCTTCGAAAAACATTTAAAACGCAGAATAAGAATTATATTTTTTAATTGAAGTAAACAGTGCTTTTTGCCAGTAAATAGGATGTTCAGCAAAATGTTTCTCCCAGCTGTCGTGTCGCGCAAGGCCTCCGAGACAACACGACCATTCGTCACTGTTTACCCATCTTTGTTTACCGGCGGTTTATAGGCCACGGAGTAAATACAATTGTGTATTTGACGGGTAAATTAAGTTTGGAGTTTACTAGCATTTGTTATTCAGACTTACTGTTTACTAGATATTGTAACAATAATGTCCGATTGTTCAATGTTTTCAATTTAATGATTTTTGTCTGGTCCACGTGGTAGTTTTGCATTTATGTTGTCATTATGAACCAATTAACTTGGCAGATTTCTCTAGGAGTAAACTCCAGCGCCAAGACCGGCATAACAATGTTTAATACCATCATTATTATCGACGTCATATCAGCTGGAAGACGGCTACTGCTTGACAGAGAGATCTGCTGCCGTCCTACCAAAGAAAGCGGCTAACTGCAATCTATAAGTCAAACCGTTCTGTACTCTATTGGTATACTACTTTAAATTTAAAACGCTTATATACGACAACTATGCAGTTAGCCGCCTTCTTTGGTAGGACGGTAGTCTGGTGGAGTCTATTGCTCGTTCACGTGCATTCACCGGCAAGTAACGAGCCTCTCAAGCTTGGTGGTATTTGTATCTGACTTAGAAGTCAAAATACACGATCCCGAAAAGGAAAAAATGTCTACACGCCTCTGAACATAAGGTATGTGTATTTATATATATATTTACAAGATGGAGTGACGACCTTGTAAGGATCGCGGGAACGCGGTGGATGCGAAAAGCACAAGACCGGTCTGAGTGGAGAGCCTTGGTGGAGGCCTATGTCCAGCAGTGGACGTCTTTCGGCTGACATGATGTTGATGATTTATATATATCTGACACGATGGCTTTATAGGTATCAATGCCTTTCATTATACCTTACTTATTCCGTTGAAAGACCTTAAACTTACTGTGTAACGTCACAAAAATATTGTCATCGGGACTTATGACAATATTGCTCGCAGGAAACTAAGGCTAATATAGTTAGTGAAGTTTCGCTCGCTATTAGTTCATAAATCACCGGTGCTTAGCGGCTTCGAATGGCAATGTACCCGTTATATCCATATCGCAGCGAAGCTCAAGTGTTCGATTGAATACATAATTGATCCCCTTAAATCTGATCGAGTACCGGGCCTCTTCAATTAGCAAATCACCGGTTAAAGGAATTGATACGTTTCATTGTTGATTGCTGCTCGTTGAGGCATGTATTTGATGATAAAAAAATAGAAATATACCCAACAAGCGCTTTTTTAAGTTGATTGTTTTTATACTTATAGAACTATTCTGTTAGTGGCTCTCAGCCAAAAGAAACAAAGAACGTTAAAAATTGTAATAATCTAAGTGCACCTATTTTTTCCGTGAACGGATATAGTCAAATTCAACGCTTAAAAACTATATAAATACCGGGTAAGAGCATCTCGGACCATGCTCAGTGTTACGGTTTTGAAGCCGTTACTACAAATACAAAAAACGTTTTCAAAAAATAACGTGCAAGAACAAATTTTCTTTTTAAACTTATTTCATGCTGTGTTAGATGGTTTTTTGTAGGTATAAACACTTAACCCGCCTGTATACCAGAGGGACCAAACTACTTTACCTACTCAGATAGTCGTGATTTGTCTTTTCAGTTCGTTAAAGGTATGTCCTTTCATTTAAGATCTTTCTCAGATTTTCATTAAGTGTACTTTTGGCTTTAACTCTAACAAAAATTATACTTTTCGAGTTAAATATTTCCTTAACGATTCCCCTAAATCTGAAAATAACATCTTTTTTTTAATTCGTATTAACTACTAGTGTCGTAGGCTATAGTAAAATTATTGAAATGTGTAATTGGCGAAATCAAAAATATACATGATTAAATAACATTACTTTGACGACGTTATCTAAACAGCAGTTGGGTATTATTAAAGCTTGCTGTTCGTTAGACTTGTTCAAGATTTCATTTTATTTTACAATTTTACCGTCGTATATTATATACTGTTTTGAAGTATCCAAAGTTTCTGAGTTAATCCATGGACAGATGGGCCGATGGACACAGCAAAACTATATAAGTTCCTAGTTTGACTTCGGAACCCAAAAAAGGGGAAATAGCGAAAAAATATTTTACACATATTAAGTCACAGGCATTGTTATGTAGCGATTTATATCAGCATGTCACTTATTTGTTAGGCTTCTCTTTATAAAAATTATGTTACTTACCATCCACAGAGACTCGCTCAACGCGAAGTATTACGCGTAAGTTAAACACACGACTCCATTAATTCAAAAGTCTTTAAGGTACGATTGCTATCACTAACTTTATGACCAAAGTTATTCGAATAACATTTGCTTTAGGTGCTCTAAACTTTGCCCGTTCCAAGACCAACCTTCTAGTGTCCCTTTTCAATTTAAAATGTCGTCATAGTTTTAGCTGAGCGTGTACTCAAAAAGGTAGGGACCCCGGGGACGCCTCAGCCGGCGGGATTGGCGCACGGTGCAGCTCGATTTAATGCCAACAAGTCACAGAATCCTTTTAGAGTTAAAGAAGCGAATAATCGCAAAACTTATTTCAGTTTTAAAATGTTGTATTACTGGAATGGCAAAATATTTTCACCTTAAGATGCTGATATTTGAAGAATATTAACAACTTGGGGCTCGAATACGGAGCTAGCTAAAACTAGATGACGCGCTGAGTTCCAGCAAGCAACATCATTCGAGAGCAGTAAAACCCGTGTAAATTATCGTGATTATGAATTGTAAAATAATCGGGTAAAACACCTAATTGCTGGCTTCTAAATAACCAGTTACTGGCACCTAGTATTGAATTGTCGTCTCTATTACATTAATATGTTATAGTATAGTTCATGTTGAAAAAATATTTGTAGCAAAGTCACACAATCTCTTCGTTCGTTCCGTGAAGTCCCAAAAGGACCCTTATTAATATGCCTACGCTGCCGTCCGTCCGTCCTAACTTTAAAGAGCTGTATATTTCAAAACGTAATAGATCGCTAGTTTTTTTTTCAGAATATGTGTTATTATGCAAACGTAGACAAAACATTTTTTTTCAAAGGAAATGAAAAAATAAAGTGAGTTCCTTTACATGTTTTTTTTGTATCATATATTTTTTGGATTATTTGTAAAAACCTTGAAGAAACCCAACAAAATTACAAAAAATGGTCAAGTGTGAGTTGTGCTCGCGCTGATTCGTACGGAACCCTCTATTTTATTCATTGGTAAAACAACATTGTTTGAATACGGCCCTAAGAGCGTGTCAGATATTTTTAACGCCTATGTTTGCAAATAATTATATAATTTCTACTGACTGTACTGAACGCAACTACTTTCGTCTCTATCAATGGCTAATGTTGCCACTTGTGCAAATATTTAAATGCAGCTACCTTTTCCCGCAACTCAGCATATATTTGAAGCAAAGTTTAAACTTAGTAACCAAGTACTACCAATACTCAATAAACGCATAGAATGCACAAGGATCATAATATATCTAATATTCATACAAAATCACGCGAAATCTCAGCCTCCATCATTAAATTTAATTATGAGTTTCCGTATCACCGGATGCGGGTAATGACAAAGTTAATTCGGGAGAGAGGCGACCAACTAGCTGTAATGGCCGGGCCTAGTTCGATTAAATCCCATTGATTGTTTGATAGCGTCGATAGGCCCGGCATCTTTGTTCGACGTTATAATTACTTTATTTGTGACATCGGTTCGATTATTGACTCTGGTATCAAGTGTCTGCTGTCAGGTACTCCTTGCGCATCATGTTGAGAAGAATTTTACGGCTGGGTAAAGTGCGTCGATGGTCAAAGTAAATCTTTAAATATGTATCTCAATTATATCTCATGAATGTATTGTTTGATAGTACCCTACGCTTATGAAATAATAAGAGTACAAAAACTGCGATCCGGCTGTTTTTACTTGCCTACGTGTGGCTGAAGTGATTAGGGGTGGTTGACTGATACTGAGCATTAATCAACCGGACTTACTTAGTTGCATTGCTCCTAAAGTAATGTAGTTCAAGGTAACGTCCTTAGTGTCTTGCGTTGCCTTTGTGCCAAACAATCAAGTACTTAACCGCTCGTTCAATGTGATACAAACATATTGTATCTTGTTTAACCTAACTTAACCTAATCGAAAATCACCAATTATTTCAAAACAGGACATTATATTAAAAATCATTTCGAGAAACCTAGATTCGATTTCTTAGATTCGTATTTTTATCTTAGTGTTTCTTTCAAATTATACAGCAATGCATTCAGTTTGCTATTTACTAAGTAATTAAATCTTTAGCTGCTCCTTCATTTACTGTTGAGACTTTTAAATATTCTTTCTAAAAAAGAGATAATTAGTTTTGTTGCGCCACCGCCGCTGGCCGGGGGCAATTCTTTAATGTTGGTTAGCTACTTTGCTTCTTCGTGGTTTTTCAAATTGAATACGTTCTTTGTAATGTATGCACGAAATATATAGCTCTAACAACACTTGCAATTTTTTAATTAGTCGGTACCTACAACTTGCCTCTGTACGTTCTTTACCATAAATTGAAACGTCACGGCAATATAAGTATCATGGAAGGCACTCACAGGCCGTTAAATGTCAAACAATTTGATAAAGGTCATCCGCTATCATTTATTATTAGTGGCCAGAACGTTCGCGGACCACGGGAATTTATTATTCAGCCTATGAATAACAGATAGAAGTATTCCCTACTGTTGGACGCACGGTTCTCGTAGCTTTTAAAGACGTTTGGATAAAAGTCTCGATAAATATATTTTTATGGTAGGCCTACCATCATCGTAACGAACCTCGGTTATTAAAATAATGGTAAGTAGATAATTACGGATCTCCAACCTTCAGTTCTACGGTCACCGGTTTATAAAGACATTTTTTTTGGGAATTTATACTTTCGCTTGTATCAGAATATGACCTTTAAAAGCGTTGAAAATATCTCTTTTATTTATATAAATAGGTATATAGGATAGGCCTTTTTTTACATGTATGTTTTGGTGGGATATCAGTACTTTTTGGTAGGTAGTCGATGTAGCTTTATATATATACATCTTCTAAACATATTTCTGTTGAACAACATGACGTCATGAGATGTCATAACTAGCTACGTGATTAATTTTACATACATTTTAATGAGGGATAATAATTAAGGATATAAATAGATGGAAAGAGAATTTCTTTACCTGTGCTGAAAGACCAACTTTGATGCAATAAGTTTCGATGAGTCAGTCAGTATCAAATAGCCAAATGAAATAAAATTGAAGAAATAATTAAAAAAAAAAAACAGGTTCAGGGATAAGTTGGGAAATACGAGGTTGGTGAAAATATACATCCTGTAGTGTCACCCGATTTTTTTTTACTAGTCGGGACGCACTACCGTGTATCTAAGTTCTATTTTAAATTGGAAATTGCTAATAGCCATTCGCGAAAACCTCCATGTCGTACTCGGTGATTGAAGACTGATCACGTTCAATATTGAACAGCGTCAGCAGCGGTGAGCATCGTATAACTTTATATTATGTCCAATCTAGAGATAACGGGGCGCATTAAACTGAGATGTTTAGCGAAACAATAATCTAGCGGTAAGTGAATTTCGCTCCAAGATAAATCAAACGAGCTGATATTAAAATGCTTTTATAGACGATAAAGTGAGGAATTATTATTTCCATGTTAATAGCACCAATAAATCCGTAGCCATTATGGTTTAAAGCGGCTCTCACAATGTTACCGAGAAAGGTATTCTGGAAAATATTGTTACAACGGCATTTCAGGTAAAACGCATAAGGGAATATTCAAACGTTTTATTACTCGGAAATTACGAAGCTAAAAAGCTAAATTTTTTGTTTCGTCCTCAGTTTTTTTTCCTGGTTCTATGGTTCAAGTAGATCTATTTCAAGTAGATAATTTTTAACCGTCATTTTTTTAATGCACGAAAGAATTACAGGTTCGAAAAGTAACAAAATTGTTTCAAGTACTCACAATATAGATTAAAAAACCGGGTAAAAACGACAAAAAAACTCACACTCAAGAGATGTAACTTCACTTTGTGTAATTTTGTTTGATTTAACATTCAGTTCTCAACGGAACTAAACAAGGGACTATTTCATGTTAGTGTACGACTAGCATGGTATTTACGTCAAACTTTGAAATTGACCGAAGGATATCGCTGAGGACCGTAAACTCTGTCCGGCACGTGTCTATGGGCGGTCCTTCGTCCTCGGCGAGAGCATTTCGACCGCCTCCGATTTTGACCCAAGTCCACATCCCAATTATAATTCTATCTGAAAGAGGTCTTGTTAACCGCGTGGAAACGGCTTAGGTACGGAAGGTTAGCGTAATTCGATTTCGTAAGGGCTCTTAATGCCTTCTGACTCACGGCCAGCCCAGGAGCTTTATTTAAAAGTACCCGTGGTATGGGATTTGGTTCTGCGTCAATTTTTTGCTCTAAAGTAAAGTGCTTTGCAATTATAAATTCAATTTTTCACCTGATAACTATTAAGAAAATGTTTTCATTTCATACATGGATTAGTATTATTCAAAACATTTTTGTTCATAATTATTTTGTTTTCATAAAATTGTGATTCATACCTTATTTTTAGTATCGTTGGAAACGTAAATTTTCAGAAATTCTTGAAATATTCAACGTGTAGATAAGGCTAGGTTAGGTTAGGTTTATAACAACCTAAAAATGGTACTGAAAAAATACGTTATGAATTCCGATGATTATGACTTTATAAGTAAAAAATATGATGAGACTCAATATGAATCCGATTATGGTTATTATTTTGTTCGAGAGAATAAACTCCTACACGAGTAAAATCATACTTTGTTTAAGTATTTTCTCGTTTTCTATCCTGTGCAGCCCCTGAATAGAATCACGTGGGAGGACGCGAGGGAGGTTTTCGCCCAACACTGTTTATTTCCATTACAATAAATTATACTACAAAATACTACTAACTTACTTGAATAGGGTCTCGACATGTAGAACTGATGCGAGTATGAAACTGGAAATTTAAAAAAACGTGATTTTCATCTTTGTTCCTTAAATCAGTAGTCAAGTTGTAATAAACCAATTAACTATTTCTACGTCACGCACTCGACACTTAATGACTATTTCTTACCAGTCAAATAGAAAATTTATGGTAACTTTTTCAATGGTTCACATACACAATAAATATGTCGGCCAATCGAAGTCCTTCAAGGACCCTCCGAGCCCAGATACGTTGAATAATTTATGGGCCAACACGTATCGCCGGACTTATGAATGCACACATTTTAGCACTTATGGCTTGTTAATAAATTATAAGGAATTCCCAGGTTGCCTGATGGGGAGGTCTCACGAACGCATCTCGTGCTTGAGTTATACGTGGTGCTCACGAACGGTTCATAGGACCATTTTTAACACTTAATGCTCTTCAAGATTTGCTGTTATGCTGACTTTTATGTTTTTCTTGTTGGCACTACTTATGGAGAGTTGTTTCCGGAACCGCTGTTATCTCGCTGATATGGTGAAGGTTATGTGCCTTCGTGTTGCACATTGTATGAGCTCGTATTGGTTTGGAATCAAATTGCTAATGTTACGATACCTCTTATTCACTTGACAGAGAAAGCTGCCAAACCAACATTAGTATGATTACTATGACATTGAATTAAGTTATGAAGTTTAATATATTGTGAATAGAAATATTAATTGCATTGTTAGTTAAAAGTAAACATTTGAATGTATTATTCACCTCAGCACCTCAAAAAGGCACGTTTTGCTGTTTAAAGACAGTTGGAAAAATTCGATTTTGCCGCGAGCGAATGACAGTGAGCAAAATTCGATTTTGTCGCGAGCGTGAAACAAAGTAACTTTTTAATAAAATGAAAAAATACCGAGAGCAGTGCTGGGTCAACATAAATGGGTGGCTGGGTGTGTAAATATACATGTGGTTGAAATTTTTACCATTATGTATTATTTTACCTTTAGGTTGTTCTCGCCCCTATGGTTAAAACTTGAATGTGCAACACGAGACCAAAGTAATTCGCATCTCGTGTTTATAGATCCCTTGCTACGCTCAGTATTGTTACCTAGCATCTTTAGTATGTAAATAGCTACATTTTTAGGCTTATACGCACCTGGAGATGCGGCTAACATCTTGTTTAGTAATAAAAATAATTACAGTCGAATTTTTAAATGACTACATTTCCAGCGTACTAAACATTTCCATGAACCAACTGCGTATGAACTATACAGTTCGTTTCAAACTCCAACTATCCATACTCGCAACGATACCCAAGCCGTAGTCTCCGGGGAACTTGAAAAATACGCTGGGAAACAAACAACACATTCAGAAAGTTGCCTATCCAAACTTCCATATTTCAAGTTCGGCGGCCGACAGGGTTATTTTCTACCAATGGCCACAGAAGTTGGCCGCAGTGTCAACACACGGTGTCACTTTTCCTACGGAACTTACTTTAAAATATTTACGGGACGGAAGAATTTTTCGTCCAGCGAATTTATAGTTGGGAAGTTTCGCATTAGATATGTTATCTTCGGCATTTGTCGAGGATTTATTTGTGTTTTATAAAGTGCAGTCGTAATGGACTTCGGTAAGTTTTAAAAATGAGCTTAGGTCTGAGCCAGCTAACTACTAAGAAATATAATCCATTACTGAATTGCAAAGAAAGTTTCAGGCAAGCTTTGCAAGATCTCTTGAGTTTTAATGTGGTTACAGAGCATTCCTTAGGAAGCGATGTAAGGAACAGTCTGTGAAAATTACCTGTTTATAATTTTTGTATAATGGTGGTTATTAATTTTTATTTTTTGTAATTTATTCGCCCGCGACTTTGTCCGCGTAGATTTCGATTACGGTTATTCTCTCGGGAACTTTAAAATTTTCTGGGAAGAAAAGTAGCCTATGACTTAATCCGTCCTGCCATTGCAGCGTGAAAGAGTAATAAGTAATAAAGTAACACAAACACACATACACGAACGTTTGCATTTGTAATATTAGTGGGATTCTTAAACTGTCTAAGGGACAAACTAATAGTTTTATTTGCAATACCAAGAACAGGGGCAATAACGACGACCAGTTCTCTAACATAAATATATCTCAACTAACCAGACCGTATTATGCAAGCATGCTCCAAAATATAATAATGCCTCGTCGAAATCCGTAAAAGAGTGTTAATCACAAAATTGCATGTCCGTAATAACCGATCCGGCTCTAGCCACAAGCGTGGTGCGTTATCGCGTACCAATGATTACATTAGATAATTATGTGTATTGTATATTGGATCGATTCTTGTAATTGGATATTCAAGGGTAAATAAGTATAAATTCATATTTGGCCACGGAGCCGTAAAATTGAGACCCCGTCGTTAGTTTTTTTCAGAGTTAATAACCCGCAAAATATCCAACAGACATTTCTTAAACTTATCTAAGAACCTTTTGCAGAATACTCGTATAAATTTCCGAATTTAAAAAACGCGCTGCTGAAATTGGTACATCTGTTCAAGTCTTACAATACACAGACTGTCAAAGGCATTGAGAAAGTATACATTGTTAGTGGCTCCCTAGTTCCTAAACATGGAACTCTTATAGTTTCGTCTTGTACTCTTGGTACTACAAAGCTGTAATTTAATATAGTAAGGTATATAACTAAATTACGTCGACAAAGTTTATCGAGTATCTCCCGTACAAGTATCTAAACCAAAAGTTATTATTTTATTTTAGGAATTATTGGAACTCGAATAATATATAATTTTCACTAGAGTTACAATGATATTACGGCTATGTGGTAGGTAACGTGTGCACCAACCATTAGATGTTTAGATTAGCTGCTAACAAATACACTTTTTAATATTTATTATAATATTTATAGAATAACGAACCGAATATCACACTTGTTTGTTTTCAAAGCTTAATAATTAGTTGTCGCCCTCGCTCGTGGCGTGCGCCGCGCGGTCGATTTGTCAACGTCGCGCGCGACAGCGGAGATAATAAAACTGACGCTATCTGCCGTCGATGGCCGCGCGACGGTCTGTAGCGGTGACGCGGTGCACTTGTTTACTGAACCTCGCACTCGTACACATATGAAAGGAGTAGACTAATCTGATATAAATAATAAAGCATTGAATTCATGTAAAAATGAATAACACAATCATCATCTGAACAGCGAAATCCATAGCAGATTTTTCTTCCAAAAAAGTGCGTCTCGCGATTTCGTCTGGAACGAGTAGGTAGCCCAAAATCTTCACTTCTAGCCTGAATAGCAAATATAAATTTACAAGCTGCTAAACAAAATGACGTCCGCGTAGAGGTTATCGCTATTACCTCGAGAATTTCCAATTTTCAGGGATAAAAATAATAAATGTACAAAGATTAAGGATTTTTTCTAGCTAACAGTTGAGAGATTGTGAAAAGTGAATGGTAAATAATATAAGTAAAGATAATTAAAAAACTTACAAATGCACGCAAATTTAACATCATTTACCGTGCAAATTACTTGTTATTATTACAAATGCGACGATGCGACACGACACTGATGTCTACTCTTGCGTTATTTATATGACTGCTATTATTGTCTATTTATGTTATTAATATATCAAAGATATCGAGAAACTAAGAGTGACCTGTAATATTTTTTTTTTAAATATTGTACCTACGGCTGTGCTTCCTAACATTGGATATCACTTTGTAGTGAAAATTAGCCAACGGGATCCGACTCGGCATCGTTGGCACTAAATTGTCGAACTATTTTACCGCGGGTAAAGGGTAGCGAGGGGTAACAAACTTATACAGGGTGGAAAAGACGAACGGTGGAAACTACCTTAAATTTTGGAAATAGCAAATTCTACGCAAAGGGGACTTATTTTTATCTTTGATAACAATTATTACTGCATTTATGGATTTTTGGAAAGTTGTGTGCCTTAATAGGGTCGAATATGATCAAATAATAACTAGAAGGGTTTTTTACGGTCTTTATTTAATTTAAAGGTGTATATATTGCAATGCAATGACGCTTTCGATCTGTATCATACAACACGACTCTACTGTTTTGTCATATTTGATCAGTTCGGTTCCCGGTTAAGGAATAGGTTTTTTTGTTTTTTTTTAAATAAAAGTTAGTCTCCTTTGCGTAGAATTTTCTATTTCCAATATTTAAGATAGTTGCTGTCCATGTGGCCTTCCGTTTTTACAACCCTGTATATTGCTTCTATTCACATTACATTACTACATGGCATTTTAACAAAAAATAAACATGCTGAAATCAAACAAATATATTTTAAATCAAAGGGTTTCTTGGTTTCGATACTTGAAACATTTTTCGTTTAAACGTTTGATTGGTCTGAACCCTTTTTAATTTTATTATTTTAGCTTATGTTTGATTCTGAACATCAAAGTGAAATTTAATTGAGCGATTGTGCGTAAATATTACGTTTTGCTTTGCCTTTGAACTTGTTTATTTTATTTTATTGAGATCATGAGGTGTGAGCATATATTTTCTGTATTAGAATTTTCTATTAACCTAGACATTTTCTATGTTATTTGCGATATGAATACACGCAGATACTTAGTTGGGAATGAGAGAGTTCAAACTGGACCATTAGCAAAGGAACTGCAGCACCTGATGAATTTAATAATATTTGTGAAAAGTACGTAAAATTATTATACTGTCCTGCACTAATTGTTGCGACCGGTTGAAAGAAATTGATAGAGACCCCATGTTAAAAGTAACTCGTGTTATACTCGTTTTAATCAGCGAGATGGCGTCAGTGAATTTAAATAACAGTTATGAGAGCAAAAATGGTTGTTAACTAAGTGCTAATTGCTCGCAGCTCTTCACCCGTAATAACTGAATAACTGCCGCGCCTTGCCTAGGCACCACTGAGAATGCATACACCATCATGATTGACCTTTCAAAATTTAGATTTTTTTACCCGTTTTGTCATTTAAACTGTTTGGTATGACGAGGTACAGCATACTTATTAGGTAGATTTATAACAGTTTTGAATTTATAAAGGCAACTTTGAATGTCAAATTCAAAAAACAAACATTTTGATGGTCATTTTTTAGTTTCAGCTTTATTTACTACCTGGGCACCCACCGGAATGGTCAATATTTGGTTATTTTTATTTTTAGAATGAGTTTTAATTTTTTGTGATCATTTAAATACTATTTTTGTTAATCATAGCAATGTTTTTGTACGTAGTTTTTTAACTTTACCTAATGGTTGGATAGATGTCAATAATATAAATAATATCCTAAACAGTGAGACATGATTTACTGTACAAAATAATTCTCGCATCGTGTTTTAAAGAGCTATGCACAAAACTGTCTATTGTCTATTGCGTATCAAGCCTGGTCTAGCACGCGGCCGACCAATTAAAACCCAACAGAGCTTAAATTCCAGCGTTCCATAGCCGATGGCCAGACAAACGACTCGCGAAATAAATCTGAAACCTACGTGCAAAGCATTGTTTCAGTGCTATCGAATACCGAGAAAAATGGTTCTGAGCCAACGTGAAGTCATAATTACTTATTTATTAAGATTACTCCACCATTAGCATGTGTATCATGAAATGATTAAATTCATATTATATTAAACTTCTATGTATTCGTCTGTCTTTGTCTTATGCCGCAGTAGTAAAATCAGTAAAAACTCCACGAATACCCCTGCACTAATAAAGATCGTAATCGAATGAGTGTTGACACAAATTTGTGTGGCGTAAACATGGAGGTGGAGGTGTAAGGAAAATTAATTTTCTTGATACAATCAAAACCTTGTAACGGCTGGCATTTTAACATGTTTTATAACTCAAGTATTAAAATATAAATGCACCGATTACCAGTTAGAAATTAATTATTATGATTAATAGAAGACAATCTCACACAAACTGATCTAGACCCAAGGGCCATTCTACTTTTCGTTGTACATAAATTTTTAGTCACATTTGCACTAAACATTTTTTTTTTCAAAAACGGTGAATTGCACCGTTTTCTAACTTGAAACTCGAAGAGGGACGTAAATAAGCTTGTATTTAGAATTATCCTAATACATAAAAAGTTATTTGTAATGACTATAATGTCAGTAACGCAGTGGATGTTGATGTCCCCGCCTTTTCTATGGAAAGAGTGCAATTTACCACTGAGTTACCAAGATTTTTTAACGATAATTGAGTAATTTAAGAGTTGTTTTTTTGAAAACCGTCAAACTTAAACATTCTAAGTTTATGTTATTTATTTAGACGCGGATTCATAATTTGGTATACTTTTTATCGGACTATAACCAAAAATGTACACTGAAAAGTAGAATGACCCCCAAATTAAATTCTAGCCTAGTAATAAAGCCATAGCTATGATATAGCTACTACAGATAAAGAGTACAATTATCATGAAGACAAAACTAAGCATGCTTGAGGAGTAGCCTGATAGGCCGAAAGACACTTTTATCTACACACACACGTATCACAAGGCTTCTGTAATGCTTTCAGAGTTAGCAAATACCAGCACCTATGTTACAGGCAGCACTGGTCGCAATACAGGTCATTTGCTTTCGGCTTCTAAACTCATCTTAGAGTACTTCTAATCTGTATGTAGTTAAAATAATGTGTGCAACTGTACATAATAAGAATTAGGCCTTAAAGGATCGTTTAATAAAATCCCACTTGTTTTTTAAGACCACTAATTATGTATCACAAACCTTAACAACTATAACAAACGCGGATAAAAGGTTACAAATTCATGATATGACACAACGATCGTAAAAATACGCATATTTCCAACTTAATACAAGATAGAAGTAAACGACTCATCAACGGTTGTAGTGTTGTGATTTATTAATGAGTTGGTAACGAGGGAGTTATCGATAGAGGCATGAATAATATAATAAGTACATGTCGATGATTTGACGTGTGCGTGCCACTTGATTGCGCTGCGTGAATTCTTTCGAGTGATTGCTTGATATCTTCTGTTAAAGGTAAGATGTTATTTTATGAATGTGACTGTTCGACATGAAATTAGTTTTTAATTTTGCCTTTCGCCTTTGCATTTTAAAAGAACATATTATTTATTTGATTTGCCATAAAAACCATTTTTAATTTTAGAATAATTTAACTTAAAATATTTTTATTGTTGTATATTGTTTTTCCATTATTGATCATAATATTATGAGTAAATAGAATGGCAAATGCTTTTTAAGCTCGAGTGAAGATTCCCCAGTTTAAAAACAGGAAGATAAGCGGAAATTGCTGGTACTTTGGCAGAGTTGGGAAAAAAATAATTTAGAGTTACACAGTAAATATAAAAATAATTATTTGAAAAAAGCAGAATCCACGAGTAGAAATGAACTATTATGAAAAGAAAAATGGATCATACAAATAAAAAAAATAACAAAATGTTGCATGGATCAATTCACTTCTTTTTAAAACTATATTTTGAGCATGTCTTCAATAATTTGAGCATGAGTTTTCTCAGTCAACGATGGGGTGACAAATTACTTAGTTTAACGAAAGGCGGGGATCGAGACGTCGTGGATTGACAAGACTAAAGTCGCGTGGCAATATCGGTTAAAAACACGCAATATTGGTTAGCATCATAACAACCTAGTTTTATCTAGAGCTACATCGAAATGAATGACTCTGTCTATCAAACTACTGTATTCTTCCTACTCTAACTAACTAAATATGTACCGTGTTTCATAGTGTATTTGTCTTAAAAAACCGGTAAAGTCCGAGTGACTCGAACACATTCGTATCGACTCGTATCATTCTTATATCGGGTCCCAATTTAATTATTCATTTAATTCAATATTTTTGTTATTTGTTGTTAAAGCAGGAATAAGATTACACTCTGTGAACATTTCAACAGTCCACCTGTAAACCTACTTTTTACGGTTCATGAGGTATAACCCACTGATAAACAGAAACGATGGACAACGGAGGCTAAGTAATTAAGTGTAATGGTAAACAAAATCGTAATCAAAATATACTTAACGATATTTTATTTTTTAAATAAAAACATAATTGCTAACACAAATCTGTTTAAGAAGAGAGAGAGATAATTGTTTTTTTCATGACGAATATGGATTTAATTTAGGAGAATAGACACGTTGTTGATATTTAAACTTTGACTCATTAATAAATGGAAAACTGTTCCGAACTAAGGCTTTTTTCAAAGAGAAACCTCTTGTAATGTTTAAATTTCCAAGTTATGAGGATATCTTAAATCTTAGATGATGCTGTAATTTAAAATAATTATATACGACCAAGTCAAAAATTTATTACAAATACCTGCTTAAACATCAAACAATATAATTTCGTCTATTCTTTAAAAAAAGAGGGTTTTTAAGACCTCCCAGTCGTTAAAACTTACCACTAGAATTTTTTTTTTTTTTTTTTTTTTTTTTTTTTTTTTTTTTTATATCATAGGAAGGCAAACGAGCACACAGGCCACCTGATGGTAAGTGGAAACTGTGACCCATAGACATTCGCATTCACAAGACCGCAATCCTAAGACTGCAAATGCGTTGCCAACCCTGAGGCCGAAGATGGAATGCCTCTATGCTAGTCATTTCACCGGCTGTCTTATCCCCAAACCGGAACACAACAATGCGAACACTGCTGCTTGGCGGTAGGTTAATGGATAAGATGGTGGTACCAACCCGGACGGACCCTGCACAAGGTCCTCCCACCTCCAAAGTAAATTCCGATAGCCGCGACATGAACCGAAACTCTTTATCCGTCCCATTAGGGACAAAAACATTAGCTCGTTACGACACTAACGTAGTTATTACACAAAACACTTATTTTAATTACATGGGAATGAGCGAGCCCGCCGGTCACGCGATGTAATATTTCGGAAACAATCGATATCCAAAGCGCAATAACTGTCCCATCACTATTATTCGTTGTTTAAGTTTCTATGATTTCCCTAGGGAGAGGGCAGTATTTGAGGATGGTCGACTGTAAATTATTATATCGATTAAATAATGTTCGTAATATAGACGTTGTCATTCTGTTCAACGGTTGGGTTTGATTATGAATAATTATATTATCCAGTTTACTTTAAAACAGATATATAAGTCGAACGCATATTGAAACGGTGATAAAAACGCCACCGAACCACCGATACAATGCGTACCTAGGGTTGATAGATAACCCTCTGATCAGACTGCAGGTAAACTTTACCCTCTTATTTATAAACACACAATAGCTAAAGTAGATATCCTTTTAAATATGCTTTGGTCTTGTCTTATATTGCGACATTTGAATTTGACAGGTACAGGTAGGACAGGATAAAGGACACTTTAACAACAAAATATTTAATTGAACGTTTATGAAAAAGGGGGTTAAGTCTGTGGGGCCCATTCGATTTGACACCTAATGAGATGGACTTCAAGTTCCATGGAATTATCAGTTACAGTGAAATTATTAATTGAAATAAATATATTGACGAATAACTAACAAGACAACTTACAGTTTAAACGTGCGTAATATCATATTTACCTAAAAAGCATAATGTTCACCCACCATCGCAGAATTTCCAGACAGTTATTATGACAGGTTCATTCGCACGCCAGACCAATTACAAACGAACGGGCAATCAAGTGTGAACCTGCTGTTTACACGCCGGCTTGTCTACTCTCTTTAACAATAATTAATTCAAATCCTACGTTTTAATTAATTCGCAAACAATTGTTGATGCAGTTCTACCACGGCAAAAACATTTCAAATCCATCACGTCTTTGAATTATCTTTGCTTTTCGGAAACATGAACTCTAATTATTTTACGGAAACTGTCCGTTACACAAACCCCTAAAGCAGAAATAAAAAGTTATATTATTTTACGTATACTTTTTTTTTATGGCATGGGATGGCAAACCCATGGCAGATGGTAGGTGGAAACTGTGACCCATAGATATTCGCATTCACAAGACTGCAAATGCGTTGCCAAACCTGAGGACTAAGATGAAATGCCTCTATGCTAGTCATTTCACGGCTCAGGCCAAAAATATGCGTTTTCCTTAAATGTATTTTTCCCAAAATGTCTGTTTTCCATAATGTCAGCACGTCTTTTGCATAATGTCAGCTTCTCAAAATGTCAGCTTCTTATAATGTCTATCTCCAAGAATGTCAGTTTTCATATAATGTTCGCTTTTCAGAAAGAGCTTATTCTCAAAATGTCTGCAACCTCAAAATATCTGCCTTCTTACAATTTTGCATTTCAGAAATGTCTTATTCCCAAAATGTCTGCAATCATGAACGCCACATTTACACCTAAAATATTATCTTTATTTTAAAGCGAAATTTTTATAATTTGCGTCGTTGGCGGGGAAAGGGTTAGGTACAGTCAGCGTCAAAAGTAACTGATCACTTCTACTTTTGTTCTTTATCGCATTAACAATCTGGTTTGACATTGCTTATGTGACAGTAAAGCGACAAGGTATTTAAGTGATCAGTTTCTTTTGACGCTGACTGTACGAAATAACTACGAAACTAAAACTATATAATTATAATATATTTGAGTCCTAAGTAGAACTGATTTTTTCAAACATTTCGATTGCATTTACCATCTCAACCCAAAATTGACCAAAAATTTGTATAATTATTCCTGTCAACATTTTACGTAATAATGCTGATGGTTGCTGCCTTGGACATAAGCAATCATAAGCATTAGTAACTTCATCATGTCGTCGATATTTCCGAAACACAATCACGACTTCTTCCCAGCAATCGTCAAAATATAAGTAATGGATTGGTTTTAGAAGAAGTCTTAAACATCTCTCTCTAAAATTTATCAAGCAAAGGCAGAAATTTGGAACTGTAGGATAAGTAGCGTTACCAACGTCTAGACTTAATAATTTCCATCTTCGCATTCAGCTCCGTACGAAACTGCCGAAATTCTTCATTGTCAAGAGTAAGTATGCCAAGCAATTAACCCTTTCCATTTAGAACATTGATTTGAAATAAAGCAGACATTATAGGAAAACAAACATAACAAGACGATAGCCTATATAAAGAAGTGAACATAACGGAAAAGCAAAACTTATGGTAATGCTAATATTATAGGAATGTAAACATTGTGAATAGACGACTTTCTGAGACTGTACACATTTTAAATAGCAGTCATTTTGAGAAAACTGACAAAATAGAAATGCTAACATTGTGAGAACGCAGACGTTTTGAGAATTGTACATTTTAGGAAAACGCATATTTCAGGCCTGAGCCCATTTCACCGGCTGTCTTATCCCCAAACCGGAACACAACAATGCGAACACTGCTGCTTGGCGGTAGGTTAATGGATAAGATGGTGGTACCAACCCGGACGGACCCTGCACAAGGTCCTCCCACAAGTTAACCTTCACCTTAACTACTCGATGAGGATCAATAATGTCAACTTTGGACACCATTGTTCAAATCGCCAATCAAATTTTCCTGTACCCTTACCATGAGTTACAATCTCACACTCTATAAGTTGCACTCTATAAGGTGCACTCTATAAGGTATCGCTCGCAGGTCTGATGGGACCAGAAGGTTCTTGAGTGGCGTCCGCGGACCGGGAGACGAGCTGTAGGTAGGCCTCCAACAAGGTGGAGTGAAGACCTTGTGAAGATCGCGGGGACGCGGTGGATGCAAAAAGCACAAGACCGGTCTGAGTGGAGAGCATTGCGGGAGGCCTATGTCCAGCAGTGGACGTCTTTCGGCTGACATCATGATGATGATGATGACTCTAAATACTGTAAGGGACAGAGCATTCGACTCGCTAGTGAGTACGGTAATTGTTACTCATGACAAGGGTACTGATGATGATATGTAACGTTACCTACTTACTCGATAGAAGGAAAAGTTTGTGCTCGAGATACTGGAACTGTTTGTTGATTAAATTCCAGACCTAAATAATAATATGTGAACTGTCTGGGATTGGTGTTAATTTAGAAGAGGTTTATAGCATCGCTTTTAATTAAATAAGTTACATACATACATACATACCTTCACGCCTTCATTCCCAGAGTGGGTTAGGCAGAGCTAAAGAATTACCAACGAGTCTTAAAACTTCTTGATAATTCTGTAACCACATTTTGCACAAGTAGGCTAAGATATTTCCCAGTGTATTAGTGACAGGTGGCAAGCCCATCGCCTAATAGTACTGCAAGCTCAAGCTACTCTTAAATAAGTTGTGTATGTTTAATTAAAATTATATTCAATATTTTAATTTTATTTCGAGATAGATGTCAAATTAAATTAAATTAAATGTAATGTGCTTATTTTTATGCTACTCGTTGCTTGAACAATTGAAACAAAAGCAATATGTGCACGGAGTAAGTACCCTATACTAGTCGGATTTTCTTACGAGTCGAACTCTTTTATTCGATACCAAATACTTGAAATCAATTTGTAATACTCATTATTTTTACTCGGTATATTAAGCGAGTCATATTTTCTCAGTTAGATTTAATTTAACCTAGAAAATACAACTGATTTGCTAAAACTATTATCCTCCTTTTTGTTTCACCATAATTAAGTAAAAAGCAAAACAATACAAGTAAAAAGCAAGGCAAGCACACCTCACAGTTGAATGGCAGTCCTATTTGAATTCGAGTCAAATCTCTTTTTTTATTTCAAGCATGATTAACTTCATGAAACGTCATAATTTACGACCGTGGGCCTTAATCGCGCCGTTCCATTCCGATTCCATTCGACGTTCGTTCCGTTTTCAATTCGTTTCCATTTTTAACCTTAAGCTTTTCTACAATGAGTACGCTTGGACATCTCGAGTTATTTATCGTTCCCGATGAAATGTTTTCATAAATGTTTGAGGCATTTTTTCTACCGCCCGCTTCTGGAAATTCTTCGAAGCGGAAGAAAATATATTATTTTGATATTGCAGGTAGTACTTTAGATATGAACTCTAATTGATTGATCAATATTTAATAAAATACATGGGTTTCCTTTTTATATTTCTATGGGTAAAATGATTACCTACTGCAAAAATATAGTAGAATGAATGGGAAACGTTTAGAAATGTTCTCAATTTTATTTAATGAATGACTTGAAGAATGAACAACTCGAAAATGTGTCAATTGCCAAAGTATTCGTAAGCGTAAGGTATTATTAATTTAGATTTACCCTCGTGTCTCAATAATTCCATTTGTATAAACCTGCCTTTTACCAATATAAAATGAGATGAAGTCATACCTATAACCTCCGAAGAGGTCTTGTGATCGTTTACAATCAATTTATAAAACCATTTTGAATAAATATAAATATACATATGGTCCAAAGTCATTTTATTTAATAAATCTATTTATTTATTACACTGAATTGTTGTAAATTTTCAAAATTCACAACAATTTAGTACCTTTAAAAATCATAATTAGGAGAACACAAATGAATGATCAAAACTAAATTTAAACTCAAACAGAGAGTTAACGTAAGACGTAATCATATTATTTAATGATTATGCCATGAGTTTACCCCTGTTCTATCAAAATTCAATAATTTCGTGGAATGTATCACTTCTTAGAATTATTTAGAAGGCCTACTAGGAACAGTGACCGAACCGTACCGAACCGTAGGCGTTTAGTTTTGCTGGAAGCACAAGTAATTTAACATAATATAAATTACGTTTGAATCAATGTATAGGTGCAGGGTATCCCTAGTTTTTAGTGAACTATTAAATTTTATGAACACACACACTTTAAATGTATAAAGGTTAAAGGGTACACAGTCAAGTGAACAATAATTTCCGTTGTTTTTTTCAATTTAAACAGGCTAATATTTTTATTTGCCGTAACTACAAATGCCGTTAAAATAAAATTGCTTGCAGTGTTTTTACAATTATAGTAGTTTTTTTTATAACTCAATTCTAGGAAAATTTAAAGATTACTTTGAGCTTCAACGAAAAGAGCAGAGGAAGTATTAAAAGATAAAAAAGATAAAAGATGTTTATTCAGTAAGTAGGCCGCACGTGCACTTTTACACGTCAAAAAAATCTACCAGCGCTTCACAAGAGACCATTGCTGAGAAGAAGCGCCGCAAGAAACTCAACAGTAAGTCGTTTTTTAAATATTGCTAATGATATTAAACAATAATAAACTTAACCTAGCATTATATAAAACAATGAATCTCATATAAAACCAAAAATTAATATATTCATGCGTAGTTGAGCAGGAAAATGTGTCAAAACTGAGAATTGTCACAAAACTAATAAGCTACAGTAATAAAAAAAAATTAAAGTATACAAGTTATACTTACCTGTGACGGTGCAAAACAACCTGCATAAAAGTTTCGATACATTCTCCTACAGAAACCGTGTCCCCTAGACAATATACAAATGTTTACATATTTTTATGACAAAGTTATTATTAAATTATTTAGGTGTTGGCCAAGCATTTTTATCTGTTAGATAGTCTTCGACCCTATAGTAAGCTTTAGACATCAACGACTTTTTCAAGTAAGTTTTAAGTACTGGAAATGGTAACTTTAAAACAACGTCAGGTAATTTATTAAAGAAAAGGATGCATTGACCTACAAATGATTTATAAACCTTACGAACACGAAATTTTTTAATAGCAATTTTATTTTTATTTCTTGTATTCAAATTATGTATATCACAATTCTTAACAAAAGAGTCTTGATTTTTAATGACATAAATAATATTCTCATAAATAAATTGTGATGCTACTGTCAAAATATTAATTTCTTTAAATAGTACTCTTAAGGAATCACGGGAGTTTAGATTATATATAGAACGAATGGCTCTTTTTTGCAACACGAATATAGTCTGTATGTCAGCAGCTTTTCCCCAAACCAGAATACCGTACGACATAACACTATGAAAATAACTATAATAAACTAAGCGAGCTGTCTCAACATTAGTAAGTTGCCTGATTTTCCTAACAGCATAAGCTGCCGAACTTAATTTACCTGCTAGTATTGCTATATGGGGACTCCATTGCAAGTTTTTATCTATAGTTATCCCTAAGAAAAGCGCCTTATCTACCATTTCCAATCTCTCATTATTAAGAAATATACTAGATTCTACCGGTCTAACATTAGGCAAAGCGAACCTAACACATTTAGTTTTCTTAGCATTGAGTAGCAAATTGTTACTAGTAAACCAATTAAGTACTTTACCTAGTGTGGCGTTTATCCTACTGTAATCGACGGATTTTCGGTCTACCTTGAAAATTAATGATGTATCATCAGCAAATAGCACAATATCACAAAGGTTATCTACCGTGGGTGGTAAGTCATTAATATAAACCAAAAATAAGAAAGGTCCTAATATAGAGCCCTGAGGCACACCTAATTTAACAGCTGCTCCAATAGACTTTGTTTGGTTTACAACAACCATTTGTGTTCTATCACTAAGATATGAAGACATAAGATTTAGAGAATTATTTGACAGACCATAATGTTCTAATTTTAATATAAGAGTCGCATGATCTACGCAATCGAAAGCTTTGGAAAGGTCACAAAAAATTCCTATAGCATCACGAGATTTCTCCCAAATATTGTATATATATTTAATGAGTACAGATGCTGCATCTGTTGTGGATCGCCCTCTGGTGAAGCCAAACTGATTACTGTTAAGCAGTTTATTTCTATTGAAGTGACCTAATATATCTTTTAACATTAACTTCTCAAAAACTTTGCTTAAAACAGGTAGAATAGAAATGGGACGGAAATTCGTTAAATCACTCATGTCGCCCGATTTAAAAAGTGGTATGACTTTACTATATTTCATAAGATTTGGAAATACCCCCTCTGAAATGCAATTATTGTAGATTAAAGCTAAGTGAGGTGCAATTATATCTATGATATGATGGATGACTTTAACTGACGTTCCCCATAAATCCTCGGTTTTTTTCAAACTGATTGATTTGAATACTTTAACAATTAAAACAGAATCTATGTGGCTAAAATCAAAGCTTGCGTTACATTTAGTAACATTAGCACCAAGTAATTTTTGAGCTTCAATTGCAGATGATTGAAGACATTTCGTGGTATTAACGGCTATGGTTGAGAAATAATTTTCGAACGCTAACGCCACGTCTTTGTTTGACGTGATTTGTTTGTCTCCCTTGTCTAGAGTGACTTGATTATCCCGAGTTTTAGATTTACCCGTTTCTCTATTTATTATTTTCCATACAGTTTTCACCTTATTGTCAGAAGCTTTAAGCTTAAGACTTAAAAAGTTTGATTTAGCAGTCAAGCAAACTTGCTTGAAAGTCCTCGAATATTTCTTAACATAAACTAAGAAGTCCGCGTTCTGGTTCTCCTCTCTCTCTCTCTATATAATTCATAAAGCTTATTTCTACTTCTATGAATGCCTACAGTAGCCCATTCACTAAACTTAGTTTTTGACCCAGAAATAGTTTTCATCTTAAAATTATTATTAAATTGATGAAGAATTACACCAAACAAATCTTTATAAATACTATTAGAGTCATTATATGAAAAGGATAACCTACAGAGATTACTCTGAACTTTATTTTTGAATAATTCCAAACGATTGCTAGTTATGGGTCTGTATGTTATTGTCTGTGGTACTTGATGAAAATCATTTAAAAAAGAAGCCTTTTGACCACTATGATCAGAATTAAAGCAGTTAAATATTGCTTTATCCAAACATTCACAATTACAAAAAATGTTGTCTAAACAGGTAGCACTTGAAACACCTATCCGTGTAGGTTCAAAAAACAAATTACCTAAATTAAAAGATTTACATAAACTTAAGATCTTAATAGTATTAATTGACGATTCCAGTAAGTTAACATTATTTAATTATGAGTTAGTATTTTATATCTAGGTACTAATTTAAAAATAATGTTATTGATCATCCTTTATAGAAAAATACCTACCACTTTCAAAAAGCAATTTACTGGCGTAGGTAATGTGCATGTACCAAACAAGCCCGTCATTAAACTTGGTTTTAATTGCTAAGTTATTTTTTATAACTTGTGTGGATGATACTCGTAAGTTGCACAGTGACTACCTATAGGATCAATTCGAGTAAGGTCTTATTACTCCATTTTCACTTTGAACATAAATAATTATAATATTTCGAATGAGATTAACCCGGATCGCGTAAAATTTCCGGTATTTTAAATGTCCTATGGGTAAGGCTCAGCCCGGAAGACGCAGACAATGGGCCTCGTGGTTGCTGTAAGCAATGCCATGGGACCAATATCTAGTACTAAGCCGTGAGTTGTATGATTTTACGTAACGAGCAATTCCGCAAGTATAAAGAAGTTAAGAGAATGACAGTTACCTCCTCTATTTTCGCTGTCCGCCGGCTTCACCTGTATTGCTCGGTTCATCTGAAAATAAAAGAAAAATATTAGCATCAAAAACGTATCGCCACAAAAATAAATGAATTTAAGTTTTTTTAGCTATAGATCCTATAAATAATTATCATAATTGTTAAATATGCATGAATCTAATTGAAATTATTATAAACATGTATGAAACATTTCATTTATTGAATAAAAGTCACAGTGACAAACTTGACAGCAGAAAAGCAAAAACCATCGCATAGACACGACACCTCGTATTCATTTGATGTAGTTGGAATGCACAATGTACGTCAATAATATTTGTTGCTATTGTATCTACAGGAAATCTCGGTAAATAATCCGCATTGCTGTTCTCAATCGACGTCCTGTATTCGATAGTGTAGTCAAACCCGGAGAGAAAATGTGCATAGTGGAACAGTCGCATTGTACTCATGGCCGGCAATGTTTTGTGGGGGTGGAAAATAGTGGTAAGTGGTTTGTGATCTGTAACGAGTATAAATTTCCTGCCGTAGCAATAGTGAAAAAACTTTTTTAGGCCCCAAAATAGCGATGTAGCTTCTTTATCTATCTGGCTATGTTTTCTTTCACTACTTGTCAATGATCGTGACGCAAAAGCTATAGGCCTATCTGAACCATCTGGTAATCGGTGGCTGAGAATGGCCCCCAGGCCGGTCGGGGAAGCGTCTGTCGCAAGAACCAGGGTTTTAGCCGGATCGAAATGTGTCAATACTCTTTCGCTCAAAATCTCTTCTTTGATTTTATTGAAACTTTCATGGCAATCTTGCGTCCAAGTGAATTGATTACCTTTTTTGAGTAAATTGTTCAACGGATAGGCTATTGAAGCTAAATTCGGTATAAATTTATTATAATAATTAGCCATTCCTAGAAATGTACGTAATTCATTAACATTTTCTGGACATCTTGTATTTACAATTGCTTTAACCTTGTTTCCGTTTTTATGTAGGCCATTTTTATCAATAACATGACCCAGATACTCGATACTTTCTTGCATGAAATGACACTTCTCTTTATTCAATTTTAGATTATTTTCTTGTAGTTTTTGCAAAACGAGGCGTAATCTGGTCATGAGCTGATGTTCTGAGGATCTTTGAATGATTATATCATCAAAGAAACATTTAACACCGTCGATTCCTTGAAGTAAACGATCCATAAACTTCTGCCATAAATTTGGTGCAATTTTAACGCCGAACATTAGTCTGTTTACCCTGAATGTTCCTTTGTGTGTACTGAGTGTCTGCATCATAGCACTTTCATCGTCCATCAACATGTGTAAGTATGCTTGGCTGATATCTAATGTACAAAACAGCTCACCGCCATTCATTTCTACCAAAATATCTTGTATGATAGGTATCGGGTACTGTTCATCCTTAATAGCTTTATTCAAAGTGACTTTGTAATCCGCGCACAAGCGTATGCTGCCGTTAGGTTTTACAACTGGAACAACTGGTGTGCCCCACTCCGAATTGTCAACTTTGGTAATTACTCCCTGGTTACATAATCTTTCAATTTCTTCATCTACTTTTCCCTTAAGTGCATAGGGGATCCGTCTTGGTTTTACAAAAATCGGCACTGCATCGTCATATAAGGTAAAGTGGCCTTTGTAGTTTGGTATGCATCCAAGGGTACCGTCAAAGACATTAGCAAATTCAGTCAGAAGGCTATCGAGACTTGAATGTATCTTTGTATTAACTTGATTGATATTTGCCAAATCTAAATGAATTGATCGGATCCACTCTCTACCGAAGATAGCATCCACATCTTGCCTGATGATATACAACTTTCCTCGAAACTGTTGCCCATTGTATTTACATATGACATACGCCACTCCGAGGGGTGAAAAAATCTCTCCAGTGTATGTTCTCATAGTGACGTTTGTTTTATAAATTTTACACCCTGTATTTAATTTTCTAAAATCTTTGTGTGAAATAGATGACAGCGCAGCACCCGTATCTACTTCCATCTGTATGTTGTTGTCATTGATACGCACATTTATCATGAATTTGTCGGTATTGTTGGACCGTATCAGGTTCACATCCCACGGGGTGCTGTCGTTGACCGAGTCTGCCGAGTTGGCATCGTAGCGCTCGAACTCGTTCTCTGACTCTAACTGGTGGTGACCCAGGTGTTGGGGTGGTCGTAGACATACTCGAGCTAAATGACCCACCCGTTTGCAATTGTTACAGGTGTCCTTAATGCTTCTACAAGCATTTGCTTGATGTTCTTGACTTCCACAACGAAAACATTTTCCTTTTAAATCTTGAATCGTTAATGGTCTGTTGCTAGCTCTATATTGGTTCTGTTTGCGATGCAATTGAATTGTTTTCACCTGCGGTTGTGTAGAGCAATGTGCTGGAGACATGTAGTTACTGTCAGATTTTGCTACTTCGATTGCAGTCGCGGTGCTTAGCAGTTCCACAAATTCCGATATCTTTGTATCTTGCAGTATTTTCGTACGAATATAATTGTCATGTAGCCCTCTTATAAACTGTAATGTCAGGAAATTATCAGAAATTGATGCCTTACAGTTTTTACAGGTAAATCCGCAATCTTGAGCTAAACGCTTCAGTTCAGATGTATAGGTCAAAATTGATTCGTCTTCTCTTTGAATCCTCGTGATAAATTTATGTTGGCTAGCCCAAATGCTCGGTTTTGGATCTATATAGTCTTTTAACGTTTGTACGAGACTGTCGAAATCTTTTTCACAAGGATCATTTGGTGAGCACAAATCATAAGTTTTTTGGTGTATTTCAGGAGGTAGCGAACTAAGCAACAGCAGAGTCTGGGTACGAGCATCGTGACAGTTACTTAGCTTCATGTATGTTTCTAATCTTTTAACAAAATTGTTAAAACTCTCCCGGTCCTGTAGTGGTTGAAAATTTATTTTAGGTATGTGGATAGCCACGGGCGTATTTTCAGGTGTACCTTCATAGCTACGGGCATGCTGGGACGCCGTGACGTAAGTCGACGGTGCCTCCGATGGTAACGGGCGTAAGCTGTGTAACTTCAGTTTTAACTGTAATATGTTTTCTTCAGTAGAATGACGTTGTTCGATTTGCGTCTCAATATCTGCCGAATGCGATTCTATTTCACTTTGAATGGTATCGAATTTTCTTTCGTAATTTTCCAGGCTTGTAAGTCGTTGACTTACTTCATATTCGGTGGGGGATTGTAGCTGCATTAGTTGCTGATGCAGTTTCGTCAGTTGACCGCGTATTGAAGTGCGTAAGCGAGTAAGTTGCGTTAGTTCTTCCTCCGTCGTCGCCATTGTTAAATGTGCATGAATCTAATTGAAATTATTATAAACATGTATGAAACATTTCATTTATTGAATAAAAGTCACAGTGACAAACTTGACAGCAGAAAAGCAAAAACCATCGCATAGACACGACAATAATGTTATTACTTTGTTCAAATAACTACCTAATTCGGTTTGCAATAAGAGGTTTGGGACTTAGGACATACCTACTTATGAAATATCGTCATTGCCAAAGCAAAAAAAAAAACCTCGTATTTCTTATTTCATGACGGACGATTTTAAAGTTAAATGCGAAGAGAGTTTCAAATTCATACATCTAGAAATATCAGATAGGAGTTTTTTCTAAAGTAGTAACGATATTATGATTTGGACCCTCACATCTGTGGCCCAAGACAGAAATGTGTCATGTCGAGCGATTACGTCAATTCCATATATTTTAACAGTTTTCGAAAATCTTTTACGTTAACTTTGAGCATCGTGTCCCGAGCCACTTAGCTGCTTTAAGTAAACGTATGTACCTTACGGAAGTCGCTTAATAGTCATGGTTCATTTTGTTATTACCTATATACCAAGCCGGTCCAGAGTACGTCGGGCCAAGCCTAATGTAAGGTTACATAATCGTAAGTAAAACCAATTAGTGCGAAAATTTGTTTTTGCGGTTTCTCCGTAACAATTTGTTTGCCAATATATTATCTCGTAAGTTAATGACTATCAAATCACATTTTTTTTTTAAAACAAAATTAGGTATTTCAGTGCATTCTAGATTTTTGGTACCAATTTAAGTAGGTATGACACAAACTTATCCGAAAATGGTAGTCTGACATTCAGATATTCATTCGTAGAAATTTCAATTTTGATATCGTTTTTAAGGTTCCGTACCCGAAGGGTAAAAACAGGACCCTATTACTAAGACTCCGCTGTCCGTCTGTCTATCCGTCACCAGACTGTTTCTCAAGAACCGTGATAGCTACAGTTGAAATTTTCACAGATGATTGTATTTCTGATGCCGCTATAATTAACAAAAAATACTAAAAACAGAATAAAATAAATATTTAAGGGGGCTCCTATACAACAAACGCAATTTTTAATAGATAATGGTACAGAACCCTTCGAGCGCGAGTCTGACTCGCACTTGACCGGTTTTTTTAAATACTCAAAACAAGGCATGACATTTGCGAGAAGAGTAATATTTAAAAGACCTTATTAAAGTTTAGATTACCTATAGTAAATTAGCTTTATAATCATTTTCATCCACCGTCTGCCTTTTTTTGCTAACAGTACGAGTCCAAATATAAAACAGGCATAATTATTCGTAATTGTACCAAATTTTGACACAGTCATGAAGTCTTTGTGTGTGTCTTTCATTTGTTTGTTTGTATTGACGACTGTGACATACAGACACATAAGTAGCGAAATTAAAAGCGTTATAATCACGGGTTTAAACTGGTAATTATGGGAAGCACCACTACCTTGGAAAACTCGTATTTATAAACTCGTATGTCAGACAGCGTTTAAATCCATGACCCACTGTTCGAACATCGTTATTATTTTAATGACTAAGATTTAGATAATTATGAAAACCGTGATAAAATTGGGTGCCAAAACGAGAGCAAATAGCTTTAAAACATGAATAATTCAAACTAATCATTTGCATTGTCAACTCGGAGACAAATTCGCTACCGATGAATAGCGAAAATGGACCCCATGAAATAACCAAATCGTTAGTTTGCTGCAGTTAATGTATTCTAAAATAAACCGGCATCCACCGGTGTGCATAATTTACTGATTAGTTAATTTCAAATTTACTGGTGTTGGATTTTTGAGAATGTGACAGGCAAAGGGCGATAAACAATCGTTATGAAGGATCATTAAGAGATAAAATGTATCAATAACATACAACAGCCAAGTGTTGAAATTATTTCTGAACGAATGTTTGTGGATGGTAAATAAGACATACTCAGCGGCCGCGAATCGGCAAATGAAGTATAGGGCTCTCTGTGAGTAGGTATCACTGAAAAAAAAACGTGGTTGCTTCTAACAAGATTTTGATTGTTGGTTATAAACGTCTTGATTCCATACGAGCCAACCAAGACCTTACGATATACTAAAGAACTATTAAAGAACTTGCCGTGAGCACTACAGGTTGATATAACTCATAAAGTAATAATGTATAATAATATCATAAAATATCACTTAGTTGACCCTCCTTTTTCCAGTCATAGAGCAATGTTGTACGCAGGGTTAATGGATAACAACCGATAACGTTATAACGCAATTAAAGCACAAAAATACATTTTAATTCGCAACAATATACACAGCTAGGTTTCTATGTATTTCGTATTCATTAAAAAGCTTTCTTTGGCTACCAAACGCTTTATATTAAATGCACCGCAAAATACAGACACATTTCAAAGCTTTGCAAAAGTTTATATTAAACATTATGTTTGGTAAAAGCTACTTGCGTTAGAAAACCGCTCTATTTGAAAGCTTATTAAAATATGAAAGGTTTAAACATCGTGCCCTATTAACACTTTATTCTATAGGATAGGTACACACAAAAGTTTGGTTAATTTAGCTACAATTTTACATGACCTCTTTCTGTAATATAACTTCAAACTCATTACATGCATAATTTTACCGTTCTGAAATGAATAATATAAAAAGATGTTTGCGTTTTGCAATAGAAAGAAAGAAAGAAAGAAAGAAAAACATTTATTCGTGACATACATAACAAAGAACAGATTAACAAGTACAAAAAGACACTAGCTACGGAAAGGTCCCAACTCAGCGTAATGCTGGCATTAAAGTCAGCGCTGGTCTTCCGTTGGAACCATTAGGTGAAAACCACGGAAGGTTACACACACATAATTACTTGAAAATAAAAAATACAATAATAAAAATAACGCAAAATAGGTAGGTACTGAGATTTGCCAAAAGTTTTCCATGCCCGTCCTTAAATGGCGGAAAGGGCAACAGTCTCTTAGCCTTACATGACATGGAGCAAGCATGGAGATAGATGACGAATAGATGTGCAGCATCAGTTGCAACCAACTTGCAGCCAGTATGATTCCAGTCAATTAGCAAACGGTTTAAAATAAACGAAAAATTTGTAACTAAATCAATTTAATTTCGGTCAACATTCATTTGTAGTTTTTGTAGCCAACTGTACTTTTTTGCATACTCATCATCTGCTTGTCAAGACCAAACCAACAAGTCCCTCGTCTGGTTACATCATCAGATCAGCTTTTGTATACAAAAAAAATGTAGTGCCATTGCGTAAAACATTGCGGGTTTGTGAAAGCCATTTTTCGACTAAGGTATCCGTTTATGAAATATTAAGCTTTAAAGCTCTAATTTTTGTTAGAGTCAAGTGTCCCCCCCTCCCCTACAGGCAAACTACAAATATAAAAAATCTGAAAAACATCTCAAATGAAAGCACAATAATGAATTTAATAGGAAAACTATCACTTCTAAGTAAACTTCAGTAGTTCTTGAGTTACAAACAGTTTTAATGTTTATACCTACCGAAAGCTTATTTGCGGTATTGGTAAACTGACCGCGATCTATGTCGGGATATCTAACAGTTTTCCAACGGCAAAGTTAAGTTTGTCGTGAGGTCTAACTTGTTTGTAGTAACGGCTTCGGAACCCTATATTGAGCATGGTCCGACATGCTCTTGCCCGGTTTTTAATTTAATATTCCGTCAATTTTTCGATTAGTTAGAAAATCCACCGTGATAACACATATGCTGGAAAATCAACCCACCGTCTATTACCTACGGTTCACAAGATACAGCTCTTTGATGTAGGAGAGACGGACAGACGGACAGCCTGGGCATATAAATAGGGACTAACGTTGGGCTGCCTTCAGGCACGGAACTCTAAAAAGAGTATACATTGTAAATTACCTCAAATATCAAACATTATCTAGGTTAACCTACGTAGGTATATCAAAATATTATTCCTTAGATGTCGCAAATGATTCAGAGTGTTAAATGCAACATGTGACCACAACTGAACACTAAGCCCACACGTGAACATGCTCCGGAGATTTTTTTTCGTAGATTCTATAAATTACCAAATAAGGATTACCAAAATTTCGTGATTTTTCGTAAACGCTAAAACCACGCGTCAAAGTCGCAGGTAAATGATAAGATGATGTTTTATCAACAAAAAACATATTAATAGATACGTAATAATAAGTCATTTGGATGTTTGTCTTTCAATTGAACTTGAACCGATTAATGGATTTAGCTGTGTTTTGGCACTCAGAAGACCTTTGACGTGAATTAAGTCATGTAATACTATTTTCAAATGTTTAGAGTCCTCTAGGGAAACATGCTTTACGAGTTCAACGTGGACCAATCTGCTGTCCTACCAAAGAAGGCGGCTAAGTGCACAGAAGTAATATTAGCATTTTAAATTTTATGTGGTTACCAATAGAGTTTAAAATGGTTCGAGTACTACATTGCAGTTAGCCGCCTTCTTTGGTAGGACGGCAGCAATTACTTATACACAAAGACAAAGACAAAAGCAAACATAAAGACTAGATGAAATATAAAAGGTTTCGTTAAACTAATCTAGGTGTATGTATACCATTTAAAACAAAAGCAATTTTTCTCATTTTCCCGATCGGAATAGTAAAATTGACAGCAATCACCGACATTGGCAATTATACTAATGTTCACGGAGTCAAATACAACGGCGTGCAATTTCCATCCCGTGTGTACCTAGTATTTTTACACCACGTATAAAAATGTTGTCTACGTCAGCATAAGTAAACAAGAATTTATTTACTTACTATTCGTGTCTGCTGTACTATTGCGCTTCAAGCTGATACCTATTTTTTGTCTAAGAGAGTTTTCATGTATTTTGTTGTATGTAAGTTGCAGTTATTGAAGATGTCAGCAAGAGGATGGAAATATAAAAATTGAGCTTTCCGGGTTTTCTACGCAGCATAGCGTCAAAGACATCGCAAAATAAATTGCTAGGATTTATTTACCGTGATTGGCGTTTTTGTGGGGTAATATTGGGTAGTTTGCCATCGAACCGTTACTTACAAAACGCCACGGCCTCCTGGAGGCAATAAAATGCATTTGATCGTTTATTTACCGGCGTGGGAAAGAGATAGGATGGGTGCAGTGGGCGTGACCCATATAGTAGGCTGGCTGCACCGGCGGCATATGCCTACGCGGGTACTACAATAGCTTTAATGTATAAAGCTTGCCTCGATGAAGTCGTTCTTAACATTCAAGTAATTTTGAAAACTAGAGGCCGTTTCGTGGCTAAAGCTGAGCTGCAGCTTGTCCGATATTTTGCCGACACTGCTATTATATTTCATCGATGAAACTGCAAAACCGTGTAAGTAATATTTTAGATAAGGTGCAAAATGCACCTTTTTATTATGACAGTATGATTTATTTTTCCCTATCATAAATTTGTTAGTTACGCGGTTTTACAGTATCACCGACGATTTATATATTATTTAAAGAAGAAACTGACTGGCTGGTCGATTAACGCACAGCCAAAACCGCTAGACCTAGAGCCTTAATTAAAGTATTTATATGTAGTTTATATTGTGTACCTAAGTAGTTTTTACAATAACAGGAGTGTTTCTTGTAGTTTAGTTTGAGTTCTGAAGATTTTATTTTACACCGCCTATGAATTTTTGTCTTTTATTATTTCTCTGACCAAGGTTGTCTGGAAGAGATCGCTATTTAGCGGAAAGACCGCCTGTTGCATACCTATAGTTAAAATGTACTGGCTGTGTTTTTTTGGAGGGGGAATATTCCTTGAGTATCCTTAAGGTGCACTAAGGACTTTTCGAAAATCGATCACCAACGGAAGGAAATAGGGGGAGTAGTGGAAACTTATTCTACGCATTCAAAGTCGCGGGCGTTCTCTAGTTAAGAATAAAAAGATAAAAAGTGGAACCTTGGCGCTAGTGTATGTGTCTTATACATATTTCTTTATTGCCACGCTGAAAAAACATTCTTGTAAATGGAGCCCTTTGTATTACTAACTTTATTTAATTCTTATTAGTTATTAGCAGATAATAGTACCTATTACACACTAAAAAAAATCAAGATGGACGGACAGCGGAAGTTTAGTTACAGGATTTCGATGGCACCCTTTGGGTACGGCACCCTTTAAATAAACTTAAAACAATTGCAGACTTTTATCATTCCGCGTTACGTTGAATTCAATTAGTCTGTTTTTATTGAAAATGTATGTGCTACGCTTCCGGTGAAATACTTAATAAACAATAACACTAAGAAACCAATAACAAAAAGTTTGTTCATAAAAAAGAAAGCTATAACGGTCGTAAACTCGGATCGATAGTATTTGATGAACATTCCTCGTGTAATGAAAAGGGACAATGTAGATGGTATCTGTGCTATTAGAATTATTATGGGCGTTCGTATGAGTTATATGGTGGCGTGGGCCGACAACGGACGCCCGTAAAATGTATAACGACTTCCAAAGGACCTTAACGATATTATTTTTGCTTGTCTCTTCATTGAAATAAAAGTCAGTAGATCTTTCTTTTATTTGCGATTTGCATTGAGCGGTATTTAAAACACTAGTTTAAAGTACTACCATTTTAATTGCCTGTAAGGCGTTTGGAGTTCAAGCCACATTCGTTTGGAGTTAAGGTAATATCTCTTTGAACACATTCATCTGGTTCTCCTATCACAAGTATCTGGCATAATAAAAAAGAGGCACCAGCAGCGAATAAGCAATGGCCGAATGCTTGAAATCATAAAAATATTGTATTAACACATAAGTTCACATAACACAATTAACAAATTCTTAATTTTTATTTATAGCAATTCCGTAGTGATTTTGCCAATGTTGAGTATAATCAGTAAATAAAATACATCAAAAGTAAATGCCGGATATCAATCGGCCGTCTTCCCTCCATAAGATAGGAATAAAGTTATTCAAGGCATAAATATTGTTCCTAAGTCATAACGATTGCACCAAGACCATTACAGGAATAGTAGATTGCCAACCAAGGGACGAAAGGCACCTATTTCACACGAGATGTCTTGGTTATTTCGAGTGTGAAATAAATGGTAAGTTTCACCCGAGTTAAACTATACAGATGAATTAATACAGATGGCGTTAGTGGCCTACGTATCGGTACCTCTATAAAAATATTGTTTTAAATTAATATTCGTCGAGTTTTACAGTAAAAGTTATAAAATTCTGTGAAACAACACCCTAAACTCAAGTCAGAACGTTATCTAAGTGAATTGTAAAGTGTATGTATTGTTTTTGTGCTGTGTAAAAATTTATTCTGCAAGTGTCAACTACTAGACAAATTGAAGACGGTTAAAAGTTTTAAACGTTAAAATGTGACTTATTGTAGTGGAAAAGTGCAATTCAAATCGTTATAATAAAACATTTGTCCATTGTCTAATACCTAACCTACTGGAATATACATTATCTCCCGGCATCCACATTAAAACCCATTTAACATTGAGGTGTAATAACAGTTTCGATCAAGGTGCACAAACTCAGTTTAAAGTTGCAGCTACAAAGTGATAGAATTCATTATCAAAGGGTGTTACCATTGAGGTAACACAAGTAACAAAAGACTTCAATATATTTACTATTGTGGTATTGTTTATTTCCAAAATAATATCGTTGTGAACATTAATTAATAACAGCGCCATCTAGCACAGCGATATCAGGAATTATCACTAATCAATTACTTAAGTGTAAGCAAGCTAGCATTACATAGCAAACTGCAGCAGTGTGACAAAGATAATTACATTTTCGTATTCTTACTCAATTGGGGGTGTTAACCACGATCTGCCAGCCTACTAACAGCGTTATCTTTCCGACGGCAAATTTTAAACATTTAGGCCTACAATTATTCTAAACAAGCATTATAATGATATGTTCAGCGTGTCAGGGCGAAATACGCGCAAATTCGGAATTATTGAAGTGCACATTGTGCAAAAGTGACTATCACTACCAATGTATGAATATTACAACAGCGTATTACAAGTCCAACATTAATGAATTAATTAAAGGCTGGCGCTGCACGCCCTGCGTAAATATAACATTGCGCCGTAAAAACGACAGCACTCCAGTACGGAGGCAATTCGACTGCTCGGCGCTAGATGAAAGTACCATGTCCGTTGACGATGCTCTGCAGGGAGACCAGGCTTCAGTGTCCCAAGTCGGTATCGGACCAAATGAAATGAGTCAATGCGCCCGAAACATATCACCTCAAGGGAAAGATGATCCTGTCACCATGAAAAAAATCAGTATTCTGTTAGACGAAAAAATTCACACCTCGGTCTCCACCATTATAGAAAGAAAATTGGAAAATTCACTTGCCTCATTCATGGTATCTATTCGGACGGCGATTCAGGAAGACGTTAGGAAATTAGTACAATCAGAGATCAAAACAGTGGTTAAAGACCTCGAAAGCAACTTCACAGCTACCACGGATTTCCTTCAAGCGGAACAATCTACGTTAAAGTCAGAGTTACTTAATAAAAAAGAAGCTATAAAACATTTAGAAGCTGAAAACAGTTTTCTACATGCAGAGATACGTAGCCTGAACCTACGTATGTCTTCCATTGAAAATACGTCCCGCAGCTGCAATATAGAATTACAGGCAGTTCCTGAAAATCGTTCTGAGAATGTCTTGGTACTGTTTAAACAACTATGCTCCACTATTGGCCTAAACATGGAAGACTCGAACGTGCTGGGTTGCAGAAGAGTTGCCAAAATGGATGCTAAATCGACCAGACCACGGAACATACTGGTTACCCTACCCTCCACCAGGCTTCGTGACACCGTTTTGTCGATGGCGAGGCGCTACAACAAAACAAAATCCAAAGATGCCAGCCAACTGCTTAACAGTACGCACCTCGGCATCACCGGCGAGAAAACGAGAATATATGTAACTGAGCACCTTTCGCCGGACTGCAAATCGCTTTACGCAGAGACCAGAAAAGTAGCCAAAACAAAACTGTTTACATATGTGTGGGTGAGGTTCGGTAAAATTTATGTACGTAAGAATGACGAATCTAACTGTATTCATATTAAAAATTTGGATTGTTTAAAGAAATTGAAATAATTTTTGTAATAATGTTAATTTAATTTATATATTTATCACGCATTTATTTGGACTTTTAAAGAATAGTATAATGATTGTTTATTTCCAAAATGTTAATAGAATTAGAAGTAAGTTAACCGACGTTTACCTAAATATCCTGAACAGTAATTATGACGTTATTTGCCTCGCGGAAACTAATTTCAATGAAAGCGTCTTTGATAATGAATATTTGGATTCGCGTTATCGAGTATTTCGCAGAGATCGTAACTCAACTACGGTAACTAAAAATGACGGCGGGGGGGTTGCCATAGCCGTAAAAAAACATTTTACAATTAATCGTTTAAATGCCTGGGAAAGTCAAGTTGAGGATATTTGGCTGAGTATTGCTATCAATGGTAGGGTATATATAATATGCCTTTGTTACTTACCGCCTGATTTAGAAATAAATAAACTAACAACATTTTATTCAAATCTTCAAAGGAGAATGCTAGACGCGAATAAAGATCATGAATTTATATTTGTCGGTGATTTTAACACACCAAATATCAGCTGGACACAATCTTTAACTTTTAACCATATGGTACCAACTCCAGCACACGACCCTAAATCTATACTTCTTATGGAGACGGTGTCTTTGTGTAATCTCACGCAATTCAACAGCATTCCTAACAAAAACAATAGGTATCTTGATCTCGTTTTCTCTTCAATCAACTGCACAAGAGTATACGGTGCTGTTGCACTGAGTCGTATAGATGAGCATCATCCCCCACTGCTTATAGATATTCCGATTACGGACACCCCACATAAATTTATAAAAGCTAACCTACGGAAGAGACTGAACTTTAACAAATGTAACCTTGAGTCAGTCCGTTGTGACCTTGACTCGATCGATTGGAATTATCTTTTTCAATGTGAGGATATTAATATTGCAGTACAATTGTTTTATGATAAATTAAACGAAATTATTAAGAAACACACACCCTTAAAAATACTTCGATCAAATGCGTACCCACCCTGGTTTAATCCGACCTTGATACGCTCTTTAAAAGAAAAAGCTAAATACCACAAGCGCTTCAAGAAATATGGGAATCCATTGGACTATGACGCCTTCGATGTATTGCGTGCAAGGTGCAAGACTCTTATCAACAAATGCTACAATGTGTATTTAATGTCCGTTCAGAACTCGATTAAGCATAATATTAAGCATTTCTGGCGATACGTCAATGACATGAAGGGTTCAAATTGCATTCCTATCACGATGAAATATAATAATGTTGAGTCTTCTAATCCTGAGGATGTTTGTGAGATGTTCTCTCAATACTTTGGTTCAGTTTTCGAGGGACGAAGCCAGTTAACTACTCGCTTTGATATTCCCCCCCATCATTACGGCTTAAGTGATGCTACTGTGAGCGTCAATTGCATATACCAGAAGATAAAAAGTCTCGATCTAGCTAAGGGACCTGGCCCTGATGGTATCCCTCCGTCTTTTATTAGAAACTGTTGCGACGCGACTAGGATTGCCTCTTTGTATTCTATTCAACAAATCAATTAAATCTGGCGTCTTTCCTAATCTTTGGAAAAAAGCTCACGTAATTCCTATTTATAAATCAGGCGATAGGAACCGTTGTGAAAATTACAGACCTATCAGTATTTTGTCTACTTTCGCGAAAATATTTGAGTCAACTCTCTATAACACATTATATTCCCACTTTTCCGTATTTTTGTCTCCCTTGCAACATGGCTTTGTTTCAAATAGATCCACTGTAAGCAATTTATTAGAATTTAAGAACTATTTATGTGCTGCTTTTGCTAAAAGGGCGCAGACGGACGCGATATATACGGACTTCTCTAAAGCCTTCGACAAAGTCAATCACTCTATTCTCTGCCATAAGCTAGAGGGTTACGGTATTCACGGAAATTTGCTCAGATGGGTAAAATCTTACTTAGAAAATAGGAGTCAGCTTGTAGGCATAAAGGGGCATCTATCGAAACCTTTAGAAATTACATCCGGTGTACCACAGGGGTCCCATTTGGGGCCTCTTCTTTTTGTAATTTTTATTAATGACTTGGTATATGAACTATCTTGCCCCTGTCTTTTATACGCAGATGATCTAAAAATATACTCTATAATCAATGACGTTAATGATTGCCTCAACTTACAGGCTAATTTATCTAGAATCGCTGAGTGGTGTACTAAAAATGAGATGTTCCTAAATGTTGACAAATGTATGGTCATTTCTTTTGCTAGCATAAAGAATAAACATTTATTTTCATACTCACTGGGTAATTATACCCTACAGCGCAAGTCAGTTGTCAAAGATCTTGGAATATATTTGGACGAAGGTTTAACATTCCACTCTCACTACGATCATATCGTCTCAAAGAGTTCCCAAATGCTCGGTTTTGTCTCTCGTTCAACCAAGAGCTTCAAGAACCAACGAACCTTCACGTATCTTTATTTTTCACTAGTGAGAAGCATCGTTGAATATGGCTCTGTTATCTGGTCTCCCTACTATGCAGTGCATAGTGACAGAATTGAAGGATTGCAGAAAAAGTTCCTAAACATACTTTGCTGGAGACTTCATTTGGGCCGAGAGGTTCGATCGTACGCTGGTAGACTTGAAAAATTTAATCTACCATCATTAGCTTCACGTCGTAAATCCAATGAATTAGTCTGTCTTTTCAAAATCATACACTCCTATGTTGATTGCCCATCGCTTCTTTCCCTTATATGTTTTAGAATTAAATTCAAAGCTCGTAATCCCTCGCCTAAAATATTTCTACTTCAAATTTATAAAAATAACACGTCCTACTACAACCCTATAACCCGAATGTGCCGATTGTATAATGATACCGCGACCGAGCATTCTTCTTTGGATATTTTTAACAGTAAATTGCCCTCTTTTAAAAACCAAATTCACAATATATTCTGTACTTAATTCACTAGAGTATAATGATAATTAATATAATATTATTCCTCTCTGTAAAACTAACTTATAAAATAAATCTGACTAACTTTGTATAAGATACCTAACTAATACCACTAACCATCAAACATTTACATACACTTTAATCATTTTGTGCACACATAGTTTAGAGTTATAGTCTAGATTCATGTATTCTTTTTTATCAAGATATTAGTTTTATTTCTGATTGTAACTTGTTTTGTGAGCCTTGAATAAATAAATAAATAAATAAATAAATATACTTTAATACAACATATAAAAGTAAGACAGCATATGATAGTTTTACTAAACACACAAAATTGATTGTATAAGATTCTAGCCTGGCTCCTGGTAAAGGTTTCTTTTTCAAATTATCTAACTACAAAGAAGCTGTATGTACCTACAGGTTTCTGCTTCTGCATAGATCCATTAATACAGTTTTTTTTCATTTCTTTCTTTTAATAATCATACTACAGAGAAACTGTATAGGTTTTTGCTACTGCACAGGTCCATTGGCAGAGTACTTCTTAAAATTATTTTTTTAAACAATCTTACTACAGAGAGGCTGTATAGGTCTCTGCTACTGATCAATTGATATAGTTCTTTTTTCAAATTACTTTTCTTTCCTAGGGTTGACATGTGTCACTTTCAACCCGCTTCTACTCGTAAGATAAACAATGGCCTACTTTCAGAGTATGAGACATGAAAAAGTACTTTATACTGAAAAAGGGTTCACAAGAATAAATAGTTATGTGTAAACGTATGAACGTAATTTCTCACGACATGTCCAAACTTTATCTAAAAAACATTCCGTCCTTGTTTAGCACAGGAAATAGAAAACCGAACGCTGAATGCAGTCGAATGTAGCTACAACCGATGTATTTGTGGCAGGCAGGCCCGGTGACAGGCCTTTAGCACCGCACGCGACGCATGTCCCAATTACGGCCGTGTGTAGATGCCTATCATACCATACAAATAATTTATCACCATTACAATACTACATTAACGCTGGCTGTTAACTAGCTTTGTTTATTTAGTTCTTGATGACTGAGGTAAATTGGACGGTTTTTATGGCATGCCAGTTTAAATGAAGTCACCCATGTAGATTGCATTCTGATTAGGTTTATGACTGACAAGACTTGTCATTTATTTTTCTACTTGAGTTTATTTTTATTTGTGGTAAATAAGAACGTAATATTATGGTATAAATATATTTTTCTTTATGCATTTTAGGATAAGTACGCCTTAAAAGAGGGTCATAATATACATGGCAAAAACTTAAGTAATTGTTTGGTTTTTGTAAAAAATAATATGTTTTCATAGTTGTATAATTTTATAGAAACAAAGATAGAATTCGGCTGGCATTTTACAAATAATATCAAGATAAAATAGACAAACCATAAACTATAACTACAATAGGATTTCCTCCGAAAATAATAATTTATACAGAATATCAAACGTGCAGCGTCCACCCTGCACAAAAGGCGGTAACTAAATTCAATAGCTGAATCAGATTCGATTCGCTCCCGTTATTAATGAGGTTGCATATTCTATACAGATGTTTCGTGGCAAATGCCGCTATTTGATTGAGCCGAGCCACAACTATCATGTCGCCTTAAATGCAATATTATCAAATGCATCTCGTACGAGTAACATATAACGTTTGATTATAATTTCATATTAATAACAATCATAGAGATATAATCAACATTACATTTAATTTTTACTCGTAAAAAGTATCGTTTTGTATAAAGTTCATTCAGACTAATTTTATTTCTTATAACATACTTAATATAATATTTATGGTAGGTAAAGTCGGCTACAAAGAGATCTATCTCTTCTTAGATGTTTTTTTTACATAAATGTTGAAGCCCGAAATTAATATGACTCACTTGAAGGTCCCTCCCGCCCCATTAGGTTATGTTAGGTTAGAATTATAAATTCTAATATTAATATTATAATTCCAAATATTTATTCTTAGTGCACCCGTACCTACAAGGAATATTTCTTCCAAATTTGAATTGCCTAGGTCCAGTGGTTTCGACCATGCGTTGATTGATCATCTAATCGGTTTTGTTTTATACTATTATCAACACACACACTTTACAGCATTCCATTACGCTAAACTGGTTAAAAAAATGCTAGCACGATTTGAACTTAACTTACTGAATAACAAACAAACATGACGAAGTTAAATACTTTACAGAAGCTCGTGGAGCTAAACCCATATGCTTCTGATTAGTCCACGAGAGAAAATACTCTTTAATCGAACACTTGTCTTAATTCTCGAAAATTCGACAATGGCGAAATAAACTTAATTAAATTAAACAAGGAGAGTGAGCTATAAAGTAGGTAGGTAAACTATTAAGTTGCTTTTAAATAATAAAAAAACTTGGTTTTACTGTTACCAGTCTTATTATAGGCACTAAGTTAACATAAGTTATTTTCGTTGCTACACTGACATCACGTCATTATATTACGACCGCTAGACAAATAGTGTGAGAAAATAAACATGGAATTCTCATCGCAATAAAAGGTGCCATATTACATCGTGTTGGCTGTCAGAAGTGTCAACTTGGATAAACAGTAAGCCCGTGTGGTCAGAGCTGGCTCCACTTCGATTTTCCGTCACAGGTGACAGTTCTGTCAACAACACCGTTGTTATTTTTGGCAACGGCTTTATTTTTTTAATACTTTGAGTGGATTTGAAGTTGTTGACATTAAAGTGTGGCGAGTTATTAATTTATTTATTCAAGAGCCTGATGTAACTACTACCACTGCAGGGTAAAGGGCTCCCCCACTTTTTCCATGTTTCTATGGTCTTAGCAGTCTCTGGTCAGTCCTTCAAAAAGGAATCCAATTGGGATTGTTTATATTTTTTAAATTACTCTGATTTGAAAACCATTTCGAGGAATAGGGTTTTGAAGCCGTTCTGCATTATTAAATTTTTGAAATATTTATCTATTTCGGACATTTTGACAAAAGTATATTTGACCTTTGTTTGACTTTCGTTTTTGGCTTGAAGACCTCCTAAATGTATCTTACGGGTTAGGAGAAAACCGCTTGAAATAATATGTTTTATTACACTATTATAAACACTTTTTATCATTAGATATCATTAATCTGTTGTAATTTATTAGAAAATGCCATCCTAAATTTAAAATAATCATGTCATCTATAAAATGTCCGTAAAAACAAAACTATTGGGTAAAATACAAAATTAATGAAATTGATCTCTTAAAATTAACTTTTCTTTCGAATTAGAATGAAAAAACCGTGAGTTTTTTTTTTTTGGTCTATCCCAATTCGTCCTACCGTCGCTGACGAGGTCTGCGGCGTTTCCGTCGTGAGTTGATGGGCTTCCAGTCTGTGGCGAATTTGGTCCACAGCTAGCTTGACATGCGGCAGCGGCAGGCATAATTAGGCGTTAGTACATTTTGCAATACGTATGTTCTTCAATGTTTCAATTTTGTTATAAACTTTAGATTAAACCTTAATTCGTAAGTATTCATTGATTTGTATGAAATAATGAATGAATGAAATCGTTTGATTTGATTGGATCGCTACTCAGATACGAAACCTTACTTTCCTATTAGGCTTAGTTAAGATGATCATGGTTGATACAACGCATCCAACGGCGCAGTTTATAGAGAAGTAGATAATTTTTCTTACGCAGCTGCATAGTTGTATTATATAAAAAGGGGTTCACTGAGTTCAGACTAGTGATTTATGGGCAGGTTCCAGCACCAGGGTCGCAGTAAGTGGAACTCTGCGGCCTGTCTGTCCCTCTGGGAGGCAGCCGTAACACGTTATGTTGGCGGGGGGTTATTTACAGTAACACAGCTTGTTAGGGTCTTTTTTCAAGCTTAAAAAATAAGAATTCGTAAGAATTTGCAATGTCATTTTCATTTCATACTGTGTTCATTTTGGCTTACCACCACAGCAAAACATAAGAGTGCAAACAATGCTACTTGGCGATAAGAATACCGGGTTAAATGCAGTTTGCTGACTTAGCGTTTTCAATCTGCAAAGTCCTACCCCATTACTTACATTACGTACATTGACTGTGCTACGACAATTTGAGTATCGTGAATTGAGGCCCTTCGTGGATTGAAAATACTAAAATATCGGGCTCCAGGCGAACCTTGCTCGAAGTCCCTGTTCTAGCAAAGTAAAAGAGGTGTTAAAACAATATCTTTATCACCATTTAGAATTTCATCATCCAATTTTAAGCTATGTTAATCAAATGTAATAATACATTCATTCCTATATAGAATAAAAATATTTGATGTCTCATTGGTTTATACCAATACTATTTCGAACAACATAATATAAAAATTATATTTTATTAACGACCGGATAGTCGGTTACACTGTCCGTAACAGATTTTCGCTACATAGCGGAAAAATGCCGCTACGGGCTACAGCGTAGCACGCGTAGCAGTAGCTGGCGGTGACTGATTAAAATCTGTCAAAAAGTAATGTTGTTTTTTCTCTGCTAGTTACAGACAGTTTTCAGTTTAAGAGTTATGAATGTACCCAACATTTGGTTTTTAAATAAAAGTTATATAACAAATTTAACAATATCTAACTAACAGTCTATAGATCAGTTTATGACTTGTTTGTTAAACAAACGAATCCAATATGTATTAGGGATTAATTTTAGACTTAAGGCAGATTGGTTTCTTTAAGCAAGGATGTTTTATTGGATTATCATCATCATTTTATAGGAATGAATCAGGGATGTTATGGATACATAATTTGGGATCCGGATATGGATATGGATATTGGTAAATTCAATGAATAACTGCAGGGCTGGGTCGTAGTTTACGTTATGGTTTTTCTTTTCATGTGACTTTTTCTGTGTTTAACTCTTTTATTGTTAATATCTCAGGAACTATCAACATTTCTGGGATAAACATATCGGTTGTCTTTCCCCGGGGCTCCATTTTGATATAATAATAAATTAAAATAAAATAAGTAGCCGTAAAAATTTAACAATAAGACAGAATATACTTTTTAAATTGTTTTTCATAGTTTCATAAAGTACACACATAATAATTAAACATTCAATGCACAATGAACACGTTGCATATGTATAAAGGTTTTATTATTTTAGTGCGTAATTAAGGGAATATCATGTTAGTGTACCAACACGATCGTGAAAATAGTTAAAAATGTTCCATTCCATTTTAATCTACAATCACTTCATAAAATTTACTGTTTTACGAGGCAGTTTTAAATGAAGTGGTCTTTTATAATGCCGCTAATGATAGCGCGGCACGAAAACTAAAATGTTTAATTAACATTGAAACTGAATACTTACTTAATTTTTAATTTGGTAAGAACAGTAAAGCCATTTATTGAAATATTGTTTAATAATTTAATTAAAACGTGGCTGCTTCATTATGTCAGTGCTATATGTAACATTTATCAATAGTTATTAGCACCTTATAGAACTATCTTATTTTGAACATATACCTGGAAAATATATATGATATAATAATAACGATGCAATTAGAATGGATATAACAAAAACTAAATACCTAATAATTTGAAAAAATAATAATAAAGCAAACGTATAACATAATCACTATTATGTGTTACAGTCTCAAACTTATTTGGCTTTATTATAAAGTATGGAGATGACAAACGAACCACCTAATCAGGTAAATGGGGATTAGTCGATTTTATTTTAAAGAATCTCAACTTTCCTATTGCGTTCCCAACCCCGTAGAAAAAAAGGTACTTAATAACGATGATGGTTTAGTTCCTATGTCTGTAAGGGTAAAAACAGGACCCCATTTCTAACACTTCGCTGTCCGTCTGTCCGTCTGTCTGCCACCAGGCTGTTTCTCACGAACTGTGATAGCTAGACAGTTGACATTTTCACAGATGATGTATTTTTGTGGCCGCTATATGAAAAACTACTAAAAACAGAATAAAATAAATATTTAAGGGGGGCTCCCATACAACAAACGTGATTTTATATAGATATATGGTACGGAACCCTTTGTGCGCGAGTTTTTAAGGCTGTGTTAAGATATTATAGTGGTCAGCTGATTATGCGCAATAATCATAACCAGCATCTGAACATTTCCATACACTTTCACAGTAAGAAAAAATATGAAGAATGTAATTTACTTTGTATTTGACTGTAATTTATCTTTATAATTATCAAAAAAACATCGAAATCTTGTCACAAGTTACAAGTCATCCACGAAGATACTAACGGAATGATACTCTCCTCTTTTGGAAGTCTATTAAAAATAATGTTGTTATAAATAGTACTTAATGCATTATACTTCTTATATTAACGCAATGTTTTTCCGATACTCAAATTATTATTGTTTTAAGTTTCAATAATATTGCTCAATACTTGTAATTAAGACCTAGAACCATCTCAAATCACGTAACGCTTTCCGTTCCTCATTCCCCCGCAGTGTTTCTTATCATAACCATATTCACCCTTCTCATCAACAGCAACGCTAACCCGTCGGAAAAAAACGGAGTTTACTCAGCCTGGGTTAATGGTGCGGACGAGGATATTCTTTTACAAGTTTCAGCTAACTGGCTGGGGCATGATAAAACTTTTTATGTTGTGCTTATGTGAGACCCTACAGTTTTGGAATCCATAACGCGTTACGCGGTGTCCCGTAAGGCAATCAGGGGACCAAATTGCGGCGCCCGGTTCACCAGGGCCGAGTTTTGTTTTTAAATTGGTAATTTTGATTTGATAATTTGATTTTGAGTGTGATCAAAGTTTACCGTTTGCTTTGTACAAATACAATTAAGATGTAGTCACAGAAGTGACAAAAAGTTTTTAATGTTGTAGGTAATTTTGTAGCTCTGCCTACCCCACTCTGGGATTACAGGTGTGAAGATGTGTATGTATGTTTGTACAATAAAGATGTTTACTATAGTAATGATATTGTAGATTAAAATAAATTAGATCAGTGAACTATGTTGAAAATATAGAGTTTTTAGTAAATAAATGAAATGATTAAAATGAAAATAAATAAATTGTATACATTTCACAAATCTTAATAACCAAACTTACAATAATAATCATTTAACATAAAACTGTATATTCGCTGTGAGAAATGAAGTGGAGTAGGCAGAAAGGTAAAATAAAAATAAAACAAAACGTTAAAATAACATGATATAATTACAATAAAACTTAATAACTACGTTTCTAATAATAAAATAACCGGGCTTATTTCAGAACATAGCTAATCATAATTTGTCAAAGATTTAAAAGTTGTTTGAACATAATTAATAATAATAAAAGCAATAAAATAAATTAAAAAAGTCTTAAAAATAATAAAGTAATTTTATTTAAGCTTTTAAAACCATCTCATCATCTCTTGTCTTTGAAATTTGCGTTGCTAATAAACCAAAAACTTGGAACTTTGTCTGAAAGAAAAAAAACAAAACAAAAATAAAAACATCAAACAAAATCACTGCAATGTAAATAAACTGTTTACTTACAATAACAGGCGGCGGGTATTCAACTTTCGCTGAACGAAATATATCTACGAGATGAACCATATGGACAGATATATTGGTCTCAGTTTGTAAAACTTTGGGGCGCTAACTACGAGAGGGAGCGGGAGCGGTCGCGAGCGATAGTGGCGCGAGGCAGAAACACGACAATCCCGAGCGGTGGCGAGACGGCTACTGCTCTGGCGGACGAGCGCGGGTTACGCACGCGGGGGGCGGGGGTACGCACTCACGCAGGCTTGACAGCCAATCGCGTGCGTGCGCCGCGCGCACCCCCCTGGCCCTCCGTCTCCCCGCGGACGCCCGTCACCTCACAATCGATGCCCTATATTGCATTAATTATTTAGGTAACACGCAATAAGATAACGCGAGGTGGCAGATAAGGGATCTCTTCGTACGTTTAAATAAATTATCGTATCTTAGTCCAGTTTTGCTTGGGGCTGGCGCGCATGCCATGTGCCCGCTGGATATCATGGCGGCGCGGGTATGCTTTATTTACGTTGTCACTTTACCTTTCGCATGCGATTGTTTTTGCTATTTGTAGCGTGCTAGTTGCGTTACATTTGTTCTGGTTTAAATCTCTTTTAGGGCTTAATTATGACTTTGACGTGTATAGATGGTAGAATAAAGGTATCTTACTTTGGGCGTATTTGAGAATTAAGTATGTACAGTAGGTACCTACCTACTATTCCAATTATGAACCGTATGTTTCAGGACAAACATCCAAGTAACATTATCGACAACTTTAAAATCAAGGATGTCTTCACAAATAGAAGTTCTTCAAGACGATTTTCTTTAAGATCTACATCACGTTGAAATAAGTTTATTTTGTTCCCTAACAACCAAAGGAGTAAATGAGATTTAAGATTTAATGTTTAGGTGGTAATTAGTAGTTAAAAAATAATTCTAGAAAATTAATACAACAAATATGATATTGAATTCGAACACGAAGTTCTAGGGTTTTGAAGGCTGTTTACAGTGTCAACATAGGAGCAGCAATAAAAAATAAATCAAACGAAAATTTGCGTGCAACCGTATGTTTTATAAATTGTTAACAAATGACTGGCTGTTTAGGAAAAAGTTCACACGCGACGCCTACCGCGCAACAGGTGGTTGCTTCTATACAAGACTTCACGGGGCGTAGGCGCGAGCGAGAGAGGTCTCACTTCTCTAATTGTGGACGGATTACATGTGATAATGGGCAAATTTATGGTGTTAATTGCACGACCGGATTTTTTTACAAACGTGGAATTATTGTTGTAATATGGACAGAATGCACCAGGAGCTCAAATATTGTTAAATATTTTAATTACTATTTGATTTCCTGCAGTCTGCACGACTGTACTGGAACTCACTGACACTTCGTATTACGCGTTCCCGTTACAAACTTCTAACTGTTTATTGTCTGTCGGTGCGCAACAGATTATATGTTTATTAAATGCTTAAAAAATACGGTGTATATTTGTTGAATTTGCTTTAATGAAAGTAAATACGTACTAAGTAAACAATCTCTTTTCTTGAGTTCAAATGTATTTGTTGTTGTTCGGTTTTAACGACTAACTCTCTTATTCATAAACTAGATAGCTAAAATATGCTTCTTCTAATTTTAATGAATGGCTTTCACTCCTGTTAAGGTGTACTTTGCCAATGTCCAGTTATTTATAGACACTTCCACGGACTTATTAGATATATAATTGTTCGGTAAAAGAGTATTTTCTCTAATGGACTAAACAAAAGCACCTAAAGTCCTAAAGTATGATTGTGACATTTGTATCTGCCATGATATTTTTGATTGTGACATTTGTATCTGCCAGAAAGTGACAAAGCAAGGGTTAAAACTTTCAGCTTTTGATTTTGAAATTGGAAGTAGTATTTTTAGGGTTCCGTAATCAGCAAGGTACTACCCTTATAGTTTCACCATCTCTGTTCGTCTGTCCGTGATTTATATCATACATTTAAATTACGTTGCACAATATAATCATGAAAACACTTTTAATTCGCGTAGCTCCCAAATACACGCTTCCGGGGTACATTTTATTTATTTTTCATTATTGGTATGAAAAGTGTTACATATGGTTATAAAAGTTTGTCCCCTTAAACCGCGCAGTGTTTGTCAGGGGGCAGAGCTGCTGGTTTAACAAACCACAAAACGCTAAATTGCTGACGTTAGTAATGTTAAAGTACATGTAAAGGTAGCTAGATTTTTTCTACATTATGACATCGAGTAAGGTATCATTGGATAACTTTTAAAAAACATGATGAAACTACTTTTTTTCCCTTAAATATCTAAATAGATCGCACAAGCAAACCCTTCAGGGATGAACATTTAATTTTTCTTTTGTGTACCCGCTACCTACGACGGATTAAAATCCATTCGACAGCTTATATAATTAGTAAGCGGATTAAATATTTACGCCAAGACTCTGTAATCATTGAATAATATGAAAGCTATATTGTATTTATTAAGTACTATTATTTTTATAAATAGATCAACCCTAAAGTAAGTATGTGAAGTTTGAGGTGGTAGGGCCTTGTGCAGCGTCCATCTGAATTGCAGCAGCGTTCGCATTGCTGTGTTCCGGTTAGGGTATAAGACAGCCGGTGAAATGACTAGCATAGAGGCATTCCATCTTAGTCCTCACGGTTGGCAGTGCATTCGCAGTGTTAGGTGGAGATGAGTGGAGTGGAGCGGAGCTGTGCCAATATTAACCTATATAATCTAAACTAACGTGCGCAAAGCGAGCTCGATCTGACCACATGCGCCTTCTATTGGTTAATATTGGCACAGCTCCGCTCGTCTCCGCCTCAGTGGGGCCGCAACCTTAGGATTGCAGTCTTGTGAATGCAAATGACCATGGGTCACAGTTTCCAATTAATATCAGGTGGCCTGTGTGCTAGTTTGCCTTTTCTATACCATAAAAATAGAAGAAAAAAAAACTAATTATTAAGGTACTCGACCTTAATAATTTGCGTGCTTTGAGGTTGCTTAAAGAATTTCCATATTTCAATTGAAAATCTTTTTTTTTTTGCATGATAAATATAAAATACATAAAACTCCGCTAAGAAGATATGAGTACTTACGTTTTTCAATTTTAGTATGACCTTACAATCTACGACAGAAAAACTCTAGTATAATATAGTTACATATAAATATGTAACTTTACCGTGAAAGAAGATATTGTGAGATGATCGTAAGATTTCTGAAAATACGTGTCATCTATTCATCATCTAATTGAAATCTATTAAACCGTGTGACAGTAAATTTGGAACAAACAAACAATCAAACACACTGGAATTCATAATATAAGTATGGGTTAATTAACAACACTACTTTGTGTATTAAAAAGGTTTTATATGTTCTACTTGAAAAATGTCTATGCTGAAATACTGGCTACTAATAAAAAGGTATCATTTAGAATTTAAAAATTATCGGTTACTTTTGTTTCAAGAGATTTCTTAGTTCTAAAAAAAGCGTGTAACTGTTTATAATTACTGTTTTAATAATAGTTTTGTGTATGGAGCTGCCAAACTTGCAGGTGATTTTATTGCTTTTTATGAACTTCTGGAAATACTTTTATGAAGTCCAAGTTTTATTGTGGTTACGGCATAATACCTCGTTCATCTTAAGAAGGGAGCAGTGAGCGCCATTTTTTTCTTATCCGCTATTCCGTTTTGCGGTAAGGTCTGCTTACAGTAACATTTGAAAATTAGTTTTCGACCTTTATTTTTAGTCAACATTACTTTACCTTTTAATCTACTTTTTTTTTGCTACAGTATTACTGTAAGGAGAATACTGAAACCCAAATTTCTTTTTCTCCACACTTTACTGAAAGCGCAGCACTATGTGTGTATTCCATAGTACACTCGCGAGCAAAAAAATCGACTCAAGCTGCACGCTTGGGTTCTCCGTCCAGTATTTCTTGACCCATCCATGATATATTAATAAAAATGGTATCAAACGAAAGGTGATAATGTAACGATAAAAAAAATGAAAAACCGTGGAAATCCATCCACGATTTTTCAAGTTATGCCTTATTTTCCGATATGTGGGTCATTTACTCGTTCCGAAACGTACGAGTTGTGCCCCCTTTGACCCCTATAAATAAGGGGGGGAGGGGGAAATGTCATCAGTCACTTATCAGAAGTTGACCGGTACACATCTCTGCTAACGACCCTACTCAGAAGCCTTGGCGAAAATGGATACCACCATGACTGAAGCCGCCCAAGTCGTGGCCTTGCTGGAAGAGGGACACAACCAACGCTTTGTGGCTGACCAGCTGAATTTAAGCCAATCAGCAGTATCCCGAGTCTACCGACGGTATTGGGAGACTGGGGCCTTGGTACGAAGACCAGGTTCTGGCCGCCGGAGGTGCACATCTGAGAGGGATGACCGCTTTATGGTCACTACCTCTCTCAGAAATCGGCACCAGACCGGCGTTTCCATCCAGCAGCATCTTCAGGATGTAAGAGGGGTTACTGCCAGCAAGTGGACAGTAAGGCGAAGGCTTAAGGAAGCTAACCTGACCCCGAAACGGCCCGCCACGGGCCCCAGACTGCTCCCACGTCACCGCCAAGCACGCCTGGAATTTGCTCATCAGCACAAAAACTGGACCATTGAGCAATGGACCCCAGTTCTTTTTTGCGATGAGTCCAGGGTGTGCTTGAATGGCTGTGACAGACGGGGGAGGGTCTACAGGAGGTCAGGGGAACGGTACGCACAGTGCTGTTACAGGGAAACAGTTGCCTATGGAGGGGGTTCCGTCATGGTGTGGGCGGGCATTTCCATGGAAGGGCGTACCGAGCTCGTTTTTGTACCTGGTGGGGGCCGTGGCGGTGGTTTGACCGCTGCCAGGTACATCACCGAGATCCTTGAGGAGCACGTTGTTCCTTACGCCGGTTTTTATGACGAGGGGTTCGTCCTAATGCAGGATAATGCCCCTTGTCATACCGCAAGGATCACTCGGGCCTACCTTGCCGAGGTCGGCATACCCTCCATGGACTGGCCAGCTCTCAGCCCGGACCTGAATCCCATTGAGCATGTCTGGGACTACCTGAAAAAACAAGTTCGGAAGAGAGAACCAGCTCCGTCAAATGTTACGGAGCTGAAGGCAGCTCTGCAGGAGGTGTGGGATGTCATCCCCCAGGAGCTTCACAAAAAGCTCATCAGATCGATGAAAAACCGCCTGGATGCTGTGATAAGGGCTAGGGGTGGAAATACAAAATATTAAATTAACAAATAAAATCTTATTTTTCTTAAAATGCCGTTTATTTCACGACTTCCTTTTAATTTTCATAGTATTTTTTTATTCGTCTTTGCAAAACCTGGCCCCATCAGTTGTGGAACCTGGCATGACTGAAAATTATACATTTTTGAAATCGTTACTTTATCAGCTTTCGTTTGATACCATTTTTTTCAAGATATTTTCGATTGGTCAAGAGATACTGGGCGGAGAACCCAAACGTGCAGCTTGAGTCGATTTTTTTATGTTTCTATTTTTATTTAAGTCATAATTTTTTGAAACACCTGGAAGCTGCAAGTAGCATAGAACCGAACACTGGTGGAGATCTTTAGGGTAAGCATATGCCTAGACAAGAAGTGGACGTGTTTCAGCTGACATCTTGATGGTGATGTTTATTGTTACCTGACTTTTGAGCTACTGGTTAGCCAGTCGCTTGTACGCCCTACAGTTTTTCTTCAGCAAGTTAAGATTTTTTGTTTCCGTTTGGACTAATTAAAACGTTCATCATCATCGTCATCATCATTTCAGCCGAAACACGTCCACTGCTGGACATAGGCCTTCCCCAACAAGGACCAGAAAACCGGGAAATTAGAATGTTAGTTTACCGTTTTACATGCTTTTATTGGTTTGTTCTATGTAATCTAATGGAACGTGACGTGTGCGATGAAAATAAAAAAATATGTCAATAATCAACAAACGGCTACTTTTGACGTTCACAGGTAAAAAGTCGCTTGTACATACATACATACCTTCACGCCTTCATTCCCAGAGTAGGGTAGGCAGAGCTACAGAATTACCAACAACTCTAAAGTCGCTTGTAAATAATATAATATTGCCTTTAAAATTATTCCAAATTATGTCTTATTTCATTTGTATAACGTATCCCCGACCCACGGCGCCACGTGTCTTAAGTTTATTTAAATCCCCGAGTCCATTTGGGTCCGTCACCTGGGCACATTAGTACGTGGTCCGCATGCCAACTCGCCCACCCAGGAGTCACATGAATGGGGTAATAAGTGATTTTATGAGCTCTGCGCTTTCGGCACTACTATTGTTTATTCAAAGACATTTCTAGATGTTAGTTTTGGTCAATATTATTACAGCAAATGTGTGTAAGCTTATTTAAAGGCGTGTCAGACCATAACCATAAGCCGTCATTGTGCGGTCACCTTACGAAATATAATTTAATCCGGACCAGGTATTAACTCCGTCTTTCAGGTCATTGATTTAAAGTAACACCTCTCTCTTATTTAGTACGTTTTTTTAACGTCTTTTGTAAATATTCTGTGAATTACTAGTGTCTGTTAGTCAATTCATTTATCTATTAAGGTTCAAAAGGTACAGCTCTTTAAAGTTAAGACCGACAGACAGACAGACAGACAGACAGTAAATGTCCCGTTGTTGTGCGCCCCTCGGGTAGGTAACCCTAAAAAAATAGTTTAGATATTTGCTTGTAGCGTATGCGTTGATTCAGGGTGTAAGCTATCAAGTTTCATCTAAGTCCGACCAGCCGTTGCTGCGTGAAGGAGTAACAAGCATACAAGCTTTTGCATTTAAAATGTTAGTAGGATGTAGGTAGGTACCATCAAGAAATTTGAATGTCGACGTCACACGACTAATGACACGTGAAAAATGTATAATTTACGTATTATATCAAACTGCTTAAAATATCATAGCTTGACAGTACTCTATGTGTACTAGACAACGCAAAAGACTCAGAAACACATAATAACGCTGATTAAAATTTTTTACGTGCATCGAACCCGGGTCCGGTAGCTTCGTTGGGAAGGCCACTACCAATTAGGCTTACTGCATCGTCAGTTATTTGAAGAAAAATATATATCTAGTGCCTCATTTTTATATTCTGCCAATATTAAAAAATGCTGGCTTGTGATAAAAGGCAAAAAGACTTAAGAACTTCAGGATAATTTCTTCACTGGGAGTCTGCAGGGAACGATAGTCTGCTCCTGTCATGTTTGGCTTAAAGCCCCTGGAGTGAGTCTACAAATGATAAGTATTCAGATAACGTTGGCTTTTAATTTTTCACTGTTGATAATTTATAATAATTAGTAAAAAATAATATTCAAAAATAGAATTTCAGTAAAATAAGGTTTTAAATATTTAAAAGTTTATTGTTTCTTTCTCGAAAAGATTTCGTTCGTGGCAAAATAAAACAAACAAACAATAATGTAGAAACCGAACAGTGACGTTAACAACTATGCTTAGATATATTGTTTTTTTTTTGTGCTTTATTATTACTAAACACAAAAGTATTTAAACAATTAAAGTCCCACATCAAAAAGCAGTTGCAAAAGTGCTCGGCGGGTCTCGGAAGTTACCACTAAACGCTTCGTTTGGCTAATTCTCCACCCACTCGCTTTGAGTTCAATCAAATTGTACTGCCAAGGCAACATAGACCTCCTTAAATAAGTCTTTCTACATCCTTTTCCTTCCCCCCGAATTAAAACGAGACGCAACCTCTGCTGTGTGAGTAATGCGTATCATTTTTTGCTGCTTCCTACCTTTTTATGGTGGCAGTTGCCTTTATTAAAATTTATAAACATATAATATGCTATCAATAACAGAGATGTGCGGTGCGCTCGTGAAATATTTAAGTGGTTATTTTGTTTTATGACTTGCGACATGCGGGATGGTTCTAAGCTATTGTATATCTATCACGATAGGGTATTCTTAACTTTTTCTTAGTTTTTGTTTTTA